>OX183134.1:16077433-16725975 GCA_945261195.1 Cryptosula pallasiana | reverse complement strand
TTTTATTGATGACAAAACAGATACAATAGGGGTTATAATAGCATCCAAAAGATTCCATCTACCAGTCTGAATCAAAATTTTATGCTTATCATCAACTGTCCCTCTACCACTAAGTTTTTGTAGTTCCTTCTTGTAACGCTGCAACTCAATAAACTGCTCAGAATCAAGAGGAACATTACCTAATATAATGTTCTTAACACTTTCTATCAATGATTGAAACAAATCTGAGTTAGCCTTTTCGACTATAGCGATTTTCCCTTTCTTACTCAAATCATCCAGAGCTAAAATCGCCATTCTATTTCGCATCATTCGTTTTGAGACTTTCATCTTTATCTTCTCCCTCCTCCTAGCACACTTTTGAATAACCCAGGAACTATATTGCTGATGATAGGTCCTAGTAGAGCGCCTAAAAATCCTCCTTTTTGCAATACAACTTTCTTGTCATCTAACGTTGATCTTCTTACTAAAGCGCTAATATCCTTCGCGTTCCGCTGCAAATGATTATACTGAGATGTTGTCAATGGTATCGTTCCATTTATAATAGCTTTAGCGCATTCCATTAGAGTCATAATAAACTCCTTTTTGGCTTTGGCTATAACAGACTTTTGAATAGCAAAGGTTGCATTGTTGAGTGATAACAACACAGCAGCATTTTTTGTTAATTTTTTCTCCAAAGCTTTAGTCATTATAACGCTTTCGTGTTGCGTCGTTGAATAACAAAATATGATTGAGGTGAAACGAATAGTAATTGTATTTATATCCTTTTACTTGGGTACTTATAATATCATAGGGAGATCTGATGTAAAATTTCCCAGTAGTCTATGTTGATCATTCGTTTGTTGAGTCATATCTATTTGTAAATAAGAGTATGGTTTTTTTGTTGCATCTTCAAAAGCCTCTTGTACATTTTTTACTTTTGATGGAAAACATTGTCGAGCCAAATAGGAAATAGAAAAAGCATCTCTAGGGTTTTTAAAAAGAAAAAAATAATGACTATTCAAGGAAATTGTTTGATTTCCTTTTAAAAACAGATTCTGAACAATAAAAAACACACTTATGTTCAAATGATGACTATGTTTTGTATACAAAGCATTGACATCGGCTTTACCAGAAACTTCATCCATGAGATCATCAATTATCAGCCATCGATTTTTACCATCTCTGGGAAAACTCACTGTTATATCTATCATGCCTTCATGAAAAATCACTCCTGGTACATCATCAAAGGCTTTTTGGTAGGCTCCATAACAGTAGTGAATTTCTGTTGGTGGGGGGTGCGCTATAGTCTGACTAGCTTCAATCATTCGAAAAATCGCTTGCGTCTTTCCCGATCCAGTTGGTCCTGCAATCATTGCTGTTAAAGGATATCGCATCCTTGGGTCATAATCTTCAGGTTTCCCATTCATCATAAAAAGATGTTCATCAATCAACAGTAGTTTCATTTATGATTCCAACAAGAGAGTTTCTCGTTTTTGTATTTTTTCCATAGCTTCTTCATACATACTAAACTCAGTAACACCTCCAAAAGTGAAAAATCCTACGACAAATACCAAAATCATCATAATTATCAATGCTTTACGCTTCATACTCGGTAAAACATCTATCATATCACGTGTAGTACCATCAACAGTATCAACTTCATTCATTGGTCTTATCTCAACATCATCCTCTGTCGACATCTTAACTTCCAATAACAATACAATCATACCACGTTCCATTTTTATACAATGTAAAAAATATCAATAAATCAAATGCCATACATTCAAAATCTATATGCCATATAAGTTCAAATTAAGTAAAAAAATAATCAAAACTCAAATGCAACTTAAATGCCACTAAAATGCCACTCAAATGAAATACAATATTAATTCGGCGAATTCATTCAACGCCATAACCCATTGCATTCACCCGAAGTGTAATCCACAAAAAAACACTTGGTAGGGAGATCTGCTCATATATTACTACTGTTGCTCCTTTCCAACTTTATGCAGTGCCATCGTGGCACAGGGTCACCTCTGGGAGAGGTTGAGTGTTTGCTGTCTTGCATTGAAAGGCTAACTGCCTTGCTTGGCTGACAAGTGAAGGTTTGTCCAGTGACAGCATTTAGTGGACAAGTAGTGGACTGCTAAAATCCACTACAGAAGTACGGAAAAATTATATTCAACTTCAAACACAAGATATGTCTTTGGGCTATGTTAGCTGTAGTATGAAGCTTGAGAGTTTAGAGTAGCAAGTGCCACTGGGAAAAGATTCTGAGGTTGCTTGGAAGTTGAAAAGCTTAAAAGGAACAGTCTTTCAATATTGCCTGCAGATTGTTGGACTGGAAGTGTTTTGGGTAAGAGAAAATTTTTCGTTGGTTTTTAGTGGCTGGCAAGCCTTGATGGCAAGCATGAGAGAAGCGCAAACCAGTTGTGTCAGCAAAGGTTGAAAAAACCTGTCACAATGTCACCTTAATTTTATACAAGATTGATTGACATTTATTTATTAGATATTAAACTATTGCTCAACTTTCTACGTACAGAAACATTTTTTATTCCCTTGTCAGAAGTTGTGCTTCAAAGCGATAGACACCAAATAGCACAAATGATTGGCATGCAGTTAATTTGCATTTGAGATCAAAAATCAACCTGAAACTTTTGTATTGTGGTTGAGTGGAGTAAGATATATTTGTAGAATCAAAATAACTTTGTTGCTGTATTGAGAGTTAGACAAAATGTAAAAGTATTGATTATTTACTCTCTAACTGCTGTAAGGCACCCGTTTTCCTTTCTCATCTACTGCTTCCAAATGTGTTCCTCTACTTGTAAGACAGTATCAAAGGATAATATCATTATTGTTTTGGTTGCTGAATAGGGGATTAACTGAATAACTGCCACAGACAACTTGATCCAAAGTAATTGTTATCAGTCCATAACAAGCTCTTTTGAAGTTATTTACATTGCTTCATAAATAGAACTGCTACCAACATATGTTTTTAAATTGTATTTTCCAAACTGGTATTTTTGAGCAATAAACAAGAAAATAAAGCACAACCTTACAGTTAAAAGAAATAGCACTCAATCTTAAGGTGAATAAAGTTGTCTGTCACCGTTTCAGAAAAAATTGATGTCATTATTTTTGTAACATCGCTGTTTGTTTTTATATTCCTATAAATGCAAAAACCTTCAGCAATCTTATATACTGACTGTTTGGTTGCAGTCATTAATGGCCATGATACAACCCAAGCTGGCAACAGTTAACAAAATTATTATTAGGGCTAAATCAATATTTTGCCGATGGTCCAAGAAGAATCATTAACAGTCAAAGATCAATAATAATCACTGGTTACAACAGACTGTTGTTACATCATAGATTATGCAAAAACTAATTTTGTCAGTTTAATATTTTTGTCTTTCTTCAACCTTCTCCTACTTCTACTAGGGGTGGAAGAATGGGATTAAAACTGATTAGGAACTAAGTGAATGCTGTCATCAGTTAAAGTCAAATTATCCATGTTTTTATCCCATTAATGAGCATAATTGATGGCAATTAATTTACTTTGATCGTTTTTATCTTTTAAAACAGCTTTTACATAAAATTAAATCTGAACAATAAGGCAGTTGGTCACCTTCTCTTGAAACATGAAGTTTTGGCAGTAAAAACTTAGCAAATACTTTTTTGTTTACTCACATACAAGACATTCAAATCACCACAATCCTTCATGGGAGATAATAGTGTGGTAGATATTGAATGTCAGTCACAAAAAAAACTTCTATTGTGAAGAAAACATTCGAGTACCAACTCAAACTTGAGTAACAATCTTCGTGATTAAACAGCTAATTAAATGATTTTATAAACTACTGTAAGTAGTCATTTTGTATTAAATGAAGAATTCTTGAATAGTCAGAACCCGTACTTTATATCAGCATCTAATCATCTAGAAGATTCCACATGTAAATGTCTACATCCAGAAACTCTGTCTGTGGATAAAATTTTTTGAATTACAACCAACTGCATACACAGATTAATCAAAAGCAAAAAGTCTGTAATTACAGTCTTGTTTGCAGAAAATGATTGCAGTTTCATTCTTTAGAGCTTTCCATACCCACCCTGTGAAGCTTCAACTTTTTATGAGCAAACTACCGTTGATAACTCACCCTTGTGGTAAATCTTTGAGTCCACAACCCCTTAGGCTGAGTCTCTCTAGTGAAGTTGACTGAAGGATGCCAGTAGGGAAACCACTAGATAAGTCATACAAAATGATATCCAAGTCTTTCAGTTCAGCCAAAGAGTGTAAACTACAAAGTAGAAGTAGTATTATTAACATACTTATTGGATTTACTGAGTAAAACATGTATGTATATAACATAATGACAATTCAGTGAGTCAACTCAAAGTATATGCAATGGATAAGACAACATTTACAAATCGAAAGACTTTAGTATTATTTGATCGTTACTATAAACTCAGTTTGAGGAAAATTAAACAATGAATTTGTTTGGACACTTCTCAGAGATTTCATCTGCTTTGATGGTTTTTCCTCCACATTATACTCTTTGACATTTCGTCTAAAAGTTCAATAAAGCGGAAGTCAAAAAATTAAGAACTAAGGCTATGCAACAAAGGTCAATGGTATTTACTATTGTCTTTTTATCAACTCAAGTAACCCAAAGCCCTCTTGTTTTGTCTGATTTTTTTCCTTAATAGTAATCAGCTTTCCATTTGAGAGCTAAGTTTTTTATAGACTTTAAACCCAAAAATGCTGATGTAGACAGTTTCAGTTGGTTTGCTTTATCATAAACACTTCTTTTTCACTGACAAAATGTATAATTCATTTTATCACTACAAAAGCATACATCAGTGAGGTGACATGGGTTAAAAAACCGACTGTATCAATGGTAGTGGATATACATTTACCAAAAAATCCAATCAAAATTTCCTTAGAATCATTTAAAATCAATAAATTTTTGATATTTATAAGAAGTGTTCATCACTATTATTGATATTATTGTTTATCACCACATTTTATAAAAAAAAACTTGACCAAAAATTGAGGTATTTTCTCTTTTAAGCCAACTTCACAAATGATGCTCCCAGGCTGCTAGTTGTTTTTTCAGAACACTGTAGCCTTGTATGCTAATCAACAACCAATGATAGGAGAGTATTGTAGAACTGCATCAGAAAATAAATAATAGTTTATACTTTGCACTGCTGAAACTTCTTGAATCTGCATTTCCGTGATTAACAACCACATGTATTTTAATCCTACTTATACTTATATGTTATTGCTTCCATTGCTTTTACTTTATATAAACAGTGTGAAGGATTTGCACCAAAAATACTGCCATTTTCAGCGTTAACTCATTTCAAGTGAAATAAACCAAACACACTCAGTCCTTATTTGCGTCTACCTCTTTTTTTCCAAAAGTAGTATTAGCCTTCTAGAACGCTCGAGCTTGAAGCGGGCAAAGTTTGCGAAACACTGTACCTTTTAAATTTGAAAATCACCACTTCCAAACACCCTCGATCAACTGTTTTAGATTGCTGTAATTTACCACAGAAATATTCCAACCCTTTTTCAGTCATTCAATCCCATCCAGAGCCATTAGAAAGAGGAAGATACAGGAAAAATGACATTGTTTTCCGCTCTTGTTTGACTGTAGTTTCAACCGAGGAGCAGTTATTACTGGCCAGGTCAACAAAATTCATGTTAGAACAGGCAGTTTTATTCAAATTTTTACTGTAAACATCATGTATGACTCCATTCTATCATAACTGGTATTCTGAGGTGGCAAAACACAATGTCTCACCCGTTTACCAGTTTTTTTACCAAAATGACTGTCCAATATATCGTGCAGGATTTTGTGGTGACGTCACTAGTCACCCTGGTAGCACACCTGCACCACCTTTAGGTAGCGGAGTTGTCTGCCTGCCTAGACAAGCTTGCTGCCAGCTCGGCCGTCTCAGCATCCGCCCTACTGCATATCTGCCAGAAGGTGGGCCGTGGTAGGCTAGAGTCTGTCAGGCAAGTCTGCCTCTAGCCTACTACTCGTTAGTCAACACTGGTACTACCAGACCTAGTAGGTCGTCAGAGCTGGTTGCCTTCTAGAGCAGTAAGATATAAATTGCGCAGTATTCAAGTATAAGATCTTGAGTGAGTGTTAGCTATCTTTAGTCAGAAAGAATTGTCCAGCTATGCCTCGCGGTGTACACTGATTAGTGAGAGGCATAGCAGCTGTATTTATGTGAAGTGTTATGTAATAATGTGGTAGATTTCAGTGCACTCTAGTAGTAAACGGGTAGTTTACACTAGAAACCTTGCGAAGCAATGCGCTAGACTTCTGCCCACAGCATTTGGTTAATAGCTGTTGGGTAGGAAGTCATACTGTGCCGGTAGCATAGTGAGCAGGGCCGGTATTGACCCCTGCAGGGTCGGTAGTGACCTCTACCGACCCGGTACAGCTGTACTGGGCCGGCACAAGATGGCCGCCTTAGACAAGGATCTGTAAAGATGTCCAGGAACTTAGTCAAGGTCATAAACAGGAAGTGCCTACCCCTAAAGTACCAACTTAGTGGACCTGATTCTATATACAGCCTGGGAACCCTGTAGGAGCCGTCATTGGACAGTTAGGAGAAAAGACTCCGCCCTTAGCCACTTGGCACCTCCTTGTATTATCTTGCATTGCATTGTGATTGGTTGAGTATTTATATAATTAATGTCATTGGTTGCATTACTTCCTGTGCATTGTATCTTATATGTTTTGTGTTCATTTGCTCTCTTATAAAAGGAGAGCTCCTACTGTTACTCTGTGCATTCATTACAATGAGCCATGGCATGTATTCTTATACTGCTAAACACCTAGAGGAATAATTACCCTCAGGACTGCTTTGTAATAAAGCCACTATAGCAAACACTACTCGGTACTGTTTGTCTGAGCCATGGGCTCTTGCCTTACCGGGTAATTCGGTTGCCCTATACAGTTGTCACTGTCGGTCAGTACAGTGTCCCCTCTGGAGAGAGGTAGAATACTCGAGACTAGTGGATGTCCGTGGTAACAGACCGGAATCCATTACAATATCACACATGGTATAATCTGGCTCGCTGTAATGTCTATTGTGTTACAGGCGCCGTGCCGCATATTTCCGTTACACTATTACAGTGACAGTGCGACTGATGTTTGGATAAGTTCTAAGCTTACTGATGTGGTGACCTGTACAGAAACTTAAGGATTGGGAAACCCCTTGGTGGTACTTGGAACCAGAGACATTAGCCTGCAAAAGCTGAAGTACCTATTGGGTTTAGTGAGAGGAGTAAAGAATAGACAAGTAACTAGCTAAATCTGAGGGACACAGGCTATTATTGATGTACATCTGGTAGGCAACGAGTATTAGGTAGGGCTATTAACACTATAGAGGGTTTTTTAGGCATGTTTTGTGGTTTGGCTTGAAGCCAGGTACAATTTTTTTTTCTTACAATTTGTGTCACTTTTCTATTCTTGGGTGCTTATCAAAGTTTTGATTGCATTTATTATCTGCATACATTTATTCATCACTATGTTTTAGAGTATTTGGCTTTATTTTCTAGTTTGCTGAGAACATCTTAATCATTTTTCTAGTGCAAATATGACCATAAATATGAAGACGACACTTCATAGATTGTAGGTCAATTGTAAGCAACAATCACAATGCACGAAGTGCATTTGTCAGCTACAAAGTTGATAAATAATAAATCAACATGAGGTTAGAGTCATGTGACTGAAGAGATTTGTATCTATCTATAGCATTGTGCAATCAGAGCCAAACTAGATTATTGCATTGGCAGCGTCTTACTGAGATGAAATCTGAAACTCAACTGGTAATATAGCTGGGGGGTTTCCATTAGCTGGTGTAGACTCTCACTGAAACAATTGTTTGTGTATATGATCAATGCTGGCTATGCAAGTCATCATTCAGATTTTTTTCGATAAGTTCTGTGAATAACGATCCAGTGTTTTGTGCTTTACAAAGTAATGGAAGAGTAAAATCAAAATGCTCCCCTGTTCTGAACAGCTAAAAATCACTCTACATGGATTCGTGACAACAACTATACCGTAGTGCAGATTAAAATATTGAGATTATTCGATTTGGTAAATCGAGTCTCTTTCATAGAACACTTTGAACTTTCTCATTCTCAAATCTCAATAACTGGTAGAAAAATCTGCATTTTTTTTCATCAATTAGGCAAATTACTATGCACATACCTGCAAAAAAGATTGTTCTGATGGCCATATATGTGAACATTTATTTTTAAATCTTTCACTATTCAGATTTCATGATTGGAAAAACAACTTGAAAAATTCTTCAAATAAAGTATGACAACTCCAGTAAACTTTGCATTTTCATCATTTGAATTGGATTGATTCCTCTGCTAGACTCAATTTCTAATTAACTTTGTAGGTTTTTTGATTTGTGGAAATAGTCAATTTTCTAATTTCGGCAATAAATAATTTTTAGCATAAAATTTATCTGACAAAATTGACTCCAAATTCAGGTGCAACAGAGAACAACCACATGAAACGGCCTCAGTCTCAGTTGTAGCCTTTTGCAACCAAAGAGACTCACAAAACTTTCTCAAGTGTTTGCACAAAATGGCGTCTTTTATTTGTGAATTCTACTTTTTATTTGCATGAGTCGGCTGACTGATAGTTTTTCTTGGTCAAAATAGAAACTTAGAATGGCCAAAAACGACAAATGTGAATTTCAGGTTAGTTGCGGTGTTACAATTTTCTAGCAGTCAAGGTGATTTTTGATAAAAAATTGTCTTCTTGTATGGCACCATCAAATTACTATCTAATACCAGCTGAACTCCTTGCTGAAGTTAGTTTGTGGTAGCAGCAATATTTTCAACTAATTACAGTTTAGAAATTAATCACTCACTATTGAATATTGGCTTATGGTGCAAGAAGTTGAGGGCTAAGGTCACATTTGTGTTGAAATATATTATTTAGTAATAGCCTCATACACGTTTTGTACAAGCGTGCACTTGTATTTTGGACATTGATTATTATTTGCCTTTATCATATGTGGTGGGTGTTCTCCATTGATTGAGCATTGATGCTGCTCATATATGTTTATGTCCTTATGTGTTCATTGCAACATTTTTTTGCTGTCTCTGGCCGGCTAATGTCAGTTAAGTTTTAACCGAAGTACAGTGTAGTTGTGAATTAAGCTGTGTTGAACAGGTTATGGGCCCAGAACAATAAAACACTGTTAAAACTTTGACTAACCGAAATGGCTGAAAAAAGTGGACTTTGAAACGTCTGAGAAGTGATAACTATGTCACTTGGAAGCTCAAACGAAAACACATTCTTATTGCTAAGGAGCTTTATGGATAGTAGATGGAACAGTTAGTGAGACTGGTGCATCAGCTGAGCAAGAAGTTATAGAGACATACACCAAAATATCTAACCAAGCAATGTCTACATCTCTCCTGGCGGTAAGCGATGAGCTTCTTTACCTAATCACTGAATGTTCAACTCCTATGGAAGCATGGAAGAGTTGCAAACACACTTTGAGCCCAATACAATTTCTAACAAAATCTTCTTAAAAAAATATGATACTTCTGCACAGTCATGCAAGAGACCACAACTATTGAGAAACATTTAAAAGACATGAAGAATATTACCGATAAGCTAACAGCTATCAAAGCACCTATATCTTAAAAAGATCAGGTTGTAACTCCTAGGTACCTTACCAGAGAGCGAATAAACACCTGTCACTGCACTGGAGGCTCAGGTTGGTGCTCTGACTCTAGTTCTTGTTCAACAAGCATTGACCAATGAGGAATAAAAGAGGAAAGAGCAGAGTTCACTGACAACCAGTGCACGATACAAAACAAGTGATGCAGCTCTTCCAGTGGCAACAAAAAACAACATCACGCCAAGGATTTGCCATTATTTGGACCAGCCAGGCCATATCAGAAGATTCTGTGTCAAATTGAAACGAAAACGTCATGAATACAATGCAAAGCAAGCTGTGGAAGTGTACACTGAGCCAGAAGATAATTCTGAAGTAGAGACTGCATGCGCGTTCATTATCAATGAGAGCCACTGGTGCAATTCAGCAATAGAGAACAAATGGTTGACAGATTCTGGAGTTTCTAGTCTCATGGAACCCAATCGACATCTATTCAATACATATACTGAGTTTGACAAGCTGCAGAATGTTTGGTTTGCCGATAGACACTTACTGGATGCCATCAACTTTGGAAACATTGCAGTAATCGTACGTATTATTGCTACAACTACAAAGCTCTGTACCATCACTAAAGCATTGCATGTACCTGACTTGAAGGTAAACCTGTTCTCTGTAAGATAGGCAGCAGAGCAGAACATTATTGTTCAGTTTGGACACTCAAGCTGTTGACGTAAAAACAAGCAAGGCAAAGTGTGTGCAATGGGGACTCCCACTGACAAACTGTACTATCTGGATACTCAAAATTGTGCTGCACACTCTGCATCAGTGGCTCACAACAACATGTGACATCGACAACTAGCACGCGCAAATCTACAAACCATACAATGTACGTATGGCGAGAAATTGGTGGTAAGTGCAGACCTGTCTAAAGTACGTTTTGACATATGTGAACCTTGCATTAAGGGAAAGATGGTTTGTGCACCTTTAAAATCTGTATTATCTAATATAAAATTTAACGAAGCGTTACAGTTAACTCATTCTGATGTATGTGGCCCCCATGGCAAATGCAAGTATTGGTGGTTGCAAGTATATGGTTTCCTTTATTGTTTATTTCACTAGACATGCACTTGTGTATTTTGTATGGAAAAAGTCTGGTGTTTTTGGGAGTTTAAACACTATGAGGAATTAGTGACAAATGAAACAGGACTCATTATTGGCACATTACATAGTGACGGTGGAGGTAAGTATGTCAACAAAGACTTTGATGGACATTTGACATTGGAAGGTATCACATATCACTTGACTGTCAGATGCACTCCCCAGCAAAATGTTGTTGCTAAAAGGTTCAATCAAACAATCTTTAATGCCTAATGGATCAGAATTACCAAATAAACTTTGGGCCGAGGCAGTTGCAACAGCTGTCTATCTCAGAAACCGTTTACGTACAATGGCGCTGCAGGATAAAACAACACCCCATGAGATGTGGAAAGGACACAAGACTAACCTCAGTCACCTGCGAGTGTCTGGATGTGTGTGTTATGCTCAAATACCAGATCAATTGCGACAAAATCTAGATGAAAAGGCAGAGTCCATGGCTTTTGTTGGACACAGTACACAGAAAAAAGGTATAGACTGTACCAAGAGAGCACACAGAGAATAGTTATTGGGAAAAATACAGTTTTCGATGAGCAGAGGTTTGCTAGCATGCAAACTCAGAATGAGAATGGGAAGCAACTGCTGATTTGAAGTAGAGATGGATGTGAGCCTTTCTACTGTCATCACTCAAACTAACAACATGACATCCACTCAGCCCAGGCGCTGTGCTTGTTGTCACCAACCACCGTTGCGTTATTGGATCAATGAGTATGCAAGCAATGTTGTGGAACACATGGCTTGTTATGCTGTTGACATTGTAGAACCTTCAGGTTTTCCTGAAGCGATCAAACGTCCTCAGTCAACTGAGTGGATAAAAGCTGCAGAAATAGAGTATCAAGCTCTTATAGAAACAAAACTTGGGAACTGGTCAACCTACCCAAATATCGTAGAGCGATTCACTTTAAATGGATTTTCAAGACAAAATGTGATGCAGAAGGAAGTGTTGATCAGTTCAAGGCTCGTTTGTTGCAAAGGGTTTCGCACAAAATCCAGGAGTTAATTATGAGGAAACATTTGCACTTGTTGTCGCTCACTCTTCACTCAGAGCCATATTTTCCCATGCTGTTAGCAAAGACATGAAAGTACATCAACTGGATGTGGTCACTGCATTCCTTAATGGCAATTTTTCTGAGGATATTCACATGAAACAACCAGAGGGCTTTGTTGAACAAGGGAGAGAGTCTTCTGTGTAAACTCAACAAATCAATTTATGGACTTAAGCAGTCACCTCGATGCCGGAACACCGTGTTACATGACTTCATTCTATCCTTGCAGTTCAGCCCGTTGGATGCAGATCAATGTATATATACAAGAAACAACAATGATGTAGACACAATAGTTGCGGTTTATGAGGATGACATTGTTATTGTTAGCATTACAGAAACAAAAATTACATATGTGAAATATCAACTAGCCCAGAAATTAATATGAAAGACTCAGGCAAAGCATTTTTCTGTCTGGTAATGACCATCAAACAGAGCACTGACACCTTGGCTCTCAACCAGGAGGGTACATTCAACGGATCTTAAAGAGATTTGGAATAGATAAAGCTAATCCCGTGTCAAATCTCACTGCAGCTGGATTCAAACTCATTATAGATGATGGCAACCGCCCAGTTGATTCACTTTTGTACCAATATATTATTGGAAGTTTGCTATAAGCTGCAGTAGCTTCTCCCCCTGACATATCGCTTGCAATGGGAGCGCTGTCAAAGTTTAACTCCTGTCCAACAGAAACCGATATGACAGCTGTGAAGAATGTGCTGAGATACTTGAAGGGAACGATGGATTATGAACTGAGTTGCCACAAAACCACAGATCAGTTTGTGGGTTACTCTGATGCCAGCTGAAGAAATGATAATGATGACAGGCATTCCAGCTCTGAAAATTTATTTATGAATGGTGAAGGAGCGATTAGTTGGATGAGGGAAATCCAGAGCAGAATTGCATTATCTACAGCAGAGGCTGAATACATAGGTATTTGTTATGCTACCAGGGAGGCTTTGTGGCTGATAATCCTATTCTCAGATATGATGCAATAAACAGTCAGACTCTACAACTATACACAAGCACATAACCAATCAACTATAGTTGTCGCAAATAACCTCAAAAGTACCAGAAAAAACAAAGCGCATGTACATTAAGTACCGCTACACTAAAGAGGCATTTGCTGCCCGCACAATGATGACTAAACATTGCCCTAGCGCTGACACGCTCACTCATATCTTCACTAAACCCTTGTTTAGTGTAAGATTGAGTCGTCTAAGAAGTTTCCTTACAGTCAATAGAATTACAAACAACTAAATGTGTTACTACTTGCCTCATAGGTAGTTTTGGCACTGGTATGGAACTATGTTGGACCGTTGAAATATATTATTTAGTAATAGTCCCATACACGTTTTGTACAAGCATGCAGTGGATTTTTTGGATACTTAGTATTATATACCTTTATCATAGGTGGTGGGTGTTTTCCATTGATTGAGCATTGACGCTGCTCATATATGTTTATGTCATTATGTGGTCATTGCAACTTTTTTTTTGCTGTCTCTGTCCACTAATGTCAGTTAAGTTTTAACCAAAATACAATGTAGTTGGGAATAAAGCTGTTTTGAACAATTTGTATATGCACATAAACCACTCTGTCATTAAGATTAACGCTCATACATAAATTCACGAAATCGTTTCATCATGTAACACAATTGTATATCTATACCAAAACATTATGTGAATCATACTTATTAGATATTGACCCAGTCTTTTTTGTTAGTATATTGTTGTTATTTGAATATTTACAACGTTCAATTAAAATACCAAGACCTAAAATTGTTGAACAAAAATGAAATAATGATTAATAGCGAATCATTGCCAGTGGGATGATTTCGTTTCACAAAACCCCAAAACCTTTATTTAGCTCAAACCGGAAATTTGCTGTCAAAGCATTTTGGTATGTTCGCCTGGGTAGTCAGAAATTTTGTGAAGTGGAATATGTGCTAAAACTTCAGTGTTTTAATTTCAATTCATCTCTATTTATAACAGAAAGTAGATGCAGCTATTACAGTCTACGAACTAAAGCAGGCTTACCCAATTTTTGACCTGCTGAGTAACGTTATAGAAGGGTGCTTGTAGAGGAAACTGAACTGCTGCAAGTACCACCTGCTAGAAATATTAAAACTCAATTTTTTTTAGTTGTTCAAGATACCGAACTCGCAATTATTTATTCTTTCTTCTCTGGCCACGAGTATCACTTTGTCGGGTTGAGGAATAGTTGATATTGCATGATCTCCAAAAAATACAATTGCTTTCCTAATCGCAGGCTATGGAGAGAGCGGTCTGAGAAAAGCTTACAGCTGATCATATACAAAATTATTTTGTAATATTGTGTGCAATTGGCTATTGATACTAAAAGTAACTTTATGAAACTCCCAGAAAATTTCGAAGTTTACATTGTGTAGAACTATAAACAGGAGGATTGCTCCTGCCATCCTGAAGAAAACTTGAAAGAATGAGTACTAACATTTCTGTCTTGAATTAGTCTGTTAACTCCCAAGCCATCTACTGAATCTTTCAGGTATTTTATCAACAAAACTGAAACTGTACAAACAATTTTACGTAAGAGAAACCTGCACACTTGAGTATCAGGAATATGCTGGGAAAATGAAAAATGTTGTCGGGATGCGAATGAGGGCTTTGATGTTCCTAAGGCTACTTTTGGCTCCTCTTGTTGTGACAGCCATCTTGTTGCCAACCCAGTAGACCCTGTCAGGGCCGGTATTGTGCCGATACTTTACCAGTACAGTCATTTATGCTTCACATCAGGTGGTAACTCTGCTGATTAATTCTATGGCTTGTCCCAATGTTAACTATGGGTTTGTCTGATGCCAAATGACTAGCAGAGGGAACTTTCTGGAACACTGGTCATGACAGAGCTCCACCAAAGTCATGACAGTCCTCTCGCCATTGAAGAAAATATCTGTCTTTAGGAACATTTATATACAGAAAGTAAACATGGTTGGGGTATGTCATACTCAAGCGAACTTTCATTTTTGTGATTCTATATACAAATAATTGAATGCAAATATATACATACGCCGTATAAATACAGTGCGTCTCTTCTGCGCCCTTTAACTGAGTTTGCCACTCAGGGCATCAGCTTGCCTTCTCAAGCAATCAATCTCGGCAATCACTGTCTTAGCCTCTGCCTTGGCTAAAGCCTTATTGCCAGCAGACAACTGCTGTTTGAGCACAACTAGCTTCAGCTCCTGCAAAGCTCTGTCCAGCATGCCTCTATTGCATCAGCTAGACACTTTCTGTCTGTCAGAAAAAATACAGGAAAAGTCGCGGCACAATCGACTGGTCTATTTCTCTAGGTCAGTCAAGCTCTATGGGGACCTAAGGGCTGGGTCCATCTGTAACCAGCTTCAGTTCCGCAGAGGTACATTCCTTCTTAGGAATCCTAAATACAGCACGGGTGTTGACTTTATTGGCTTGCTAGCTGATGCAGAAGGCCCACATGTTTTTTTGCTTAGGACAGGTGAGGGGTGAACCTTCTCCCTTGCATGTAGGAACACTCTGAGTCAACTGCCCTCAGCCCAACTGCTCACTGGACAAACCTGCTAAGCTGGGTGAAGCTTGGCTTATTCACAGAGTGGATACTTCTGGTTTTTACTTTCCTTGATTTGGGTAAACAGCGTAACCGCTCTAGCTGCCATACATCTTACAACAGCTAAACTTAGGTTATAAAGAGGTATCGACTGGATCAAATATTGTTACAGAGTGGCTTGGATAAGTTGGAAGGGCAGATCCTCTGACCTTGGTTCATAGAGTTCACTAAACTTGGAGCATTGGAGCACTGCTCAATGAATTTTTGAAAGGGCCAGCACCTTCCTGAGATTCTTGCCCGCACTCTCGGCATTGCACTTTCTCTGTGTCCAAGGTTATCTTTTCATAGAATGTGATGAGAACTACAGAGTCATTTATGCAGGTCTAGAGGTCACAGTGCCTCTCTCAGGGTGGCCTCAATTGAGGGTGTAGACAATGAGTACAGCGTTTCCTCTTCAGTCAAAGCCTTCAGACTGTCCAGTACCATTGCCATGGGATCACTGGTAGTTCTAGGGGGTATGTTGTGTATAATGCTGGCCCGGAGGACTCTGTGATAGCAGAGTAGCGTCTCTCAATTTTTCTTTGTCTTCTGTTTCACCTCCAATAGTTGTCACATGAATGGGGCGCTCATCATGAGAGGTCTTCGCTTACAGCTGTTAGTTACCTGCTCGTCCTCTGTCTGCAAGGACTGCTGGCTGCATTGCCAGGAGATGCCATTGCAGATACACATTTCCTATCATCATGCTAAAGGGGACCAGCATTATTTGTTTTCTCGGTCTGTTGGCATGTTTTTGGAGTACAGTCTTATACTGCATCAGGAGGCTGGGCAACTTTGACAACACTTGTCTTGGGGCCAGTCAAAACTGTGCCCTCAGAGCAGTGAATATTCCCTGCAAATGTGGAGGTTCGCGATGCTCTAGCAAGCTGCCATGCAAAGATTCTCTCAAAATGCAGTAAAACTATGTATTCTGGCCACTTGTGGCCTCCCCAACATCAACTAAATGGGCGATGAAATACTCCTCATTGCCTGTAGTTCCATAATTTGATGATTTGAGCAGGTTATGTGCATTAGCAGGATTTGGACGCGTGACAGTTTGCAATGCTTCCTTCAGGTGGTTTGTCACATTTGTATCTGGAGTCACAGTGGGTGTTTTGTGAGCTCTGCAGGCACGTTGGGCTGCCGTTGTTATGTTAGGAGGAACAATTTAAACGCTGTCATACAAATGGGAGCTATTCAACTGAAGACAACATTGGTATCACTATGTGCAGGTCCGGTGTTTATGAACACAGTGATGGTATGCATGGAAAGTATCTCCATATCTGGAAATATAGAGTGGGTATGCAGTGCAGTAAGTGGAAAGAGACTAAACGCCAATGCAGTTGACCTTGAAGAATGTTGTAGTCCTGAGTAATATTCAACAACAAGTCAATACTGTCTGTTTTGTGTCCTGTTCAAGCAACTACAGGGCCAGTAATGATACTTCAGGCAAAGTGAAGACTCTACACCATGTGATTGCCTACTGGACAGCAAAGAGAATACTCTACAAGGTCAGAATCGATCGCTTGAAAGACACAGTAATGTGCATTGCACAGTTTGAGTAACAGCTCATGTTGACTTTTAGCTAAACGGTAAGCTGGTACCATGGAATACAGGTCTGGTTTGCTGGTTCTGCAGTTTGCAAAGCAAGTTTTGAGTAGCTGAACAACGTGAGAAACCTATCCCGCCATTGCCACCAGCTTAATGGGTTCTGCCGTTCACATAACATAACCACAACTGTTCATTAATGGCTGAATACAAATATCCACCTTATCTGCTGGCACAGCACATTGGACACCCTCTACAGGTTTGACAACCGGTATCTCCATTCACCAAAGTGGACTCTGGGCTGGTAAATTGTTATAGAGGAGTAACTTATCTACTCCAAAACTAGCAATAATAAACTTCAAGTCTATACATTTATCGTTTCATTCAATACCATTATAAGATCAATGGTAGCAGTAGCAACAAGTAGGAACAGAGTTTCGCAAGTGGGAATGAATACGTGAAAGCTCTGCCTTTTATGGGTCAAATGACAGGAAGTTAACTGGAAATCATTGGTC
Organism: Cryptosula pallasiana; assembly: GCA_945261195.1. Classification (NCBI taxonomy): domain Eukaryota; kingdom Metazoa; phylum Bryozoa; class Gymnolaemata; order Cheilostomatida; family Cryptosulidae; genus Cryptosula; species Cryptosula pallasiana. Next base: position 16,708,468 of record OX183134.1, on the reverse strand, counting down.
TATTTAGCTAGTAAGCCAATGATACAGTGGACAATATATAGGGAAATGGATGCAACTGATAGTTATATCTATAGTCCAATATAATAACAGGCATAAGGTTAATTACAGATAGCACCAAGAAGTAGGGGGCAGACCCACTGAGTTGTTGTCCGGTACAACGCGCTGTTAGAGAAATATAAGTTCTTGGTTAATCCTTGCTCTTTGTACGGCCTTTGGTCCTGAAATACTGGAATCTGGAGCTACTTGGGACATGGATAAGAGTTCCTGTGGGTTTTAGGCTACTTCAAGTTCCTTTGGCTAAGGCAGCCGTCATGTTGTCAGCCCTGGACACTTTTCCAGGGCCGGTACTTTGCCTGTATTTTGCCGATACCTTGCTGGTACTGGCATTTATGCTTTGAGTTTGGTGGAAGCTCTACCGGATCATTTTGTGGCTTGTGGCGGTGCTAACTATGGGTCTGTTTGATGCAAAGCTGTCTAACAAAGGGTCCTTTCTGGCTCACTGGCTATGACAGAGCTCCATTCCAATCCGCCACAATAGCTAATCATGTACATGGTTCTTATAATTAGCGTTAATTATGATCATTTTTTAATAGAAGGTTAGTTCTTCAAAGGGTAAAATCATCATGAATCTCCAAGTGTTGTTGGATTTTGACATGACATTGGGATGATTAACGTATGTTAGTTTTATAAATGGGTCTTACATGACGTACTTTAATGCAGCTGAAAATCAAATGTGTCCGATTATGCATTTGCATACAATGGCCAGTTGAAACTATTAAAGTTGATTGTTATCTGCAACATGATTCGTTGACGTTGAATGTAGTCATTCAACCGGGAAATACCGCGGCGTTAATGGTAATGTAACCCAACATCAATTTAAATGACCCAGAGAACAGAACTCTGAACTGAACAACAGCCATGATGCTAAAGAAGTGAGGTGTCTTTGACTGAAGATAAAGTGATTGTTGGAATTTGAGGGAAATAGTTTCATTTGGACTATTTAGAATATATGTCTGTAATTTGAGAACACGTTATGAGATTAGACCCCGCCATGCATTACAAAAGATGCAACTGAATGATGTAGCAGCAGTATTTTTTTCTCCCATTTTTGAGGCTAAGTTGTCTGCCAAAGAAGAATGACCGAAAACTACACACAAATATGAACGTACAGACAGACCCGCTGACAGACCTTTTTCAATTTCGTACTAATAAATCACCATTAGTATTATATACAAACATAGGTTATATGAATTGCTTTATTTGAACGTGTCAGTAAAACATTTTTATGAAGTATTGAGTATTAAGTTCTAGGATTTTTCAATATTATGGCTTTGTTTTTGCTTCTAGGATTTCTTTTGTAAGTATTCTTTAGCAAGTCCATTTTAATCATTATTAATGCTATACCAGAAACATCTGGAGGAAATTTCTAGCAACTTTTTTTGGTCTCAAATATGTAAGATGTATATTAGCTTTGCTAATTAAGTAACGAGGTGCCTAAAAGAGTTTTTAATAAAACCTTTATTCTAGGGATTCAGATATTGATATTGAAACATTGAACATGAACGCCAGTTTGTGTGCAATAGCACCTTTATCAAGAGTAAACAAAATAGTTGGCTCACGACAAGCGGATCCAAAAAATAAAAAAGTGTTACATATATTACATAGTACATATATTTTTTAGTAAAACCTCCTCAAATCAACGAAATGACGTACTGCAGTGTAATTCCACTAGAAAAAAAGTTTATCAAGTGCAGAAGGCTAAAAATTATATCAAAACAATACGCACTAATACAGCATGTAAAAAAGGTAAAAGTTCGATAATTTATAGAAAAATGAGTTTTGCAGCTTTTCTGTTCTACATTTAGGTATCTGTGTAGACTGGGACACTCGTGTGACTCTCCCGCTCTTGCGTATTATGAGTTGATTCAGTGGGTGGTCATTTTTATTTCCCCATTTGCGAACTCCCATGTACAACAAAGTTGTCTTGTAGACCCTCATTTTGCTCAGAGAAGCAAATATTTGTTGAAACTTTTCCTTTTTGCCCCATTTAACTTGTTGTTTCCTCCATCTTCTTCTTCAGCTCCAATTGCTTTCACATGAGTCATCTCACCAGTGGAAGAGAAACTCAGCATAAGTATTTTCACATGAAAACTACCGAGAGAAAGGAAGAATTATACTCAGTCCAATCAGATAAGACTTTTAGGTCCGGTTTACAAGGGTTTTGCTATGCGCACGTTGTACAAATGCGAACACTGAAGTTCCCAGCAAAAACACCATCTGTTCAGATTGGTTCGTACCAATACCGGTCCTGTTTCGTCTCAAAACTAAAATGGGTCCAAGGTGTATTCATACGGATATGAGACTAATACGCCAGACAAACAATCGTCTGAACAGGCACTTTAGTGCGGAACAGTACCCAATCGTAGCTGTTACAAATTTTTACCGTGTTTTGTAGCGTACTAGTGTAAACGGAGTATTAATGTATTCAGTGGCTCATCCCGGTGGTAAAACTTATTAATTTTCTTATTTGCACCAAATTTGGTAAAAAATCTTTTGCATAAGAATACAGCAAGTTTATAGATCAGAAGTTGCTGTTCTTTGTTAAGATAATTATCATTCTCAAACAAGATTGTACATGGTTAGTTTGAGTTAGATACATCAGTGACTGGGGAAAGACTGTTAATAGCTTTAGGAAGGGCTAGTTGTTGATACCAACTGTCTTGATAGCCAACACGCTCACATTTAATTATCTCATCTTAGGCAACACTTTTCACTGGTTACTAGATTTAATCACCTTAGACATATCTGAAATTTATATATCAATCAAATTGTTTATTTACCACCTTTGAAAACCTGGATTTACTGTAGGAAATTTCATAACCCAGAACTCAGTTTGACACTTTTTTTTAAAGTAAGAAATTTTCAAATCCCTCAGTTAATGGAAAACTTTTTCATTTTTAGTAGAAACAAACAAAGTGTGCTCCTTTATATTTCAACAATTGACTTTATTGAATGAGGTCCACACACCTGGTCAACTCTGAAGAGTTTCTGCGTGAGAAAAGCTCTCCTTCTATTTTCAATGCTGTCACTTTAGGAGCTACAAGGTTGAGTGTTGGTACATCTGCCCTTTACACATACATTTGTGTGATGTGGTGTGTGCCAATCTCATCTAGTATCTCTTGGTCATTCTTGTATCTCTTGAATGTCCACTCCTCCCTCCGAGGAGTTCTATTCACTGCAGGTTGACCAGAGTGTCTCAACCAGACTCCTATCCAATAAAATGATGTATATATACAATGTGAGTAACTAAAACTTCGTGTAAGTCATAATGTTACAGTTTATGTTATACAATAGTGACCATACAGCACAATATCATATTGGCATATTGGTAAAATTTTCAATGAAACTGTAGTTTAAATATGGGGATAATTATTTCCTTGCCATTTTCTTTTCAGTGACAGCTGACCTCTCACAAACAAAAACATCCAATCACATTTTGAAATAAGTTTAAATGTTACTTGCACACAAGTAGTTTGTACTATAAACTTTTAAATCTGTACAGAAGCAAACTAAAAATAATCCATGATGGGTAGATCTAAGTACTGGTAATGAACAAGCTGCACACAAATAATTACACATTACTGAGCTTAATTGTTATATAATATACCTTTTAATAACCAATATACTACTCATTAGTTATCTATACACAGACATGGAGAAGTAACAAGTATTGGGATCAATCGTGTATCGGTAGCCAGTATCGCTGTACATTTTCACGCTTCTGTTCCCAGGCAAAACAAAACCATGTGTCGAGTGAGGATAGGGCAAGGTATGAATATGGATTAATTTAAACAGAAAATTTAGAATAATTTAATTTTTGTTTAAAATTCTTGCAAACAAGCAGACAACAACAAAAATACAATAGTTCATTGAACAATATAAAATGTGAGCAGCTTTACACCACTAAAAAAAACTAACAACTGAAACTAGTGTTGGCATTTTGGACAGCGGTTGCTTTAAAATTCTTTAAGGCAGCCCATTGTGTACAGGAATCTCTATGAGGATCTTTTTAAAAAGTAAGCCCATTATTTTCAGCTTTTGTGTTACTAAAATCTCCCACTTGCTCAATAAATGTTTGGTTTTACTCGCAGCAACTGTAATGGGTCAGTTTTTAAGCTGCAATTTATTTCTTTGGTTGGAGGAACAAAACTTGGACATATTTAACAAAACAATCAATTTGCGATCAACATACACAAATTACATGATGCCACTTTACACCATGCCTAGTAAATAACTGATTGTATTTGGCTGCTGCAGTGAAGGCAGCAACGTAGATAAATAAATATGATATCAATCAACATCAGTTACCAATGACCACACAGTATCTATCATTAAGCATTTATAACTGTAATTGTAATAATGACAGCCTTCGCTTTTAGTTGGCTCAGTAAAATGAATTTTCTCTTAACAAATAAATATTTCCATTGTTAAAAAGAAACACATTAATAATTGTTATCAGCTGGACAAATGCAATGTATCTAAACAATCATTATTGTTATGAAACAAAATAAAATTATTTTCAATCAAAAACTGACAGTAGGCTCAAAACTGATCATTTAGGATGATCCTATTGGCTGAAAAATACTCAATGAGGTGACAACTCCTCATCAGTCACTGACACAGGTAGACACTTGTTTTTCGTAATCATTTTTATACATGCGTCGCTGAGCTCTTGGAATACTACAGCAATTCAAGAGCTGTGATATTTTTATGAAGTGCCACAATGCGTTTCTAGTTTTTTGAATAAATCTGACCACTAAGTGTAATTTCGTGCCTCCATATTTCTGCAATGATAGCGAATGTTGCTGTATTTGGTTTATACAAAAGAGCATCAAACTAAGTAGTTCTGATCTTCCAGCATGTTTGTTAAATTTTCTGTTGAGTTAAAGTTGAAACGATCAATACACCAAAACCTTTTCATTGCATTTGCAAGTCAAATTGTGGTTTATAAATTTCAAACAAGTTTTTAGTATGTTGTAGTCCTGTATGTTCATGAGTAGCAAATTATCATATTGACATTTCAGTTTTCTGACACTTCAATGAAGATTATGTTAAGCGGAAGCCGACGAAATCCTTCATCTAGAAATTCTGTGGACTTCTGTCATAGGCTTTTGTAAAGAAGATGGTTGATAGGACAAATGGTTACAACAGCTGTCTCTACATTGAAAGCCAAAGCATTTTTCTACTTCGAAAGGCTTCTCGATTTGTAGTTTTTATTTACGGAAATGAGTTCTGACATAACAATACTTTTTCTCATTATTGCGTTACGTGATGCTCTGTATTTTCTTCAAATAAAACCTTTCCTTGCTTCAGTTCCTTTTTGAGGCAAAACTTTCTATGGAGGTCAAAATCAAACTTATCGTCAGTTATACTTTTGATACAAGGAGTCGTTTTTATAATTTTGTAGAGTTTTCTGCTTCAAAGTTGAGTAGTTTGAGGCGAAGGTTATTGCAAGTACTTTCATGTACCCAAAATATTGCTTTATTGAATGGTTACTTTTTGCTCATTTTGTTTTCGAAAATTTGTACAACAAAATTGTACTTTTCATTGGCGAGAATGATTCTTAGTGCAAATTTCACCGGAAATGACAACTTCTATTTTAGGCTTTCAAGCAAACCTGAAGACTTAGTTTATTATGTTTTTATTTAATATGTTTTAGATTTGTATGGCTGTATAGTCGCCACTGGTATGTTTTGTATCCTGTCTGTTTTCTAGACATGAAATAAAAATCAAAATTATTGGTCATCCTATAAAAAGTCGTGTGTGCTAGAGGTTTTTTTGTATCATTCTGTAGTGCTTCTTAACCATATATTAGAGATATATTAGTATACAAATAAACTTTTACAACACTTCAAAATGAAACATAAATCTGCTGTTAATGTCCTCTGTAACAAAAATTTTTCATGAAAATGTATGGGAAACTTTAAATAGCAAAAAAACAACATAAAAAAAACTTCATGAAGATGGCAATATTTGGACACTAAACAGCAATAAAGCATTACTCACTGAGGTTTTATAAATGTCCGAGCAGAATGTTTTATTGATGTTTGAAACCAATCAATGATAAACGTTTTGAGATGGGCATAAGAATAGGTGAAATAAACGACTTACAAAAACGATTTTAAAATGATGTCAACTATGGTTATAATACCTTATTAAAGAACAATTTGAAGAGTTAGTCGATGATAAGTATGGTATTTGGTCCAGTCGGTTTTTAAACAGAAATCCACTCCTCATACACTACTTTTGTCATTTCATGTGGATAATTTCTAACCGATTGCTTCAAGCAATCACAGGATGCAATTGATGTCAATGAAGGCCTCTGTGCAGAATTTGTGGCATCGCTGTTTGTGAAAATAGCACCGGGTTGTTCTGCTGCAGAAACTCATGAACAAAATAACATTCTCAGTGAGTGACTCACTAACATAAAGTAATTTTTACAAAAGTTTTGCCATTTGAATGCAGCTGCACTTTTAGAGAGATCTCAACTATTACAAAAGGTTAATAAGGAATTAGTTACACTTATCAAATCACAAAAACTAAGTTGGTTATTCATAATGATTAATGATAAAAACTGTTAATAGTTGCTATAACTCACTCATTTATAAACATTTTGGCAAAAAAATGTTAAAAAATAGTTCTGGCGTCAATTTGCTCAACCCATTATACAGTGACACCCATTCACTGCCTGCTCCTGGTCTCAAGTCAGTTCTGTTGTGTTAGCAGTTGTTTTCTCTCTCAAGATACTTAACGCTCATCATGCAAACCAATTGTAGTTGTCTTACAGTTTCTGCTCATGTCAAAAAATCTGTGCAGAGAGTTCTAGATATTCTGCGAAAATAATGCTTTGAAGCTACGGCTATACGTTTGATTAATTGGTGCAAGACTGTTGGCGAGGAGTGAGCAAGACAAATCAAGGTCAGTCAGTCCTATTTGGTTGTGAGCAAGCGCATGGCCATAAACTACAAAGCATACATAGTGTTGTATTAGCAGCATAATAGTTATTCTCCAATTTTTTACTGCAGTAGATCTTTTCTTGAACTAATCAATATCTTTATGAGTTGTCTCTAGTACCAGCAGCTAGTCATTTAGAGCTCAGTAGACATCACTGCAAATGGGTTGTATATTCTACAGCATCCCTTGGTACACCACAAACTTGAGGTCAATTGTACTGCACTGAGAAAACTTGTAAAAGAAAAGCTCATGCCAACAAACCAAGCAAAATCAAGGACTGACTTAACTTGTGTGTTACTGACAGTCAAAAGATGCAACATCTTTGATTTTGAACAGTGACAGCAAGAATCTGAACAACTAGATCCAATTTTAAACAAAACTCATTTTTTGTTATCTGTCTCTAAATTGTAGCAAAATTCTACTGCATTCTTACGTCTTCACTTTACCCAAGGAGTGCTGCCCATTGATGCTTCATGACAGGACTCGTTAGATTGCATTCTAGTCTAAACTACTAGGAATAACTTTAACTTAGTAATATTAAGAGTATCCGCAGCATGTTCATCAAACAAAGGATCAAAAATTAAAATTAGCTTAGAACATTATAAGTTTTTGATCACTTTTTATAAAGTATCCAACAGGTCACAACGAAGATAACTCCCAATTGTTACATACTCAAAAGAAAAACAGGAAAGGCACGTTAAAAAACAACAACAGTCTGAAAAGCTGCTTTTCGTACTCAACATATTTTCAGCGATGATAATATTTTGGTAATATTTTTATGGCAACAGGGTCGGTCCATGAAAATAAACAAATTAAAGTCAGTTGTTGTGATTTACTTATTGTTCAGTTTCCCTTGCCACTTACCAACAATATTAGTGAATGCTTGTTGATTACTACTTTACTCAGTGAACTATTTTTTGTTCACCGACGAGTAGATAGATTGATTAAACTTACTGCCAATCCGATTATTTTTACCGGATTTTTTTGTTGAATTATTATGTATTTCTACATCATCAGTTTACCCCAGGAGTGCTACCCATTGGTGATGCAATACACGAATCTTTAGATTGCATTCTAGTCAGGACTACTAGGAATAACTCTAACAATAGTATTATTGGTTGTTTAGAAGAGCTGAGCTGACTTTACTAGTTTCAGGTTGTTAGCTTAGTATTAGAGTGATGTAGGAGGTCTGCCACTTGGGTAAACTTGGTACAGTAGCACTGGAATAGCTAACAGTACTACAAGTCCTGGAGGGAGAAAACAAGCAGGAGGTCCGCAATTATATTAGGTACGCCAATAGCAACAGCCATGATTGTGTGGTTTAAGGGTATCAAGGAAACCACAAGTTATGTTCTTGGAGGTTTTAAAAGTCATCTACATTCACACGTTTGCTTGCGTTGAAATACTAGCTAGAAAGTTTTTGATTTAGTGGCATTTAATTTGTTTTCTTATGCTGTATCATCTCCATAATAGTAGATATAATAATGTAATGGATTCCGGTCTGGTTCCATGGACATCCACTATTCTCAAGTATTCTACCTCTCTTCAGAGGGGCACTGCACTGTGCGACAGTGACAACTGTGCAGGGTAACCGAATTACCCGGTAAGGCAAGAGCCCATGGCTCAGACAAACAATACAGCGTAGTGCTTGTGTAAGTGGCTATATTCTCAAAGACAAGGTGCTAGAGGGTGTTTAGTCCTCTATGTTGGCAACATGAGAAAGAATGCATCGAGTAAGACAAAGGTCTCTCCTTTTATAGGAGAGCTAACAGGTATGAAACATATAACAGCTAGAGCACAGGAAGCAAACTAGCCAATACAATCAATTATATAAATGAGTAACCAATCAAACAATGCAATAAGGTTATATAAGGGAGGTCCCAAGTGGCTAAGGGTGGAATCCTATCTCCTATTGTCCAATCAGCGGTCCTGCAAGGCTCCCAGGCTGTAGATAGAGTAGGGTCCATGAAGTCGGTAGTCTAGGGAAGGGTACTTCCTGCTCCTGACCTTGACTGAGTTCCTACATACTTTTGGGGATCCTCTTCTATGTCGGCCATCTTGTGCCGGCACGGTACAGCTATACCGGGTCAGTAGGGGGTCAATACCGGCCCTGCAGGGGTAACTACCGGCCCTACACACTATGCCACCGGCAAAGTAAGGCTTTCTACCCAAACAGCTGTTGACCGAACGCTGTGGATTGAAGTCTAGCGCATTGTCTCGCAAGGGTGGAGAGCAAACGACCTGTTTACTACTAGTGTCCACCAAAATCTACCACAATAAGAGATTACGGCTCACGTGCTTCATGTACAAATGGCTGATCAGCTGTCAAGGAATGCTGCAACTAAGTGACTCACAGCATTGATGCCTAAAAGAGAGCCCTCCCTGTAGAAACTCATAGTAATAGTAGAACTAACAGGGTTGTGTTTGGAATAGTAGCAACTGTGACTACGTATGTCATTTGATATCATCCAATGGAATATGTTCTTTTTTATTTTCTATAAACTAGTACATCTATTACTTGTGAGCGATGGATAATTTTAAGTATAGCAGAACAACTGTACACATAAGGCACCAATCTCATATCGTTTAAGAATAAACTGGTAAATTAACAGAATGAATGTCGAAAGACCTGAATAACCCACAAAAAACAGTAGTAACACACAGCAAGTAGTGGGTAATCTTTCAGATTTTTTAGTTTTTTTCAAAATTATCAGCAGATTTAAACAGACCAGGAGTTATCTGACAATAATCAGTGAAACAATTACACTTTTGTTACCAAAATTAGAAGAACAAGAAGCCTTTACCTAAAATATTTTGACCCCAGGTATTGTAGTTCTTCTTGTCAGTTAAAAAATTATTGATTTAAAGCCAATTTTGATACCAATAACAGGACAATGAAAGTTGTACACATTTTAAATTAACTATTATGCTGCATTACTAAGTTTAATTCACTCTTTTTTTAAAAAATATTGATGGACAATTATTGCCAGTAAAATCCAATCCTGAAGGAACAAATTGTTATTTAATTTGTAAAGCAGGAAATGGCGATAGAAAATTAATGAAAAATATTTCATGTTCTCAAAAAAACATGGTTCACTTATTTCAAACTTAACAGGTTTCATGAAACCTTTGTTCTCAATTATTACAATTTTTTAACTGATTTCTTGCTGTTGCCAGGTCATCTCTATGTTATTTATACACTTACCTCCATCAAAGCTAGGAGCACGGAACTCTCCACTGTCATTTCCACCCAGCTCATCAGTTGACTCTCCACTGTCATTTCTACCCAACTCATCAGTTGGTTCTTTACTTTTATTACCACCCATAGTTTTGAGCTGTCTGCTTAAATAATAGATTACATAACCAAGTTCATCATTGTCATCTGCACCTCTACATCAATCTACAAACAAACAGCTCACATAACTTTTTTTGTCAGGCAATTTTTCCCTCCAGCAGATTATTATGATTTCAGATTGGTTTTCTGATAGTCTAGTTGTTGATACTAACAGTGTGTGTAACTTCAATTAAGGACAGGTAGTGAAAGAAAACGCTCATTTTACCAGAGGGTATCAATCGTAGCTATTTACTCTGGGTTAACCCAGCCAAAATGGAAACTCAGTTGTCCGTCTAAAGTTGATGGCATTCCTGAAGTAGCAGTTTTAAAATAGAGATATGATAAACTGAGCCTTTACTGCAGAGAATATGCACCATATAACCATGTGGAGGGTTACTTCCCTTTTAATCTATTTTGTCAGATGCAGTTTTGCAGATATTGGTACAATATGCAGTTCATTCTGGCTAGTAAGTACAATTATGGAATATCATACATTTTATATGTTGGTTTGGAATTAACTCTTCATCACCGGAGAGCATGAGTCAGCTTCAGCAGGGACTTTGATAAACCAATGAAACCAGTGTATTCTTGTTGTCTCACTAGTCTAAGTTGTGAACTTCAGAGGTCTAAAAGTTGTGTGAAATATTAAACTGACCTTGCCATTTCCACAAAAACTGCAAATAATGTTTGTGCACAACTAGATAGAGGTTGTTTGATCTCTGGGTTGGCCCTTGTGCATCTCACAATATACAGTGTTTTATTTCTGATTGTACTCATGTGTTTTGTTTTGAGTCCATGTGCTCCATCGGTGCTTACGGCAATGTTAACACAAGGAACTCTGCAATTTGTTTAGCTTTTTAGAAATTTGGCACTGCTTCTGTAAATTAAAATCTAGCATAGGATGTAACTGGAAAAACAATAAACTTATTGAATGATCCTCTGTTACAATCACATTGCATAGGCAGCATGGTGATCAAAAACACAATAGTTTAAATGTAAAAAGCATCCTTTGGCTAAATGCAATCAGATATGTGGAACTGGAGAGTAACACCAGCAAGTGTCAGCTCCATTATAATACCCCGTGACGAATAAAAAATGGTAATTGCAACTTATTCATGAAGGTTGTAGTTTCAAACTAACTTTTACCAATCTTCATTATTATTCTGTAGTGCTATTTTTTCCACTTTTTTGAAATAGTGACTATTTTAGGTTATGTAGTGAAAAAACAAAGTGATATGTCGATTTTTTGGCACCTCTCCTATTTGGTCTTCAGTTTTTGTCTAGCCAATTCCAAAATTAAACCTGCATATTTTGATCAAAAATGTTCATCTAGTTTTTTTCATTTTGAACTGTGAAATATTGTCACATGAAGGCAGTTGAGAACTTATTAATAATTGTACTAAAACTTAAAAAAATTCCAGACTTTGAAAAACATAGTTTCAAGAACTTAGATGCTTGTTGCAATCTCTTGTTTTGCAATTCAATGCAATTCAATGCCAACATTTCCAAGCCACTATTTCAATGTTACCAAGTCAAGTTTTGGAAACATTACTCCATAGCTGCGTGTAACTTGATAAATTATTCGAATAAGATTAGTACTAGGTCTGCATTGACTTAGTCTGTAGAAAGTAAATTATGTGGTAGAAGGCAACCCCTTAAATTTCATTTTGAGCCAGACTCAACCTTGGGCAGTTTAAACTAAACAATATTTATTGAAAGCATGTTTTGAGCCATTTAGTGATTTACTGCTATCACTGTGGCAACAAGGTAATAACATGACAAACAATTTTTGGCCTCAAAATGTATGATGATGCGTTGCACACAGGTATTTGACATCATGAAGTATTACCGACCTGTCACTTAAAATCGTTCCATCATGGCAGCAGCAGCAGTGGTACCAGCAGCGGTGGCAGCAGCGATGGTGGCGGTGATGACCTCGATGAGGATGGACAAGGCGGCGACAACAATCGCGATGAAAGCAGCAATGAAGGCGACAGCGGCAACGGCAGTTACGGGGGTGGATGCAGTGATGGTGATGACATTGATGACATTGATGACATTGATGACATTGATGACATTGATGACGGTGATGACGGTGATGATGACAATGACAGTGATGACATCAACGATCGGCGACGAGGACCGACGATCGAAAACAACGATCGACCACAACAATCGTCGATGACAATCGACATTGATGAGTGACGACGGCGTTTAATGACGACGATTGACGATGACGATCGACAACAACGATTGGTGTCGACCAGCAATGACGACAATTGACGACTATTGACACTGACGATCAACAATGACGATTGACGACGATTGACAATTGTTGATGACGATCAACAATGACAATCGACAGCGATCAACAATCGATGACGACGACTACCGACGATCGACGACGAAATTGGCCATGACGATGATGATAATAAAGATGTTTTGCTATTGTTGCTGTAGATGCTGTAGCTTTTACTGTTCAGTCTCAGTTTCTCCAAAACACGAATGTCTGTGAACGTGAAACATTTTTTTTATTTTCAAGTACACAAATCTAGAACTTTTCAAGAATACATCTCGTCAATTTTAAACATGTTTTTTATTTCTCTGTCGTCTTAGGGAATGAAAGCTGTGCAAAGCCACCTTGTGAAAGAGACCAGTTTTACTCTCCAACACAAAAATATTTTGCCTATTCATCCGGTATATACCCTAAGTAAAGTTAGCCACTAGCTCCTAATGCCAGTCTTCCAACTATGTAGGTAGCTTTTCTTTGAGTGGCTGTTATGTGGTAGTTAGGTGTTGAGTAGATGACTCCATCAACACCAATTAAATTTGTAAGCCTTGTATTGGCTCGGGCCCATGTGTAGCAATTGCTAATGATCCCATCTGATACAACCAGGTCGCAACGCACATTCAACAGTCTATCGGTTAATAGTAGGTAGGTTTGATGTACTCAACTTTCAGTTTGTATTCTCAAAAGATGTTCTCAGTCACACATATATTGACCAGTTCACAATTATAATAATAAATTGGATATCAAGTCTGGTTGCAGCTAACTATTTTAAGTTTCTTGCTTGAGCATTGAACAAACAATTGGTGATGAGAGATAATATTGTAAAATGGTTTTCATCCCCTTTACTTCGAGATGCAGCCAAACCAACTTGGATTGGATTTGAATAGTCTGAGGTAAGTTTTTTAAACTACCTGTCGGTATGCATTTGCACCTGGAAAAAACTATGAGACGCAGTTATAGGCAGCATAGGGAGGCTTCTTCACTTCAGTCATTGTCAACTTCTGCAGCCAGCATAAACAATGTGTACTTTGATTACACCAATCAATTACACCCAGCAACGTTCAACTGCTGAAATACTCTATCCGTTGTCCATGAACATATTTGACACGATCAGAGAAAGCAAACTGAATGTGTTGCTTTCTCTAAATGGTTTCATTACCCATACCCAGCTCCAACTGAAGCCTTTGCCTACATCAAACTGTGTATAAATTAATCAGTCAAACTATCATATTAGCCATGGATTAGAATTAGACAATCAGTAGCTGATGCAAGAAAACTTTACAGCCCTCACAAAGTTACTCGACTGATACAAGTGTGGCTGTGCATTGCTAAACCACAGATGGCCAGCTTAGCAAAAATTTTGTTAGACTCGCTGAAAATCATTTATGTTGAAGCCATCTAACTCAGCAGATCTGAATTTACCAACAATAAACACCCACCTGATAAATAGCCTTGTAACCAAACTGATCACATGAAGTGACTCTGTCTACAAACTGAAGAACTCAGCCATAACTAGACATATATTGAACAGGTAATGTAAAGTGGTACGTTGCGGTGTACAGTAACAAATGCCATAACTAATTAACAGCCAATAAATAACGCTCAAGCCCCAGCAGATAACATGTTCTAGTTTCTGTGTATGTCACAGGACACACAATAACATACTTTCACTGTTTCAAAGCACTTTGTGAAGAGTTAACACTCCCAGAGGCTACCTTACTAATGCCATGGTTAGCTTGCATTGAGTGGTTGGTTTGGTGTAGATAAGCATTGATGGATGGGTGCTGTACAAATATATTGGCATGGCAATCAGTATCTCATGCATTTGTAAAATTTGTAGTAGCCGATATGGCTGCGTAGCAACAGGTAATGATACCATTGTGTACAAAATGTTTATACAATGAGGTACCGGTGTGTGTTCTTTTGGAATGGGCTGTCAAGTTTGATTGGTACTTTTGCAGTGGAAGATGGTTGAGACCTACTCGCATGTCTTATGCACCAGACCTGATGTAGGAATATCTGCTAACAGTATCAGGACTGATGTCCTTTGATGGATAGATTCTGTTGCATAGTTGACCCCATCATCTCTTTTTCTACCAACTCTTGTCTCATCCTATCTTGTGTTAAAGTGAATGAAACGGCAAGAAATATAATTGCACATTTAAGAGTGTGCCAGCCAATGATAACAGAATTTGATGTGCTAAAAAGTTTATATTATTTTTCATAGTACAGAGGGATGTTCTCAACTAGGAAATTACTGGCCCGTTGCACCTCAAAGCCAGACTTTGGCATCAATTCTTACAATAGCCACTTTTAATTAAATAGTGTCTGAGTGGAGATCATTACTGAAACGCAATAAAGAAATGGGTATCCAGCAATTTTACTTCATCAAAGTTCAACTTAACCATCTTGACTTCATTAGGTTGTCAAGTTTTTCCCAATATACTTTTATTACATGCATTGGCTATGGCAAACATGGATCGCTAAAAAAATTGAAGTTTTATAAAATGCTCATTGCATGTACCAAGTTAACACTTAACCACTCATCCTGGTCAAAATGTGTATTATATAATTTCTTAAAGTCAAACATTAGCCATAAAACTTAAATGAAACAGTGACTGACTGATGCATGATGAAATAAGTGTTTTCATTCATCCACTGAAAGAAAGATTGACATCAAAAGTATTCGCGACCTGTTCGTCGAACAAAATACCAAAAATATTGGGTGTTCGTAATTAAATGTGTAGCCGATGCAACGGAACAATAGTTTAGAACTGCATAAATATTCAATGAAATGTTGTAGTTTACCGAACAAGTCATAAAGAAGATGACTCCCAACTTTTAAAATAATTAAGAAAATAATAAAATTTGAACTGCTACAAACTGGAACAGTTTGTCAAGTTGCCCTTCAATTTAGTAAATTGTGACTGCTTGCAATTATTTTGAATTATTTTTCAATGATATAAAACCGGTTTATGAAAATGAACAAAATTAACTCGCTCGTTATTAATTATTTAGTGTTCAGTTTAGTTCGCGGCACACAAACAACATAAATAAATACTCGTTGATTGTCTTTTTTATTCAGTGGGCTACTTTTTCTTGACCAACGAGTTCCGAACAAAATGATTATTTATTAATTAAATTTATTGCCTGTCTGATTATATTTTTATTACAATGTGTTCGGAAAACAGAGGTCGCGAATACTCTCATTATGTACTGGGTAGTCCCATACATAAACTTTAAATGTGCAAATTTTTAGAATAGCAGGACTTTTTTTGCGTTTTGGAACATTTGCTATCTAAATTTATCTATGGAAGATCAGTCAACAATCTCAGCCCCAAATAATATATAGACCCGCTATAAAACTGATAACATTAATGGTCATTTATTGAGTGCAATAAGGGATAGTAGAGAGCTTGTAGATAACAGCTCGAACTCCTATTAGCCAATGAGTGTTTGGAAATACCAGAAATATGTTCAGTTGGTGAACATGTTACCCATGTTCCAGAAAACTTGCACTTCATAACAGCAAGGGAGAGTTGATAAGCAGCCCTCTACTGAAAGAAACTAACCAATTTAGCTCCCCACTTCAGCATTTACTAGATCAAAGCTGAAAGTTTTCACTCAATTTGTTGAGTATATTATTCTCTCAACAAACAAAAACAATAAACAATGACATAAATTGTATTTCAACCTCACAGTCGGCTACATCATGTGATTGTATAGAGTGCATTTACTTTAGGGTGAAGTTCTGGAAATTTTTTGAGCCCAAAGCAGAACGCTGTGCTGAATGGGCAGCAATAAACCAAATTTTGGGGCTGAAAAAACTCTTAGAATGCATAAAGAGGCATCGATCCGAGCACTCACAGATAGGGTTTTCACAGCTTTTAGCCCAATAAGGATATCCTATTTTAGGAAAGGTTTGTTTGCATAGACCTAAAATACAATATTGAGAAAACCTAGAAGGTTTCACTGTTTGTTGTAGATAGCGTAGTAATTTCCTGCCAAAACACTTAGCAGGCACAAATAAATTAACTTTACATGGTCAGACAGACAAAACTGAGTGAGTTTCTTGTTCAAAATGGCTTCCCCACATGGAAAAAACACAGAATATACTGTCTGCTACATTAACCAGTCAGTTAAGCTGCCACATTAGCCATGAATTGGATTTAGACAATCAGCAGCAGCAAATCAAATCATCATGCATTGGCTGAAGCAAGTAGTGTAGCGTGTGTTACTAAACCACGGATGAGAAAGTTAGCAAAAAGAAGTGGATAGATCAGCTGATGGTTGATGCTCATGCTAACCCATTCTGTAGGACTAGTCAACAATTACTCTAGACACCCACATAATAAGTATGTTTGCAATTACATAATAACATGAAGTGATGATATCAACCAAAACCAGCCCTAAGTAATAAATAGACCAGCTATAAAACTGATAACATGAAGCCGTCACTTGTTGAGTACAATAACAGAATGGTATAAATAATTAAAAGCTGGTAGATAACAGCTCAAGCCCCAGCAGATAACTTGAGGTTATGAAGGCTAGGACAAGAATAGTTCAGCTGAGCTCCCACTAAGAAGGTCCTCACTTCAAGACTGTCTCAGAAAGTGAGCTGCTGTTTGGCTTACTCAATGGATGCTCAAAGCCACTTTGGGTTGAGCATTTTGTGTAGTCTTTTAGAGCACACAATATTTATGCAAGTTAATCAAAAATAATAAATAAAACTTGATGAAAGATAACATTCTGATGCTAAGCACTTACATAAAAACTGTTCAATGAGTTACTGATATTGAAAATGAAAGTTCAATGGAATTATCACCAACCTAATCCAATATACAAGATCAAACTTTGCAACAATGAAAACAGACTAAACAAAGTTCATGAAGACAATTGATTATGTAGGTTTAATGGAAATGGGTAAAAAACAAAATTTTTGAGACTTTAAGCACAGAGTACCTTTGGCCAGTAGGAATTTCCCTATTAGTGAGCTTAACAAATAGTTTACACAAAAACTAAATGTAATGTTTGTATACACACAAATAGAGTCAGCGTGTTTTAGTTGTTGCTTATCTCACAGTATACAATAATTTATTCTGGTTGTTTCAAAGCATTCGATGAAGAGTTAACATGTTCAGAAGCTCCCATACAAATGCCATGGAAAACTTGTATTGAGTGGTTGCTATGGTGTAACTAAGCCTTGATGCAGTGATGGTGTACAAACATACTGACATAGTTATGAGTAGCACACAAGCTGGTAAACTTAATAGTATTTTGTGGGGTTATTTAGCAACTGGTAACGATACCATTGGGTACAACCTAGTAGTGGCGGATCTAAAAACAAATTGAGTGGTTGCTTTTAGAAAAATAATCTGGATGGGAGGCAAGGCAACGCATCTTTTTCCTGCATATGACCACTACTTGAAAAAGGTTCCCCTGATGGTCTGCATGCATCAGGAAAGCCTAACTGGGCTATCCAACAAGCCCGGAATTGATTGCAGTCACACTAATAGCTAAAATAGCAATGGAATAGACATTTAAGCTATACCATCCTTGTATAAGTATATACAGGCACTGCATCATTACTATACTGGCCCTTGGTAGCTGTTCTTACCTGCATAAAGATGGATGCCATAGCCTGAGAAAAGAAAATTAGTCTAAGGATCTCTAGGACCCATATACAGGTTATTACTAGCCTGAGAAGTAGCTATATCAAGATCAAAGGCCGTAGAAGACTGGGAGCTCTAAGAGAGAAGAATAAACAGCTACTACTGGCTGATATGCCCATAGACTTTGCCCCTTACATCTTCAAAATTTCCTCTTAATCTGTATATTAACATTTAATTGGCTAGTATTGCTTAGTTATTGCATCATTGGTGTGATTATGTTATTCCCATGTGTTATTGGAGTTGTTGGCTAACTAGGCCAAACACTTCGTGTCACATCCTGTCAATCTGCCTATAAAAGGCAGAACCTTCTCTCATTTCTTTGCAGTACAACTTTTGTGTTATATAGCATTACATGATGGCATGTTATTAGTGTCACTTTCGTGTTGCCCCCTTTTATTCTGGATGAGAATAATTGCTCTTACTACTTGAAAGGTCTGAGCGTATGCTTGAGTCACGGGCTCGTTACAGTTGTAAAAGTCAAAGGTACTCCTTTGCAACTAGTTGTAAGTGCCACCCGGGCACAGGGTCACCTCTGGGGAGAAGTTGATTGTTTACTGTCTGGCCTTGAGAGGCTGACTGTCTAGTTGTGCCGGCAGACAGCAGTTTGCTCGATGACGGCGTTAGTGGAGAAGTAGTGGGCAGCTAAAATCTGCTGTCAGATGATGTTTGCTTTTATTAGCATGATAATAGTGTAACGGTTTTCTACGTTAGGTGCAAGAAGACTGCCACAGGTACTGCAAGAACTTATTGATTTGTGCCTACTCTGTGCTTTTGTGGCAGCGTGGCTACAGAGTGCAAGGCTTAGTATCTCTCTGTATGAGATGAGATATAATGCTGCTTAACTGCAGTCACAACGATAGCTGGCTACCGGCCAAACTGATCTCAAGTAGTTGAAAGTGTGAACATGAGCTTTATTCCTCACTTCCTTAGAACACACCAAACTGCTATAAGAATGAGAGCAAAAGTAGTAACAAGTAGTAATGTCTCTTAGATACTGTTTCCAATACGGGTAAATGGGTGTCTTCTGGCGTGGTCCTAAGCTGGTATGGATTCCTATGAGAGTCCAAGCGTCTTCCTGGCTTGTGGGATCTTCTCTATAGTAATATGAATCTCTCCTCAGCTTGTCTTGCCAATGCAACGCACGCACAAGTACTATACAGTCACTTACAATATCTCAGCGCTACTGCTAGTTAAACAATACCGCCTGGTAGTGACCCTGTAGGGAGAGATACGCTAATGAGCCACGTGCAATCGGCTAGGGATCCAAACAGTGAATTAACGCGATCACGCTTATATATGCTATCATTGCGGTTGAAGTATATGCTCCAACAAATCATTTTTTAATTTCTCACAAAACCCTTAAACTTGAAAAAAATTATGGGGAAATGAGAGAAAACCTTTTTATCTACCAGGAAAAATAACAAAAACGTCACAAACAAATTGGTTTAGGTATTTTTGATAACCTGATTATTTGATCGTAATATCTTTTGGCAGCGCCGCTTTATCGTTTATATACAGAATATAGCTTTGTTCACGATAATAAATAAAACCGCGAAATCTAGTAGCAAATATTTGTTTATTGTTGTTATTCATCATTATTATTATGAATAATAGATACTATACTAGAAAAACTGATTTGCCCGGTAAGGTTCAATTTTTTAAATAATAATAATTATAATATGGAATTAATTGTATTGTTTGTGCTGAATAATAATAATAATAACAAAAAACTGCAATTTAATAAAAATGTAATTATTTATTATTAGATGAATAATGAAAATAATATTAAAATTGTTTTAAAGTATAGGTCATATTACATCGTATTACATTTTATTATATAAGATGGGATAATAATTAATAATTATTATGGGTCACCTTTACACATATATTTTGGTTTTCAATTATTATTAATAACAACCATCACTTTATTAAAAAGCTTCAATTATTTTTTATTTATTACATTCCAGGTGTTTTATAAGCATTTCTGAATTCTGATCATAAAACTTTACAATGGAGGATAATTAGATTTATCGTAGCAAATTCTGTACCAAAGTTACCGTATTAACAATGGTGTCAATCTGGATCCCTGGACTTTGACCCTTCATTAGTCCAAGTTTAGAGTAACTTTGTCATACAAAAAAAATATCACTACTTGTAGCAGAATGTCTTCTTTATTTTCCCCAATGAATTATTGAGATATGATTCTGCAGTAAGAAATTATGATTTATTTTCTAAACCCTAGTATTTTGGCGTAATGATATTGTATATAAAATTTTGACCGGAAACAGTTTTGTTTGTAACCCAACAGCCGTTGCACGTGCCTTTTATACTGCGCAATGATTGGCGTATCTCTCTATACAGGGTCACTACCGCCTGGCTGGGATGCATGCAAGTCCTTAAATATCAGTAACAAAATCACATGAGTATATGAATATTTGACTGGCTAGTAAAAAGGTAAACAACACCGCATGTACCACATGTCAATGCTAAAAAAAAAAAGAGCGGGAATATTGTGAGGGACGCCAGTACTCTCTCGCAGTTATTATTTATCCAAGACAATTTACTAAGACAATCTCTCGCAATTATCGGCTGAGATTTTCTCTCATTGTGTAATTCTATTGTGCGAAATTTAATCCTTTAACTCACCAGTAACTGTCTGTCTACGCAACGTCTATTATTATATCTCAATACGTACTCATTGTCTTTGTCTATGTCTGCGTTCTATTGTTTACCTGTGCCCATGTTGCTAGAGTCTATTTACTGCGTTCTACTGTGTACCAAATAATTATTTACTATCACTTATTATATTTTTCCACGATTTTAATTATTAACATTTTGGAGCTGAGGTAAGGGCAAGGCGTGGCTTGCACCAATGTTTTTCCAGGCGGGGTTATTAACTTGTACCCGCCTTCCCTGTATAAATATGGATGTTTAAGTTAATAAAATCAGAGTTAGCCTGACTCTCAGAAGAATCTCTCTCTCTTGAAGCAAGCACAACTAGGAGCACCAAAACTACCAGCGCTGGACAAGTCGACTACTAGCAGCACGAAACTAAGGTGGAAAGTGAGAACGGTACGCCCTATCACTGTGTATACCCTTGCCTGAGGCAAGGATTACAACACACGGCCTAGTGCACTAATAGTTCGACACATCAAATTCGGATTCGGGGAATCCAACAAGCTAGTCCACAATAAATTGCAGGAAGTTATTGTCGATCTCGGCTGAGCCCAGATTCGGCTACAAACTTCAGCATAATTCGGATTCGGGGAATCCAACAAGCTAGCAAAACAATAATTGCAGGAAGTTATTGTCGATCTCGGCTGAGCCCAGATTCGGCTACAAAACTTCAGCATAATTATTGTCCAAGCACAGTTCGAAACAAACTATAAACTAGACAAGTAATTCCTGAGGAATTAATGTCAGAGCACAGTTCGAAACAAACTATAAACTAGACAATAATTTACAATTATTGTCGGACCTCGTAAAGGTTCGGACACAGCAAATCCTTACAGATAATTATTGCACCCACTCCACCCCAGATTCGGCCGCACGCGAAACTGCACCAGTCAAGGTACGCACTGTGAACAATAATAAGTATATTATTGAAACACTGACTTAGGGTCGAACAGAGCATATCGGGAGAGTGTACAGGTGGCTACCACCCAGACACGAAATCCTGTACATTGGTGGCAGCAGTGGGATAGCAACTACCCACGGAAATCTCGACCTCCCGAAGGACCCCCCAATAGTCAGAGATGACGTACAGACGAAGAGCAGCCAGCTCCGACCGAGAAGGCTCCTCCCTGCAAATCATGGGCGCACTTACAGACATCCTAGAAAGGATGACAACATCAACCTCAAAGAACCGATTCAAGGTTCCCACCTTCGACGGAGACGGCGATGTGCACTACTTCATTCAGCGCTTCGAAGAAGTGGCCAGAATGAACCGATGGACACCAGAGGAGGCCCTGGTCCATCTCCGCCATGCACTCACGGGCAAGGCCGAACAATGTGGGCGCGGCCCCACACAACCAGCTATACTTGAAGCACTGAGGGCCAGTTTTGGGCTGACCCGAACAGAGGCGCAAAATAAATTAATGGGGTACCGCAAGCACCCAAGAGACTCTCTACGGGAGCATGCTGTTAGCATCGAAAGACTAGTGGAGGCCGCCTATGAGGAACTTCCACAGAGGAACCGGACAGAGCTGACGCTCCAGATCTTCCAGAGTACACTGGGCCACGCTTATTTGCAACGGCACCTACTGGCCATCCGGCCGACCGACTTGGAAGAAGCCATCAGGGCAGGAAATGATTACCTGCAGGTTCAGCACCACCCCCTCCCTCAGTCCAACGTACGGATAGTCCATGAAGGACCCCCAGAAAGCGGGATGGATCCACCCTCCAACGAAATCTCGTGTCAAGAAGTAGAGGACCCCCTCTCCAGATTATTAAAGACAGTCGAGGCACTAAGTAAAGAAGTAGCCGACCTAAAGCCAAAGTCACAGGGACCCCCTCCTAAACGATGCTGGGGCTGCCAGCGAACTGGACACCTCCATAGCCAGTGCAAGACCGCCCCCTGGACCGCACGACAGGGAAACGGGCTCGGCCCGCAGTAGTAGGACCCCCTACTCACTGCACACGGGCAACCCACCGACAAAAAACTCCCTACACAGGTCACCACAATCCCAGAACTCCAAGACTACGGAGCCCAGCTCCTGTCCCCATAACCAACCGGTTCTCTCCGTTGGACAGCGAAGAGGAAGAAGGAGGACCATATCCCGCTAGTGAAGACGAAGAGGCTGAAGAGAGGCCACAGCAGGAGACACCAGAATGGAGTCAACCAGAAACCAGCCGCCCCCAGACGATTCACCTCCACCAGATAGAAAGGCCATACCGGTCCAGCTATTATCTGCCAGGAAAAGTGGAAGGCCGAGCCGTCACCTATCTCATTGACACAGGGTGCAATACAAACCTGTTAGCCAAAAGGGTCTTCGATCAACTCGCTCCCCGCATCCAGCAGGGCGTACAACAATACGATTCGCATGGGCTGATGGCTGATGGAACGCGGTTACCATTCTACGGTCTGCTTACCCTGACAGGACGCATTCGACATATCCACTATGAAGAAACCTTCGTGGTGAGCCAGATCAACGAGGACGTGATCTTGGGAATGCCGTTCCTCACAAACCAGAATTGCCAAATGGGATTTGACCAGCCCATCCTTAGAGTGCACGGCAAGGAGCTCACCTGCACCGACAGGTACGGAAGAGACCTGATCTCGAAGGTACAAGTGCAACGAGACACCTATCTACCTCCCCAAACCAAAACCACCCTCCTATGCCGCCTCACGAGCAAAGAACCATGCACTCAAGGCATCATCGAGAGCGTAGAAGGAGGACTACTCTTAGCCACCAGCGTGAACACCCCAGATGACCAAGGAAGGGTCCTGGTGAGATGCCTCAACCCGTCCCCGGAAAGCATCCACGTGCCTGCCGGAGAGATCATAGGAACGTTTACCGGTGTAGGACCAGAAGAAGTCCAGTCGACCTCACCCCTGCCAACGACAGGAACCCCAGGAGGCCGAGACCTACCCCCACACCTTCACAAGTTATTCTCCCAGGCACGACAAGGCTGTCAAAACACTTCCGAAGAGAGGCAACTCCACGAACTGCTAACACAGTACCAGACCGTGTTCAGTAGAGACGATAGCGATATAGGACGAACCCACCTGGCCGAGCACTCCATCCCAGTGGCCCCCGGCACAAGACCTATACGCTGCCCCCCATACCGCCTGGTAGCGGAAAAGGAGGCCGAGGCGGAAAGGCAAGTGAAGGGACTCCTGGCTAAGGACCTAATTGAACCGGCCGACAGCGCCTGGAGCTCCCCCGTCGTCCTGGTGAGAAAAAAGGATTCCAGTTGGAGGTTCTGCGTAGATTATCGCAAACTGAATGACGTGACTCGCCAAGACGCATACCCTATCCCTCGGATAGACGATTCACTAGACGCACTGGCTGGCAGCAAATACTTTTCCACCCTAGACCTCACCAGCGGATACTGGCAGGTGCCACTGGACCCAGATGCACAGCAGAAGTCGGCCTTTATCACAAGGAGCGGCCTGTGGAGGTGGAAGGTCCTCCCCTTCGGACTCACCTCAGCACCCGCCACCTTCCAACGCCTCATGGAAAGGGTCATGAAAGGGTTACACTGGAAGACATTGCTACTGTACTTAGATGACGTGATAATCATCGCCCCAGACTTCCAGACTCACATGCATCGACTAGGAGAGGTACTAGGCCGACTCCAACAAGCCGACCTAAAAGTCAAACCGTCAAAGTGTGAGCTGCTCAGCCCGAAGGTGAGATACCTAGGCCATATCGTGAGTTCGGAGGGAGTAGCCACAGACCCTGGAAAAGTAGAAGCCGTCAAGAACTGGGAGGACCCCAGAGACGTGAAAGCCCTACAGGCTTTCCTGGGCACCGCCGGGTACTATCGCCAGTACATTCCGGAGTACGCCACAGTGGCGAAACCCCTCACAACCCTCACTGGAAAAGGAGTCACCTGGAGATGGGGAGAGGAAGAGAGACGAGCTTTTCACAGCCTCAAGTCCAGACTAAGTCAGGCCCCCGTGCTAGGATACCCCGACCCCTCTGTCACCTACATCCTGGATACGGACGCAAGCGCCGTAGAGATAGGAGCGGTTCTCTCACAGGAACAGGAGGGCAAGGAACGAGTAATCGCGTATTATAGTAAGACTCTGGCCCCGGCCGAGCGAAACTATTGCGTGACTAGGAGAGAACTCTTGGCCGTGGTGAAAGCCGTAAAGCACTTCCGGCCCTACCTATACGGCAGGAAGTTCCGACTGAGGACAGACCACGCCTCCCTCCGATGGCTGTGTTGTAGAAAGGAGCCTTCTAATCAGATCGCCCGCTGGTTAGAGATCCTGGCTGAATTCACTTACCGGTTAGAACACCGGGCAGGACCCAACCATGCCAACGCCGACGGCCTCAGTCGGCAGGACCAATGCGTAGATTGCAAGCAGTGCAATGCCATCGAGCGCCGTGATGGAGGACCTTCACATGCCGACCTCGCCGGAGAAGAGGCCAAAGCTCGAGTTCACCTAACCGTGACAAATTCCTCTCACAACACCAAGGAGTTGATCCAAGCCCAGAAGGAGGGTGGCCACCCCGTGGCCCGAATGTATAAGGCAGTCCAGGAGCAGGAGCCGGTATCACGCCAGGAGCTAGAAGAAGGCAGCACAGAGCTGCGAGTCTTGCACGACCGAAGGGAGCGCCTGTGCATAAGGCCCGACGGCGTACTTACCATCCGCTTGGAACACCAAGGAAGGACCAAGTACTGCGCCGTCTGCCCCCCTTCGTGTCGGGAGAGCACTATATGGGAGACCCATAAGCTGGCACACGCCGGCATTAACAGAACCAGGACCCGCGTGATGCTGGATTGGTATTGGCCGGGCATGTCCGCCATGATACGCCGCTTAGTACGAAACTGTGAGGTGTGCCAAGTAGCCAAGAAGAGTAGGAACCCTGGCTCCCCTGAAGGACAGCGACTATACGCTGGGAGACCACTCCAGAAGCTCGCCGTAGACTTAGTAGGACCCCTGCCCCCCACCCGTCGAAAGAATCGATGGATCCTCGTCCTGACAGACTATTTCACACGCTGGCAAGACGCCATTGCCATACCTGACGCCACCGCCCCCACAGTGGCCGCCACACTGGACGAGAGGATATTCAGCTACTGGGGCCTCCCTGAGCAACTCCATACTGACCAGGGTGCGCAGTTCGAGTCGACGCTACTGGAAGAGCTGTGCATCTTGTGGGGCGTGCGAAAAACACGCACCACCCCCTATCACCCCCAAGGCAACGGCATGGTGGAGCGCCAAAATCGGACGCTGGGAGATGCACTGCGATCGCTAATCCTCACTAAAGGGCAAGACGAGTGGGATAGCCTACTACCCCAAATAATGCGGGCCTGTAGAACGACCCCCAACTCCACCACCGGCGAGACGCCGAACCTACTAATGATGGGCAGGGAAGTGCGGCTCCCCGATCAACTCACGGGAAATGCACCGACCTTGGACCGGACCACCATCACCGAACATACGATGCGCACCCAAGAGAACATGGCTATAGCACACGAGTATGTGCGAGACCTACAGTATAAGGTGCGCCAGGAACAGGACGACGAGCCACTGAGATTCACAGAAGGAGACTTGGTCGTCATGGAAAACAAACGCCGTACAAAAGGGAGCAACCCGAAGCTGCAACCCAGCTACGTCGGCCCGTACACGGTCACCCAGGCGTATCCAAACCACACATATCGCCTGGAGCGAGACGGCCAAGGCTTCACGCAAAATGGCCGACGCCTAAAACATTACCGGTCATGCCAAGAGACAGTCGGCCGAGCACCCCCCAGCAGAGAACAGGCAGTACGCCCAAACATGCGAGGTGCCTATCTCCGACGCCCCCTGCCTCAGAGGGATACGGAGGCCGAGGATGACACTCCAAGAGAGCCAACCCCTGAAGCATCCCCTAGAGACATCGAGGAGAGGAGGAGAGTAAATATAGCCAACCCACCTGCGATCGTCGAAAACCCAGTGCCGAACACACCATTACACACCGGGTCACGGGAGAGGACGCCACCACCCGAACGCAGGGCCCCGACCCCACCTAGGAGTACGCCCCCACCTCAAAATACGGAAAGGCAAGGGCTAGACACGAGCGAGTGGCCACCCCTACCACCCAGACCAGAAACCACCACAGCCTATGACAGACCTCGGAGAGAACCGAAAAAACCAGTCAAATTCACAGACTACCAATGCTACAGGGCACAGGAACTAGTGGGGGAAGCCGAAAATACCAAAAGAATGAAAGAAATAGGAGCGATAGCTTACCTACCATGGGAGAACAGAGAGGAAACAGCAAAAACGCTAGGGTTACCAAGAGAAAACAACTCCGAAATAGCGAAAACGCTGGGAAAACCACCACCTCAGAGAGAGGGGACAACTCCC
Source organism: Cryptosula pallasiana (assembly GCA_945261195.1). Classification (NCBI taxonomy): domain Eukaryota; kingdom Metazoa; phylum Bryozoa; class Gymnolaemata; order Cheilostomatida; family Cryptosulidae; genus Cryptosula; species Cryptosula pallasiana. The sequence goes on along the minus strand of OX183134.1, from coordinate 16,681,133 downwards.
AAGTCAACATCTCTCGGAAACGCCCCTGCGCAGGAGAGACACACCCACGATAACACGTGGTACACGAGGACAATAGGAGAGGTGGTACCAACAGCAGAAGGAGGTATGCCCAAGGGAGATCGCTGTGCAAATAAAAAGACAGAGACCTTAATAAATTCTTCACAATACAGAACACAGTGTCTACAAAACATCACCACTATACTGAACAGCATGGAGAACGATGGAATTCTTTCAACAGAGGAGGACCCGACCTTTGCCGAAGCATTAATAGCAAGCTCACAACCCAGTCGGCCAAGAAAGAGGAACAATTCGGCACCTACTAGAATAAATAAAGTTGCTATGGCCGAGGAAGGAGCAGCACGATGTCGAATACGTGAGGAGGCAGCACCAACACCCTCTTCCACCACCCAGCATGCAAAGGAGACATGGAAATCCGACGAGACAGCACAAGCCATCAAGAGAGCTGTATACCAGGTGGATGGAGAGACCTGGGGATGCAAGGTATGCAGTTTACAACTCAATAAGAAGCGCATACTGTACCATGTACATCAGCACTTCACGTTCTACTTCTGCACTTGTGGAAAAAAGAGCAGCTCCCGCGACACCATCCTTAAACACATACGAGATAGAAAAGGTGAGCCAGCGCATGGTGGGGAGACCCGACCTCTGTACGAAGTCGATGCCCAATCATATCCTGAATTTGGTCGAACGATGAAATGGACCAAGCCAGCACCCTTTGGTACACCAACACCTATCAAAGAAACGGAAAGGACACCAATACAAAAAAGACTAGGAGATAGGACCAACGAAGCACCAGCAAAAGTAGCTAGAATCAACGTCACTGACCATAGCTGGGAAAAGAAGGTAGCAAGGATGCCATTGGGAGGAAAGGAGGCAGCATTCCAGCGACACCTCGCCAATAACACTAGTCGGACATCACCAGCAACAGATAAGGAGAATAGAAGGCAAAGAGAGCGAGCAGAAGAGGAGAGGAGAGAGGATCGATACCGCCGGATTCAGAGATTAGAGGATGAATTATATCAAGCCACCCGTGAGGCTTTTAGACAGTTACAACGAGTGGAGGAAATTAAAACATCCATTCAAAGAGAACGAGGACTCCCCTAAACATAATGGGCAAGTGCACAATTTCATATATTTTTGGACAGTTACATCTCTTTACACACTGTGCGCCCCTTCATCTTTTTATTGGCCCTATTATTGCCAATGGGGGGGAGTGTGTGAGGGACGCCAGTACTCTCTCGCAGTTATTATTTATCCAAGACAATTTACTAAGACAATCTCTCGCAATTATCGGCTGAGACTTTCTCTCATTGTGTAATTCTATTGTGCGAAATTTAATCCTTTAACTCACCAGTAACTGTCTGTCTACGCAACGTCTATTATTATATCTCAATACGTACTCATTGTCTATGTCTATGTCTGCGTTCTATTGTTTACCTGTGCCCATGTTGCTAGAGTCTATTTACTGCGTTCTACTGTGTACCAAATAATTATTTACTATCACTTATTATATTTTTCCACGATTTTAATTATTAACATTTTGGAGCTGATGTAAGGGCAAGGCGTGGCTTGCACCAATGTTTTTCCAGGCGGGGTTATTAACTTGTACCTGCCTTCCCTGTATAAATATGGATGTTTAAGTTAATAAAATCAGAGTTAGCCTGACTCTCAGAAGAATCTCTCTCTCTTGAAGCAAGCACAACTAGGAGCACCAAAACTACCAGCGCTGGACAAGTCGACTACTAGCAGCACGAAACTAAGGTGGAAAGTGAGAACGGTACTCCCTATCACTGTGTATACCCTTGCCTGAGGCAAGGATTACAACACACGGCCTAGTGCACTAATAGTTCGACACATCAAATTCGGATTCGGGGAATCCAACAAGCTAGTCCACAATAAATTGCAGGAAGTTATTGTCGATCTCGGCTGAGCCCAGATTCGGCTACAAACTTCAGCATAATTCGGATTCGGGGAATCCAACAAGCTAGCAAAACAATAATTGCAGGAAGTTATTGTCGATCTTGGCTGAGCCCAGATTCGGCTACAAAACTTCAGCATAATTATTGTCCAAGCACAGTTCGAAACAAACTATAAACTAGACAAGTAATTCCTGAGGAATTAATGTCAGAGCACAGTTCGAAACAAACTATAAACTAGACAATAATTTACAATTATTGTCGGACCTCGTAAAGGTTCGGACACAGCAAATCCTTACAGATAATTATTGCACCCACTCCACCCCAGATTCGGCCGCACGCGAAACTGCACCAGTCAAGGTACGCACTGTGAACAATAATAAGTATATTATTGAAACACTGACTTAGGGTCGAACAGAGCATATCGGGAGAGTGTACAGGTGGCTACCACCCAGACACGAAATCCTGTACAATATCTCGTCTGTTGGCTTCAAGCCAACTGTAGTGCACTGCACAGCCGGGGTTTCTCAAGTGGATGAGTCATTCTAGGATAATAGTTGGTTAAATAGTTGAATAAAATGGATGCAGTGCTGGCTGCGGGTGAATGGCACACTGTGCATTTCCATTACAATAGCTACCGCTATCACTGCAGCAACAATGAAAAAATAACAGACTATTCTGTTGCCTCCTTGACATACTTAATGCTGGTGTACACAACTAGTCAACATAATAAAGTAGTAGCATTGTTGTTACTTAAAACCACTACTGCTCTCCTTGCGTGTCATTGACGATGATGATGTTTTGCTATTATTGTTATTGCTGTGGTTTTTTCTACCGTTCAGCCTTGCTGTATGTGAAACGGGAATGTCCAATAATGGGAAAATATTGTTTTTGATTTTTTATGCTTAACTTGACCACCTTTCAAAAAGACTGCTCCTAACTGTTAAACAAACATTTTTATAACAGTCACTTTCAGGAATAGCTTCTGCACAAAGCCAGCTTGTGAAGGGATCCCATTTTTACCTTGTCACAAAAATGCTTGGCCTATTCATCAGGTCATAGCTTTGAGTTAACTTAGCCGTTAGGTCCTAATACCAGCTTTTCCATTTTTGTAGGCAGCTTGTCATTGAACGGATTGTTATGTTGTAGTTAGGCCTTGATGGGATGACTGCATGTAAATAGATTGACATTTCTATATGTAGTGGATTTTGGGGGCTGAAAACCCACTAGCTGAGGTCGGTAGCTTGCTGCCACCAGTTGTTATATTTCACCTGCTACAACAGCAGGGTCGGCATGCCACTGAGATAGAGTATCAACTGTACAACCAGAATGGAGCCCTCGGCTCAAACGCATTACTTCAGTGCTTCGAGTAATTAGGCATTTATTCTTCCAGAGTAAGGTGAGTTAGTAAAAGGTGAAAATCTAAACAGTAACTGAGGGTAAATAACAAGTGTTCTGCCTTTTATAGGCATCTCACAAGAAGTGACAGGAAGTGATCTTTGTCACAACCAATCACAAGGTAATAATACTTAATCAACCAATGCAAAGGCTTATAATAATAAACAGCGAACCACAAGACTAAGATAGATATGGCCCCATCAAATGTAGGAGGGGTTATAAGGCAATTGTCCAATCAACGGCTTATCCACTTCCTGTCCCGCCTTTGCAGCCTTTGTATCCGCTTCTCCTCTGGTTTAGGGGTAGTTATGTCCTGGATCCGTCTTCCTGAGGCTTTTAGGATAGTTTATGGTCCTCAAGCTATGATGATTCACTTCCTGCCGATTCGGTGAGGTCGGCATAGTCGTATACAGGGTCGGTGTGGTCCTATACAGGGTCGGTAAGTCCTACGATGCATGGTAGGTCAGTTCGGTATTGACCGACATGATTGCTTCTGAGCCTAGCACCTTATACTAATGGCTAGGCTTGATAATGCTAAGGTGCGCAAGAGTGTATGCTATGAAAATCCACAACATATCAATATCAACAAAACCTGTAAATTTTGTAATGATTTGGGGGGCTTGTGTAGCAACTGCTAAAGAGACCATCATACAACATGCCTACTCTGCATATTTAATAGCCTATCAGTGAATCGTATATGAGTTTGATATAACCAACTTCCATTTGCACTCTCAAGAGATGTTCTCAGTCTAAAGCTTATTGGCCAGTTGCCAACCATAGTGTTTATATGGGTAAAAAACTTTGTTCCAGCTAAATATTAGAAGTTGCCTGGGCAAAATATGAAAAAAATTGTGAGATGATATTGTACAAGGTCTGCTCTACCCATTTACTTGGAGACACAACATAGCAAACTTTGGTTGGAATTGAACAGACTAAAGTAAACTATGTGTAGAAATTGAACAGTCTCAGGCAAAGTATATGTGACTTGGCACTACAAAACCCGTTTCTATAAATATTGATTTACAAAATAGTAATAATTAAGTTAACTACTTCACCGATTAATTGTTACAGCACAGCTCGAAGATGTTAGGACTCAAAGTATCAAATTTATATCGCGACTACAACAAATGCAGGTGGCGCTTTTTTAGCATGCAGTGTTTCATATGTCATCATTGTTGGGAACTCAAGCTAATATCCAAGACCAATTTTACTTTTATATATTTAAATAAATGAAAGTCCCTCTACACAGGGACTTGTTCCTGGCTAGCTTCTAGTATCTGAACTTTTGAAGCTGTCAAACTATATTGGGAAAGACAACTTTTGTAATAGATGAAGACCTGTCAAAAATCAATGAACTAAAAGCTGCAAGTCTGGGACAACTCCTTCGTTGCCAAACAATTGCTTAAAGTTGTTGCTAAGGCTAATTGTTCCTTTTCCCGGTTTGAAAACGGTTGCGCAAAATTTCTTTTTTCTTCAACCAAAATGACTTCGTAGGTTTTCTTCAACCGACATGACTTGGTAGGTTTTCTTCAACCAAGAGGACTTGGTAGGTTTTCTTGATGATTACGACTGAAATTCAAATAGTGAGCACTCTGACGATGATTTTGTCACAGAGAATAATTCAACAGACTATAACGCCATTTTTTTTATTTGGCTTTGGATGTTGTTTAGCGAGTGAAATGTGGTGGGAAAGTCCAAACACTTCAACAAGTTTTATAGCGTAGAAAATTATTTTTCATTAAAAAGTTCACTCTTAAGAATTATGAGTGATGGATATCATAATGAATAAATTGGACATAGATAAAATATAACAAGCTGAGACAGAATTTGAAGCCTCAATAACAAACTAAATGATATGATATCTGCAGATTTGCAAGTTATTGATGCCAATAACATTTTTTGCAGTCACTTTTGCAGTGACTTTTTACTTTCTTACAAGCTTTACTTTAATAAGTCCCAAATAATCACGTTTTAAACAATGGATGCTGTCTTTTTCTGATTTTATTGGTTTGCCTTATCTAGTTACATCTAGCAATTAATCGCTCCCACTCATACGCTTCAAATACTGCCACAGGCAAGTCCCTTAAACCCGCATAATCAAAATAGCCTCTCCTTATGTCAACTTTAAAGGTGATATGTCAGCGATTTTGGGCTGATCTATACCTAACTCATTTAATTCTAGTGCTTCTGGATTAGGGAAGCTCTTTGAGGAGTTGTGCTCTCTTTAGTTTCTTCTATAGTAGAACTGCTATGGAGGCTGACGTGCGCGCAATTTTTTTGTTGTTGATATGCAATACTTTATATAGGAATGTAAAGTAGAGTTGCTAAGCTCTGGCTTGTTTACATAGAAGTAGAGCCTCCCAGTAACAGTCGGTGTGCACAGACATTCAAGAGTATAAAAAGTTATGTTGGCAGTTAGTTTTAGATTTTTTGGAATATTTTTAGTTGAGTCAGCATTTTACTCTATTATTGAAAAGTAAATTGGTAAATTGTGTTTGTTAATAGGTACGCACTGGCCTTCAAAAGATAAATTAAATGGCCAATATCTCAAAAAAACTAAGGCATTATTCATCTGAAAAAAATATTTTTAAATCAAATGGTATCAAAAATTTGAAATATTCATATTTAGAATTCATTCATGAAAAAAAGCAACGCAAAATTTCCAGTTCTGGGGTCATTGTTGTTGTCGTTGTTGTCATCAACAACAACAACAACAACAACAACAACAACAACAACAACAACAACAACAACGACCCCAAAACCGGTTTGGAAAATATTGTTGTTGTCATCAACAACAACAAAAATATTTTCCAAACCTTAATTATACAGTTTTGGACCGAAAAAAATTTGTGAAATGTAGATTGTAAATAAACATTGATTTTCAAATAGAACAAAAAATAAATAATCACTAACTTTTGATTATTTCCAGTATTTTGGTTGAGACTATTTACCACTGTTTAACAGTAGAGAAAAGACAACTCAGCCCACCGAATTGCATGTCAATCGCTGACATGCCAGTTTCAAAAAATTTCCAATCTTTCAAATAAGCTGGGCAAAATTAGTTTTAGCAATCCTATTTCAGGTAAGTTCTACCTTCTCAATCACTTCTGCCTTTTTTTTATCCGAAATGATGGTTTCAGGTTATCAGAAATTTCCTCAGGTGAAAAACCTATATGCCTATACGCCTATATGCAGCAATTCCATTCAAAACTTACATGGAATCCTACGTACCCAGCATTTAGACTCTGAATTATGTCTTACAGCTGTTAAACTTCCCATGTTTCACCAAAACCTGAGATGAAGGCCAGGTAAGTAGAGAAGATTAAAAACTAACAATAAACAGAGAAATACACTGATATGAAGTTACCATTGAATTTGCAACATTTTTCTCCAGTAGTTAAAACATCAAATGTTGAGCGCTTTAAAACAAATAGTCCAGTCAAAGATCCCTACGGTTAGCTGTTGTAAGTTTGTAATGTGACCTGATGCACTTCTTTGACTTAGCAAGAGAGTTTTAATCTTTTCATCTCCAATTGATTAAAATGCATCAACACTTTTTATAATTGAAGAGAAGACACGTCTATAATGTATGACATCGCTGGTTATTGATATGAATAGCTGTATGTGCATGTGTGCTCCTAATTTTTATAGCAAAACCTGTAGGTAAATGTATCCAAAGCTGATTTAAAGCAACGTTCATTGGAGTCGTATTTGAGCCGCGGCCGTATCAGCTTTTTATCATCTAAATCAGGTCACCAAGTCACACCAGTACAACAAAAGCTTTTGAGTAGTTGCAGGGCTGTTAACAAATAAAGTCTTTTATGCGCTCAACTACCTGATTACAATGTATTCATTTAATCTTTGTTGGGCTTACACAAACCTTTCATTGTGCATGTGTTGGCAACTGGTGGCAACACCCATTGTCAATACATGAATAGAGTGAAGTTTTATCCCAAGCATCATGTGATTAATTTCAGGATATGTGGCCTCGATGCAACGCCACTAAAGACTTAGTTGAATACAAAGGGAGATCAATTTTCAAATATTTTAGAATGACCATACAAAAGTGAGTCGCACCTAAGAAATATCCAAAACTAGAATAGGTATTATGTCCAGCATAACTTTTATCGCTATAGCCTGCCAGACTTGCTCTATTTACAGAGAAAAGACTGAATGAAAGTATCTGATATCATTAGTCCTACTGTGTTAGACCTATTTTACTGTAGGTGTCCCCTACCAAAAGCAGGCCATTGCCTCAGTATTTTTATTACTTTCAGGTAAAACAAAGTCGCACTCACCGACATGGCTGGTGTAGCCGTCTCTGATCAGGCTTCATAGCTACGATTCTTTGTTATTAGATCAAGTAATACAGCTTTTAGCATGGTTAATTCTTAGTTATGGAATTTTTTTCTTGTCACTGATGATCAAATCTAATTACTAAGTTCACACTCTTATAAATCAATATCGTTATTTTGATTTCTTTTTTATTGAGACTTGTACTTTTTTTCAAAGCATAAGGAGACTTCAATGCTGGGAACTGATCAGTCTAGAGTGAAATATCCTTTTCTTTACAGTAAGGCAAAGTTTTGGTGTCTCAGAATAATGTTTTTCTGCGGAACAAGAAAACCCGCTCATTGCAACCATATAGATATTCCTGGCAAGGATGTAATTGAGGTATTGAAGTGTGAATGAATGGAATTCTTCTGATTTTCCCAATTATTAGTAACACAAAGGATTATTCTTTTTTTATTGTGTGTTTTTCTTCCTTGTACATGCCTCAAGTGAGAGGTTACAAAACAAAAAAGTATGCAAAAATCACAAAAACAGTATAACAGCTATTGTGGTAATTAAGTAAACTATCAATTACTCATCACCACTGTCAAACTGTGGCAACTTTAAAGATATTAGTTGAATCTGAAATTTGAGTTTGAGCATCTACAATGCTTTAATATTGATTCTATACGACCTAGTTATACCTTTCTCAGCTTTCTTCGTGTGAATTTTGTCAATCCACACGAAGAAACTGCTTGCATTGAATGAGAAAGCTTGAGAAAAATTTTTCTGGTCTTAAATTTTATTTGAAGTGTTCTCTACTTATATTATATTATATGTTGCTATGTTCTAACCAGGCTATGGTATGCTTATCTAGAGCATTTGATTCACACTCGATCAATCAATACAGCTACTTACTGTAAAAACGCTCAAGTTGAAATTGATTTTAAAATATGCTGGTAGAAGAAAATGCAAAGTGGTTAACCAATTTTTCAATTAGTAATTAGTTTTCAATTTAGTGTTTTTGTTTACTGTTAGCAAGAGAATAATTGAATGAATTTCATCTTTATTGTTCTTATAATTGGTTAGTAGGCTGCTGCTACAAATCACAGCTCTTAAGCCATTACACAAATACCAATGAAACTATTTATAAATCAATTATATTTGTGTTTGCTTTGCTAACATTTGTAATTAATAGTCGCTATTCAAACTTAACCAAACATCCGTGGCACGTAAGACTTTTGTTTTAGTTTAGCATTCTTTCGCTGTTACTTCTCCTGAATACAAAGTTGCTCATTGAAGACCTTTTTAGCACATACTCAACAAACTCTTTATTGTGAGTTTTTCATAAAATAGGTTTTGCAAACTCTACTGTTACAGTTGGCGTTGTTAATACAAATGAAACTCTTCATCTTTCTCTCTAGTGTTTGGTCATACATAGATTGTGATAACCCTTGAAGACAGCAAAAATTGATCTGCTATATCAATTGAAGAAGTGGTTTGTTGGCTAAAGGGGTTAGCAATAATGGAACACTTCTCATTACAGCAATAAATCAAACAACTGAACAGAAAAGAGATTACAAGTAATTATGCCATTTCATTACTGTTTTGTGCGGCTATGACTATTGATTAATCAGTCAACAGTGGTAAAAACCTCTAACGAAATAGAGTGCAGTTATACGTGTACTTTGTGAGTAGGTGGGGGAGGGAAGGGGGATATTACGATGAAAAGAGACATGGAATGCATTGTAATAAACGTAGGCAGATTCTAAATCCTTTCTGAATAGCTAAAAAACACTTTCCAATGGATTTACAATGTGTTGATACATCGTATGGATTGAATGTACCTCAATTTTTATTTACTTGTAATGTTTGTTTGAATGAATGCAAAATAAACACACTTCAGACAAAAAAAATTTTTCTGTTTTTATCCAATTGGTTCCCCAGAGCCATCGGTAAAGTATTTGTTACCTTTTCGTCCAACGAAGTACAACAAAAAATTGGTGTTTGTAATTCAATAAGTCGCTAATGAAACGAAACTTTAGTTTAGATTACTGAACAAATCATAAAGAAGACAACTCCCAACGTGTAAAATAATCGAGCAAACAATCAAAAGTAAATAGCTATAAAGTAAAAAACTGGGTAAAGCTTGATTTTTAACAATTGTGAGATATTTGAATTACTTTTTCAAAAGTATAAAACCGGCCTTTGAAAGTGAAAAAAATCAGCTTGCTCATTACAATTTATTTAGTGTACAGTTTCATTTGTGACCTACAAACAATATAAATATATACCCGTTCATTATTTTATTATTCAGTGAGCTCCTTTTTGTTCGCCCATGAGCTCCGAGCAAACTGATTGTTTATTGATTAAACTAATAACCTGTCTGATTATTTTTATTGCAAATTGTAAGGTGAACATAGGCCGAGAATACTCTTAATGTCACTTGACAGAGTCCTATTTGCGTTCACATGCTTTACACAAAATGATATGCTGGGAAACTTCATGCTTACTGTTAATCAAAATAGTATTTCTCTGTTAGAACCTTAAAAATTAATCAATATTTCAGTGCATCTAGTCGAAAGTAGTGTTAGAGCTGTCTTTACAGGTTTTTTCACAGCATTTTATCAAACTGTAATGACATTTTGATGACTTGAATAAGATCAAGTAATAAGGTAATCACTCAGGTCAAGGCTCTATGGCAACATGACTTTAAAAAAGCAAGAGTTTGTATGTTTCATTTTGATCAATGAATATGCAATAATATTACAACTGTAAAACTTTGGTTAATCACGTTGTGAGAAGCAGAAGTAGAAAATAGAACCAATTAAAAACTAATACGAAGGGGATAACTAGATCACAATAAAACTACAGCTTTAAGTAGCAAAGTATAGTTCAGTGATAACCTAACAGCTAGAGTAGTAACAAAATGTAGCTTTAAAACACACAACTTAGCAGATCTCACTGTTAGTTGCTGATTTTTTTCAGTAAAACCAGATGCCTGTTTGTGCGATATTAATTGTGTTTTATACATATCAATAAAACATCTCAAGTTATAGAACAACTTAATATATAACACATACCATTGCTGTTTGCGCTCGCAAAAATGTGTCAGTATTTTCACTACTTTTAAAGCCAAGACTCCAGTTACATCTTCTCAATACAGATTTAAACACTCAATTGCAGTGAGTATTAATAATGTTGCAGTTGAATTGGCATCTCGTTTGACTAAATCAGGTCACCAAGCTTGCACTAGTACAACAAAAACTTGTATATAGTTACAGGGTCACTAACAAATAGAGTCTGTTATGCATCAAATTACCTAATAACAATTTAATCATTTGATCTTTTGTAAGCCTATACAGACCTTTCATTGCAGAAAAACATCGATGCTATCAGCTGCTGGTGAAACCACAGTCACAGCGCAGTGAAATTTTATCTTACGCTTCATGTGATCACGTTAAGGATATGCAGCGTTATGTACTGGCACAACGAACGATTTGGAAAAAAAAAAGATGTTTCGACATTTTTAGAATATTTTTAATATGACGTGAAAAAATCAAACGCACCGAATCAATAATTGAAAAAAAGGTAGTGAATGAGTTTATCATCTTCAGTCCTCCGTGCCATGTGTTCTAGACTTTTTTTGATTTGATTAGAAGGAAAAAATAAAAGCCGTACTTATTTCTGATATTGTTTTGCTGTTTGCAAGCCATTGAAAAAATTTTCATCTAGCTATGGTGCACTGGTGTTTGAGTGTTTTCAGTTATTCTTCATACATAGCAGAGCTGCTTACAATAGCATGGCTGATATAGCCTTTTATGTTGAACGTTTTAAAGAATCAAACACAAACACTATAGGCTGGCTCATACTCTATAGAGCTCTAAACCACATTATAGGTTATTATAGCTTTTCTCATTCATCAGTAAAACGACCATTATTGTAAAATGCAGCCATTCCAAAGAAAGCAATTGATCCTGTAATTTGACGTTTGAACTGCAACAATGTCTGGACACTGAATCAATCCAAATGTGACACTTTATTTAAGTTTTTATCTGCTGATTTTATTAAAGTTTCATAATCATTCAAGCTGCAAAGAACCCGTTACTGATGCAACTTTAGTAAGAACGTTTATGTAGACTATTTGGTTATTTCCAATATCAATTAAGCCAGCCTCGAAGAGAGTTGAGCAAAACTACTGTATGGAGTTTCCTGCCTGTCTCAAATTCCCCTCTTTATCAGAATGAGTCTCATAAATAATCTTTTCACACCAGAAAGAGATCCCTGAACCAAGCAGAGTAAGTAGACGGCCATGCCGTAATGTCTGCTGTCTTGGCAGGGTGTATTCGCGACCTGGATTGATGAACATCTGCTATTATTTATATTTGGAATCCACATCAGTGGGCAGAAAACGCATCGATCCAAGCGTTTGAATTTTATTATCTAGTATTCAGAACGAATATCCTTCGATCCGGATCAGATGTGAAGAGGTCAAATTCCAACTTGCATTACAGCGAGCATAATTATTTCATATGTGTAAGCACTTCATCAGCGACGGTTAGTGTGTCGTTGATTTTCCTCATTGGTACTATTAGCATGGCGCATCGATAAGTAGCAAATAGTGGTAGCGAGTCAAAGAATAAACAGCTTTACACTTGACAACGCTTATTTCAAAGCTATCCGTCATTGATTAGGTATAACATTTATCTTTATTGTTTTAACAAAATCACTCTGTCTTTCATTATTGTGATCAATCTATTTCCAATATGTCAGTATTGTGAGTGGAGATCATAATAAGTAATAATAATAATAATAAGTAATAATAATAATAATAATAAGTAATAATAATAATAAGTAATAATAATAATAATAATAATAAGTAATAATAATAATAATAATAAGTAATAATAATAATAATAATAATAATAATAATAATAATAATAATAATAAGTAATAATAATAATAATAATAATAATAATAATAAGTAATAATAATAATAATAATAATAATAAGTAATAATAATAATAATAAGTAATAATAATAATAATAATAATAAGTAATAATAATAATAATAAGTAATAATAATAATAATAAGTAATAATAATAATAAGTAATAATAATAATAATAAGTAATAATAATAATAATAAGTAATAATAATAATAATAAGTAATAATAATAATAATAAGTAATAATAATAATAATAATAAGTAATAATAATAATAAGTAATAATAATAATAATAAGTAATAATAATAATAATTAATAATAATAATAATAAGTAATAATAATAATAGTAATAATAATAATAGTAATAATAATAATAGTAATAATAATAATAAGTAATAATAATAATAAGTAGTAATAATAATAATAAGTAATAATAATAAGTAATAATAATAATAAGTAATAATAATAATAAGTAATAATAATAATAAGTAATAATAATAATAAGTAATAATAATGTGCAGGATTTCACTGTGTGAGTTGGTAGCTCGGCCTACCTGCACACTTCCCGAACTGAGTTGGCAACTGTGTCTATCGCTGAGCAATACAACCCTTCCACAGGTCGACTAGTATCCTTGGGAATGGTGTGTAACCATTCCTATTTTACTAGTCTAGCTGCCGGCTGCGTTAGCGTGTTTCAATGTGCAAGGCAGAGGTCGAACTTTGAAGGCGAACTAGTCAGAGCTAGGTTCGGCCAGCAGAGGTTCGCACTATTCTGCAGAGTGCAGTTCAGTGACCGAACTTTGAAGGCGAACTAGTCAGAGCTAGGTTCGGCCAGCAGAGGTCCAGGCTGATCTGCTTGTATATTACTACTCGAGTAATAGAGCATTCGGTGTACTGTGCATGTACTAGCGCTGTGAAGTTATTATTGTTATAGAACAAAGAAACTTCTGAGAGTGGGGCAAGCTGACTCTGCTTTATTGCTGCCTTTACACGGCTATTTATACAAAAGGTTACATAACCGATAAATATGTAAACAAGACAACACAAAAGAATATTATGAGACACGCCTGTTAAGAAAGGCTAGACAAATAGAAATTGAGTACATAAAAGATAGGGCTGGCCTTGCAGCTACGGCTGAGTGAATGCACATGGTGTTCATATAAAATTGCATGTAATGTGTAAGGATAAAATGTGCGTATAGTGTACATAGAGTGATTAGGGGTAGAGTGCGAACATAGAATAAATGAAGTGGAATAAATGAGTAAATGTATGAGTGTTACTGTCGGCGCCGTCCGTCACACACTCCCCCCCATTGGCGATGGTGGCCAATAAAACACGTTGGCGGCGTCGGCATGTTTCCTTTACCTCTGTCTCCGCATCTTCTCCTTGATAGCCTCCGCTCGTCTTAATAAGGTAAGAGCGCTTGTTTCAGTGTCTGTACCGAATCCTCTGGTAGTTCCTCCTCCGTTGTAGACACGACGTCGACCTGGCTATATCGTTCGGCTAGCATTGCCATTCCTTTAAATAATAACTCTAACTGTGCGTTGCTGTTTGCTGTGTGTGGTTCCTCCTGTTGCTGGCTGGGTAGTGAGCGATGGCGGGTCCTGCCTCGCTCTTTTACATCATTGGCTTCTCCCTTCTTGTGTTCTTCTTTTAGTACCGCCTCCCAAGTGACGGGATCTTGATGGCGTAGTACCGCGGTTGTTGGATAGTTTTCGCCGGCGGTTTCTTTGGGGGTTGTTTTCTCCTGCGCAACTTCGGGTACTGGCGCTCTATTACCTGGTATGGCGGGGCATGTGTGTAGATCGTCAGTGGGGTTTATCCCCCCATGTGTTTCGTTGATTTTTTCGTCTGCACTCTTTTGTTGTTTCTGATCGTAACTTCTCCATTTTTTCTTTCTTTTTACCAGTACCCAACCGTTTTCTTCGCAATTTCTTGCAGTCTTGGTGGTTGGGTTGGTGTCTCCTGGCGTCTTGCCTCTCTCTCCTCCCTGGGCTTGGTCAGTTGGTGTTTTCGGGCTAGGATGACCTTCTGTTTGGTAACACTGATAGTCATCGAACCTCTTTGGTCGATTCCTTTCCCTTGTAGGCCGGTTTAATGGGGAGGCTGTCGTTCCTGTGGGGTTGAGTGGTGGCCACTCGTTGACATCTAGGTCAGGGGTCACTGTCGACCTTCTGGCGACCTCGGGGGGAGGTGTCTCGTTCCTTCTTTCCTCCGCTGGCTGTTGCTCCTCTCCTATTGGCAACGTTTCTTCTTCTATGGTGTCGGTGCTCTCTGGCACCCTTCTCTCTTCGGCGACTATCGCTGGGGGTTCTTCTTCATTGGGGGGTAGGGGTGTCGGTGCACGTTCTTCATACGTGGGTAGAGGTGTTGGCGCACGCTCTTCATGGGAGGGTGGCCGCTCTATCCAATGTAGTGGCATCGGCAATGGGGCGACTGCTTCGTCTGGCTCTGCTGAGGGGTGCTTCTTCTTGGGTGGCCGACCTCTCCTGGCTCCCTTCATGTTTGGCATCAGAGCTGGCTCTCTACACGTGGGTGCCCGCCCTACAGGCTCCTCGCAGGTGCGGTAGGACCGTAGGCGTTGGCCGTTCTGGATTGACCATTGCCCATTCCTCTCTAGCTTATACGTATGATTCGGAAATACCTCGGTGACTCGGTATGGTCCGACGAATCGTGGCTGGAGCTTGGGGTTGCTTCCCTTGACTCTGCGCTTGTTTTCCAGCACCACTAATTCTCCTTTCTGGAACACAGGGGGCTCCTCACTCTCCTGGCTCCTTATTTCTTGCTGGCGCTCTCTGAGATAGTGGTGCGCCTTCTGCAGATTCTCTTGGATTTCGGCCGTATACTCAGTAATGTTCTGGGGGTCCAGAGAGGGGGGTGTCCCTGTCAGCTGGTCGGGAAGGCGTATTTCCCGTCCCATCATCATCATGTTGGCCGTCTCTCCAGTGGCTGAGTGGGGGGTACCTCTGCATACCCGCATAATCTGGGGGAGTAGGCTGTCCCACTCGTCTTGTCCTTTTGTCAGAATTAGCGTGCGGAGGGCGTCTCCCAGAGTGCGGTTTTGCCTTTCTACGACTCCGTTTCCTTGCGGGTGATACGGTGTGGTGCGGGTCTTCTTCACTCCCCAGAGACTGCATAATTCTTCCAGGAGTACTGACTCGAACTGTGCGCCTTGATCCGAGTGCAGCTGTTCGGGCAGTCCCCAGTATGCAAATACTCGCTCGTCCAACGCCGTGGCAACCGTGGGGGCCGTTGCGTCTGGCAGTGCAATGGCATCCTGCCAGCGGGTGAAGTGGTCGGTTAAGACCAGGGCCCAGCGGTTCTTCCTCTTCGTCAGTGGCAAGGGGCCGACAAGGTCGACTGCCAACTTCTGAAAGGGGCGTCCTGCGTACATACGCTGCCTCCCGGGGTTCTCTGTCCTTCTGCCATTCTTCGCCACCTGACACACCTCACAATCTTTGATGAGTCGCCTCACCAACGGAGAGATACCCGGCCAGTACCAATCCAAAAGGATTCGTTGTCTGGTTCGGTGTATCCCTGTATGTGCCATCCTGTGTGTCTCCCAGACAACCTGTGTTCTCCTACTGGGGGGGCAGATCACGCACTGCTTCGGTTTGGTGGGGTGAGTGAGCTTCATGGTGAGTATGCCATCCGGCCGAATACTCATGGCCTCTCGTCTCTCGTACAGGGTTCTCAGCTCCAGCTCTCCTTCTGCCAGTTCTCTCTCAGATATACTCCCCGGCCGCTTCACTTCGGCGTAGATCCGAGCCACTGGTCCTCCTCCTTCTTGCTGTTCTCTAGCCAGGTCCCTGGTGTTCTGCATTGGGTTGGTCACCGCAATGTTAACTCTTTCCTCCTTCGGCTGGGCCGACTGGACTTCCTGGGCGAGCTCTGCGTGGGAGGGCCCCCCATCTCTCTGTTCAATGGAACTGCATTGACGACAGTCCGCACACACTCCTTGCCGGCTGAGTCCATCAGCGTTCCCGTGGCGTACTCCTGCTCTATGTTCCAGTTTATACCGAAACTCAGCTAGCGTTTCCAGCCAACGGGCGATCTGGTTCGACGGCTCCTTCCTCCGACACAACCAGCGTAGGGAGGCGTGGTCGGTCCTGAGCTTAAACTCCCGTCCGTAGAGGTAGGGGCGGAAGTGCTTGACCGCTCTGATCACTGCCAGCAACTCTTTCCGGGTGACGCAGTAATTCCTTTCTGCAGGAGCCAGGGTCTTGCTGAAGTAAGCTATCACCCGCTCCTTCCCTTCTTGGACCTGCGACAGTACCGCGCCGACTCCTACTGCACTGGCATCCGTGTCAAGAGTGTAAGGTAGACTGGGGTCGGGGTATCCTAACACCGGCGCCTGCGTCAGTCGTGCCTTCAGCTGGTCGAACGCTACTTGTTCCTCTCCTCCCCACTTCCAGGGCATCTCCTTCCCTGTGAGTACCGTCAGTGGCTTGGCTATCGTTGCATAGTCTGGGATGTACTGGCGGTAGTACCCGGCCGTCCCGAGGAATGCTTGGAGTTCCTTCATTTCTTTAGGCGCTTCCCACTTCCTCACTGCGTCGACCTTGCTTGGGTCGGTGGCCACTCCTTGGGCGCTTACCACATGGCCCAAATACTTCACCTCCTTCTGCAACAACTCACACTTGGAGGGTTTCACCTTCAGATCGGCTTGCTGTAGACGTCCCAATACTTCTCCGAGCCTTTGCAGGTGTGTCTCGAAGTCCGGGGCGATGATGATGACATCATCGAGGTACAGCAGCAGCGTCTTCCAGTGTAGACCCTTCAACACTTTCTCCATCAGTCTTTGGAAGGTGGCGGGAGCCGACGTCAATCCAAAGGGTAGCACCTTCCACTTCCACAGTCCACTGCGTGTAGTGAAGGCCGACTTGTCTCTTGCGTCTGCGTCCAGAGGCACCTGCCAGTATCCGCTGGTGAGATCTAGCGTCGTGAAGTACTTGCTGCCAGCCAAGGCATCCAGAGACTCATCTATTCGGGGAATCGGGTAGGCATCTTGCCTAGTGATGTCGTTCAAGCGTCGGTAGTCGACGCAGAACCGCCATGAGTCATCCTTCTTCCTGACTAAGACAACAGGGGAACTCCACGCGCCATCTGCAGGCTCTATCAAGTCTTTCTCCAGAAGATCCTTGATCTGTCGTTCCGCCTCTGCTTCCTTTTCGGGTCCCAGCCGATGGGGAGGACACCTGATGGGTCGAGCTCCTTCTATGGTAGGAATGGAGTGTTCGGCCAGTGTCGTTCGGCCCAGGTCTCCGTTGTGACTGCTGAACACCGTCTGGTATTGCAGCAGCAACTCTTTGAGCTGTCTTTCCTGTCGGGGTGTCTGACACCCTCTTTTGGCCTTGTCAAAGAGTTCTTGCAGGTGGGGGGGTACTCTTCCTCCTGCCTCTGTCCGTTCCTCTGCCTTCCTCGGCCTGTTCAGCGTCTGGATTCCACCTTCATCCACTCCTGTGAAGGTACCAATCACCTCTCCTGCTGACAGCTTCAGCGTGTCCTGTGTTGGGTTTAAGCATCGCACCAACACTCTTCCTCTTGCGTCCGGTCTGTTGACACTCGTGGCGATCGGTAACCCACCCTGCAGGCTCTCTATCACTCCCTGAGGACAGGTTTCCCTGGCACTCAGGTGGCAGGGTATGGTGACCTCCGTCTGTGGGGGCAGACTGGTGTCTTGCCGAACTTGTACTTTGGAGACTAGACTTCTCCCATGCCGATCTGTGCAGGCCAGCTCTCTCCCCTGTATCATCAATACAGGTCGGTCGAACCCTAGCTGGCATTCCTGGCTCGTCAGAAATGGCATCCCGAGAATGACATCTTCGTTTATCTGGCTTACCACGAAGGTCTCGGTGAACTTGACATGCCGTATTCGTCCTTTCAGGGCTAGCAATCCATAAAAGGGTAATCTCGTCCCATCCGCCATGAGACCGTGAGAATCGTACGGCTGTAGATCCTGCTGTAGATGAGAGGGTAGTCGGTCAAAGACACGTTTTGCCAACAGGTTAGTGTTGCATCCCGTATCGATGAGGTGGGTGACTGCTTCTCCCTCTATCCGTCCTGGCAGGTAGTAGCTGGAGCTGTAAGGTCGCTCCACTTGGTTTGACTGAAGGTTTACAGGCTTGGGAGTGAACCGCTCCTCCTTGGGTGGTGGCGTCTGGGTTTGTTTGTCCTTCTTTTTGGGCCTGGTTGGTTCCTGCTGCTCGAGAGTCTCCTCGCTCTCCGATTCCAGTGTGACAGGGCCGTCGAGTGTCGACAGACTGGAGAATCGGTTATGTAAAGCGATCGGAGGACTGGTCAGGAGGTCCAAAGTAGGAGTCACCCGTCGTGCTTGATCCTGGTTCCTCGGAGGTGCCTGCGCCTTCCTTTGAGGTGCCCGTGCGCAGCCAGCAGGCCTCCCTACTGCTGCGGGCGGTAATCGTTTCCCTGGCGGCTGGGCCATGGAGCAGTTTTGCATGCCTTCCGATGGTGTCCAACCTGCTGGCAACCCCAGCATCTCTTGGGAGTGTCTTCCTTCTGTTCGGCTTTGAGGTCCGCTATCTCCTTACTTAGTCCTTCCACCGTGCGGAGGAGCTGCGTAAGAGGGTCTTGCACCTCTTGTGAACGAGCAGTCTCTCCAGATGGGGTCGGTGCTAAGTCGTAACGGTCGGTCTCCACTGTCCGAACGTGTGGTCCTCCTAGTGGCTGGTGTGGCACCTGCAGAAACTCGTTGCCTGCTTGTATCGCTTCCTCCAAGCTCTGGGGGCGAACAGCCAGCAGATGTCGCTGTAGGTAAGTGTGTCCCAGCGTGCTGTGGAACGTCTGGAGCACCAGCTCCTCTTGGTTCTGTCTGGGGAGGTTGTGGTGGGCAGCCTTGATGAGGCGTTCCACGGTGGTCGCATGATCTCTCAGGCTGTCTCTGGTCGTTCGTCTGTAGCTCAGTAGTTTCGCCTGTGCTTCGGAACGTGTGAGCCCAAAGGTAGCTCTCAGCTTCATGGTCACCTCCTCCGTCGTCTCTCCTCTTCCACACTGTTCGGCCTTGCCTGTCAAGGCTTGCCTTAAGTGTATCACTCGGTCATCTGGTTGCCACTGGTTGGCGTTGGCCACTTCCTCGAACCGCTGCAAGAAGTAGTCTACTTCTCCTGTGCCGTCGAACTGCGGCACCTTGAACTTGCTTCTGGTTGAGGTCATGGTCATCCTGTCCAAGATGTGAGTGAGGGTGTTCATCATCTGCATGCCGGATGGCTCATCTCGGTCGATGCTGAGCGCTCTCCTTCTCTGTGCCATCGCTCAGTTGGGTTCTGCTTGTGGGTGTCTCCAATCCCACTGCTGCCACCAATGTGCAGGATTTCACTGTGTGAGTTGGTAGCTCGGCCTACCTGCACACTTCCCGAACTGAGTTGGCAACTGTGTCTATCGCTGAGCAATACAACCCTTCCACAGGTCGACTAGTATCCTTGGGAATGGTGTGTAACCATTCCTATTTTACTAGTCTAGCTGCCGGCTGCGTTAGCGTGTTTCAATGTGCAAGGCAGAGGTCGAACTTTGAAGGCGAACTAGTCAGAGCTAGGTTCGGCCAGCAGAGGTTCGCACTATTCTGCAGAGTGCAGTTCAGTGACCGAACTTTGAAGGCGAACTAGTCAGAGCTAGGTTCGGCCAGCAGAGGTCCAGGCTGATCTGCTTGTATATTACTACTCGAGTAATAGAGCATTCGGTGTACTGTGCATGTACTAGCGCTGTGAAGTTATTATTGTTATAGAACAAAGAAACTTCTGAGAGTGGGGCAAGCTGACTCTGCTTTATTGCTGCCTTTACACGGCTATTTATACAAAAGGTTACATAACCGATAAATATGTAAACAAGACAACACAAAAGAATATTATGAGACACGCCTGTTAAGAAAGGCTAGACAAATAGAAATTGAGTACATAAAAGATAGGGCTGGCCTTGCAGCTACGGCTGAGTGAATGCACATGGTGTTCATATAAAATTGCATGTAATGTGTAAGGATAAAATGTGCGTATAGTGTACATAGAGTGATTAGGGGTAGAGTGCGAACATAGAATAAATGAAGTGGAATAAATGAGTAAATGTATGAGTGTTACTGTCGGCGCCGTCCGTCACAATAATAATAAGTAATAATAATAATAAGTAATAATAATAATAATAAGTAATAATAATAATAAGTAATAATAATAATAAGTAATAATAATAATAAGTAATAATAATAATAATAATAATAATAATAAGTAATAATAATAATAAGTAATAATAATAATAAGTAATAATAATAATAAGTAATAATAATAATAATGATAATGGTAACGGTAACGGTAACGGTAACGGTAACGGTAACGGTAACGGTAACGGTAACGGTAACGGTAACGGTAACGGTAACGGTAACGGTAACGGTAACGGTAACGGTAACGGTAACGGTAACGGTAACGGTAACGGTAACGGTAACGGTAACGGTAACGGTAACGGTAACGGTAACGGTAACGGTAACGGTAACGGTAACGGTAACGGTAACGGTAACGGTAACGGTAACGGTAACGGTAACGGTAACGGTAACGGTAACGGTAACGGTAACGGTAACGGTAACGGTAACGGTAACGGTAACGGTAACGGTAACGGTAACGGTAACGGTAACGGTAACGGTAACGGTAACGGTAACGGTAACGGTAACGGTAACGGTAACGGTAACGGTAACGGTAACGGTAACGGTAACGGTAACGGTAACGGTGACGGTGACGGTAACGGTAACGGTAACGGTAACGGTAACGGTAACGGTAACGGTAACGGTAACGGTAACGGTAACGGTAACGGTAACGGTAACGGTAACGGTAACGGTGACGGTGACGGTGACGGTGACGGTGACGGTGACGGTGACGGTGACGGCGACGGCAACGGCAACGGCAACGGTAACGGTAACGGTAACGGTAACGTTGACGGCGACGGCGACGGCGACGGCGACGGCGACGGCGACGGCGACGGCGACGGCGACGGCGACGGCGACGGCGACGGCGACGGCGACGGCGACGGCGACGGCGACGGCGACGGCGACGGCGGCGGCGGCGGCGGCGGCGACGGCGACGGCGACGGCGACGGCGGCGGCGACGGCGGCGGCGACGGCGACGGCGACGGCGACGGCGACGGCGACGGCGACGGCGACGGCGACGGCGACGACGACGACGGCGACGGCGACGGCGACGGCGACGGCGACGGCGGCGGCGGCGGCGGCGGCGACGGCGGCGGCGGCGACGGCGACGGCGACGGCGACGGCGACGGCGGCGGCGGCGGCGGCGACGGCGACGGCGACGGCGACGGCGACGGCGACGGCGACGGCGACGGCGACGGCGACGACGACGACGACAATAACAATAACAATAATAATAATAATGTAGAGGAGCGGCGCCATCTTAAAACATTATATTAGTAAGTTCTATCGGAACAGTTCTATGTAAACACTCACTCAGTCTACCTTCTATCGATCGAGCAATCCTATGTGACACTCATTAACTACATTCTTATTTTTATTGTATACACTCTAGAGCCGATAGCTCTATGTGCATTTATCATTATTATTTTAACCATGCAAACTTACATGTTACCCATGTGGATTCAGTCATGCAATCACTTTAGTACAACCTCTTATATTCTATTCGCACACCCTGGCCAATCATTTGTGCCAGGTGTGGCCTCTTTTGTCTGAACACTTGTCTATCACTTTGTTATGTAACAGTGTACATAAATATGGATGTTTTGTATCAATAAATCAGAGTCAGCTTGCACACTCTCAGAAGTTTCTTTGTACATACAAATAACTTCACTGCGCACCATTACTCGAGTAGTAATATACAGGCAGATCAGTCTGAACCTCTGCTGGCCGAACTTAGCTTTGACTAACTTCGCCTTCAATGTTCGACCTCTGCACAGCACTACAAATAGACAGCCGAACCTCTGCTGGCCGAACCTAGTTCAACTAGTTCGCCCTTCAAAGTTCGAACTCATTGCACACACACAAAACAACAGCTAACGCAACCGGCAGCTCACTAGTTACTGAGATGGTCGACCACCATTCTCCAGTATACTAAGTCGACCTGTGGAAGGGTTGTATCGCTAGCACACTAGACACAGTTGCCATTACAGTTCGGGAGGTTGTGCAGGTAGGCCGAGCTACCACCTCACACCCCCACAGTGAAATCCTGCACAATAATAATAATAATAATAATAATAATAATAATAATAATAATAATAATAATAATAATAATAATAATAATAATAATAATAATAATAATAATAATAATAATAATAATAATAATAATAATAATAATAATAATAATAATAATAATAATAATAATAATAATAATAATAATAATAATAATAATAATAATAATAATAATAATAATAATAATGATAATGATAATGATAATGATAATGATAATGATGATGATGATGATGATGATGATGATGATGATGATGATGATGATGATGATGATGATGATGATGATGATGATGATGATAATAATAATAAACAACATATAAAATAATTATTAATAAATAACACTAAACTTGTAATCAATGATGCCGAGAATGAACTGCTTTGAAACAAACGCCACTCACGTGGGTATTTATGAAGTTTGATGTTACGGATCGGTGGTGTTCGCGACCTATGAGTATGCCTCGCAAATTGATATTTTTTGCTTCTGGGTATGGTATTTTGCGATCCATTGAAGCCATTGATACCTAGCCATATGCATTAAAAACATTGCGAAAAATATTACTTTTTACATTTATTTTACGGATCTATCCAGGAAACCAATATACCTAAAACATCATGGGTTGAGTGCTTTAAAACAAATAATGCAGTTATAGATCCCTATGATTAGGTGCTGGAGGTTTGTAATGTGACCTGATGCACTTCTTTGACTTAGCTGGTGAGTTTTATTCGTTTCATTCTCAATCAATTAAACTGCATCAAAAGTATTTATAATTGAAGCGAAGACACGTCTATAATGGATGAAACCGCTGGCTATTGACATGAATAGCTGTATGCGCATATGTGCTCCTAAATTTTTATCGGAAAACTTGTAGGTAAATGTCTCCGAAGATGATTTAAAGCAACGTTTATTGGAGTCGTATTTGTGCCGCAGCTGTATCAGCTTTTTATTATCTAAATCAGATCACCAAGTCACACCAGTACAACAAAAGCTTTTGAGTAGTTGCAGGGCTGTTAACAAATAAAGTCTTTTATGCGCTCAACTACCTGATTAAAATGTATTCATTTAATCTTTGTTGGGCTTACACAAACCTTTCATTGTGCATGTGCTGGCAACTGCTGGCACCACCCATTGTCAATACATGAAAAGAGTGAAGTTTTGTGCCAAGCATTATGTGATTAACTCCAGGATCAGTGGCTTTGATGTAATGCCACTGAAGACTTAGTTGAATACGAAGGGAGATCACTTTTCAAATATTCTAGAATGACCGTACAAAAGTGAGCCGCACTTAAGAAACAGCCAAAACTAGAATAGTTAATATGTCCAGCTTAACTTTTATTGCTATAGCCTGCCAGACTTGCTCTATTTGCAGAGAAAAGACTAAATGAAAGTATCTGATTTCATTGGTCCTGGTATGTTAGTCCTCTTTTACTATAGGTGTCCCCTACCACTAGCAGGCCATTGTCTCTGCACTTTTAATACTTTCAGGCAAAACATGGTGGCATTCACCGGCATGGCTGGTGCAACCTTCTCTGCTCGGGCCTCATAGCCACCATTACTTGTTATTATTTTCAGTAATACAGCTTTTAGCAAGGTTAATTTTTAGTTATGGAAGTTTTTTCTTGTCACCGATGATCAAAACTAATTACTAAGTCCACACTAATATAAATCAATATTGTGGTAGATTTCAGTGCACTCTAGTGGTAAACGGGTAGTTTACACTAGGAACCTTGTGAAGCGATGCGCGAGGCTTCTGCCCACAGCATTTGGTTAATAGCTGTTGGGTAGGAAGTCATACTGTGCCGGTAGCATGGTAAGCAGGGCCGGTATTGACCCCTGCAGGGTCGGTAGTGACCTCTACCGACCCGGTACAGCTGTACTGGGCCGGCACAAGATGGCCGCCTTAGCCGAGGATCTGTAAAGATGTTCAGGAACTTAGTCAAGGTCGTAAACAGGAAGTGACTACCCCTAAAGTACCAACTTAGTGGACCTGATTCTATATACAGCCTGTGGACCCTGTAGGAGATGTCATTGGACAGTTGGGAGAAAAGACTCCGCCTTTAGCCACTTGGCACCTCCTTGTATTATCTTGCATTGCATTGTGATTGGTTAAGTATTTATATAATTGATGTCATTGGTTGCATTACTTCCTGTGCATTGTATCTTATATGTTTTGTGTTCCTTAGCTCTCCTATAAAAGGAGAGCTCCTACTGATAATCAGTGCATTCATTACAATGAGCCATAGCATGTATTCTTATATTGCTAACCACCTAGAGGAATAATTACCCTCAGGACTGCTTTGTAATAAAGCCACTATAGCAAACACTACTCGGTACTGTTTGTCTGAGCCATGGGCTCTTGCCTTACCGGGTAATTCGGTTGCCCTATACAGTTGTCACTGTCGGTCAGTACAGTGTCCCCTCTGGAGAGAGGTAGAATACTCGAGACTAGTGGATGTCCGTGGTAACAGACCGGAATCCATTACATTGGTGGCAGCAGTGGGATAAACGGTACCTTCCCACGCTGTGCTCTTTCACGCTACCCTCTGGCCCTGCGAATGCACTGCAGGCCAGCTACCACTGAGGAAGGAGAAGTGATCTACCGGGTGTAGATCTGGAGAGAGGAGGAGAAATTGATCTACCGAAGTAGTAGATCTGAAGAGCAATTGACGCAAGATACTACCGGATTTCTCTGCAGGTTCGTTTGAGTGCGCTCCGAACTGCAGCAGCTATCCCGGCACAGTATCCACTACTAAAGGCTGTCTGCATCAACCGTAGAGCTTGCTCCGTTTGCAGCAGTCCAGTACAGACGCTACAGTATCTCCTACAGGCTCGTAGAGTTCGCTCCGACCTGGACATAGAGATACCGGCACTGTACAGAAGAATGAGAGAGTCGTGTATCAGCTATACAGACTCAGCTACCAGAGGTTATTCAGCTTGGAGTGCTACTCAGCTGGTAACAGTGACCCCGGCACTGTATCCATTTACAGTGTCACTACACTACTGCCTGTAGGCCCGTAGAGCTTCGCTCCGCCCTGCAGCAGTACAAGAAGTTTCGTAACGGTTGTTACAAGCGACGGAGTGCCAGATACTGCCACAGTATCCATTGGACCAACCCCTAGATCTGCTAGAGCCACTGGAGACACAGCTACCGACCCGGATCTAACCTATACCGGCCCGGGATCCAGTTGTACTGACCATTTCTTAGATTTGAGTTGAGATCACTCCTCTATCTGCAAAGAATGGCCACCCAGAGAGCACGCAGCGCTGGTCGAGCACCCGCTGGCAACCCAGAAGCTACAGCCATTGATAGATTGACCGAAGCATTGACGGCTATGATGAGGCCCAACCAAGACAATGCACCAGCTAGACTAAAGGCTCCGAAGTTCGACGGCGAAGGAGACGTCGAGTACTTCATCAGCCGATTCATTGAGGTAGCCGAAATGAATGAGTGGCCAGAGAACACGGCCATGTTATACCTAAGGGATGCATTACGAGGTAAAGCATTGGACTGTGGAAAGCCTCCACAACTGCAGGGTATCTTTGCTGCACTACGAGCACGTTTTGGGCTAACACCCAGGGAAGCTATGTCCCGGCTGACCAGCCTACGCCGCCAACACAAGACGTCGCTCCAAGAGCATGCAAGTGAAGTAGAGCGCCTAGTGCGCGTTGCGTATGCAGATCTACCTCACCGACCCATGCAGAGGATGATGCTGGATATCTTCAGCACCACGGTTGGAAATGCTTACCTGCAAAGGCACTTGTTGGCCATGCAGCCCATTGACATTGCTGAAGCAGTCAGGGCCGGCAACGAGTATATGCAGATAAAGACACCGTTTGAGGAGCGCCAGGCTCATGTACGGATGTTGGAAGAGGATGCCGACGAGGAGGAAGAGGAATGGATGAGGACGGTTGCCAAGGGCCCGTCTCAACGTGTCTCCACCACTACTGCCGTACAGCAGACACACCACACCCCTACACCTGCCATACCGGATCCTATGACAACAGTCATGGACAGCCTAAAGCTACTAACGGAAGAACTACGGTCGCTGAGAGCAGCAAGACAGGCGGCTCCCGCTCCACAGTTGGAGGCAGAGCCTGCAACACGCTGCTGGGGCTGCGGACAACCAGGTCACATGATGAGTACCTGCCCCCGAACTCAGCGCGCAGCTCACTTCACAAACAACCCCAGACAGACGGGAAACGGCCGGCGCCCGCAGTAGCGCCACCGGCAGCTGACTGCAGCTGGGCAAGCCGGACCACACCCACAACCCCTTATAGTCCTGGAACTCTGCAGAAGAGTGGACAACCTCCCAAGATACAACCGACAGCAACCAACCACAGCTGGACAAGCCAAGCAACTCCTGATGCCCCGTACAGTCCTGGAACTCTGAAGAAGAGTGGACAACCCCCCAAGAGAGCATCAATACCCGCTGACTGCAGCTGGACAACTCCTGACACCCCATACAGTCCTGGAACTCTGAAGAAGAGTGGACAACCCCCCAAGAGAGCACAGACGCCCGCTGAGGACAGCCGGACAGCTCGACAAGCCCCCATTAGTCCTGTAACTCTGCAGAAGAGTGGACAACCCCCCAGGAGAACACAGACTGACAGTAGCCGGATTGCTCGTCAACCCCCTTACAGTCCTGGAACTCTGAAGAAGAGTGGACAACCCCCCAGGAGAACACAAATGGCAGCGCCACCGCTGGAGCGACCTTACCAGGCCAGCTACTTCCTGGCTGGAAGGTTAGCCGGTAGACCAGCCTCCCTGTTGATTGACACAGGCTGCACAACCAACTTGCTGTCGAGACATCTGTACCAGCAATTGCCACAGTCAGTGAAAGACACGCTGCAACGCAGCGAGGCACATGGACTCATGGCTGACGGGTCGAGGATTCCCTTTTACGGTACCCTGCAAGTAAGCTTGCAGCTTCGTAAACTGAGAACGAGCGTAAACTTCGTCATTAGTGACATCAATGAAGATGCCATAATTGGCATGCCGTTTCTCACCTTACACGAGTGTGCCCTACGGTTTCCAGACTCCCATGTCATCATTGACGGACATGTGTTGCCTTGCACAGACAAGCACGGGCGGCCACTTAATGATAGTGTCTGTCTAACACAGGCAGAGCTGACGGAGAACACCCCTTACACCCCTGAAGAAGAGGACATCCCCACACAACCAACCACTGTAGAGAAAACTACAGGTGAAATGTATCAGGCTGTGAAGAGCCCCCCGCCACAGGTAGATGGCAGAAGATTTGAGCCGGATCGGACAACAACTGTAGAAGCTATAGGCCAAACAGTGTTTTCCCCCCCGTTGGCTACGCCCCTGCGCTGGGGAGAAGGGAGCCCTGCTGCTGGAGAGAGGCAGCTGCCCTTTGACTATCAACCCTCTGTTAAAAGATGCAGAGATGAAGCAAACCAGCACCACACAGAAGCAGGCTATGAGAGCGCTCAACTGTGCATAGATGGGAATTCCCACCACCCGCCTAGAGGAAAGGCAAGGAAAGCAGTAAACAGACCCAAAAAGGCTGCAAGGGAGGTGCGGACCACATCACGCTTGGTTTCAAAAGAATCCCCAGGAGCTCCCCGACAACCTCCAGTGAACAGGATCACTGTAGCAGACCGTCGGAAGAAGTTGGAGAAGCGGCCAAAAACCCCCAGTACCCAAACACTTCCTGTGGAGCCAGACAGAGTGAGTCAGAGTTGTGAACAACACTGCAGCTCCAAGAAGCCACTCATACCCGCGAAAGTCGTCGACAGAGTAACACTTGCTCACAAGATGTCCAACCACTGTCTAGAACTAAGTGACGCAGAGGATCTGCTACTGGACTTAGACGACTACCCACCTACCCAGAAAGAGCTGGAGACCATGCCCACGGCAGAGCTGTTCACCAAGCCTGACCAAGGAAAAGCTGAGGAGAAGGAGATCCAGCTGGCCAAGAAAGAAACAGAAGGTGAGCAATTAAACGCAGCGTTTTCGAAATGGTTGTTTGAAAACTGCACGCCACGAGATCCGTTAGCACTACGGAGTGGCAGCCCACCTGGCTATGCTAAACCTGTACCTCTAGACTTACCATGCGCTGGTGACAGTAGAGAATGCGCTCTCCCACGAGTTGGGACTGCTGACACCCTCAGAAGGGCAGTAGATAAAAAAGAGCGGGAGATCAAGTGCCCACCACTTGATGCTGCCTGCCTGCCGGCCCGGGATGACTCCCTACCGGCCCGGAGCACCTCTATGCCGGCCCGGGGCAACCCTGTACCGGCCCGGGGTCCTCCAGAGATTCAGTCAGGAGGGACTGAGAGGTTACAAGGCAGTAATTACCCTTGTAGAGCCTACCGAAGGAAGAAGCCTGTGGTGGCAGCTAAGGGTGAACGTCCCACGACGTCTTCACCACCAACCTTAGTGCCACACAGCACATTGCACCACACCCCGGCACGGGATGTTGCTTGCACCCCCACGGTGCAGTGGGAAGAGGAGAAACGGCGCTGGCTTTCCTTAAATAAGGAACGGCGTTCTCCTAGGAATAAGATACGGAAGGTTCTGTCGGCGCTAGAACTTCCAGGGCCACTGCTCTCGCCCATACATGACACTATGGTAGAGCAAGCTCCGCTGCAATATAGGCAGCCCATTAACACATTGCATAAAGTCTATCATGCACCTTGTGTTGTAGATTCACGCTCCCAAGTGGACGTGACACCGAGGCTCACCATCCGGTTGGTGCAAGCGCCTAGCCCTACTGCAGAGGAGAAGGCAGAGGAGACCGAGGAGAAGGTGCCGGCCCCAGTCACCCCTACGTTGGACGATGAGCCAACCACCTCATGGAAGGAGGATGGGAGACGAAACCCTACAAGATGGCGCATGTTGCGCTGGGTCACCTCGGAGACGGAGGAACAGGTGGAACACCTGTTACAGGAGGCCGTGGACTACACTTGTATTCAGTGTACCTACCGAGGCCGAAACACTCGGCAGCTGAGAACGCACCTTCTGCAGCATTATGAGAGGCACTCCTGCCGAGTACACAGCGCTCTCTATTAAATGAGACGCTAGACATTGTATATATGCTACTAAATATATACTCTTGTTCTGTTATATATATATCTGTTACATAATCAAATATATAACCTGGGTACAAGTGTTACCCCCCACACATATCTACTCTTAATATTTTATTATTAAAGCCAGGCTATGACTTTAATGGAGAGAGGTATGTGGTAGATTTCAGTGCACTCTAGTGGTAAACGGGTAGTTTACACTAGGAACCTTGTGAAGCGATGCGCGAGGCTTCTGCCCACAGCATTTGGTTAATAGCTGTTGGGTAGGAAGTCATACTGTGCCGGTAGCATGGTAAGCAGGGCCGGTATTGACCCCTGCAGGGTCGGTAGTGACCTCTACCGACCCGGTACAGCTGTACTGGGCCGGCACAAGATGGCCGCCTTAGCCGAGGATCTGTAAAGATGTTCAGGAACTTAGTCAAGGTCGTAAACAGGAAGTGACTACCCCTAAAGTACCAACTTAGTGGACCTGATTCTATATACAGCCTGTGGACCCTGTAGGAGATGTCATTGGACAGTTGGGAGAAAAGACTCCGCCTTTAGCCACTTGGCACCTCCTTGTATTATCTTGCATTGCATTGTGATTGGTTAAGTATTTATATAATTGATGTCATTGGTTGCATTACTTCCTGTGCATTGTATCTTATATGTTTTGTGTTCCTTAGCTCTCCTATAAAAGGAGAGCTCCTACTGATAATCAGTGCATTCATTACAATGAGCCATAGCATGTATTCTTATATTGCTAACCACCTAGAGGAATAATTACCCTCAGGACTGCTTTGTAATAAAGCCACTATAGCAAACACTACTCGGTACTGTTTGTCTGAGCCATGGGCTCTTGCCTTACCGGGTAATTCGGTTGCCCTATACAGTTGTCACTGTCGGTCAGTACAGTGTCCCCTCTGGAGAGAGGTAGAATACTCGAGACTAGTGGATGTCCGTGGTAACAGACCGGAATCCATTACAATATCGCTATTCTGAGTTTTTTTTTATCGAGACTCGTACTTTTTTTCAAAGCATAAGGAAATTTCAAAGCACATGTTTACTGGGAGCTGATCAGTCTAGAGTGAAATATCCTTTTCTTTACAGTTACGCAAAGTTTTAGTGTCTCAGAGTAATTTTTTTCTGCAGAAAAAGAAAACCCGCTCATTGCAACCATATGGCCATTCCTGGCAAGGATGTAATTGAGGTATTGAAGTGTGGATAGATGAAATCCTTCTGATTTTCCACAAGTATTTTGAAAATAATGGTTCATTCTTTTCCTTTATCATCTGTTTTTGTTCCCTGTACATGCTTTGAGTGAGAGGTTGCTAAACAACAAAATATGCAAAAATTGCAAAAATATTATTACAGCTATTCTGGTTATTAAGTAAATTATCAATTACTCATCACCACTATTCAACTGTGGCCCAGAAAATAGTCTAATCTGTAATTTTAATTTTAGCAACTACAATGCTTTGAGATGGATTCCATAAGACTTAATTTTACTTTTCTTGCCGACTTTTGCGGATTATCTCTATCTCACATGATGAAGGAAACTGCTAGTATTGAAAGGGAAAACTTCAAAAAAATTTTTCTGATCTTAAATATTAATTGAAGTGTTCTCTACTTATATTATTCATCTCGATATGTCACTATGTTCTATCAAGGCTATGGCATGTTTATGTAGAGCGTTTTATTCACACTCGATCAATCAATAGAACAACTTTCTGTAAAAAACAGCTCAAGTTGGAATTGAGTTTAAAATGTGCTGGCAGAAGAAAGTGCCAAGTGGTTAACCAGTTTTTCAATTAATGATTGATTTTGAATTTAGTGTTTTTGTTTACTGTTAGCAAGAGAATAATTGAGTGAATTTCATCTTTATTGTTCTTATAATTGCTTAATAGGCTGCTGCATACAAATCACAGCTCTTAAGCCATTACACAAATTGACAATCAAACTAATTATAAATAAATTATTTTTGTGTTTGCTTAGCTAACATTTGTAATTAATGGTCGCTATTCAAACTTAGCCAAACATCTGTTGCACGTAAGACTTTTGTTTTAGTTTAGCAATCTCTTGCTGTTACTTTCCTGAATACAAAGTTACTCCTTGAAGACTTTTCTTAGCACATACTAAAAAAAAACTCTTTCTTGTGAAGCTTTTATAAAATGGATGTTGTAAGTTTTAATTTCAGCATTTTACAGTTGGCGTTGTTAAATAAAATGGAATTTTTCAGCTTTCCATATAGTTTTTGGTCATACATAGAATGTCATAATCATCGACGACAACAAAAATTGATCCGCTATATCAATTGAAGATGTGGTTTGTTGGCTAAAGGGGTTTGCAGTAATGGAACACTTCTCATCGCATCAATCAATCAAGCAACCGAACAGCAAAGAAACTTCAAGTGATTATGCCATTTTACTCCTGTTTTCTGTGGCTATGCCTATTGTTTAATCAGTCAACAGTGGTAAAAGCTTCTAACAGAATAGAGTGCAGTTATAATTTGTTAGTAGGTGGGGAAGGGATATAATGATAAACAGAGACCTGGAATGCATTGTGACAAAATTAAGCAGATTCTAAATTCTTTCTGATTAGCTAAAAAAAATGTCGATAGATTTACAAGGTATCGATGTATCATATGGGTGCAATTCACCCCATTTGTTATTTACTTGTAATGTTTATTTGAATGAATGCAAAATAAGCAGACTTCAGACAAAACAATTATTTCTGCTTTTAGTCAATTGGTTAACCAAAGCTATCATTAAAAATATTTGTGACCTTTTTGTACGACAAAGTACAAAAAATAGATAGTGTTGGTAATTCATTACGTTGCTAAAGAAATGAAACTTTAGTTTAAGTTACTGAACAAATCATAAAGATAGCAACTCCCAACTTGTAAAATAACCAAGAAAAACAATCAAAATTTAATAGCTATGAAGTGAAATAGTTGGTAAAGCTTGGTTTTTAACAAGTGTGATAGCTTTGAATTACTTTATCAAAAGTATAAAACCGGCCTATACAGTGAAAAAAATAAACTCGCTCGTGATAAGTATTCAATTTCATTCGTCACCTATGATCAATATAAGTAAATAGTCGTTAATCATTGTTTTGTTCAGTGAGCTCCGAATAAAACAATTATTTATTGATTAAATTCATAGCCGGTCTGAGTGTTTTTATTGCAAATTGTAAGGTGAGCATATGCCTAGAATACTCTTAATGTCACTTGACAAAGTCCTGTTTGCACTCACATGCTTTACACGCAATGATATGCTGGGAAACTTCATGCTTACTGTTAATCAAAATAGTACTTCTCTGTTTGAATCTTAAAACTTAATCCACATTGCAGTGCATCTAGTCGAAAGTAGTGTTAGCGCTGTCTTTATAGGTTTTCCCCAGCAGTTTATTAAACTGTACCGAAATTTTTATGACTTGAACAAGATCAGAGTATTAGGTAATCACTCAAGTAAAAGCCCTATGAAAACTGTACATACAAAACAAAAAAATAGATGATTTACATGTTTCACTTAGATCAATGAATGTGCAATAGTATTGCAACTGTAAGACTTTGTTATTCAATTTGTGGGAAGCAGGCGTGGAAAATAGAGCCAATTAAAGACTAATACGAAACGGATAACTAGATCACAGTAAAACTACAGCTTAACTAGCAAAGTGATAACCCAGCAACTAAAGTAGTAACAAAATGTAGCTTTAAAACACGCAACTTACTTAGTAGTTCACTCTGTTAGTTGCTGAATTTTTTAGCAATACCAGATGCATGTTTGTGCTATATTACTAGTGCTTTATATACAACATTAACACCATCAATTTAAAGCACACCCTGATATATAACACATACCATTGCTGTTTGCGCTCACAGAAATGTGTCAGTGTTTTCACTACTTTCAGAGCCAAAACTCCAGTTACATTTCTCCAATACTGATTTAACACACTTGATTGCAGTGAGTCGAGAGTAGTAATAATGCTGCAGCTGAATTTGCTTTTTGTTTGACTAAATCAGGTCACCAAACTTGCACTAGTACAACAAAAGCTTATATAGTTACAGGGTCACTAACAAACAGAGTATGTTATGCATTGAACTACCTAACTACAATGTAATCAATAAATCTTTTGTAGCCCATACAAACGTTTCATTGCAAAAAAAAATTGATGCAGTCAGCTGCAGGTTCAACCATATTCACGGTACAGTGGAAGTTTCCCCAGGCTTCATATGATCACGTTAAGGATATGCGGCTTTATTTAATGCCACATCAAACCATTTGGCAATGAAAAAAATGATGTTTCGGTATTTTGAAAATCTTTTCAATTTAACCTAAAAAACTCAAAAGCGCAAAATCAATAGCTGAAAAAAGTAGTGAATGAGTGTATCATCTTCAGTCTTCCATCACATGTGTTCTAGACCTTTTTTGATTTGATTAGAAGGCAAAAATAAAAGCCGTAGTTATTTCTAATACTGTTTTGTTGTTTGCGAGCAAATTCTATCATTTTCATCTAGCAATGGTTTACTGGGGCTCATATGTCTTCAGTAATTCACACATAGTAAAGCTGCATACAATAGCATGGCTGATATAGCCTTTTATGTTGAACCTTTTAAAGACTCAAATGTAAGCACAATAGGCTGGCTCATATTCTATAGAGCTCTGAACCACACTATAGCTTATTATAGCTATTCTCATTCATCAGTAAAACAAATATTATTGTAAAATGCAACCATTCCAAAGAAAGCAACTGATCCTGTAATTTGAGTCTGAACTGTAGCAATGTCTGGACACTGAATCAATCCAACATTTGACCTGACTTAAGATTTTGTCTGCTGATTATTTTTAAAGTTTCAAATTCATTCAGGCTGCAAAGAACTTGTTCCTGGTGCAATCCAATTTTTAATGAGAGAATTTGTGAAGACTATTTGGTTATTCCCAATATCAATTAGGCCAGCCTTGAAGGGAGTTGAGCAAAAGTACTGTATGGAGTTTTCTGCCTGTCTCAAATTCCCCGCTTTCTCAGAATGAGTCTCTTAAATATTATTTGCACACCAAGAAGAGATCCCTGAGCCAAGCAGAGTAAATAGACGGCCATGCAGGAATGTCCGCTGTCTTGGCATGTGCAATGAATATAGGGTGGGAGTGCTGGGTCTGCCTAGGCTACATGGTGCAGAGTCAGGGTAACAAAAGTGATCATGATGAGAGAACGGTATCTCACTGCTGCCACTAGTGAATTGGATTCTCGGGGTCTCTTAACCCATCAAGTTATACTGACACCCGCTGAACTTTCCATTTGCTGGCACAGTCGAGTCTGTAGCTGCTGGTGGACATCTGCCACCAGTTTCTTCTCTCCAAGAGGCAACCTTGTTTGGGATCCAATGACACAAATGACATCAAATCTACAGCAAATGAGTGAACTCTGCTGCACAGCTAGAAAAGAGCCCTAGACTCAGATCTATTACTCGGAGTTTTAGAGTAAACGGCGTATATTTTCTTTAAAAATGTTCGCAGAAGTACAGTATATCGCTCGTAAGGCAAAAACCACAAGTAGAGATCCAATACAATGCAAGGAGTGGAGGCAAAAACGCAGCCTTATATAGGTTGGAGCACGGGACCTAGTTGGCCTTAAGACACACACCCAATGACACACAAGTACTATAAAATAGTGTAGTGGATTTTGGGGGCTGAAAACCCACTAGCTGAGGTCGGTAGCTTGCTGCCACCAGTTGTTATATTTCACCTGCTGCAACAGCAGGGTCGGCATGCCACCGAGATAGAGTATCAACTCTACAACCAGAACAGAGCCCTCGGCTCAAACGCATTACTCAGTGCTATCGAGTAATAAGCCATTTATTCATCCAGAATAAATACGAGTTAGTAAAAGGTGAAAGTTTAAACAATAACTGAGGGTAAATAACAAGTGTTCTGCCTTTTATAGGCATCTCACAGGAAGTGACAGGAAGTGATATTTGTCACAACCAATCACAAGATAATAATACTTAATCAACCAATATAAAGGCTTATAATAATAAACAGCAAATCACAAGACTAAGATAGATATGGTCCATCAAATGTAGGAGGGGTTATAAAGCAATTGTCCAATCAACCGCTTATCCACTTCCTGCCCCGCCTTTGCAGCCTTTGTATCCGCTCCTCCTCTGGTTTAGGGGTAGTTATGTCCTGGATCCGTCTTCCTGAGGCTTTTAGGATATTTTATGGTCCTCAGGCTATGATGATTCACTTCCTGCAGACTCGGTGAGGTCGGCATAGTCCTATACAGGGTCGGTGTAGTCCTATACAGGGTCGGTATAGTCCTACGATGCAGGGTAGGTCAGTTCGGTATTGACTGACATGATTGCTTCTGAGCCTAGCCATTAGTATAATGGTGCCAGGCTTGATAATGATAAGGTGCGCAGGAGTGTATGCTATGAAAATCCACAACAATAGAACCAATAAACATACAGGTTATAAATACTAACCCATAGAATGGCATGCAGTAAGTTAAATAGACTTGGTGCCAAGAAATAGCATGCAGAGTAATAGGCAGATTGGTGAATCCTGAGTATTTGTACTTTCTGCGGTAGGTTCTTTGTTTTTCTTTGCCTGGTGTCTAGGTAATGTAATATATATAGGCAGCTAGAAGGTAAATATGGGTCTCTGCAACTACTGAGGCTATGTCGATCTTCCAGGCTATGTCAGCTTGCTTGATGCTGACCTGGAACACATTCCCAGGGTCTGGGTACCCTTCATATACTGGGCCGAGGTATCCATTATGCACAGGTACTGCTGTTCTGTCCTATGGATACTAGTAGTAATATATGAGCAGATCTCCCTACCAAGTGTTTTTTTGTGGTTCTGGCCTTGGGGTTGAGGCAATGGGTTATGACGTTGGATGAATTCGCCGAGTTTATATTGTATTTCATTTGAGGGGTACTTGAGTGGCATTTGAGTGGTATTTAAGTGGTATTTGAGTTTTTGATTATTTTTTTTACTTATTTTGAACTTATATGGCATATAGATTTTGAATGTATGACATTTAAGTTTTGATAATTCTACAGATACATCTACACTGAATAAATCCAATGATTAAAAATGAAACAATATGTGAATATATACATTTATTGTATAATAAGTAGGGATACATAAAGAGAACATGTTAAATATTGTGAGCTTGAAATAGTTCCAATATCATTTCAAATGAAAAAGTGGATGATGAGAGATTTTCATCCGTTTGTATGTATCTACATATATCTGATTGAAAATGATATAATAATTCAGTAGTCCATTGTATTGAAATCAATTTTTGAGTGAGCTCTTTATTCTACACTTTTCTTTGACAAAAAAAAGGTATTTGGTGAAATATTTTTTCATTTCATTCAATTTTCATAAATTTTTTGCAAAAAGAAATCATTCTCTAAATGGTTAAATTTCATCTAATTGTACAAATTTACAAAAAAGGAGAATGTGATAAAATAGATATCATAATAGAGTGTAATAAGTTGAATATATAGAGTTAAAGTCTATAAAAACTTTTTAATTTGTAAAGTATTTGATGACTTTACAAGAAATATCATCACATTCAGGTTCAATGATGATGAGAAGATTTTCTTCAAGCTTAAGTTTACTATTTTCCGATATAGACAGAGAAAGTTTTGAAAAACCCTCCAAATCATTATAAATAAAAACTCTATAAATCGACGGTGTTGAATTTGTAATTGATACTGAATTGTTTTCGCATATGATGTATCTATCACACACACAATCAGTAGTAGTTTCGATTTCTTCAGAATTGTATATAGTAGAGTTTGTAGGGCTTGGTTGTTCCAAAATTAAATCGACTAAACCCAGAGCTTGTGGAAGAGATGGAATTGATGGTGATAAAGCTGGAACTACTGGCTTGTTTGTAGTGGTTGTCGTCGGGGTTGTTGTCGTCGTTGTCTGTGGAGTTGTGGTGATTGTTGTCGTTGTATGTGGAGTTGCAGTGGTTGTTGTTGGAGTTGTTATTCGAGTCGTAGTTAGTAATCCTTCATCGTATAAACGAATGTAATTTAAAGCTTCATCGGTTTTGCAAACAAAGTAGTGTTGAGGCCACATATCATAAGTGTCACAGCTTCTACGTAGGTGAGCAGGTTCCATGAAACATGTGAGTCTAAGCATACGATATTTTAAGTTTTTTCTTAAAATACGAGTTACTGATTCAACCGCTTCCATATTAAGAATTCCCCGAAAACATCCAGACGCTCTATGAGATAAAGTGAATGGTTTAATCTCTGTTACAAGACAATAACCGCTTAGGATTGGGAATAATAGGAGATAGATGCAATATCTCATTTTTTTATTCAGAGAGAGAGACTTTTAACCTAGTTTATGCTTTCATCATCTAGAGTTAACTCTCTTGCATTTCGGTGGTCTTTGGTTAATATGCTTCAACTAAAGCTCTATATTTATAACCTTGGGATTGCATTTGTCTTTGGTATCTCCTTGACATGTGATACTGATGATAATCTTGTTTTGAACAGACTTCAAACTTTCAAAACTCGAAAATGACAAATTTACACCTTCAATACCATTGATGTTAGTGATGATAGTAGCTATTTTTGGCTCCTCGTTGGTCAAACGATTGCATTCCACACATGCAAAGTTGGTTGTCTCAAACTCTTCTGTTGGTGGACAAATCAAACGTGAGGTGTTGTATTCAAATACACATAATTCATCATTCCAAAATAGTTTTGTATTTTGAGTAAGACCTTCCGTATTATTTTTAACCCCTATTGCGCATTCCTCCTGATTCAGAGTGTATTTTGTTGGTGTATCACAAGGCACAGAATCTGTAGAAGTTGTGTCCTTGCAGATCCAAGAAGCGCTTCGAGGGATGAAAAAACCACAATATAATAAGTCGGGAGGGTAGAGTCGCACACAGTTTTTTCCATTTTCATCTTTATATCGTATAGTCCTTTCGAAAGGTGAAAAAACCAAGACATCATTTTTATCCATAGCTCCGGCTATACATTCATCAATTTCGTTGGTATAGAATACTCCACTAACATTGGGAAATGTTAGTGCCAGTAGCAAGATAAATACGCGGCTCATTTTTTAAAATGTTTTCGCTTTCAGTGTTGAAAGTTGAATACTTTCTTTCTTGATGTTTTTTCTATTTATACGTAAGCGGCTAGCGGCTTGTTCAGCTCTCTCAACCGATTTTGAAGATGTGAAACAATCTCATCAAAGTGGTTACCAAAATGTAAGTATGGTTCCAATCGAGATTGAGACAAAAGAACATGTGTTTCTGTCCAGCGAAATGAAGTCAAACCTCTTAAAATTGAAATATCTATCAAATCACCCAGTTCAGCATCTTTCAAACATTGCTTTATATCAATCAGTTCGATCGCTCTTTTGAGATCTTCAAAATCTATCAACTTGGCTTGCGGACAGCATACTTTTGGATCAAAGCTCCTAGAACAGTTTAAGCATTCGAGAGGATTTGCTCTTGAAATACAATTACAGCTCAAAAGCATGCTTTGTATTGATTTACGGACTAGAATGAATCCTAACACAAAATAAAATACTTCTTCGGTGATGAGTTGAACAAAAAGAGGATTCGAACGCTCTAAAGGAATGTGTTCAAAATGAGTCCTTATGAACTTAGGAACAAAATCAGCCAATGTACCAATTGACTTGAATCCTTGAGTTTTTCCACTCATGTTTCTGCTGTAGTTCAGAGATAAATGAAGCAACTTTTTTTGTAGCAGTTCTTTTATGAGTCTTCAGATATATTTGTCGAATCAATAGTTATTATCGGGTTGACTGAGTCTTCTTTTTCATCAAGAGTGTAAGCGTATGGATATCCTTCTGCTATCGCAAGTAATTTATCCTTTAGTCGTTGATAAGCCAGTTTGCTCTGACTATTAGGTAATAGGTAGGGATTTAATCGTGCTCTCAAATTTGTTAACAAAAAGGGAGACTTCAAATCATCAGTGGAAAGATCCAAAAAAGCATTAATCCATTCATCATGCACCAAAAAACCCATTTTAGCATTTTTCAAAACTTGTCTTCTATCAATCCAGTCGATAGCATCACCCAATTCTTTTTTGGTAGGTGTAGCACCTTCAACCATTTCAGCATATCTTTTACAAGTGATACATTTGTCATCAACGTGTGAACAGTAACAGTTTAGTAGCGATAGATTGGTTGCTTGCTTGTAAAAACTTCCTCCTAGTACACAGTATACACATTCCTCCGTAAAATAAATCCTCAACATTTCATCAGAAACCTCAGCCAAAAAAGTCTTAGGTCCTATAGCATCGGAAGCTTCTTGGTGAGCAAAGTCTTCAACACGTAACATATTTGTTGTTATTCCGTTAAATTACAAAATGTGAATGATACGTTTTCAAATTGAAACACCTATTTAATCATTCATTACTTTTTCTTTTTTTTGAGGTTAATTGTTATGCTAGCTCATGTAGATCTTCATAAATGCTTTAATTTCAACCTGACAACCATCGATTGGGCAAGGTTTTACTTCTGATGAGCATTCAGTAAGCGCTTTTTCCTTACACTCACTACAGTAAATGAGATGACCACATGGAAGAGAGATATGATTTGCAATTACTTTTTTTTCATGCGTCTCAGACACACATTGAGCGAGTTTGCTTTGCTTAGTCTGATCTTTATCTTTTTTTAACGAATCAATTGATTTAGCATCATTTTTTAACAGTGTTGACGAATTCTCAACAGTTGTAAAATCATTTTCAAAAATATGTAAGGCTTCAATCATAAAACCTATTCGCTCAAAAGGTTTTCCATTTAACACTAAAACTTGTTCGATATCGTTTTGACTGTATCCTAGTTTTTTGCAAATAAGTTTCATTTCTTCGGTGTCATTGTTGTGCGTTATTTGTTTTACTTTTTCTCGATATTTTTCAACCCGTCGCTTACACCTTTTGCCTTTTTCCGTTCGCATGTAAACATCCTCAACATACTCTTCACCTTTACTCCCGAGTAAAAAATAACAGTCTGGGAACCATCGACAGTGTTCCTCCCACGGTAGATCACTCTCTTCCCATTCTTTAAGTTCACCTGAGCAAAAGAAGCATTTTACACTATCTCCGAACTTAGTATAGTAGAAACCTGCATTGGAAAGGAGTTTCATGGAGACTTTACCCTTCCATTGTTTGAAACTGTCTTCTCTAGATGTTTCAGTAGCAAAACGTGGTGTATCAGCACGATCAATTGATATACCTAGAGGTAATACTTCTGCAGTTAAATCTCCTCTTCTGGTCTTTTGTTCTTCCATCGTATAACTTTTGACAATTGAGATGTTTTTCATTTCATCTGCAAGTAGTTTCCTAGGTCTATACAGACGATTGTGAGTGTTAAATCCTCTAACAAATCGACAAAACGGAAAACTTTTAGCGTGTTCTTTCATCGGATGTTCATCTTCATCCTTCCAGTTTAGTAATACCCCTTGGCAAAAAACACATCGAACAGCGTTGTCTTTTTCAAGGTTATAGAAACCAGCTGCAGCCATGTTTTCACCACAATGTTTACCTACTCGTCTCCAATTTGTAAGAAATGATTTTCTTCGATAACTTTCATCAAGCATTAAAGCCTCTCTTTCATAAAAAGAGAGTTCATTGTAAATGAACTTGAAAAAGTCCGCTGGGGAAAGTTGCGCAATAGTTTTTTGTAATTTTAATGACAAAAGACTACAGTGATTATCCGGATAAGTTGCGACGACATAAGTGATTGCAGTGGTATCAGGAAAATTTCGTTGTAAAAACAATGACGAAGTAACGAGTAAACTATCATCTATCCATTCAGTGCAGTCTTTAGTATTTTCGAAGCAATTCCGAGTTTTTCGCATTTCATTTTTTTCATTATAAATAGTGTTTGCTACATATCTGTTGTTTGTTACTCGACACATTATTTATATATAATACAAGTAGTAGCTTCAGTTATTACTCAAGTTGAAGTTTTGTTGGAAAGTTCTTTCCTTTTGATCTAGTTCGTTGTTATTCTAAAAAAAAATGATAATGCTTTATAGCAAAAAAATAAAAAAAGACTAAGGTTTCAATTTTTTTTCAATATACATGAATTGATTACTATTATAATAGAACGTAAATACTTACATCAGAAATGAAGACTTGTCTTTCTTTTGAATTAAAATGAATGATATTCCTAGTAGTTTGAACTTGAGAGCTGCTTTCTATAAAATTCGGATGAAGAAGGAGTACATTTTTCATTTTGAAGTCCTGAAATGTTAAGAATAAACATAATTAAAACTTACATACAGCATTTTTTTGATATCTTAAATAGTGAATAATCTTGTTTTTTGTTCAGAAAATGTCTTCACGCTTAAATCGATTACAATTAAAACGAAATATAAATACTTACATCACAAATGAAGACTTGTTTTTCTTTGAATTAGATGAATTATATACATAGTTGTTTGAACTTCAGCTGTTTCCTATGTAACTCAAATGATGAAGAAGGAGGGCTGTAGTAGATGATGATCTAGTAGATCTTCTTCCTTCAGTTACTAACGATGAAGTGAATGCTTTCTGTATGAAAACAGTGCTTCTTATATAGCTTAAGTTGCACTGCTATGAATCAGCATTATTTTCACATGAATGGAAACCGTTGCTTTCGCGGGAATAACAAAATTATTTTCACGCGAATACAAACCAATGCTTTCGCGGGAATAAATAATTTATTTTCACGCGAATGGAAACCGTTGCTTTCGGGGGAATAAAAAATTTATTTTCACGCGAATACAAACCAATGCTTTCGCGGGAATCAATATTTTATTTTCACGCGAATGGAAACCGTTGCTTTCGCGGGAATAAATATTTTATTTTCACGCGAATACAAACCAATGTTTTCGCGGGAATAGATAATTTATTTTCACGCGAATGGAAAGCGTTGCTTTCGCGGGAATAAAAATTTTATTTTCACGCGAATACAAAGCAATGCTTTCGCGGGAATCAATATTTTATTTTCACACGAATGGAAACCGTTGCTTTCGCGGGAATAAATATTTTATTTTCACGCGAATACAAACCAATGTTTTCGCGGGAATAAATAATTTATTTTCACACGGATGGAAACCCTTGCTTTCGCGGGAATAGAAATTTTATTTTCCCGCGAATACAAACCAAAGCTTTCGCGGCAATCAATACTTTATTTTCACGCGAATGGAAACCGTTGCTTTCGCGGGAATAAATATTTTATTTTCACGCGAATACAAACCAATGTTTTCGCGGGAATAAATAATTTATTTTCACACGGATAGAAACCGTTGCTTTCGCGGGAATAGAAATTTTATTTTCCCGTGAATACAAACCAAAGCTTTCGCGGGAATCAATACTTCATTTTCACGCGAATGGAAACCGTTGCTTTCGCGGGAATAAATATTTTATTTTCACGCGAATACAAACCAATGTTTTCGCGGGAATAAATAATTTATTTTCACACGGATGGAAACCGTTGCTTTCGCGGGAATAGAAAATTTATTTTCCCGCGAATACAAACCAAAGCTTTCGCGGGAATCAATACTTCATTTTCACGCGAATGGAAACCGTTGCTTTCGCGGGAATAAATATTTTATTTTCACGCGAATACAAACCAATGTTTTCGCGGGAATAAATAGTTTATTTTCACGCGAATAGAAACCATTGCTTTCGCGGGAGTAAAAAAATTAATTTTCACGCGAATAAAAACCAAAGCTTTCGCGGGAATATCGCGTGAAAAAACTGCCGAGTCATAGATATATTATAAAGGTTTCATAGGGTTAATTAGTACAGCTTTAGCTATTTAAGAACCAGTGTTTTCACACAGAAAGCATCCAGTTCTACAATAGCTAGCAAGGAAGCAACATCTACACACCAACTACTACATTTACTTGAAACTATAGAAAGACTTTCAGTCAATAAGGTGAGAATCACTAAATAATTCTTTAACATATACTGATAAAAAACTTCAACTAGATTTGCTATAATACTTCAGAAAGTTAATTTTATGTTTTAATATTTTGTTCTTATTAATAAAAGATCAAATAGTTTCACCATAACACATCAGAAAAATTATTATGGTTTTGATTATGTGTTTATTTTATAAATATCTAGTTAGTTTATTCTTTTTAAAATATTTTTCAAATTCCACCCATTTGTTACATATTTTTTACTCTCTTTTCAGTTCCAACTTCCGACTGAACGCTCTGAATATGAATGAAGACCGTAATACCTCATTTCTCTCAACATTCGAACCATACTCTGATGATAAAGAAAATATCCCTCCTGATTCACATATAATAAGAAGGAAACTGAACACAATTCGACCAAAGCCATGGGATTCGGATAGAAATAAAACGATTGACTATACTTGGACTTTGAAAGCACCATCTCCTTCTCATCTTTCCTGCTTGTCAAAAAATGCTGCTAGTTTGCTCAATTCTTGCGATACCAATGACAGAGTAATGATTGGAAGGTTTCAACCACTTCACTTAAATCAAACGCCATCACTTCTCGAGATAGTCTCCATCGAACGACCAACTGAGGATGTATATAAAAACTTATGTATTATCCGCTACAATGTCGAAACATTTGGCAACAGACGACAAGTGAGGTCTATGGTGAGAAATGAGGATTACAACAAATTAGCTCCAACACAACCAGATGTTCCAAAACTGGTGGTTTTTATGGGATTCGATTCAGACAAGCATCCAATCTTTCACCCTATCAACTTCCCATCCAATATTTCCCTTGAGGAAGCTAAACAGCTAAGTAGATTAATAA
This sequence comes from Cryptosula pallasiana, assembly GCA_945261195.1. Classification (NCBI taxonomy): domain Eukaryota; kingdom Metazoa; phylum Bryozoa; class Gymnolaemata; order Cheilostomatida; family Cryptosulidae; genus Cryptosula; species Cryptosula pallasiana. The sequence continues at coordinate 16,636,542 of OX183134.1, read as the reverse complement.
AAAAAAAAACACCTACTCAGTTGATCAGTATGGTTCGTATCGCAACGCTCTCGCAATTTGCTGTTGGAAGTGTAATCAGTTTTGAATCTCCTCAAATATCAACTCAGTTAACATTACCTAATGGAGATGTGGTGATGAATGCGCTACTGGTAAAATACAGATGTTTGCAATATGATGGTTTGATGATGGGAGTTCTATATATACCTGAAAAACACGCTAGCAACGTCAAACAAATTGGAACAGGAGTCATACTTGTAAGAAATCGTGAAGTTAGTAGATTTGGTTATCATCGACATGATATAATCACATTCACAGCATTACAAGCGATAGAAACGGCTCAAAACCTATCCAACAAACTTGATGATTCCAACCAGATGAAGTACTTTACTACAGATGAGGTTGTTGAGAACAAGGTCTTAGTGCTTTCAATGGGAGTGGGAAACACATCTTCTACATCTTTGAGAGAACCAGCACCCCCTGGTGAAAACTATATTCAAAAAGAGCATGTCAGACAAGACAACATAGTGAGTATTTTTTATTTAATGTAAACTAACTGATATAAGTAATACTTCCGATTAGATAAAATTTATTTATAAAGCAATTATTTTTTGTTTTGCTTTAGATAGAAGAGAGAGAATCAAAAACACTTGATGAAAATTATGCTCAAGAAAAAACAAACCGAACAATATAACTTGGTGAGTTACTTCCCTTTACTATATAATGTTAACTAACCAATGTAAAAAGAACTATAATTCAAATTCATGTAATTATTTTACATTTTTGTTTAATCATCCTATACTAATACATAACTTTTTATTTTAGTTCATTATGGAATCAAAAGTACATAGAACAGAAGTCTTCCTTCCTAAGTTATAACATCAGTACAACAATGACAACATTGTAAAGAAAAAGACTATCAACCATTGATTGTCATTACAAGTTGTAGTGCTTTGAATTACTTAGTATTTACTAACTCTAGCTATATTATACAAGAATATTTTGCTACTTATTATGTAATAAATGTATATAATCATATATTGATTCAATGTAGTCTCCTCATTCTTCTCTTCTCTCTCTCAAAATATCATATGAGTTCGAGTTATGTAAAAAAATTATCAAAACTTGAATGTCATGCATTCAAAATGTATATGCTATAAGTTCAAATTAAGTAAAAAAATAATCAAAACTCAAATGCCACTTAAATGCCACTCAAATGCCACTCAAGTACCCCTCAAATGAAATACAATATAAACTCGGCGAATTCATCCAACGTCGTAACCCATTGCCTAAACTCAAAGGTCTAATCCACAAAAAAACACTTGGTAGGGAGATCTGCTCATATATTACTACTGATACTTATTTGATGCCAGAAATAATGTGATATCTGGGCAACTGTAGATGTCATAAAAACACCCTGCAGTTTATGCGCTGAGAAGACTAAGTGTTGTAATTGACGTATGCATTTGAAATATGTTTGATATTTTAGCAAAGTAAAACTGAGCGCATACAAACGAAAAAAACTTGCAAAGATTTCAAAGGTTGCATTTATGTGTAAGATGAACATATAAAAAAAACGAAAGAGTGACGAAGTTGCATTTAAGTTTTTACCTAGATGGAACTTATTGGTGCAGTTTTTATGAGCTTTTCATGCACTTTCAGTCATTGGTAGCTAAAGCAAGTGTTTAAAATTCACTCAGAGTATTTGCAAACACCTAGAACCTGACATCTAAATATTGAATTCATGACCACTGAACTGATTAGTCGAGCATTCAACCAAATTTTTTATCAGTTTTGCCTCTAGTTAAGTGCTTTTCATTATAAAACCTTGCAAGTCTTCTAATTGTTCTACAAATTAATAGAATGATTGGACATAAACCAAACTCTCATTCAATGTTGTTAGTTTTTGCCTTCAACTTTTTAAGCATTAGAAATATCCTCGTTGTGCATTGTTTTTAACACATTCTTTCGGATAAAGTTATACCAATCACGTTTAGCAGGTTTCTGCCAAAAGCTACACTAAAACTTCACAATCAGAAAACACTTTATTTAAACGATTGTGCCTTTTTTAGTGAAGTGGAAAGTCTAGAAACTTTTTTTGATTTTTATACTGACTGGAATGATGTTTTTCACTAATTGCAATATATTTATACATATTCATTTTTTGTCACTTAGACATTAGGCGTGTTCGGTGTCTCAACGCGTTGGTTTGAGAAAGTTTGATCAACGCGTTTATCCCTCGAACGATAACTTAAAAGAGTAGGCGAGTGCGTACAGTTTACAAAATTTTGCAAGAGCTGTCCTCTTTTCTTGTGTCTTCAGTGATAAATATAGCCCCGCGATCATAAGTTTGTTAGCCTAAACTCTTGGGTTAAAATTAGCTGTTCATTGCGTGATTTTTGTTGCTCTAACAACAACTGCATCATCTGCTACTTATACAAAGTGTTATTAAAACTCAGCAAACCACCAAGTACAAATTGTATTGTTATTGATGGTGATAAGAATAATAATGACAATGATGAATAAATAATGACAGGAACAAGCAAAAAATGTATTATTAATTAATAATAATTAATAATGATGGTGTGCTGATTATTCACTGTCATAAAATAATATATTTTATCAGACAAAGACAATAATAGCAATAAAATGAATGAAAGTTTCATTATTATTATTGGCAATATGATAGCATTAATAATAGTGACAGTAGTAAAAATAATAATCTATCACATTGATAATAAGTAATAATACATCCATTAAAAACAAGAAAAAAGATCATAACTTTTGATAGCACGTTGTTGTTATAATGCCGCAAAAGGGTACAGTGCCGTAATTAGTGAGAAGACAACTCCTTTAGAAAACCAACGTGTTGACTTTTATAGGTGTTCGCTGGCCAACGTGCACTGTAAACTCGTTGACAAACGCAAAAATGAGAGTTGATGCACGTTGAAAAAAACTTGCTACAAAGGGGCTGATAATCCCTCGACAAAACACTGCCGTTGAGGATTAAATGTAAACGTTGAGCACACCGAACACGCCTTTTGTGAGCTGAAGTTTGAGCTGTGGAATGTATTCTAAATCATAATTCCGCAACCTGACCCAATCCAATAAAGATTTTTATCTCTCGTGACCTGACTTTTCCATTCAGAAAGGTTCAGTTTTTAAAAATATGAACTTTACGTCTCAACTTTAATGTTGAAAACGTTTGATTGTCATTTGAATTTTGTTCAATTTTCGGATTTCTCTTTTTTAGAAGCAAAACACCTCAAAAAATTTCATTCCTAGTACTAAGTTTTTTACCATCAGTTTTGTAAAGTCAACTTCTTGTTCTTATCCCAATATTTGAATAAAACGTAAAAAAAATTTCGTTATCATTTTCCGGTAAAAAAAAGAGTTAAAGTACGTTACTGCTAGCATTGCAGTAAACAGTTTAGGCAGCCTGAAACTCACATAAGCATCGTAGACTATAAAAGCATTCATGACCTGTATTCACTGAAAAAATTACAATAAGTTTAATTAATAGATAATCATTTGGTTTGGAAATCAGGGTTTGACACAAAATAACTCACTGAATGAAAAGAATTGATCAGCAAGCACTTATTTTTATTGTTCCTAGGTAGCAGATGAATCTGAAGACTAAATAATTTATAACGAGTGAGTTTATTCTTTTATTCTCATAGACCAAGTTTATATCCTTGAAAAAATTACTCAAAACTATTAAATTGTTCAAAATATACTAAATTAAAAGGGTAGCTGTACTAAATAGTTCGGTATTGCCTTTCAAATTTATTCCCTTTTGGTTATTTCAAAAATTTAGAGTTATCTTTCATATAATTTTTTCATTATTCCATGGCAGTTTATTGAATGATTATGATACCTGAAGCTATTGTTCTGTTCTATTCGCTATGTATTTAGTCACCTACTAGTTTTTTTACCTTGTCTGACAAACAGGTCGAAAATACCCTTTATGCACATCGCTATCCGGTATTAATGACCCTGTGACTGACAATGCTGCCCACCAAAGCATTGCTCAGCATGCAGTAGAAAATCTGAAGGAGAGGCTTAATTGTGAGACACTCCCACTCCCTACTTTCTAGGGGAATTCATAAACACCAGGTGCAAAGCCGGTAAAATGCTGGTCATAAACACCAGGTACAAAGCAGGTAAAGCGCTGGACATAAACACCAGGTGTAGAGCAGGTAAAGTAATGGTCATAAACACCAGGTACAAAGCAGGTAAAGTGCTGGTCATAAACCCCAGGTACAAAGCAGGTAAAGTGCTGGTCATAAACACCAGGTACGAAGCAGGTAAAGTGCTGGTCATAAACACCAGGTACAAAGCTGTAAAGTGCTAGTCATAAACAACAGGTAAAAAGCAGGTACAATGCTGGTCATAAACACCAGGTACAAAGCAGGTAAAGTGCTGGTCATAAACAGCAGGTACAAAGCAGGTAAAGTGCTGGTCATAAACACCAGGTGCAAAGCAGGTAAAGTGCTGGTCATAAACACCAGGTACAACGCAGGTAAAGTGCTGGTCATGAACACCAGGTACAAAGCAGGTAAAGTGTTGGTCATAAACACCAGGTACAATGCAGGTAAAGTGCTGGTCATAAACACCAGGTGCAAAGTAAGTAAATTGCTGGTAGTAGTCAAGTTATGATGATCTTTCCGCTGTCAATGTTCTAATCTAATTAGAGTTACGTCTGACTCTCGTTCTGAGCCATGATGTCCTCTTCTGCCTACATGTATTTATGGATCCTAGTTATACCAGGTGCTAAATGTGTACCCTTTTTTTGTCAAAATTGCAATAAAACTGTTCTTCTCAGGAAAAAGCTCTGTTTTCTTACTCCCATGAGAAGTTTTCAGAAGACAAGTCTCCAAAATGTATTTTTATACCCAAAATTGATGTGTGCAGTCTCTTTACTGACTCAAGCATTATACGTAACAAATGTAATTTTTTAATTCACATCCAGATGAATAAACTTCAAGAGGTACGACATAATGGAAACCATTGCCATGCCATCTGAGCAACTACTGTGGTACTTATTCTCTCAGCCGCAGTTCTCCTATTTATAAGAAGACAAGAGCCAGAGCCTACCTAGCCGTCTAAAAAGCATGTCCTGTCAATCATCACCTCTTCAACTGTTTTTGAAAACAATTCCAAGTTTTATTGGAGATTTTCCCAGTAAGTTTGAAATGGTAGTGCACATCAAAAGTTTGTACATTCTGTACATTTGGTGAGAATTATAAAAATTTGTTTTGGCTTTCTAGAAAGAAGTTGCCTTCCCTATAAAATCCCAGCACTTAATTTCTGAAGATTGGTGACTTGCTCAATTATGCGCTGACAGACTGAAAACTGGAGTAGATGCAGAGCTGGTTATTCCACAACTACAAACTGTTTTCTAAAGTTACACACTTTTCAAAATTATGTCAGAAAGTCACAGCTCGCTCTTATGATAACGCCTAATTGCTGATGAAAAATATTAGGACTCCTAGAATTTTGTATGGTCATTTGGATACCATGCACATTTATGCTATTTGTATTGCTGCCAACACCAACAAACTAAACATTTTCGGGAAGCAGATTTTGTAAACTTTCCCATAGACTTATTATGGTGTTAATTCAACCAAAACCCAATCATTTTAGCTGGATGGAGCTGTGAACAGGCTTCTATCCCTTATAATCTCGTCAACTAAACCTAATCTATCACCAATTGGTAGTATGCTCCTAACGTCAACAATCATTATAGGATTTGCTCTAAACTTGTTTAACCACAATGGAATTAATTTTTCAAATTCCTACTACTCATACTTGAAAATGTTTGTGGGGTTGAGCTGTTTTAGTGGTGTATAAAAGTTGCATTAAACTCACATGGCTTCATATCAGTTTTGGGTAACCAACCGTCAACATGCTTCACCTGTCATCAAAGAAGCGCTCACTGATCATCCATTTGCATGATCAGCAGCAGAAGTCAGTCAGAGACATAGCAGAGGATACCAAATGCAACAAGTCAACTGTCCACTACACTATCAAGAGGTGGAGGGAGACTGGCTCCACCAACGAAAGGGAAGGACGCGGGCGACCGCAGATGGCTACACCCAGAGTGCAGATGAGCCTGGTTAGACTCTCCCTCAAGGATAGACATCTCACCAGCCCTCAACTAAGCACACATTTAGAGGAAAGCCCAGGAGTCTAGCTACAGCCCTCCACAGTGAGTAGCCAATACAAACGTATTTTCCAAATCAGCCTTAGGACGTTAAAAAACATATCATGGCGTAGAATCATATCTTGCAGTCACAATAGTAGTAAACTTTTTTGTCTCTCATTGATAGTTACTGAGAAAATGAGTTTTAAAAATGACCCTCTCAGCACCAAAATTACTTTGTTTCATGTTCGCACTGCGGTTAGTTTTACGCCTCATTATTGATACATAAGAGTGAAATCCGTGACACAAGACCAAGCGAGCGTAATTAATTTGCGGTTAGTTACTAATTGCTTCATGATAATATATATTAAAAAAAATTACGTTTTTACTTGGCGAGGGAATTATTAAATCTATTTTCCTACCTCCAGATGTAAATGATCTATAACAAATAGTATATCAACAGGTCGGTAATCTAATAGGCTAGTGATATAACATTAGCTAAAATCATAAGATGCTGTGGCGCACTCGGAAAAGTCACGTTTACAACGTCATTTCCAGACAATTTTTCCCAAAACCACAGATATGTAAGAAGTGCAGTGATTAGTTAATCTCGTTCAGCAAAGTGTATCCTATTAAACCCTTTTAAAATTTTGTTTCTAGCAGCCTGTGGTCCGAAGTTATTAGAAATTTAGTAATTCCCGAATATTTGGAAACTGAAAAAAAATAGGTGCTACAAATATTTATATCGATGCTTTTGACGTGTGACGTCATATTTCGTGATCAGTTTGTGGACGCTACAGTGAGGCAGACACTAAGGAGGAATGGCCTTCAAGGCTGAAAGGCTAGGCGCAAGCCACTACTCGCCGAGCGCCACCAAAAGGCTCTGATAGAATGGGCTAAGACACAGCGCGTGGAGTGTGCAGCAGTGGAAGAGTGTTTTGTTTAGTGATGAGAGCAATTTCAACATCCAGAACCACACTGGTAATAACTGGGTGAGGAGAAGACCACGAGAGGAGTTTCTGCCAGAGTGCACTCTCCCCACGATCAATCATGCAACATCAGTCATGATATGGGGATGCTTTGCTGGAAGTGGTCCAGGTAGACTCCATGACTGTGAGGGCATGAGAGGTTCTAGAGAAAGTGATGATGCCGTAAGGAAATGAGCTTTTTCCAGGAAGATGGACCTTCCAGCAGGATAACGCTCCATGCCACACTGCCAGGACGATCAAGAAATGGATGACAGATCACCAATTGGAGCTATTGCCTTGGCCAGCACAATCTCCAGATTTAAATCCCATTGAAAACTTGTGGATGAAGATAGGGACTCTTGTGGCAAAGGACAAACCAACCACAAAGTAGGGCTTATTTAGCTCATCTTCCAGTCATAGTTCAGAGTTGTTAAACCAAAGCTGCTCACCAAACTGGTGAAGAGTATGCCACGGAGGATCAAAGCTATCATCGAAAACAAAGGGTGGCCTACTAAATATCAGTGAAAGGTCACCGACCACCAATAAAATCAACCCCTACGGCCCTTATCAGGGTCACAAACTTTTGTCAAGGAATCTGTTCACTGATAAGTTTAATAAGCCACCTACAGCAAATGATGCATGGTACAGATCCCATAAATGTCTTCCATTTAAACTCGTTGGATTCTGGTAGAATTGCAACTCTGCCAGGCCCATTGGAAAGTTTACAACTTTTTCTTTCCGAAATTGTATAATTTGCTGGTGTTAGCAGCAATACAAATGGCATAAATGTTCATGTTATCCAAATTGCCATACAAAATTCTAGGCGTCCTAATATTGTTCATCAGCACTGTAGACTTCAGCACGATATAATTATTTTGGATAGTTTTTGTAAAGTGGTGCAACAACATATATTCATATGCATCATCATACATATTCAGTGATGGAGCTGAGTTACTTTTTTACCAACTTTTCTGCGCCTGGTTTGATTGGCAAGAATAATCAGTGCAGAAGCTAGATCAGAATGTGCACAACATAACAAATATGTCAAAAATTGTCATAAAAGTGGTAGGTAAGACTTGTGTGATTGTAGAACGGTTTTCAGTAAGAGCAGTTGAGGAATAATAATTTGTCAATTTTATTTAGCAAAACTAAGTTGATACCTCTCATGATACATGAACTTTAGTTTCTCACTTTGATTCATTATATTGGTTTTTATTCAGCTTTTCATCCGGTCATGTAGGTAACAGAAAACCTGACTGTGCTATTTTTATTTAGCCCTGTGAGGCCCAACCAAAAACAAAATTTTAGTAAAATTCATGTTATTAGTTAAATCTCCCAAGTATGCAATTATACATTCAAATCAGTTTGAATTATTTTGATAGCACAATCCAAACTCCAGATATATGAAGCCAGAAACAGACTGGCGTTTTTCAGAGCGATTATGCCCTCGGGCACTGCAGCGCCCATGGCGTTGAGCGATTTGGGGCCAAATGCCCAGTATCCAGCCAGCCAGGTATTTTGCGACGCTCAGCCATAACGCTGTGCTCTGATTGGCCAGGCTTCCTACAGCTGCCCAACTACTTTGATTTCTTCATCAACTTGAGCAGATTCTTTCACTTTTATCTGTGAGTTTGATTAATTTAATCACTGTGATTTTAATTAAACCTTAATTAATTATAAATATTATTTACAATAATTGTTGTTATTTAGTTTTTACTGTTGTTGTTGTAATATATATAAGTTATGAATTATAGTTCAATAATAACAATAAAAGTTTGAATAATAACTTATGATTGTTTGTTTATAAATAATAATTATAATAATTTATATAAACTTGTGTTAATTAATCAGATTGCCAGCGGTAGTATTTTTTTATCTCCGTTCAGTTCACCATTAATAATTAATAATAGTAATGGTTTGTTTTCTTAATGAAATGAAAAAAAAAATTAAGAAAAAATTTGATTTTTATCGAGTTGACATGACAACGTCATTGTCCTGTGTGCTTTTGCCAGTGCCGCGATAAGCCAATTCGCGACGCTACCCCCCTGGAAATTGCCCTCAAATATCGCTAGTCTGTTTTGGGCTTAAGGTTGAACACGTGCAACAATGGGCTTTCATTATAGTGTTAGCTGTACAGCTTCTGTTGGTGAGCAATGACTATTTCACTTGTTACGGAATATGATAAGGAATGTAATGTACATGTTACATTCACAACAGCTTTATTTATAAAAACAATTTACAGTAGATTACAAGTCTAAGTCGATAATGAGCTTTTTAGAACAGACCATTGTTATTACAAAGCGACAAAGCTAATCTATATTTTTGACATCGTTGTCCTCATTACTTATGATTATACATTCTAAAAAATCATGTTCAAAATATCAACACATGCGCATTGAGCTCTGGGGAGATAACGCCTATTATAAAGCTCATTGCGATCTTCGAGAAAGTAAAGCTTGAGGTCACATTTCTCACAGGCTGTATTCTTCGTGCGCTCACACACTTTGCAGCGACCTCTCTTTTCGATTTTCTCGGCCAGTGACAGTAGCCATCGTACCCAACGTCTTGCGATGGAGTTTTGTGGCACTTTCGTGTTGGTGGTGGAGATGTTACAGAATCTCCTGATGCAGAAGGCCTGCCTCTCTTAGCCGAATTCATCCTGATTAGACCTTTAGCCACTCCTGCCTGAAAATGGTGTCTGTTGAGCACCTCTTTAGTAGGTACATCAACTAGTCTGCAGTCCCGTCTGTACAAGTTCCGGCATTCACGAGCGCTACCAGTAGAAAATGCCAAAAGGGATAAAAATTACCACCACTTATTTTTCATACTGAATCGATAGCTAGCTAGAAAGGAATCGGGCAAGTCGATTCCACCCATGTTTTTGTTGTATGCTCAAACAACGGCAGGCATGGGTACTTGCCGGTGAGCCTTTACCGACTTGTCCCAGTGTCTGGCTTCGGAAAGAGGGCTGATCGCCAAAATGGATGAGAGCAGTGTGACGGCTTTGTTTTCGAACCACTGCAAACAGGCTACATTGCTGTTTTTTTCTACGGAAAAATCAAATGAACCTCTCCCTTCTTTCTTTAGCGTCTTCTCATCCTTGAGTTTAAACTGGGGTAGACGATTACTGCTCACAGTGCCAGTATAAAATAGCCCACGCTCACCCAACTTTGCTATCAGAGGCAGACCAGTAAAGAGATTGTCTGCATTGATTTTGTAGTTGCAATGTGGCCGCAATGTATCTGTTAGCCGAAGCACCACATCAGCTTCTTGTTCAAGCTCTGTTCTAGTTCCGTCACCACCCATGTAAGCCTGAAAATCATAAAGAAGTCCACTCACACCAGCTCTCGCCCAAACTTTGAATCCCCAGGGGTGAGGTTTTGCCCGGATGTATTGCCTGATGGGGCTGGTTTTGCCGGTGTATTTTACCATCATCTCATCTGCGGAGCAGTTTTCTCCAGGCGTTAATTTCAAGCAGTTTCCTCGAATGGCTTCCAGCCATGATCTTACCTTCCATACTTTATCGGACTTTATTTCATCGCTGGTCGTCATGTTGTCAATGAAGTGAAGACAGGTTAGAAGTAGTCTGAAGCAATTCCTGCTCATCGCTCCACACACAGGTTGGTAGGCGGTCCCATTCTCCCAATATTGCCGCACCCCTCTCATTGCACCAGACCCATCTTGAAATACATTCCCATCAATTGTTCAATCTCTTTCTTAGTGGTATTGACCGACTTTCTTGTCTTCTGGGTGCTGTACAAGTTGGTCTGCTCAGCGATGTTGTCGATCATGCTGTCAGTAACAAACATGAAGAAGTATTGAAGAGAAGTTTTTACTAACATGTCTGGAGGAGGTGTTGCCTCAGCACCTAGGAATGTAGTATCCTTAGGAGCAAAATATTTTTTTCGTCATCTGTACTCTCGTTGGCTTGATGCCGCAGCATTTCCTGTAGTAGGTAAAAGTTGAGCGAGAGGCACAGTATTGTCATCACTATCTTCAGTCTCAGATTCGTAAGAAAAGAAAATTTTTCTGCGTTTAGGTTAAGATCAATTTACGAAAATTGGTGTATCAATAAGTGTTCATCAATCAAGACGATCACAAACAAAGATAAATGTGAGACTTAGGTTAGAGCCCATTGTTGCACTGGTGCACACATAAAATAATAATATTTCCAAAAACCGAAACTACTAGTCTGTAAGTACATGATAATAGCAGTATTTGCTTTCTGAACTTAGCTTAGAGACAATAAAGCCATAGCAGAGTCACCCTTTGTCTAGCTAGTGCTACACTGACTACTAGGAATGGAATTTTCCATTCAAATGACTGAGACCCCATTGTTGCACTGGTGCACAAAACTATTTTACATCCCAGAAACACATTTCAAAACCAGTTTTTTTTTAAAACTTATGATTTTATTAGAAACTACAAGTCTTGAAGTACATGGTAATTGCAAATTGACTTTCTGAACTTACCTCAGTCACAACAAAACTGTAGCTGAAGGTCACCCTTTGTCTACGACCACACTGACTCCTAGGAATGGACTTTTCCATCCACATGGTTTGTGACATCACAGCTTGACTGACGAATCAAACTATGTTTACAGTAAGCAGTCTTACAGTTACTAGTGGAGACAACTCAGTTCACTTATATGATATTGCAAAGCTTTTATATAAGGTCAAAGTTAATGTTGCACTGGTGCAACGTGGGGCCTCACGAAACTTCTAATCATTTAAACTTAAATGTGAGGGTCATCTGGTATTCAGTGCGAAGAAAAGAAACTGTGTACATAAAATAGTACATTTTCAGTCACATAATCGAGCATAAATATTTTTGCAAATGTTTATGAAGAGACATTTGTGAGCCAGATAAAGTTAGTTTCAATTTTTTCCCAGAAATGGTTAAATTTTAAGTTAAATTAGAGAAATACCTTTTCAGCTGAAAAACGAATGGATTTGAAAAATATCTTTCTTCAACCATACATTTTTTTTTCTTACTCTAGATTCTAAAGAGACAAAAATGGAGCCAGTCGCCACAGGTTTTGCGGAGTGTTACTATCCCAGAAACGTGTGAAGTTGAGTCCTAATACTAAACAGTGAAAAAGTAGTGAAATATGTTGTGTGAGAAGAGTGATTTCTTTTATAGATGAAATGGCCGAGTTTTTTTTCACGATGTATCCAGTTTTAAAACTTGAAAGCTTTATATTCTGTTTGTTTCCTTTAGACATTGAAGTAGCAAAGATGGAACCAGTGACTACAAGAGTTGGGGAGTGTTATTATCCCAGAGGTGAAAGTTAAACATGATATGTGGGAAGTAGAATCCTAGAATTGAATCAAGAAAAATTGGTGAAAATCTTTGTACAAAAATAATTGTCTCTTTTTGATAAGAAAAAGCTGTTTTGTTTTTTTTTTCGCAAAGTATCAACTTTTAAAATTTCAAAGCTTTATATTCGGTTTTTTCCCTTTAGATATTGAAGTAGCAAATATGGAGCCAGTGACCACAACTGTTTGTGAATGTTATTATCCTAGAGGTGAGAATGAAATGTGGTAGCAAACTTTAAGTAATATTCTGCTATTAAATAGTGAGCCAATGATGGTATGTTACATAACGGAATTGTTGCTACTACAGACATAAAGGTTGAGGTAGAAGATGATGAAGAGAGAGCAGTTGATGGTGAGCTATTACTTTATTATTAATACTAGCTATTGTCTCAGTTAGAAATCTTATAGATAAAATCTGACTAAGAGAGCCTGATAGAATAATGCGTGCAATGTTGTGAGTTGGAGATAATTATTATTTCTTTGAGGCGATACTAAAAAACAACTATAGTGGGTACTTCCTCCTTTTCATTTATATTTTGATTAGTTTCATGCACAATCACCAGCCTCTAGCAGGGGGAAGTCCCCAATTAAGCAGTAATCAGCAAGCAGTCACCCAGTTCACTGTAGGGGAACTTTTTTATGACGGAAAAGTATGAATAGTTAGTGGTACTTGCATGGTTGGGCAAGCTTGCTGGTTACACGAGATGTATTTAAAGGACGTATTTGCTACAGGGGCAGCAATTTAATACTCTTGACTCCTTTTCTCACTCAAATTTGGTTACCATGAACTTTATTGATGTGAGCAAGTGACTGATCAACCCTATTAATAATTGTTATACTCTTCTGGGCTATATACAGTGCATTAAGGCCAGCCTACACGATTGCTTATTTCACATGTATCATGGTTAATTTAGGAAGATCATATGATACTTTTCTAGTTAGTCAAGAAAACTTGCAGTTTTCTAACGACCAATATGTTAAAACTTCATGAGTTACTTTACAAGATCTATAGTTAGGAATTGATTGTGATTGACTGCTGCAGTGATGCAATCTCTTGAAGCTTAGGAGAGCTTCATTCCTCGTGCATCGCATGTGTAGATGTTCATAGCGACTCACATAAACCAAATAAACATTGCATCGATCAACATCATTTACCAATGGCCACACAGTATATATCATTGAGTATTTATAAATTTAACTGTAAAAATGAAAGCCTTTGTTTTTAGTTGGCTTGCTTAATAGAAGAATGAATTGTCCCTTGAAAAAATAAATTTGTACTTTATTGTTATTGTCAATCAAAAAGTGACAGTAGGTTCAAAAATGAATATTTAGGGTGATCCTATTGGCTAGAATATAATGAAGGAGGTGACAACTCCTCATTAGTCAAATTGATCGTAGAAAAAATAACACGGAGTAGCAGCTACCAAATTGTATGATATCCTTGTAAAATGTAAAATGTGTCGATATCTTTGATCGTTCAGCCCAGGCTTTATATCTGTGTATTTGTCTGTCACCAGCTAAAAAACATGTTGAGAGAGTTCCAAAGTTCAAAGCAGTCAAACGTTTTCTGACCCTCAGACTAACGACCTTGTTGCAGCTATTGTACAGTATTCAAATCCTAATTCTGATGAGGGCAGATATTTGACAGCTCTGCCTGGCCAAGTGAAATAGTTTATAGTGCAGGCTCCAAGTCTCTATTTAAACAAAACAGTCAGAAGGGCTGTGTCAGTTATTGAGTTGATTAGTGGGGGCGCAGGAGGGACTAGTCCCTTATAAGCTGGCGTGTAGGGCCCACAGCTTGTCATTTTTAAGTGACTGTAGTGCAGTTTGATGGTGAGCTCAGTTGTCTCCAAGTTGGTAGCCAAAAACCGTAAAACTTATTAGCCAGTTTCCACTTTTAAAAACAAAATATAAAAGAAACATCCACAAAAGAGCTCAAAGAGGTACAAGAAAAGCACTCCGACAATAAAACACTAGTCATCAACTAGTCAGTTAGGAATCACTGATGCAGCAAAAAAATATGTGTGCTGATGTGTTAGTAGTTTTTCTGGCATCGCTATAAAGTCATTGGATGGCCAAAACAGCAAAGCTACGATTCTTGGCAATTTGCGATTATCTGGAGGAATTGGGAGTTGCGCTCCCGATTATTTACAAGAGTTTACGCTTGCGATTTTTTGTGCCCGATATCGCATGGCCATGACAGTTGTTACGATACCGCAATTCATCCTTGTATAACATCAAATTAATATTAATAATAATACGCTTATATTACCAGAGATTTCAATAAATTATACCATTTCTTCACTAATCAATAACAAAAAAAAAATTACAAATAATAACTAGAAAAATTTGTTTTCTCTGTAGAAAAAACTAAAACTCATACCGATGAACAGTTGGATGAAAAAAAATTGTCCGAAATTCGACTTTCGTTTTGAAACTCATGGAGCAAAGAGCGTTTTTTGAGGAGTTCTCCTCTCAATATCTGAATAAAAAGGCAACTATTAGAAGTTCACATGACACAAAGAAACTTGGCAGCTTTCCATGTAAGCAGCTCATGGCTTGAGTAATTATGAACGCATCAAATTGTTCTTTTAAGAAGACTAAATTTCCTGAACAAGACGAAAAATGATTTATTTTAGGAATTACCCTCTCAACAAAACTTTCAATTTTCTGAGGCAATTACTACACAACATAACATTTTGATGCGACTAACTGCTCAACTTGATGATATGTGAATATATCATTTAAGAGTTGTCCTCTCCACAGAATTTTTAACACCAATACACTCAAACACCACAGTTTTATTCTTATATTACTACTGGTCATAATCTTTTGGGGAATGTTAGTCAATGTGACTGAATCAAAGTGTTTTCCAAGATTGGTAATGATAAACGGAAGAACCAGTGAAAACTGGTATTGCTTTGAATTTTAATGGAAGAAATTTTTGTGGTGTAAAATCATTATATGTTGCGATATTTTCTGTACAACTTGCGCACATGGCTTTGATTATAAATAAACTTATTGACTGCCGACAAACGATTCAAAAGTTGAGGAGCATAAGGGTTCTGTTTGGAATTTTCTTCTCAGAGAAGGCAGGTAACTCTCTCAACAGTCTGTAATGATACAAGTGCACTTGGCAAATTTTCAAGCAAGACAATTTATGACAATGCCTCTATTCATTTGATTGGACTATGACATTGTATTCTTATATATCCACATATGATCCGAATCTATGGATATTATTTTTTATTATTATATGATAAAATTTAAACGACTGGACGAATGCGTTTGCTGCCCAGCGATGTGGGTCCCAATTATGACTAATAGCCGATGTTCATTGATCCCGCCCGCTGGTATACCTTATAAAGCAAGTTCAAAAATATTCAAAGTAAATCTGAGAGAAAGAAGATCTGACTCTCATTTCAATGTGAGCATAAAAAAGCTATTTTGAAAAGTTTTTTGTAAACTAAAGTCACTTTTAAAAGTTAGGCTGCTATCAATGTGTCATCGATGCATGTGTTGTGGATTTCAATGTTACTAACATCTGCGCACATGCTGTACACACATTCTGGCATCCTCACTATAGCCGTTAGATTACCAGAATGGTTATAGTAACTGATACCGAAGTACCGACCTGTATGAGTCAGTGCCGACCCTGTATGAGTCAGTACCGACCCTGTATGAGTCAGTACTGACCTTGTATGAGTCAGTGCCGACCCTGTATGCACCATGCAGGGCCGGCAGGAAGTGAGTCAGCATGGACTGAGAGGTAGCAAGTAGCCTGAGAGTAGAACGCCATATCCAGAAGCTTACCACCCATAACCCTAATGAAAGGCAAATAAAAAAGGCTAAGAAGGAACAAAGACTAACGACAGGAAGTTGGAAGGGCTGTAATTAATCCAATGACTTGTAACTCCACCTGCTACTTCTGGGCGTCATTTCCATTTAGCCCTATATAACCTCATTGATTCGCTTACTATTTATATCTGTCTGATCATTGTATGTGTTACTCCTATGTTATTGGTCATCACTCCTAGTTATTTCCTGTAAGTTCCTGTGAACTGCCTACAAAAGGCAAAAATTTTGTCATCGTAACTCAGTTTGTATTGGGTTTTTACTGACTCGCATTCTGATGGATTAATAAAGGCATAGTTACTCAAGGGTGTTATGAGTTATGCGTCTGAGCCGAGGGCTCTTTACTAGTTGTGGAGTTGAGCATACTCCTCCACACCTCTTTCGGTGTAGTACCGACCTGTTGTTGTCTCGGGGATAAAGACAACTGGTAGCAGAATACCCGTCGGATTGCTACCGACTTTAGCAGGTGACTTTACACCCCCAAAATCTACTACAAAGCTATTTCTTGCTCAGTGATTATTTTATTGTCAGTTATTATACGGATAGAACTTTAAAAGTTTGTAATGTTTAAATTCAGTTTTTTTTACATTAAAGTTGGATTCCTAAGGTAAAAACATCTGGAGATTTCAAATTTGAACTCGGATTTTCTTTGCAAAAAGATGTTCTGTTCAATTATTGAATATGTGACTTCTTTTGTAACGAAGTACTTTGACAAATAATACGTATTACAGCCATTGTACAAATGTAACTGAGAAAAGCATCATCAAAAGATAATCATATAATTTTTTTTATGCTGACAAACTAAAACAGGTTTTGGTCGACACAACCCGATAAGATTTCATCAGACAAAATCTGTTTTATTTATACTTGCAGGAAGCATATTTAGTCATCCAATGTAATTCATGAAATTCTAGATTGGGAAGCTAGGAACAGTGAGCTCAGTGCCATCACAAGCTGAGTTAAGTTTGTAACAGGTGGCTATGGAGTTATAGAAACCAGCTTGTAAATTGTGTTAACTAGATGATAACAAGACATCCTCCACAACAGTTCCTTCAACAAAAAACCCTTGCGGCCCATACAACTTTTCTTTTGGCTGGCTATTGTTTACAAATAGCTTTAAGCTTGTGCGACCAGTCTTTAGCGTTGCCCTTGAGGCACAGCTAAGCAAACAAACAAACAAACAAACAGTAAAAGAGTTGACAATGTTGTATACCAGATAAACATGGATTAGTAGCCAAATGCTGCTCATAACTCACTGTACCTACCTGGAATACGGCTTTTATAGATACAATGATGAACAGTTGTATCGTTGGCCTTCACTGAATGCAAATCAATGGCTGATATAAATTCAGACATTCAAAACTCATTAACATACAATTTATTGATAACCATTAAAGTGATAATATTAAGTAGAAAAATGATTTATTTTCTTCAGTAACACTGGTTATGCAACTGGATAGTCCACCTAGATAGTTAACCAGACAAGAATCAGGCTCCCTGAAAGGTTAAACCATAGTAGCCGGCTAGTTACTAGCTGTACAGGTTAAATAAAATCAGACATTGGTCGCGTATAAACAATTTTTACTGTTTTTACTTTAAACGGTCTCAATAACTTGTGATTGTATAAGTGCCAGTAAAACTTTCCAGGAGCGAAGTGATACATTCCAAATATAACATGTATAGACTTCATTGTTTCTTCACAGACTTGGGAATCTTTTTTTCTTTTGCATAAAAAAATATCCAAATATCTAATATGCACGGTTACTAAGCCTTTCCTTTCAGACTGGCTCAATTTTATCAGTCCTATCATAAGATTACAAATATCGACAAGTTTACAACAAAATTTTGCTCCAGACTTTTCTTTTCTCCGACACTTCAGTTCATGAAAAACAAAAGCTTCTTTTAGTTGCCACAAAAATGTTGCTGACTTCTGTGGTATTTGGTTTACTAATGCTGACTTTAGCATGATGGACTTTGTCACTTTAACATATATTTGTCTTTTCTTGTATAAAACACATATTTGTTGCTTAGTCTCATCAAATAACTGATCTCTAAGCAATAATGATCCACAAACCACATTTTATATTTTAGCTATCAAGTCCTCTCCTCCACCATCAACAGCATACATTCCAGTTTTTTTGACAGACGATACGAGTGACTTTACCTTCACTGATGATCAACAGCTCTCTACACATAAAAAGTCTCGTTCAACAAACATTGGCAAATCATTTATCTGTCAGAAATGTGGTTACCACGCTACATCTAATACTAATTTAAAGCTACACATGAGAACTCACACTGGAGAGAAACCATATCCATGTACTCAATGTGACTACAGGACTACAAACAATAGTGAACTACGAGCACATATGCGAGTGCATACTGGAGAGAAGCCATATGCATGTGTTCATTGTGACTTTAAGACTGCATATAGTGGTAATCTATCATCTCACATGAGAACTCACACTGACAAGAAGCCGTATGCATGCATTTATTGTGACTATCGGGCTAGAATTAACGGTAGTCTACAAAGACACTTGATAACTCATTCTGGAGAAAAAACCATATCCATGTACTCAATGTGACTACAGGACTGCAAATAGGGGTTTTCTACAAAACCACATGAAAGCTCATGACAATGATCAACTACATGCATGAGTCTTGTGTGACTTTAGGGCGGAAGCTTTGGATTATTGTATAATACATAAACACAGCCCTTGCAGCAAAAGTTGACTTAACGCTTCATCATCAAATGCACTGTCGGCAATAGAAGCCATTTTAGAACAAAAACCCTCCGTGATCAATATTGGATTACAATAGGCTGATTTTGAACCTGTTCATAGTTGAACTGGTGCAAAAAGGCACATGTGCACTTAACAAATCTGTTTGTTGGTAAATCTGAGTACCGAAAGCTTTGCTAAACTAATATTTTTAATAGTAATGACATACTTTAATTTTGATGGGAGTTGTCGCATTTCGGATTTATACTTCTTTGCAATCACATCATCAGAGTTGTCTTCTTTTAGTGTGAAAGAGCGCTAAACAAATTTCACCAAAATACTAGAAAAAATCAAAAGTAAGTTTGTGTTTGATTTTTTTTATTATTACAATTAAAAAATAATGTCCATTGACATTTTATGTTGCCTAACTTTTTCTCATTTTAATTTGATGTAATTTAGATCTGAAAGTTATTGTCATTCTTGATTACAATAGCAACACAACACCTATTATAAATATGTTACCCTTGTTGTTATGATAGTAGCAGGAAACATCGCAATGAACAGGTATGTAGTGTTCATAATAGACATTGTTTGTATTTTTTATATTTAAAATGAATCCAGCCAGGATTGCTCTCAGTTTCTCCATTCACCAGTTCGATTTCTGCTAATTTAATTACTTGTTTTCAATCTGGATTGAAGTGCGTTCAATTTCAATGAAAGCATCCCTCTATTCCCAACTATAGCTATCGACTTCTGCTTTTAAACCTAACCCATCTGCAAACACGGTAGATTTAGTATCTTTTGAACACAAACAAAAGCGGCTTTGTTCATAATTGTGAGATCTAGAGAATGATGCACTTCGGGGCCAAAATTTACGAGAAAAACGTAAATTGGTACAGTCATTTATTTGAAGTTTCAATGTAGCTTACACAACTACACTTGTAAATCAGATTGACGTGTTCATCACTTGGTCAGAAGAGCCTCAGGTTTAGAAACTCCTATTCATAGTCATACTGCACTGGGAAAATTGTAAGCATACGTGATTTTTTTATTTGGCCAAAAAATTCAGTAATCTGTAAAATTTACTAGGTCCATCGATAACATTGAGTGGCACAGAGTTCCAACGGTGCTGTCGGTTTTCTTTAATCAATTGACACAAAATTCATTGTTTTCGGCTCAATTGATAAACTTTTATGTATTTATTAGCGTCCACAAAAGCCATAGTTGCGTAGGAACAGATTAACCAATCACTGCACTGCTTACACAGCTATGGATTTGAAAATTAAAACCGATTTGGAACCATGTCATAAACGAGCAATATCCCAGTGCACCGTAGGCCCTTATGATTTTAGTCCAATTCATATCGCTAGCCCTAGCCTATCAGATTACCGACCTGTTGATATACTGCTTGTTATAAATCATTTACAGCTGAAGATGTGAATACAGATTTCATAAATCCCTTTCCAAATAAAAAAGTAATTTATTTTTCTATATTACAATTAAGTACTTAGTAATTACTGCAAATTCATAAAGCAGACTCGGTCACACGTCACGGATTTCACTCCTAAGTATCAATAATGAGGCGTAAACCTATGCGCTGAGAAAACATAAAACAAAGTAATTTTGGTGCAGAGAGAGTCATTTTTAAAACTCATTTTCTCAGTAACTATCAGTGAAAGACAAAAAAGGTTATCACTATTGTGACGGCAAGATATGATTATATGCCATGATATGATTTTTAACATCCTAAGGCTGATTTGGAAAATCCATTTGCACTGGCTTCATTTACCCTTCTAAATTTTCTGCATCAATTATTACCGATTACTCACCCCGTTAAAACTGCTGACTATACTCTGCATAGGCTAATCTTTATTAGAATAAGTTTTATTTACAGATTTTCAGTCAATCCTTGTGACTTGAGTAAGTAAATTCAAAAATGAAATTTAGATAACATTGACTGGACTGCACCTGTGAAAGTCACTTTTCCTACTGTCTTTGCTGCACCAACTGTAATAGCTAATGTTTGTGCCATTATTATCTGGAACCCGATCTTGTAATATGGGGAAAAACCACATGTTGGCATCTCTGCAAGGAATGCAGAATTGCACCCTCACAATTTACCGCAGGGAAATGGTAACTGCTCGTAGCCGTAGGCGACCTTACTGGCTGCACTATATCATGGAACAATATAAACAAATCGAGACAGTCAGGACCCAGTCCTGGTAAAGAGTAGAGGACAGTACTCCAATTACCACTCACCCCATAACCTCTAATTAACCTACTGGTAACCCTACAGAGCACAGTTGGTAAAGACAACAGCAAAGAAGTACAAGAAACTGGAAAGCTAAACCACAAACCTTTCACTGTACAACTAAGCCAAGTAGAGCAGCTTTATAAGTCCAGCTACTATCTACTAGGCTGGTCAAGGGATGAGCCTTCACCTATTCAATTAATGCAATCAATACAGAATTGATACTAACCTGCTGTTGGAAAGAATCTTCACTCAACTCTTCACCACAGTCTAACAAACTTCAAATACTATGGACCCCGCAGCTTGATGGCAGACCGCACCAGACTATCATTTTACCCTCTAAGACTGCTGAAGTTCATCTAGCAGGTCAAATGACAAAAAAAATGCATGGTGAGCCAGGTCAATGAAGATGTAATCCTAAGCATGGTATTCCTCACTAATCAGCAGTGTTAGATGGGTTTCGACCAGCTTTTATTGGAGATTCAAAGATGGGAGTTTTCTTGTACAAAGCGATACAGGTGGAAACTAATCTGCATATTACACATTTGACAAGACACCAACATGCCTCTACAGACTGCAGGTATCATGTTAAGTCACCAGCAAAGAACAATGTCTTCAAGGAGTAACAGAGAGCGTAGAGAGAGCTCTGCACCTCGCAACAGGTATTGTGGGAGAATTTGCTGGCGAGTCAAGCTCACCTGGCACCAGGTGAGATAGTTGTAGCTGACCATAATTACCATTGGAAAATGACACCAAAGATTACATGTTGTCTCCTCCTAACCATATCAAGGGAGGACAACTCTTGACAAACGTGAGCGAAGGTACTAAAACTTAATTGCATGAACATCACCAGAGATAGGGCTTAAGTTTTCATCACATGGTACAAAATCTTCTCTTCTACCTGATAGTACAAAAAATTATTAATTTCATGTTTTTTGATTATCACAAAATGTCTCTAAACTGGCAGGCAAATGTGTGTTTTGGGTTATCTTCTCTTTGAACTTGAATTTTGGGTGCTGAGGGTCAGGCAGGTTCATAAAATTGCCATCAACAGAATCAGCTGAGTTGTTTTATGGTAGTAATTGCTTTGGTTTTATGGCTAAGTTTATTAGATCAGCCTGTGAGGTAACTTTTGTGACCACATCTCTATAAAAAAATAGGCGGTTGAGCGCACAAGGATATTAGCTGTTGCAGCCACATACATGTAAGCTATAACATCGTTTGAAATTTACTGACAGAAAAAAAGTTCACATATTATGAAAAGCAAGACCTGAGGCTCTCCACCACTATAAAATTGAATACATCAATGACATATTGTAGTGGATTTTGGGGGGCCGACCAAACGCCCACCAACAACACCTCGCTCCAGAGGTCAACTTCTAACAGAGGAGTATACCGACTCCACAACTGTTCTCAGAGCCCGCGGCTCAAACGTACAACTCAATGTCTTGTTGAGTAAACCATAGTTTATTATACAGCATAACCAGCAATGTACAATAAGGGTAAATGTATTATGCTACTTGGCTCAATCACAAGCAGAATCCCAATACAATACAAAGAATCATGTGAAGTGTTCTGCCTTTTATAGGCAGAACAGGATTAAAACATGTGCCCAAATAAGGGGGCAACAAATCAGCAGTGGCAGGAAGTGATTACACTAATCAGAACATGAGATATAAATATGTGATACAATCATTGGTTAAGGATTAAGCATGCAAGGCGCCCAGAAGTAGGGGTCGGAGCTTATCAGTCAATCTTGCTGATTCATGATGGTGCAATGAGTAGCTCTAGTTCCTGGTCCTTATGGCTTGTGGTCCTTGGCTTTGGTCTTGTCTGAAAACAGCTATGCTGCAAAGTCGGGCTCCTGCATCTTTGGTATCAATTTAGGTTCTCAGGCTAAAGTAGTTCTTTCCTCACCGACCCGGTATAGGGTCGGTAGTGGCACTGCAGGGCCGGTAGTGCATGCTGCAGGGCCGGCAGGGTGTGCTGCAGGGCCGGTGGTACCTCTGCAGGGTCGGCAGTGAATGCTGCAGGGCCGGTAGTAAATACCGCAGGGCCGGTAGAGTTTCTACCGGCTTACTTGTTCGTGTTCTGGCTGTGCCAGGCTCAGTTTAGGCTTGCCTGACACCCAGCAGTTGTCAGGGGGACCTTGCGCAAAGATAGTGGTCACAAAAATCCACCACAATATGGCAGCAACCAGAAGTCCCCAAACTGAAAACACACAGTTTTTCTTAGCAATTTTTTCATTTCAACACACGACAGCTGCTTGCTAAAACAAGATACAGCAAAACGGTGGCCACCAACTGAAAGAACAGAGTTTTTTTCACCCACGGAGACAAATGGTAAGCAGCTAAACCACTTATAGCAATTGCAATGATGTGTTATGCAAACGCATATCAGATTGAAAATATGTGACCCAGTTGCACTGTTATGCCTGTCAACGCCCTCATGTACATGCATGCGGTCAATGGCCATTATCATTGCAAATGACATACTGACAGCAAAATGACTTGCCTTTTATGAGAGAAAAGACCCCAAGCTGTCTATGAGCATAAAAAAATCTCAATCAGTGTTCAATGGAACAATTTATTTTTCTAAAAAACTTTTGTTGCAGATTTGAGTTAAAAAAAATCAGTGAACTTTGTAGCTTGCAGAACGTAATGCAGACTAATAGCCATGTAGCACAAACCACAATTCTTTCAAATCAGCTACATCTGCGTGACAAACACAATAGCAGTGGGCTCAGGCCTATACCACACTTCCTTAGTGTGACAAACCCGCGGATTATGTATATGTATGTTAGTACAGATGAGCTAAACTAGAATGAGAAGTACACTACTGTAAACCCTACTAGCACCACTTCCATGTCATCTCCCAAGAGGCAGGTGCAACATGACGTCGTTACCATTTTTTATCGTGGAGGTTCACCAACGGTCACTGCCATTAAATATAACTGAATGACTAATAACTGAATGGCTGATAACTAGCTGTGAAACCTATGTGTACTCTAGTGAGAATTTAGAAGAAACAAGCAGTGACTGTAGTCCTATACCACACTACCCAGGGATTGTAGACCCGTTGGGAACACATACACACGATATTACATGTACTACAACTACATACATAATACAGTACATGCTACTATCTATAACTACAACTTGGCGTTGATCATTAGGAACTGTGCGGCATTAACGCGCTATCACAGTGACACCAATGACAACGTGACAAGTTTTACAACTAGATAGACATACAATAAGTCAAGTACCATAAAGACATAAGTAACACAGAGTATTCATTCACACCATCCATACAAACAGACATACTCGCCAGCAGGAGCAGCAAAACTATAACTCGGGTGGAGAAGTTGAAAAATCTGAATTTCAAAATAATTTAAAAAACAAAAACGTAAAATAAATAACTCAAAGAATAAACAATTCAATTTTATTATATGTATTATTATTGAACTACCAGCAAAAGGTGTCTAGTTGCAAGCATCAGGACGATGGTACCTGTAAAAGCATTCTTCCAAGCGCAGAGCAACCTTGCATTCCATGCACTCGTATCTGGTCTCCTTCTTACAGTCTTGCCACCACCTTGCAAACGCTTCCCAGAGCATTGCTTGCATGGTTTAGTTGGTCTAGGCTTTTTTGCAGTTGGTGGGATCTTCATAAGAAAGTGGTTACCAGTGCCCAAGCCTCTAGATCTAACCAAGTCTCCTGAATTTGAGCGTACGGGAAGCTCCGATGGATGACGAAGCTTCTCCCGCACCAAATCTGTGCAAACTCGATGCATAAAGTCAGACAACGACATCTTGCTGTTAGGATGACAAACATTGTAATACTTTTGCGCTTGAATCATACCCACTTGAAACAATTGAAAAAAACAATTTTTTCCACCACTTCAGCGCTCTGCGTCCAAATGGGTAGTAGGAGGCCAGTTGATCGTGCTTATCCACTCCACATTTATTTATATTATAATCACACACAGAGGAAGGTTTCAAAGTTTGATGAGTATTTTCGCGTTGTCTACCATCATCTGTCTCTCTCATCGAACAATCATGCACCGCTGACAACATCAATATATCCCGCTTATCCTTCCATCTAGTAGCTAATACCCCAATACACACCTTGCTAATCGATTCGCCCGTTTTCAGTTTCTCTCCCATAAATTGTGGCATATGCTTTAGATTTTTCACAACTGTCCCAACTGCAAAAATATCCTGGCTAAGTAATTTCTTGAAAAGATCAGGGGAACAGTATTTACGGTCCATGTGCAATAAGTGATTTTTACCCCGAAAATTGCTGGTAAGTCGTTGCACAAGCGCATCTACACTATTACCTAGACCCCCTTTTTTCCCAGAATATACCTCCATATGTACTACAATTCCAGTACAAGAATCGCAAACCATCTCTATTCTAAACCCATACTTATTAGGCTTTCCCTTGATGTAAGCTTTGAAATATACTCTATCCTTGTAAGGACAAAGTGCCTCGTCAATCATAAGTTTTTTTCCAGGTATAAAAACTTTAAACTTCTTCAACAAGTGCTCAATCACGGAGGAGATTTTAAAAAGAGGATCGTAGCCACCCGCACCATTGTTTATTTGTTTAGAGTTATCCACAACATGTAGGTACCTCAAGATGTAAAAAAATCTATGCTTACTGACGCCAATATTCTGCGCAAAACTAGTGTGGAATACCGGGTCGTCTGTAAAATAACTGGCTAAGCTGGGTTTTTTCACCAAACACATGTGAATGACCAGCGCAAAAAATGTATACATACAGTTTACAGTGACGGATTTTTGTTTCGCATAATGTGACGGAACGTTAGATTGAGCAACATAGCGATTGGTTTCCGTAACAACATTTGTAAAAAAAGCATCATCAAAAACATACCGAAAGCATTCCATAGGTGTCGGCTCAATACCTATTAATCGATGATCTAAGGTTGGCCCTGCTGGCCACGTAAAATCTGGCACACTCGGCAACTCACCCACAACAGCATCCGTCCACAACCACTCACAGACATTTATTCGTTCTTCAGCCGGTGTCTCTCTGACTGGCATTCCCCTGCTGGCACCTCCTCTCACAGAGCTCCCTCTCACTGATCTCTCTCTGGCTAGGCTCTCTCTTGCGGCAGTCCCACTAGTGGACATCACTCTTACAGCACTTTTATTAGCCGCTCTTCCCTTGACAAGAGCCTTACCTTTCCCGGTCCTTCCACGTCTACCAACTCCTCGCTTCACACCAATCTCTTCACTTTCCTCGCTATCATAACACTCACTCTCATACGCACCGCTTGTTCCCGCACCAACTTCACATCTCAGTTTCATCTCAGGCACATACTCAGCATCATCATCGCTTTCATCATTCAGTTGTTCATCAGTCTCACCATCATCATCATCAACTTGCTTGCTGTCACATTCACCTACAATGAAGAAAAGCAAGGATATTGTGAGACAGAGAAAATAAATACATGGAATCATCTAAGTACATCAATGAACTGAACATAAATAATTCAAACGAGAAACTAGTAAAGCTAATCACCATGGCAACGAGTCAACAACAACGCTGGGAAAAGAATAAAAACTCGCACAATGCCACACATCGATGACACAACACATTTACATAGCTATTCATAACAATGTTTGCCTCAAAAGAAAAAAAAAGTGTAAAAAAGTTCATAGAAAGGCTTCCAAAAACAACTAAAAAAATTTATTACTATACTTATAAGACTTATTATTACCAAAAGTTTGATTAACAAATAATAAATTGCTAACTAACCATAAACCTCACTATCAGACGACTCACACACACTCCAATCATCCCCGAATTCTTCATTCACAATGTCAGCATCCGCTAGGTCTGTTCTCTGGCTAGCTATCAAAGGATATGTCCCAAAGCTCGTAGGTTGCTGTAAGCACTTCTTGTCTGTAACAGAAAGAATAGCAGTATGGCGGCTTCTTGTGTAATAACTCCCATTTGGACTGACCAATTTCTCTAAAGTAAACTTGTAAAAAAAGAAGAGAAACTGTCTACACAATGGTATAAAAATTGTTACAATCGGTCTAAAACACGTGACAGGAAAAATACTCGAAAACGGTCGATAGAAAAACCGAGCATTGCTCGTGAAAGAAAAGTTGGGCGCATCACTCCAAAACGAGCGTTGCTTGTGAAAGCCAAAGAAAAAGTTGATTTAAAAGTGAAAACTAATAATAATAGCCCAGTAGAATTTCAGGGCAATAACAACTGTTTTCCACTCGACAACCTTGCATGCTAATGTGGGAGATGCATAACTAAAAAATAACTCCTCCCCTTTACACACCTTGCCTTACACCTAACCCGGTATCCCCCTCTTTAATAAATAAAACCTACATTGTCCCTGCATAGAGTGCTATACCAAATCAAAGCTTAACACTGGATCACCTTTATATGATAAAAATGGCCTACCCTAGGCCAGTATCCTGACAACTAGCCGAAGCATCTTGGAGGTGGAAGCTAAATGACCAAAACATGAAATACCCACCTATATGCCACAGAGAGTATGGGAGACAGGCGCTGAAGCTCACTGTAACCAACTCAGAGACTTGATAACCATGTGCTTGGCATTCTCTTGGTTAACTGTGTTTATGTATACTATAAAACATGCGATTACTTGTGTATTTTACATGTTGTTTTGTGCGATTTAGCCATCTCTAATAAGGGGATTAGCTTTCCTGATGTTTTCGTGTAAAAAGAGAGACCCAATTTGTGTTCTACAGAAGTCTTGTGGTTATTACGCTGATATCATTTTGTTGCGTTGAATAAAGTAATAATCCAAAACTAATGTATAGCTATTCTGAGTCGAGGACTACTTTGCATTTGTTGGTGCTGGATCCTGCGACCACATGCGGAGTCGACTCAACGGGAGGCATTGGTCTGAGCGGGTGCAGTTTTCATGGGGTAGGCGCTATGAGAGGAGAGTGGTTGTTATATTTCTGTTTAACTAGAAGTAGGGGAATTCAATTTTGGTGCTGAATTTAATATACAGTTCCAGTGTATGATGAGTAAAGGTTTATTCGTAACTTTAGAAAATACTGACTATTCCAGGCAAAGGCTTTTATTTTATAGTCAATGCTTGTAGCTATGTCTAGTTTCATATAAAAGAAAACAGAAACAAAGCAGTTACATAGCGAAGGGAAAAAAACAAGTAGAAAAAGGCTTTAACCTAAAACAAGATTTTGGTTTTACCTGAATGGTTATGTGACATAAGACCTTTTGACTAAGGTAAAGGCGTGCATGTCAGGTCTGTTCTTTCATCTGGATCGTCAGGGATTGTGTCCGCCAAACCCATCATCATCTGGTAGACTTGAATTCCGTTTCCTCCGTTCAGTAGGGCTTAGTATCGGTTCCCAAGAAAGTATAAGCATCAGTAGAGTTTCAGCTTCTATCTTTGGTTCTTCCCCAGGGTCAATTTCATCATCAGCTGGGTATTTAGGTTGCAGCTGCGCAATGTGCCGTCTTCATGTGGGTGATCGTGGAACAAAGTTCACAATCACGCAGTGGGCTTCGTAGACATTGGTAACAATTGCAGGAACGCATCTTGGCTGTCCAGCTCTTCTTGGTCCATGGTAAAGCAAGTAGCAAGCATCTCAATCTGAATAGCTTCTAATTTTAGTCAATATCTTAAGACATCTGTCTAATGACATTCTGATCGGTGTTGTTGTGCTATGCGAGCCGGCGATAGAAATAAAGTATCAGTTTTGCAACTGATTTGCTTTTCATTCAAGACCTGAGTTGGAATGCATCGCGTTGGCAAAGGTGTTCTCCTGTATTTCACCAAGAACTGTTGTACCGCTGCTTTTGGTGGTGGGTCAGATTTTCTTACAGCTTGTTTGAAAGATTGAACTATTTTTTTCTGTTATTCCATTGGTTGCTTGATGATAATGTCCTCCAGTCAAGTGCATGATTCCTCTTTCTCCGCACCAAAGTTGAAAGTCTACTAACACTAAACTAGTTGCATTGTCAGTAACAATGGTGTGGGGATAACCAAAGTGTGAAAAATCCACTTTCAATATTTTTTTATTTGCCTTAGTGGATGTTGACAAGGTTCTGTTGATAGATGAGTGTTTAGAACAGGCGTCAAACACAACCCACCATTTTCTGCCAATGAAAATAACTGCATGGCCTACATGCTGTTGGCTCCGAGGTTTATCAGGAAGCATCTGTCGGTGATTGGGCGTATTTCGGTGATAGTATTTGGTTCTCCGCACACGATTTATATTGTTGGAAAGTCTCCGCGATGTCCTAATCAATTCTTGGCCAGTAGATAGCTGTATGAGCTAGTTTTGTCATCCTCACCATACCAAAGTGTCCAAAATGTAAGAGGTGAAGAACTACGCGCTGGAGACTCAGCGGAATGATAATTCTGTTTCTATATAGTAGACAGTCATCTTTTGGCATGTATTTCCTGTAGCTCCCTTGGTACTTGGACATCCTTCCGTAGTGTATTCCTGCATCATATGCTTTGCTTAGTCATCGAGTAGTGCAAATGGTACTGGACGAGCCCTCCAGAATCTAGGTATAGATGAAGATTTGAACAGCTGCTAAGTAGGATGATAGTCAGTTCATAAGGATCAGTTGGGCTGAGTGGACCACTGATGATGTGAATGGTGCGTACACTGTCTGAATGTTCTCCACTCCATCTTGTCAAAACCTTCATCGGAACCTACCAGAAGTTCGCCTGAAGCATCAGCATTCTGATGTCGCTACATTGATGTGTATTCAATGCTGTGTTCACATTGGCAGAATAATAAGGCGATCTAGCTAGTCCATTAGCAGCAAGTTCTGGGGCACTTTTGTCAGTTTCAAACAATACGAGAAGTGGTTTATTGTCTGTTACCAATATGAATTGTATGCCATACAATAAATGGTGGAACTTTTCTAGTGTGAAAATGATTGATAATGCTTCTTTCTTATTTGGCTATATTTTCTTAGTGTACTGCTTTGGGACTCTGCTCTATTGGAGATCGGTCCGTCTTGTCCATCTGCATCTCTCTGAAAAAATACTACTCCTATTCCAAAATCTGAAGCATGACAAGAGATTCCTATTTCTATCTTAGGATAAAAATGGGTCAATGCTTGATCTGTTGCCAACATCTTTTTAATTCCGTTGAAGTTGGTTTCTTGGTCTCGACCCCATCTCTATAGTTTGCCCTTCCAAGTCGGTTATTGCAATGGTTCTGAAACTGTCAATCAATTTTCTAAGATCCCAAAAAAAGATGTAGCTTTGATTCATTGGTAGGTAGAGACATACATATATTAGCATCAACTTTTTTTCCTTTCCCTCGCCATTCTTTAGTAAGCTCATGTTCCAGATACTCCACTGTAGGTTGGGCAAATAAACATCTGTCTATTCGACATCTCAATTCCTTGTCATTTGATCTTTGCACCATCTTCTTAGATTCTGAAGATGGCTATTGCTATCTGCTCCGCTCACCAAAATATCATCCAAGTACACTGCAAATCCTGGAAGGCTCGTGTTTGTCTGTTTCATGATCTGCTGGAAATGAACTGAGCTGAACTGATTCCAAAAGGTAATCTACTCTGTAGGAAAACTCCTGGGTGTGTAGACAAGGCTAATCCTGTCTGGATTTCTAATGATACAAGTATTATATTGTAAGCGTCTGCTAGATGTATTTTAGCATAGCGGTGTCCTCCTCCTAATCTTCTGATCGAATTTTCAGGAAGTGGAATGAGCTGTTTATGCGATTTCAGTTGCAGGTTTATTGTCTTAGAATAGTTCCCACATATTCTGATGTCTCCTGACACTTGTCCTGGTTGCTTCACCTTCTTTGCCAGTAATATTGGTGTGAAATGGTCATTGAACTGTGTGCGTTCCAAAATATTTTTCAAAATTCCAACATCATACGCTTTGCTTAGTCATCGAGTAGTGCAAATGGTACTGGGCGAGCTCTCCAGAATCTAGGTATAGTTGCAAATTTGAACTTGATATCAAGTCGGTAGACCTTGTGAAACCCAAATTTATCTTTAAACATTTCTAGAAATTTACCACACAGATTTCTGAATCCCTTCTGCAATGCTGTATCAGGCTTATCGCATGACATGGTAAAAACGGTCTTCTCATGTAATTTATCATCAATCGAAATGTTTAGCCGTTGAAAAGCTGATTGTCCCAGTAGTTTGAGATATCTGACAGTGGTTATTACAAGGTGAAGTGTTGTGTCCTCTTTAAAAGAGAGTCTAGCTTCAATTTCATATCTTCCAATACTCGCTATAACGTGTTTTAAAGCGGCTTTGTAGTCAACATGTGAAGCTTGAAGGACAGGCTTTCCTAATTACTTCCAGGTATTTTGGGATATAGAATTGTACCAGGCTTCAATGTGAAACGCATTGGTGAGACTTCTCCCTTGTAGTCCTGGAACAAATTGATTTGGTGGGAGTCGATGTGGCATGAAGTGTGAGAGTTTACTCCACTAGTTCGGAACGAGTTATTTTTTTTTGACGCGAGCTCTCTCAATATGTCCAAGTTCTGAGAAAAAACTGCATTTAGTTGTCTTCAAACGACAAGTTTCAGGTTGATCTTCAAATCTGTCACATCTGCAGCATGCCGTTTTCTGTTGTTCTGTGAGTGGATCTCATATATGGTGCTGCAGTGGGGTTGAAGTCTTTTTCTCATGTGAAACTTTGTGGTTCATTGGCTGGGTGCCATAAACGGTCTACTTGGCAACTTAAGCTGCTTCCTCAGTCTCCTGTGCAATTCCCATAGCTCTGTTAAAAATAAGTTCCTCGTCCTTTACCCTGAAAAGTGATTTTAGTACAATTTCATTGCTCACAGAACATAGGAATTACACCATCAGTGCCTAATCCAGCGAGTCTTGAATGTCAGTAAATGCGTATGTTCTAGCATCTTGGCGTATCTTTGCTGTAAGTTCTTGAATTGTCTTTCTTGGTTTCCGCTGCATGCCACTCAAGTATTTGTCTCGTTCTCGTACAATCAAATGTGGTCTGTCATGATGCTCCCTCAAAAATCTGACTATTTCAGCCATTGTGAACTTATTAATGGGAATTGGTGCAGTTAACTGAGCTGCCATGTTGCGTAGCTGTTTGTGTAAGGCTGGTCGTCAAGTATTCAGAAAAACTCACGGAACCTTTTTTCCCCAGTATTAAGTTCAAAGAAACAAAGATATTGAATCTGTCCATGTAGTTTGTGAGTACATCTGATTATTTTAGGCAAAGTCATCTTTTTTATATTCAATGCTTGAAGCTATGTCTAGCCTAATACAAAAAAAAACAGAAACAAAAGTAGTTACATAGCTATGGGGAAAAAACGAGTAGAAAAAGCCATTAGCTTAAAACAATATTTTGCCTTTACATGAATGTTGATTTGACATCATTACAATGGTCTAGTGTGCACAAAGGCGATAGGTGGAAAGAGGGTCATTGTGTCCGTAGTATATGGTGTAAATCTCCTACACTGCAAGTGTTTTATCCGCAATGTCTGCATAAAGTCTCTTATCAACTTATTTACGACTAAGTTAATAAAAAAAGTCACACAATGGGAACCAGGCAGTATTAAAGAAACCAGAAGCCGGCTCTCAACCACCAATACTATTAAAGCAAAAGTGACTTCACTTTACCGATCTCTTAAGAAACATTTCTTTATTCATGACAGCCGATAACTTTGGTATATAATCCTGACGATGCACCATCCACATAATTTGTAACAGTACAACAGCACCGTGGTAGCAAACCACAGTAATCATTCAAGGATGCGCTTTCGTTAGTTTACGTTGGCAAGCTCAAATAAACTTGAATTACGAAACTATGGTTCGACCCGTGAACATGATAGGTAATTGTTTTCTTTTACCTCAATAAACCAGAATATTTTCAAAAAACAAGTCCCAAAGGCTTTGTTGAGTCTTCGAGCTTACTCAACAATATCATTTTGTCATATTATTTGCTCAAACTCATTCAAATCAGAACAATAGTCAAGCAAGTTGAGATTTCTAATGATAAGTTCAACAGAGGAACAAGCTACTTCCGATTGCATCGCTAAAGTGAAACTACTCTGCTGAGACCCCATTATATCCAACGCTCTCTTCTTTGCAGTACTGTTAATACAATAATCTCTTACCTTCAACTGCTGCGTTCTTTTCATCATGAACTTCAACCTTTATATCTATAAAAGAAATGATTCCACTGATGCAAAATATCCCACCACTGGATCCTTAATCAATAGTAGAGCGTTACAGGTACTTCACAAATGTTACTGTGTTGTTTGCTCTACCTCTTGGATAATGACATTCATCTGTGACCACTGGCTCCAATTTCACCTCCTCAGATTCTATAGCATGAATGGAGTATTTCTTTTGTAATTGAACTCATTTATTTCAATGTTTCTAATTAAAATAGATGTAAATAGTTGAAACAATCCGTGACATTTTCAGTAGATATGGAGGTTTCCCTTCTGAGAGGTGCAATCAACCATCAAATTATATGAATCAACCACCTCTACTGGCTCAGAAGAAAGTTACCATCCCTTTACTACAAGATCCTACAGCATTACTTATATGCTACTTCGTGACAATTTCTAACATTTTGGATAATAACAATAGCCATCGCCTGTTGTCTATGACTAGAATTTTGTTACCTCCAACAAAAAGGAGCATGACAGGGTTTCTGCCACCTTGCAACGGATAAGTACAAACATGTTAACTATTTGAACTTATATGGACTACCAAACTACACAAAAGGTTTACCAGGTGAGGAGTAGGTATCAATATGTTAACAATGAATAATGTGTTCTCAGAACCAAAACCCATACAAAATGGTGTAGACTTGTCTAATTTATTGTTAAGTCTCAAAAAGCTTGTGAGCTTGTTATTGAAGATGAAAATAAGACGCGGATGATAATTTTTATAAATGCCATTCACGATTATGCAAAAAACTGATGAAAATGAAAGGATGTACATGCAGATTCCATAGCCATACTTAATGTGTTCTGCAAACCACATGTCAATCGTTTTGTAATGTGCCGTCATTTATGGTCTGAAAAGCAAGGCTGTCAAACAAATGAAGAGTTTGTAACAACTCTACATAAAATAGCTGGAGACTGTTATCCCACAAAATTTAACGATGAATTGATACTTCGAGTTTTATTTTTAGGTCTAGCAGGTTACCAACTTCTTTGCAGGCTGTTGGAAAAATCTAAAACATCAGTACATCAGGTGAAAAAAACAAGGTTTAATTGCAAACACGCGACAGCTGCTACCAGCAGTGGGAATGAAAGCGATTACCAGAAAAACAATAAAGAGGCTGTAGAAACTGGACTTCTCCCATTTTCCCCTCACTGCCCAACCCATGATAAACAGTGTCATAAATGTGAGAAGCAAAATCTTTTACATCCAAGCAACAATTTTTGTGTATGTTACTGACAAAAAAAGTATATCCTTACCTAGTTTTGGAGGAGCCAGTAAACATGTGGGCGAAAGGGCTCAGACTGCTAACCCATACAACAATCACTGGATTTCCATGCGTCAAAGTTTTGACGGATTTTTGGATTTTTCAAATCTTCGAAGGATGGAAGTCGTTGAAAAGTTCAAAGTTTTCCAAAACTTTGCACGTTTCACTGCGCCGATCTCGATGCTGGAATTTTTCAACTGTTCGAGGATTCAAAATGGCGAACTTTTGACGATATGATCATGGAAGTTGAAAACTTTGTAGTTTTCGTGATAATAAACTATGTAATTAACAACATTAGTGAGAATCACCAGAAATAAACTATTATTTCTGTTTAATTTGAATGTTTTTCCTTCATGAAAATAATATTGACAAAATATAAGGTCCTCAGCATCATGTTTAATAGATAATAAAAACTAATAACCAAGGA
Organism: Cryptosula pallasiana; assembly: GCA_945261195.1. Taxonomy (NCBI): domain Eukaryota; kingdom Metazoa; phylum Bryozoa; class Gymnolaemata; order Cheilostomatida; family Cryptosulidae; genus Cryptosula; species Cryptosula pallasiana. The sequence goes on along the minus strand of OX183134.1, from coordinate 16,601,398 downwards.
CATTGTGATAATAGTAAGTAATAATAACAATAATAGTTATTATTTATTATTTATATCAGAGTTTGACAACTAACGACTACTTAATTATTATAAGGTTCAGTTGGCTTTGAATAGTCATGCATACACCGATTGATAAGTCATAAAACGCTCAGCATCTGTGTTAGCAATTAATTTTAGACCACAAGATTTGAAATGTAAACAATTTGGTGACAACACACACACTTGCGAAAACAATATTTTTTCTCACGATGATGTTATCGTTTCAATAGAAACTGCTCATCTCTCGCTGCAACAATACCATGACATTGAAGCCGCCAAATCACTCATACTCTCATTGCGTAGTTATCCTTTCTTGGTGTAGACAACTCTGCATAATTTTTTCAAAAATTTGTATAACGGAGGTTCAGCAAATCAAAACTTCGAAGTTCTCAACAATCCGTTGTTCAAAACTCCTTCAAAACTTTGACGCATGGAAATCTAGTGAATATAGTGCAGGGATAGCATAGAAACTTAACTAGTTGGTAATGACCCTTCACGAGTCAAAAATGACCTCTACCATTCTGGTACGCACTGTACTGGGCCAGCACAAAACGACTGCATTGGACAAAGTTCCTACCACCAGCCAAGGATATCCTCCAACCTGTATACAGGAGCCCCCACCCAGTGCTACGTTAGACTACAGACCAGAAAAATAGATGGAGCCTTAGAACTCATCGGATGTCAACTGGAGATTTTTATTGGCTACGAGATCTTGAATCTGCCTCTTAAAAACTCAGCACCTTCTTCGCTAAAAATTATGCATCGTTATGTTTTCTGTTCCCTACTTTGTGTTATACCTTACTTACTTTACACCTGACATGTTAACACCATCATTATGTCAATCGATACTTTTTCGTTCAGCCTGTATGAAGGCTGAAACTTTTATTATTCATTACAGGCATTCACCAGGTATATTGTCCTTACACTTGTCGCTCTACACTCTATCGCTTCTCGAAAGCCGAACTCATACCAAAAATTGTTGTTAATAAACTATCATGCTCTCTAGTTGGTCTGAACCAAGGGCTCTATTTATAAAGCAAGAACTGGTAATAAATGTTAAATTTTATCACCTGTGTGCAAAGAGTGTCATTTTGGGAAGAAAAAAATAATTCTTTAGACTAATGGTATTTCATGGAACCCAGATCAAAGTCTACTAAGATATTGATTTTCAGCTCATACCATTGAATGTTATTATTTACGATTGGAACTTCCAGTAACCGTACTTGGCAACTTGTTTACAATGAGAAACATCACAAATGGAGTACTTTTCATAAAATGACAACAGAATGAAATTAAAAGACTGATGTAGATGAATCAAATCTTTTGATAACTTTAAATAACATAATAAGGAGTAAAATCTGTACCAACCTTCTACGAGAGAGTCACCAGAACTTTCTCCAGCGCAATGCTCATGTTTTGTGTTAATTAAATCCATTTCTCAACCTACAACAGTTGAACAGCTGACTTAATGCATGGAGCAAGTCTTTATGTTTACTGTTTTGTACCGCATGTGAGATGCGCTATTATGTATTTAACTGTGAAAAAAAAGAGAATTGGTTTGAATTAAAAAAGAATTGCACCAATAGGAGTCGGAGAATTAAAACATGAGAAAGGGGAGGCCTAAACACAATTTCAACTAACAAAGCATTACACAAACAAAAATTTTTTTTTAGAACTACAAAAAATTATTTCAATTTCAGTAGTTAATTTGCAAAAAAAACAAAATGCTCATATACTTAAAACTATGGATAGACAACTAGACAAGAAAAACTTTTCACACACCTAGCAGTTCACTGGTAAAACCAGTGTAATTAAAACTTGGAATTTTCCAGACATATAGTGAAACTGGCTAGTAATTGAGTAGTTTTGGTGTAAAAATGCCCATAACATAAATTAAGTTTCAATGCAGATATGCATTCATCTTCGGGCAGATCTAAATTTTTAAATTAGTTAAACATCACAACATCCAAAGTGGCACAAGTGAGAAATAATTCAATGAGAATTAACTTGGAGAAATAAATAATATGCAATTCAATGTAACTTAGTATAACATAACAACAAGAAATGTCTTTAAATTAAAAGCATGTGCAAGAGTTTGACTAAACGGAACTTATGATATAAAAATAATTACTTAAAACCAAATAAAAATGCTCAACCAAAGAATCGACGCTTAGCCACAATTTTCCTGAAAAGTAAGTTTTTTCTAATCAAGGAATTAACAATTTCAAGATTTTGATCTCGTATCACATTTACTATACTTAGTGGAAAACGAATGTGTTCTATGAAACTTGCTGTACATATGAATTGGAATGTCGGGTACCCATCAAACTTCCCCTCTTTCCAGGGGGAATTTAATAAAATGCGCTATGGAGGACTTTTGCTCAAACTCCACAACTGCAACAAGCCCACGGCTCAGAATGAAAACTCATTGCTTCTGAGTGGAATGCAGTTATTGTCTTGTTCAACTTGTAAAAGATAACAGTCTTACAGTATCAAGCTACTAAGGCATATGCTTTTGTAGAATCCTGATACAATACAAAACTTTGCCTTTTATAGGCATATGCACACAAAGAAAGCGCATTTAGCCGTCAATAAAGAAGTGCAACATGAATGGTCAAACAAACATAAATAAATATATCAAGCAATCAAACAAAGTAAATTAGATTAAATAGATTAAACACCGAGAGCTAGAAGGTAGAGCTTAGAAGCAATACCGCATAGACATGGCTGGTATTTCACCATAATTTTCCTGCGCTGGGTCTCTAGGGCTTAGCATGTGGTCCGACTTTTGAGGTATTTTTGATTAGTAATGTTATGGCTTTAGGCTTGGTAACATCTAAGACTACTCGGGGCTGTCCGGCTAGATTCATTGTTGCTGGCCCAGTATAGGCTGACTGCAAGGCCGGCCAGATGGTTGCAGGGCCAGCAGTGTTAACAGGGTTGACTATAGACCTGAAAGCTTTAAGGCGACTAGGGTTGACTGCAGGGCTGGCACGGTTAACTGCCGAACCGGCAATGTTGAATGCAAGACCACCAGTGAAAATACCTGCATGCTAGATTGGTTTCTGACAGTGACACAGTAGTGGAAGGTTTGCTTGACACTCAGCAGTTGTTTAGAGGACTTTGGTGGTCACTACACCAACTAGGACCTTACATTTGTTTTATAATAAATCATTATCAACGATAATAAGAATAAGTGTGTTTTTGGGTAGCTCTTGTAATCATAAATATTTGTAGCATGGAATTAGATGGTAGAGTAAATTTTTGTGATTCTGGTAGAGTTTATCTCACAGCAAGGGTCTCCTTATGTCTTTCAGTAGCATCAAGGGTGGCTTTTCATGTTCGGGTAAAGCAGACAAGGTAGGAAAGCATTGAAAAAATCCTTTAACTGGTGGAGGTAGGGCAAGAAATTATTTTTCATATGAGTCTGATTTCAGTTATTTGGTGACCGTTATCTTCACTGTAGTGGCTGGGTGGTCCTGCGCTTCGTTGGGGAGATCTTTGAGGTTTGTCTGGCCTGATCTTCTGAGAAAACAGGTTACTGGAAGGTGATCTACAGGCAAGAGTGGTGTGGCCCTGGCTGTGGTTAGGTGAGGAAGCTGAGGTAGGGCAATTTCTTAAAAAACAACAAAGGATCTGGTGGCAATGGCCCCTTTTCATGGATAGCTGGACTGGTGATTCTGGCTCAAGCAGTCTTAGGAGTTGACATCCTCTCCTCACTGCACACTTCATGTTGAGTAATTGGTTGGGTTCCAGCACAGCCAGATTTCATTCTTGACCGGAGCTGTGCATCAACGTGTTTTTGAGTGAGTTTATCAATACCGGCTGTATACCCAAGTGCCTAGGGTGCTTGCTGAACATTGTCTATCACGTCTTTTAGACATGAAGTTTTATTTGACGTACTTGTCGTAGTCGCTGCCATTCTCAGCATAAACTACAACACCATTCATCATGCATCTAACTATATTCCTGTTTGCAGGTGTCTTAGAGGCTATAGCGGCTGCTAGTATTTTTTTAAATCTTGGGTCAGTTCACCACTGGTATTGTTTTCGATAATTATTTCAATGTTCACTGCTACTCATTTTAGTGGAATGCTATCGGTGCTGCTGATGAGATCATCAAAATTGATGGACTGCTATATGGAATAATTAACCTCTCAAGAAGCGACCCAACCACAGCTAGTTTATTTATAACAATCATCACCGCCTTCATATCTGTCATTAAGCGCAATGTTATCAGATAGTTTCATACTTATTCTATATATAAAAAAGTAGGTAAAGTGAAGAACTAAATTATTCCATGTTGACAAGAGACAGGATGGGTCTAAAAGAAGAAAAGTTACACACTCAGGTGAATCATCATCTCTTTGAATCCAGTCCGGGAGACAAACTGGTTATAAAGAAGCCCAAGTTGGCTCGTGCCAGCAATTTTTATCCTGGTATGCTAAATCCTACTTCCAACTACCAACTAACCACCGGTGAAAATGAGACCGCAGTTCTAGACCATCTGATGACACTAATTGTTAAGGGTATCAATACGACAATCAGGAGGACTACGTTTTTTACACTAGCAACTACCATTACCCGGCAGTCTATCAAGAGTTTTGGCATTCAAAGCATAGACACGAAAAAGAGCTAACACACAGGGGGATCCAACGGATCGCTACAGAAAACAGGCACATATGACTGTCTTCTGTACCCAAGCAGAGATAGCATTTCCAACTGGGTTCATTCGTTACTGAAGCAGCTTTCCATCCTCAGCCTCTTCACAATACCGTAGTAAAGTTTCACATCAGGATGGCCACATGAGAATACATTCTTGAAGACATTTGTCAGAAAATGTTTACATACTAGAACTTACCATGGCTAGAGAACTAGTTCAAAACTATCTCAGTCACATTAACTATATCAACAACTATAGGGCTCACACTACCAAGAAGATCATGGTTGATGAGTCTGACTTTGAAATAAACATTGAAGCCATGTACAAGAATCTAAGGACTGTACACGTATTATTCAAGGCCGAAAACAAAAAAGACACTACTTACAAGTTTCCCAACATTACCAACATCAAGGTAGACATTCAACTCGCATACTCATATGATTATATATATAAACGGTGATGATATGCGGAAATACACACAAACAGTATATATGTATCCGGATATAATCTTTTTATTACTTGTTACGCTCGGTCAATCCACCTACCAAGCCACCGCAAGCAAAAAAAGTGATTCATTCTTAAGGCATTATTTTCTACCAATACAAATAGATTTTTCAAATCAGCCTTGAGATGTTAAAAAACATATCATGGCGTAGAATCATATCTTGCAGTCACAATAGTGGTAAACTTTTTTTTCCTTCATTGATAGTTACTGAGAAAATGAGTTTTAAAAATGACTCTCTCTCCACCAAAATTACTTTGTTTTATGTTCGCGCAGCAGATAGTGTTACGTCTCATTATCGATACATTAGAGTCAAATCCGTGATGCGTGACCAAGCGCGCGTTAATAATTTGCAGCTAGTAACTAATTACTTCATTGTAATATATAAAAAAACCAAGTTTTTATTTGGCAAGGGAATTATTAAATCTATTTTCATACATCCAGATGTAAATGATCTATAACAAATAATATATCAAACGGTCGGTGATCTGATAGGCTAGTGATATAACATGACCTAAAATCATAAGATCCTACGGCGCACTTGGAGTTTTTTCGTCTATAGGTATGTAAGCAGTGCATTGATTGGTTAATCTCGTTCGGCAAAGTGTATCCTATTGGACCCTCTTAAAATTTTGTTTCTAACAGCCTGCGGTCCCAAGTTATTGAAAGTTTAATACTTCCAGAATATTTTGAAACTGAAAAAACCGGGTGCTACAAATATTTATATCAATGCTTTTGACGCGTGACGTCATAGTTCGAGATCAATTTGTAGTCGCTATATTTTGATTTTGTTCAAAGTCGCTCTTCAGTATATGTTGATGAAACTCAGTGGCGGATCTGGGGGGGGGGGGGGGTGCGAGTGGTGCGAACACACCACTTCCTGCTGCTAAGCAAAAATTTTTTTATAGAAAATAAGCTCTGTCAGTTTGTTTTTTAAAAAGAACACAAATAATTAATTTGTGTAATAAAATAGATCATTGCCCAGCACACAATTTTATCTTCAGTTTGAGATGTAATCCATAAATCATCACACCATGGCAACAGTAAATGTATTGTAAGGATTTGTATAATAAAATAAAAAAAAGTTGTCCGAATTCAAAAACAAGAACCTGGCACACCAGCAACCATAGAACTATGTCAGGGGATAGTTCTATGCTAGCAACCAGTCAAAATAGTACGTACTCCCCACAATGTAATCTAAAACTAAGGTTATAGTAAAAAATTATAATAGTGGAATCAGTGTGCTTCCGTTTTATTGAATGCAGTCTTGGACAAAAACAAAATAAATAATTAGTTCACAGGTCATTATGATAAATAATGAATGAGGCAGTAGCCAACATTATTATCAGAGTTGTTTGAAAAGAAAAAGGTAGCTTTCATGTTTGTTCTGAAATTTTGTATTCTCGTCATTAAAACTTATTGAACAGCCAGCTGCTAGAGCTTAAGAATAAGAATGACTACTACTATACTATTATTATTATTATCATCGTCGTCGTCGTCGTCGTCGTCGTCGTCGTCGTCGTCGTCGTCGTCGTCGTCGTCGTCGTCGTCGTCGTCGTCGTCGTCGTCGTCGTCGTCGTCGTCGTCGTCGTCGTCGTCGTCGTCGTCGTCGTCGTCGTCGTCGTCGTCGTCGTCGTCGTCGTCGTCGTCGTCGTCGTCGTCGTCGTCGTCGTCGTCATCATCATTATTATTATTATTATTATTATTTGTTATTATAATTATTTATTATAATTATAACAATAATTTTAATTATTAGTAGTAGTAGTATTGTGACCGACGGCACCATGACTACAGCATATACTTCTATTATAAACATTCTATGTACAATAACTCTATGTCCTGTCTTTGCCAATAGTACATCATTATGCTTAATCAAACGTTTACTCAATCTCCTCCTACTGTATATCTATTTGCCAAGCACAGCCAACCAGATGTATTAGGCGTGACTTGCTTTGTTTGTCTGTGTACCATTATGTAATCCTTTTTATAAATACCCATGTCATGATGAACAAAGTCAGAGTTAAGCTTGCACACTCTCAGAAGTTCTTTGTCTTACAAACAATTACTTCACTTGCGCACCGTAAATGCAAAGTACCATTACAAACAAAGCACCATTACTACGAGTAGTAATTAATAAGCAGTTCACCGAACCTCTGCTGGACGAATATAGCCTTGGCTAATTCGGCCTTCAAAGTTCGGCCACTGGCTTGCGCTCAGAGCAGTTAACGCAACAGGCAGTTCGGCAGCAACCTGCAATGCTAAGGGAACCTGTCGATCTGTGGGCGGGTTGTATTGCTGCTAACACAGTCAAAGCTATCAGTTACAGTTCGGGGAAGCTTTGTAGGTAGTCCAAGCTACAAAGTACATACCCCTACAGTGAAATCCTGCACAGTATTATTATTGCTGTAGTCCATTGATTGATTACTGATTGAACTGTGTTGAAAGCAGAAAATTATTAATTTATTAATTGCTGTTGTTGTTACAGTAACAATTCAACAATGTTTAATCAATGATGATTAATTGTCATTACAGATAATAGTTAATGATAAGGCCATCACAACTCACACTTTAGATCTGTGTCCGAAATTTCAGAACATGGGATGAGGCAGGGAGGCATTTTATTTTATATTTTTTTATTTTATGGCTAAGCATCTCAGCCATGAGGGAGGTATTTTATTTTATCCTTTGTCGGTACCCCGATGAGGGAGGGTCATTTTTGAATTTTATATTTTACCAGATTGAGTTAACAGGTGCGAGGGAGGCATTTTATGAAGCTCGACGATTTTATACTTTACCAAAATGGAAAACCAATTGCGGGGGAAATAGCTTTTGACCCTGCTTTCAATTGAAGGGTGCCGCTAGAGTCCTAGCGAACATGGTCAGGAATAATTGGCTATGACCTATAAATCATGTGCTCTTTGGTGGCGGCGGTTATAAGATGAATGCGGGCTGAATTATTTTACATTTTACTATTTTAAATGGCTGGCACATAGATGTGAGGGAGGTATTTTACCATTTTCTATTTTATTATTTTATTTATCTTACTGATTCCGTGCGTGCGCGCGATTTTGCATTTTATCCCATCCTTGTACCACGTGCGGGCGTTGACACAGATCTAAAGTGTGAGTTGTGATGGCCTAATAAAGATTATTATAACAATTATAGTTATTATTGTTGTAAATAAAACTAATAATTATTGTCATTGTTATTTTCTGATAATTCTTAATCAATTGGTTATTATTATGATAATGATTACTCTTCACTAGTAGCTAGTAGTTGTAGTTATTATAAATAGACATTATTTATTATCATTGAATTTAATGAATAATTAATAGAAATAAAATAAATATTGCTGATCATTATAATAACATAATTATTAATTGATTATTATGCAAGCAATAGTAATTTAAATAATATAGTTAATAATAATTTATAATAATGATAATAGTTTAAACAGCTGTTTGAAGTAAATCTGTGCTGGAATGTTGATACAAACAACGGAAAAGAACAATTCAACTCTTTAGTAATCGTTGGTGGCCCTGAAAAGGGCAGTTGTAGGAGAGAGCAGCCTGTTCAGAAAGAGATGTGGTAGATATCCTTCAAATCAATCTCGTCATTTGGAGAGGCCGCCAACACAATCTTCGATGACACTGATGGGGCTGGACTAGCTCGTGAGGATTGTGGCGCTGGACGGCACAATGAGCGGCGCACCCACTGTCTTATGGAAGGCCGATGGCGATCCCTGTGGTCAGAGTAGGGCTGACGCTCCTGAGGGCTAGATCGTTTTGTTGGCCTGGGCTCCTTCGGTGGATCTGTCTGTGTGGAGATGTTTCGGGCATGGACGAAACGCTTGTGCTCAGCCTCCTTCTCTTTGGATGTGAAGTAAACATCACAGTCTACGCAGCGACCTCACCTTCGGTAAACCCGCTCATGCTTTGTCAACTCCCGAAGGCCCCTGCACAAAAAGCTGCACTCGTAGCAGAAGAACATATTGCCAGTGGTAGATGCTCAGTAATGATGCTGCCAAGTTGTTACAGTAATTATATAGCATCAAAGCGAACGTAATGGTAAAATAAGTCATCAATAGCGAGCGCTGTATAGAATGTCTAATGTAATCTACTCTTTGCATTGTTGTATAATGTTCCAGCGTTGTAATTATTTTCTATTAAATATTATTATTTTATTTTTATTACAAGTAACAATTAATTTGTGTTGTGAATATTATAAGTATTGTTTAATTAGTTCTGGTGCAAATATTTACTGTCAGAGGTTGTGTAAAAACGTAGGTAATTGACCTATTAAAATCTTGTCCAATTACAGACATAATTTTGAGTACTACTATTATATAAGCTTGGATTATTTTTATTTTTGCCAGAGTTGACAGTGAATAAAGTTGTGCTCATACTTTAAACAATTCTGCTTTTCTCAACTGTAACTGTAAGCCTCTGCACCCACTCTACTACGTCGCAGTTATAAAATCTAGGTCTCATAGTATTAACTGTATAGACACCAGTTTAGCCGGGCAAGTTTATAAGTTAGTAATTGCGCTGGAATTAATTGGAGATTGTAGCTAAATAGGCCTCTGCACCCACTCTACTACGTGGCAGTTATAAAAATCTACGTCTCATAGTAGTCATTGCACTAACACTAGTTCAGCTGGGCAAGTCTATTGACACTGCATGTTAACAGAGACTATTAGTTCGTTGTTAAGTAAACCTCTACCTATATTACTGCTACTAGAGGTGGCGATTAATTACACCGCAAGTTAAATCATAATAAGAGTTTAAAAATATCAACTGGGCCTGTTTTCTGTCCTTCAACTATCTACTGGGCCTGCTTTCGGTCCACCTGCAGACAGACTATCAACTGGGCCTGTTTTCGGTCCTTCAGCTATCTACCAGGCCTGTTTTCGGTCCACCTGCAGACTATCAACTGGGCCTGTTTTCCGTCCTTCAACTATCTATCGGGCCTGATTTCGGTCCACCTGCGGACTATCATCTGGGCCTGTTTTCGGTTTATTCACAGACTACTAACTGGGCCCAATTTCAGTCTTGTTAGAGAATCGGCATAATTTTACTTCATGTTTATAAACATAATAAATTTAATAATGGTTTTTTTATCAATAGTATCGATTACCATTATTAGTGTAATTGCTTCTTTAACTATTATTTTGTGTGATATTAATTAACTAATTATTTTGATAACATTGATTAAAAATGGTGACGGTGATTGTAAAATAATAATAATTAGTGAAGCAGCTATTTGTTATTTATTAATGGTGATGATGATGAGACATTTATAAGTTGAATAATCATTATTTAATAATTCATTTTTTGTAATACCTTAATACGTAGTAGTTATTATCACTATCTATCATCAGTACTAATTTTGAGTCTGACAGCATTTAAATGATATAAATTATTGTTCACCCTACTATTATTATCAATATTGTTATTCTTTTTTCATGAACACAAATGCATGTGAAATTATGGTGGCTCCTTAGTCCTTCGAGATCGACTTCAACTCGAAAACGTTTTCGGGGGGAAAACGAAATAGTGAGTTTCAAAAACGAAAGCGTGAGCAAAAACACACTGGTAATGTTGGAGTTTTACAGTAGTTACAAAAACGCGCATGGGTAATTAAAATAAGCCAATAGAATATCGAGAACTTTTGTCGCTCTATTGGGAGTGCAGCCGCGCCTGGTAAGTCTTGTTGTTGTTGTGAAATTAGTAGTTAGTATCAGCAATGTTGTTGTTGTAGTTGGTTATTATTTTTTTTCAATGAACAAGATTTATCTACCTGAAAGAAATGGGCTTTTATGAATTGTGAAATTTCTTTCACCACTTCAACTTGTTATTGTTATTAATGAACCATCATTTTTGCTGGCAGTGGTAACGGTTTCAATCAAAAAATAAATTATTTTAACAACACACACACTGAGACTCACGAGCAAGTACGTACTACTACTTACTACTAGACTAGTAGTAATAGTAGTATAGATAGTATAAGTAGTATGTATTATTATTTTTATTAGACTCACTTAGTAATAAATAATAATTTGAATAAGTTATACATACTACTACTACTACTGCTACTACTACTCACTGCTGCTAATAATAATACTCTACAGCTACTGTTACTACAACACAACTTATTATTTATTATTATTATGATTATTATTAAAATAATTAATTAAAATAATTATTGTTGTTGTTGTTGCTGTATTAATTATTAGTGAGTTTAAAATTAATAATATTATATTATTTATTATTATTATTACTATTAATTATTATTAATAATTATTATAGTCATAATTATTATTATCAGCTAATAATTATTATCATTACCGATGATTATGATAGTAGTAGTTTGATGAATAATAATTATAATAATAATATATTCTAATACTATTGCTGCTCAATACGCTTTTTTTTCATCTCGGGCTAATTTCTGTTTTTTCTGCGTGCATCAAGATCATCATCATTGTTGTGTTGGATTTAAATGTGCAGACAGTAACAAAACAGTTGGGAGTGCAACAACAACTAGATGTTATTATTATTGCCACAGTATGGTAGCGAGACAACAAATGTTTCAATTGACCAACCAACCCTGCTACTTAATGTCACATTTGTGCTATGACTTACTAAAAAGCAGCGGCTTTTGTTCTTTCACATTGGTTTCACTTATGTTAAATAAATCCTATCTAAACTATGGTGGCTCATAACGTTAGACGGTTTCGTTTTCAAAGCGTATGAACGGATTTGAAATAGTCCAGACATTTTGCAAAGCGTCTTTTACATTGAAAATAATTGGGTAATTGTAGTCAATTAATCCAAGAAACTATGTTTAAAAACGGGCTTTTGGCTGTAATAAATTAATCGTCGGCCTCAGCAGTTGAGGGATTCATGCTATAAAACTGTATTTCCTGTCTAACGGTTGTAAATTCTGCAAACCGTAGTTGTTTTGCAAATCATTCAGACGGCTTAGAAATGATTCAGATGATTTAGAAAATTACAAACCGTATGGATGCTTTAGAAAGAGTATGAACTATTTACAAACCGTATGAACTACCTTGAAATAGTCTGAGCTGTTTTGAAATAGTCTAAACTTTTAAATTATTTGGAAAAGTTTGCAAAGCACATGGATTTCGAACCAAAAGCGATCGTCATAATTTTATTTATAGCCTCTATACAACTTTATCAACATAGACATAGATCAAAAGACATGAAGCAAATTAATCAACTGTATAAAATTGTTGTTGAATATAATCTCTAAAATTTTATTTATTTAAATTTATAATTAGGTTGTATTTATTATTTAAAACAAGTTAAAAAAATAATATAAAATAAATAAAAACATTTTATTTATTTAAAGAAATTTCAACTGTTTAGTAAAAACATCTATCAATCATAAATGTAATGTAGATCTATGATGAATAGAGCGAACCAGCAAATCGGCTCAGATTTTCCAAGTCCACAAACGATTCCACAAAGCGTTCAGAAGTTTTGCAAAAGTTCAGATTATTTCAAATTCGTTCAAACGGTTTGGAAAGCGTTCATATGTTTTAAAACGCAAAACACAAAACGTTCTGAGCCACCATACTAAACGGCTGCTGACATATTCTGTTTAACATTACTCCCATTAGAATACAAAGAAGTTGTGATACTCTCGTGATGTTTTTGACATATATTTACAGAGGGAGTGCAATACAGTGAAAAGAGGAATCTTTGCATTGCTTCCTGTTTTAAAGCTATAAAAGCAAACCTGGCCTAAAACAAGGCCCTAGAAAATAAAAATGCAACAGCTTGATGCGCAATGCTCCAACAAGGTATGGTTTATATTGATATACATATGCTAGTCCTAACAGTGATACATTTGACGAAGCATGCAAGGTTAAACTTGCGAAAATCTCACAAGTAATATCTCATTTTTAAAATTTTGGCTGTGTGTCAGATTAGATTTTTGTATCATCAAAAACTTACACCCTCTTTCTTTTATCTCACACTTTCTCAATGCGTTTTCATGACAAAACAAAACGTTGAAGTCCACACGTTGCCTGCTTGCTATTGCTCTCAAAATGAATTGTCATTGCTAGGTCAATTTTTGAAAGGCAATTTGGTCGTAAAAGTTTTTGAAACTGCAGAAAAGGTAACTGGGGTTTGAACCCGAGACCGATGACATCATCGTCAAGCCCAGTGGACAGACCCCAACCAGGCATCACTGATTGATTGTGAAAGTTTACCTAGCGAAGAAAAATATTCATATAAAAAGAATGGCCAGCGAAAATACCATGTATTACTCATAACCTTTTTTATGGTAGCAGGCAGTGAAAGCTTATACTGAAGCAAGCAAGAAACCCCACGATGTCCAACCATGCCTCACCCACTTCAAGTTGAGGCAAGAAAGTTTGTGTACAATGAAAACTAAAAGCCAGCAGCCTACCTGTTACAACTGATGATGCCTGAACATCACAAATGGCCTTGGGATAGCGAAACAGTCTAGGATAATATCAGAAATTCTGCTTTTCATTTTGGTAGTGTCCATTTAAAATTGTGTTTAACTTGCAATGTTCATAATCTCTGAAAATGCCCCATCCCATCCATCATGAGTTGCATGTAAGGGCAAAGCTTCAGTGAAAAGATGTTCACTTTTGCTCGTTCGTTACGTATGTATATCAATTATATTATTATTCAGATGTAATTTTTTTGCCAAAAAGCATGCTGCATGTCACACTGCACATTTCTCTGTTATTGCTTTCATATGTTGGTAGTCGCCATATCTCTAATGTACGAGGAAGTCGTGCAAGGGAAGTATTGATGAAAATATGTGTTTCACAATTTGTATATCATCGTCATCCTATTATAATTATCTGAAATCCACATAATTTTTACTTTTAGAATATAATATCAATTGTAATATAAGGTTGATGTTCTGCGACCCAAGCTTGCAATATGTTTTTATGCTTAGGTTATGCAGTTGCCACTATTTTGCCACCATGAATATTTTTAATCAACTTTGTATAACAACCAACTTTTTTCATTTTGAAAATAATATTGTTCTAACTGCGCATGTTTTTATGTTTTATTGATTTAATGATGCATATATGAATTATATGCTGAGAAATAAAAATATATTATCATAAAATTTAAGCATACGAGCATACAAGTTAAGGCAGACAATCACCAACAAAACATTGAAAAAATCTATTTGTCAACCAAACGGTTACACCATTATTCTTGCCAATATCAGTTGTGGAAAGAGTATCACACTCTAGCCACTCTCAACAGTCATGTAATCAAAAAAACTTTTGGTTAAAAAAATCAGTCAGCAGAACTTTACGCACTGTATCTTCTCCATCATCAAATAGGGTATCTGTCATCTCCCATACTACAAAATATGCAATAAATTGCGTACAACGAATCAAAGAAAATTCAAAATCGGGACATAATTATACAGGAACTAGTGTTCTAAAAATGCTTCTGCAGGAGTTGCGACCTCCTAACGCATGTGGAAATAACTTCAAAAGACTAGCAATTGGCTCTATTATGGACTAGCAAATCATGTATTGCTTATGTGAAGGCACTAGAGAACGAGTCAACATAGCTAATAACTCATAAGCGGTCAGGAGTTGTTTTCTCTCGAGTTACAACTGTCAGGTCAAGCGTACAATGTAATAGTGAGCCCCTAAAAATAGCTTATGGGTAGTTAAGTAACGAAAGTTTTCTACCTGCACAGCTTTTGACTAATGATTTTACACTACCAGTTTAAGATCACTGCAATGACTAATTCATTGCTATTCTTTTTAATCACCACAGCGGAAACTCTAGGTCACATCAATTCATCACTGCAAGCTCTTATTAAAAGGCTTTGGATGCATACTTTCAGATTGAAATGTATTTTACAAACTTATAGGGAGTTGCCCTCTTCCCACTGAGGCAATTCCTATAAACATAGTCAGCACTGATCTCCACGCAATTTTTTCACAAAGACGGCAAGTTATATAGAGCTATAAAGCGAGTTTTCAAAATTCTGGTTTGTTCATGTAGAAGTGGGGCTTCCCAAATATTGGCATTGTACAGAGACATTTGTGATCGCACAAATTCAGATCGCAACAAATTGCAATTTTTTTGGAGCGGTTTTTTTCAAGTCTGCAATTTTTTACCTCTTTGGTAAAGTCAATATCACATATAAGTTGGCCTTTGCATGACAGTGTTTTGTGATTAAAATAAAAAAAAACCAACTAATAACTTTTTTTTCACTGCAATGAGAATAATTAAATCTAAAAGATTCGGTACCTTCTTGAGGAAAAAATTGAAAAGCACACTAAATAGTAATAATGAAGATTTTTAAACTGAAAACTCAATCTATGTGTTCCAATTACTTGCTCAAATGCATTGTAAAATATAATAATTGAACTGCCGCTTACAGATAGTCCCTTACGTTGACCAGGCAGTCATAGACTCCCATAAACCCCAATAGATCTACTGCATTTTTGTTGCTGCAAGTTAACTTTTCCAATAGTTTTACAATTCTCAATGAGAGAAAAACTCTACACCCAAAGTGAGTCTAGCTAAGCCTGGCCTATGCTCGTTAAATGACATTACCAAATACTGTTTTTTTGTTTCATGTGAAACATCAATTTTCACTGATCCAGCACTAATGTTCATCAAGCGCAGATGGTTTAAATACCTGATAATATTCTATCTTTGAATCAGAAATGTGGCTGTTGATCTTTCACTCCATCCAAAGCATAAACTCTCTACAGTATTTGATTCGTCTTTACACTTTGTTGTTTCCTACTAATTAAAATAAAGAACTGCAGTGTTATATGGTTAACGTCATTGAGCATAAATATCGATAAAATCAATCATTTAGCTGATTTCGCACCAGCGATAGAAACTAACAGTCAGGATTGATTGAACATACACAAGTATGCGCCAATAAGACCAGCCATTCTCAACATCACATCACAAGTGATTTACTTTGCCAGACAAAGCAACAAAAAGCCTTTAACTTGCTGCCAATGCCAGCTAACAAATACTATCCACCACCCTCAATTCGAAGCTCTAAGGTAGTTTTTTTCAGGTAATAATAAGAATTACCTACACCTAGTTGCAGCTATGGCATTACAGCTAAAAAAAACTTGCTTTCAAGTGTTAACTGTGTCTGTTGATTGAGTTGACTTTGGCAACTTACTGCATGCAGTTAATCATAGCTAATGACTGTGATTAATTATAGCTAAATAGCTAATCATATGAGGCGCACAGTTTTACTAGTTTCTATGCTCAGCACACACAAGACGAAGTTGGTGGATATAAAATAGGAGGTAACTTCATACACCATGCATATCACTCTTAAACATAACTTTTCAGCTTCTGAGACAATAATCAACAGGTTGAGATGAAGTTTTCAGGTCATGTTTTGAGAACATAATTCTTCTATTATTTCAAAACTATTAAAATTATTTATGCACAAGGACTTCAAACAAACTGAAACTATTTTCTATTTGAAATATATGTACAAACATTACAATAAATAAACACTAACAACGTGCTAGAACGCAAATCAGAACAATTGCAAACAATTATTGGCATGATTGTGTCAGCAAAAACATGATCAATAAATTTTTCTCTTCTGAAGCTTTTGTAGGAACTGGATTGCAACAAAGCTTATAGTTCCACATTTACTAACATGATTGCGGTTCAGTCGTAGTACATAAGCTGCTCATTACGTAATCAATAAATTTTTTATCAAACCTAACATATGCACTATAAAAAAAGCTTTTCAACCACAATTATTTCAATCAGCACCTCATAAAACGTATCTAAACTGTAGATCAATATTATGATCAACTATTTTAATTATTTATGAAAAATGTGCCAGCTTTCTAAGTAACTGTTCAGTCAATGTTTGTTATGATCCTTAAAACAACTTTCTTCATATATGTCCAATAATAATAAATACCAGAGGGAATTACAGCGAAGAAATACAGAAATAAACAACGGTGGTTGGTTATGAAAGCAAACACTTTGAACACAAGTTGACAAACCAGAGATGAATGCCTACTATGGAGCAAAAATATTTCAAAGTTTGTCAAAGAAATGTTGACCCTCACTCCTGGCAACATGTAAAATACCATTTCAACTTCAGCTTCAGAGTGTAAACACCCTGTGAATCAAAGGTTGTAACGATATTTTACTTCTGAACTGGAATGATTTTTTAATGCTTGTTAGTCTATACATTGAAATGTTGTTCTTGGCAGTAGAGTATGCATTTAGTCTGGGTGTTTCAGCATTCATCTTTAGAAGTATCAGCACTCATTGAGTAGGTTTGTATGCATGCATTACAGCATTCATTCCTGTCTATGCTTATTCGAATATCTTCAAGTGTATTATCCGTCATCATTATTTCGCACCTAGTAACTTATCAAAATCAACACAAATTTCTGCTAAATTCACCACAGCTGTCATACCACTGATAAGCACCTACAAACTGATAATTGCGTGTTTCTTATAACTTTTATTACTTCCTTATTTATTATGTTTTACTTAACACAAGAACTACACCGAGTAGTGTACATTCATAGTAGTATTATTATACTAATACAACCAAATAAGTAATAACAACAAATACCTTTTAGATGATCAGCATCAAGAACGATATTAGAAAGACTACAGAACAACAATTAACACAATTTCAATTAATAATAATAATTTTATTAAATAATGATTAATAACCAATTAATAATAATTATTATTAATAATTACTGATTGATTTGTCTTTGCAACAACAAACAACAGCAATAAGATAGCAATTACAATTATTAGTTAGGTACTGTTATTACTATAATCATTTATTCAAAATCAATTTATTGATTTCATCTGTTACTAATAATTATCATAAATAATAATAATTTATTTATCATTAAATAAAATAAATATTAATAATATAATCATTATTATTAATATTATTATTTTAATAATTACTATAATAAAAACAATGACTCACTACTGTTATTATAATAATAACAATAGTTACTACAATTATTTATTCATTATTATTTAATAATTTAATAATATTAAATACTAATGAAAAAATCACAAGAAACAAACCATTATTAATAATTTATTGATTTATTGTTGTGCTTTTTTCATTGATTATAATAATAATAAGTATAATACTAATTATTATTAGTGTTTAGTTATATCAATCAACAATCATTATTATATCAATGAATCAACAACAATCATCATCTGATTCTATCTATCTACTATCATCATCATTATCATCTATCTTTCTGTTGATTTATTATCATTATTATAAAAGACTATTATTATTATTATAACATCATTATTATTACTTACTATGATTATTAATTGTTAGTATCTAATTATTAGTATTATTAATACTAATAATTAAATAATACTAACAATTAATAATCATAATAATTATAATAATTTATTATTATAATTAATAATAATATTGAAGTTAACAAGAAAGGATCATGAGATGATCAATGATGAATTACTAGGCTGCTACGTTGTATCAACAATATCATCAACAATCACATCAATCTAATAATTTAAACCTGATGATGTTTCTATCACTAGATAGATACACAGGCAAATGTAAAAGAATATGGGGAAAAAACATTATTTTAAACGGGATTTCCTAACCGGATACTGAAGGTTTACTGCGGAGCTGCTCCAAAAAACTTACCCCAATGATAATTCGTTACCGTATAAATTATCTTAGGCACCAACGCCGCAAAAACACGCGCTTTCGTTTTCATTTTCCTATTGAGCCTCTTTTTCGATTTGAACTCGAAATAAATGGAACTTTTATCACGGTTTCGTTTTCAACTACGCAAAACGTTTTCGCTTTCAATCAAGAGCATTTTTTAAGAATTACAGTGAAATAACCAGCTTTCCTAAACTAATAACGGCCCGTTTGGTAAAATAGCCCAAAAATCCTATAAATTGAACCGTAATTCCCCAAATTTCCGTTAATTAATTTCAAAAACGAAACCGTGAAATTACAAAAACGTTTTCGAGTTTGAAGACGATCTCGAAGGAGCTAGGAGCCACCATATGAAATAAATATACACTGGTTAAAACTACCTGTCTCGTTTTTCACTTAAAGCTGAGCAATTTTATTTCGAGCTGCTTGAAGGGATTTTTATATGTCAAATATTTTTACCTGAAATGCTGTTTTTGAGCATCTGAAATACTCTGTTTTTAAAATTTTCCGCTAGCACTGGGCTTATGCGGGGGAGGGGTGCCCTGCACCTCCCCCGCACCCCTCCCCTCCCACCTGGATCATTTTTCTAAAAAGCATCACCTCAATTTTTTTCTGGATCCGCCACTGGTGACGGTGATCGTGAAATAATAATAGTTAGTGAAGCGGTTATTTGTCATTTCCTAATGGTGATCATGATGAGACATTTATAAGTGGAATAATTGTTATTTAATTGTTCATTTGTTATTATAATTAATAAACATTCATTTGATAACAAGATAGTAATCAATTTTTTGAAATACCTTAATACGTAGTAGTTTTGTCACTATCTATCATCACAGCTAGTTCTGAGTCCGGCAGCAACTAAACGATATAAACTAATGTTAGAGTTGCCAGATGTGAACTGTCTCAAAAAGGAACACTTTCAGTAGGGGGGGGGGAAGGGGAATGGTCCTGGGATATCATAAATATTGATAACCGCTTACTTTCACATTTTCGTTCTTTTTTCTCAGGTATAGCACTTACACACAATGCAACCAAGTATCGTAGTAATATAACGGCTATTATTCTTTTTAGTAACTACAAATAACTTGAAGTTAATTGATAATGAAATTATTAAATAGCAGTAAAAACTGATTTATTATTATCATCAACTAATAATACCAAGAATGATAAAACAACGATAAATAATAATAATATCACATCAGCAACAATAGTAGCAGCTAGATTTATTAATAAAAATAAGTGAGAATAATAATAAATATAATTGTTATCATAAATGATGATAACTCATAATTATTGTGATAATAAGTAATATTTGATAATAATTGTAATATAATATTTATAACAATAACAATTAAAAATAGGCGAATACGCTGACACCCACTTGGAATACATGATAATTCTAACCGACAGATGATGAATGGATGACATAACTTGATAAATAATAAATTTAATTCAAAATAACAATAGCACAGCAATGGAATTCTGCAACTCAGTTTTGACTGACCCTCTTTTAAATTGGAACAGAAGGAAGTATTGAAAAAATGTAGTTGTCATCAATTTATTATTACAGATCAGTGTTTGCTTCTGCTGTTCTTGCTCGGTTGATCGTTGTTTTTTTAGCCTATGAATCTTTGTATCTCACAACACAAGTATGAAAGTAGTCAATTAACAGCTATTGTAATTAGCTCTTGTTTTTCTAGTCTGAAAGCAAAACACTGCACACAAATAATTTACAGTCACTTTTGTATTAGTCTCATAAAATTGATAGTAATCCGTATCTATGTCAACATTTATCCTGGTTAGTTATGCTGTTTTGGGAAAAAACGGAAATATTACCACCGCTATGCAAAGCTCAAGTGTGAATTATTATTAATGAAAAAAATTCATTTTAGTCAATTTGCAGAATCCGGAACACTCGTTAGCAGAAAGGATTTTGGGCTTTAAAACAGGGAAAAATCCAGACAACCCTGGACGTCTGGCAACCCTAATTAATGTTCACCCTACTATTATTATCAATATTTTTATTCCTTTTTCATGAACACAAATGCATGTGAAATAAATATACACTTGTTAAAACTACCTGTTTCGTTTTTAGCTTACTGCTGAGCAATTTAATGCTAACTGCTTCAAGGGTTTTTCATATGTCAAATATTTTTACCTGAAATGCCATTTCTGAGCATCTGAAACACTCTGTTTTTAAAATTTTCCGCTAGCACCCCCAGCACCCCCTCCCCTCCCACCCAGATCATTTTTCTGAAAAGCACCACCTCAGTTTTTTTCT
Organism: Cryptosula pallasiana; assembly: GCA_945261195.1. Classification (NCBI taxonomy): domain Eukaryota; kingdom Metazoa; phylum Bryozoa; class Gymnolaemata; order Cheilostomatida; family Cryptosulidae; genus Cryptosula; species Cryptosula pallasiana. The sequence goes on along the minus strand of OX183134.1, from coordinate 16,580,171 downwards.
GGATCCGCCACTGAAACTCCAGCTAGTTTTATTTAGCATCAGTTAACTTAGCAGCTTCCGATTGACAATGCGACACCAAAATGTGATTGTGAAGAGTAAACATATAAATTTCATCTCCTTAGCTATTGTTGTAACTTGAAAGTATGTAGTACTCCATATATATTATATTATCCAATGAGAACATACAACAGCAGCAAGTAAAAACACCCACATAAAAACTGGACTTACTTTCTTTTGTAGTAAACATCAAACCATACAGAATATAATAAACATATTACACAATTGAGTCCACTAACCTGAAACGTAGGCCTCACTCTATCAACTATCACTAATGACTGTGAACTTCCAATACTACTAGGCGCATCGAATTGTATGCAGCTACTAACCACTCACTGAGCCGTGAAGCAAATACACTATCTTATCATTGTTTATCATTGAGCCACCGCATTTGTATTCAATTTGTATGAACTTCGTTGCAGGAGTTGATCACGCTTGAGCTATTGATTAGCCTCCAATTAGCCCACCGCAAAATTTTACTGATTTATCAATGGATCGTGTGCTAATGCCTTGTAACATTCAATTGCAGTGAAACTGCAGCATTACTAGTAGTAGCCCTGCTTGCAGTCCGAAGTGATGGAATGAACATCACAAGTCAGGTTAATGGGGATTTAGTACACTGTGTGTATCAGTGAGTATACTGCAATTTATGGCCAGTTTAACTTAGTTTCCCAAATCTGATTTTCGTACTAAAAACTGATGAAAATCTGTCCTGGAAGAGCTGCTGTTTTTCATAAGTGCTGAAAAATTGTTATATTTGATTAAAACAAAATAATCTATTTTTAAAAAAATGTTTTGGGTTAAAAATTACATTGTTTCCTGTTGCCCTGTGACCAGATCAACGAAGCGTAGCTCTTAATTAACTCAATATATATGCCTGTGTGCAAATATATATTATGATATATGGCATGCGTATATCTGAACTGTTTGTGTGCATCGGCTGCAATCATTGTGATTATTATAATGATGATTAGTTGAATTGTTATTGGCAATAATAGTAACAATAATTGCAAAAACTATGTTTTTATATTCAACAGTGGAAATGATAATAGTGGAGCTGAAAATCATTCCCTAACAATGGAGAACAACGATATTGTGATAGCCAATATTCTACATGTTTGTATGTTTATTTAATTATAAATGTATGTGAAGTGTTTAGAGCATGAGCTATATATGTGTGATTAATGAAATATAACTTTTACATTAAACAGTAAACTCCACACACAGTATGCATCAGCAGATCTAATGCAATGTAGTTTGCTCTATATCAGTGTTTGTGAAAGAGACTAAACAATTACTAAGTTAGTGACACATTGTTGGGAACATACAGCGTACACACAAACAGACATAGTCGCCAATTATTTTATATGTGATGAAATTGTGCAGCTGATACACCAACGGTACATACATAACCTTTCCAAGGTAAAGCAAGCGGCAGTAGCTACTTTGTTTACTGGCCTAGCCAGGTTTCTTAAACAAAAGATTAACAAAGTTCTGGGGTTCCACTTGCCTGGGATCAGACACTAAGATATGTAACCAGGTAATTCAGCAGAGGAGAAAAGCTGAAAGAGATTCATAAATCATGCCTTACATTTCTTAGTTGGCTACGTAATTTTATTAAATACCAGTAAAGACAGACTCGTGGTTAATGCAGACCAAAACGATGGTAGCTTTTGTGACAATTCTTTGTATCCATTTCCTCATACTTTCTTTGTTACTTTTCATTTGACCATAATGCAAGCACATGTTGTGCATTTCAGTGGATCGCTTAGTAAGCTAGTACCTAATGCAAAATAATTTCACCAAAATGCGGCAAACCAACTTATTGTTTCAATCATATGCGGGTGCAAAATTGTAGCAGATTTTGACATCCACTACATTCCGCTAGGGGGTTGTGCTGGCAGACGCGCCGTCTGTGCCGCCACAACAAGGCAGTCAGCCTCTTCAGGCCTGACAAGTAACAGTTTACCTCAACCCAGAGGTGACCCTGTACCAAATCGATACAAACACAGTGTTGTAAAGCGAGTGGCTGACTTTAGCAACAGTGAGGAGCCCTCGACTCAGACACACACGGCTTAATAGTGTGTAAATAAATCATTTATTCATCACAGAATAACAAGTAATGCTGGCAATACAAGACAAGAGAACACACTCTTGGCATATCAGTAAGTGCAATGCAGAGCTGAGATGTAATGCAAGGAGTGTAACAAAATCTCTGCCTTTTATAGGCAGAGTTACGGAAAAGTACCAGCCATGCACAGGAAGCATGGCAGGAAGTTATATGATATATAGTAACAACATATTATATATTGATAAGTGGTATTGTCCAATCAGATAAGGCAAAATGATTTAAAGAGCACTGGCGCCCATAGGTAGGGACGGAGTCCGTAGGCAACTTGGCCAGTGATTGGTAAATATAGTCTTTGAGAATTACTTGGCCTTGGGTCCACTTCCCTCTACATCTAAGGGTAGATAGCTTCAGGAGGTGGCATCTGGAAACTCTTTGGCTAGATTTCATCACTCTGGCTATGGCAGCTATCTTGTTACCGACCCGGGGTAGCTACCCAGGGTCACTGTAGTAAACATCCGGGGTCCGGGTAGTAACATCCAGTGTCGAAATGATTTATTATTACAGATAATCACTTAAGAGAGCAATATAACTGCAGTAACAGACGCCGTTCTTTGTCTGTTATAATCAAGGGAGGCATGCCTGTGGTAGCCACCAACAGGGGGACTTCTGTGCAGTAGTGGTCACTGTATGTAGCCAGTAAAATCCACTACAATATGTTGTAAGCGGTAGAGTGATATCTTAATGTTGAGTGAAAACCCAGCAAACCGTTCAAAAAAGCAAAAACGAAGTTGCTAGGCAATTTTTGGTTTTCCGAGCATTGCAAATTATGCTTTGCTCGCCAAAGTTGCATGTAGTTGAACACATTTGTAAGTTTACGCTTTTCAAACCAGTCAAGAAATGCACATTCTCCCAAAAAGAGTGTAAAAAAATTAAATAAGCACCGGTTTTTTTCCACTGGGAGTTGTGATACCGTTTTATTGTCATCACAGGGTAGCATGTCCAGCTATGCATTTTTTAGATGTTTTGTTTTTGAATTATCACAGCATAGCAGAATAAGTCAACTACCATGGAGCTCAATTCAGATGGTACAATCATTCTTCTGCAACAATACAAGAGCTTGCTCAGGGGTATGATTTCTGTCATTTGTCTTTCCCTGCTACACTCATGCTCAAGTAGTGACCATATTTAATTCCCTGTGCACTATCTATCCATAAGTATTGTTATCATTATTCCTATTTGTATTGTTACTATGATTATAATTTTCATTATAAATATTATCATTATAAAAAATAACTAATACTATGTCACAGCTAATAGCTAATAATTTATAATTTTGTTTGCTATTTATTCTTCTGATTTGTAAGTTTCAATTTTTCACAACAATGTTGGTGATAATAATTTATTTTCATTATAAAGCTTGTTTGCGGAAAATTAGTTCATCAAAGACATTTGCAATCAATAGTTCATCTGAAATATTCATCAACAATATTTTTTTATTTGTAAGTTTTGTGAACCTGAAAAAAAAATGTTGTTTATCATCTTAGCAACATTACTAGCGCAAAAATACTTTTTTTGGTCAACCGATCTTTGAGGTTTTGGACATGCGGCTAGAAGAAATTGGTAAGAATGACAAGCATTCCTTATTTGTCATCATGAAGTTTATGCCTGACAATGTTTTGCAAAAGAGTTTTTTGCTTTAGTCAACGCGAGTTAATTTTAGCCAGTTGGCTTGTAAAAGTTTGTTGGCTTGCTTGGTTAGAAATACCTCACAGTGAGTGTTTAAATGTGATATGTTGATACGTTGCCTACTCTATGATGGATATAAAACTTGATCTGTAATTTTGACTCTCCTAATTCATAAAGCACAGTGTTTTATCAAGGTGTAAATTGATCAGGTCATCAACAGTGTATATGCATAGCTACCACTACCACCTGCTGGCAATCAGCGCTTAATTAGACATAGTTTTTTTCTTAAAGGGCTTAGGACTAGCTTTGCAAGAGAAACTTTGTGTGTAGAGTTGTTTTCTCATCAAACATTGCAAAACTAATGAGAAAACTCACTTGTGGCAACAAATGTGCAATAGGTATGTAGAGGTCTATGGAGGTCTATGACAAGAAATCGACAGAAGGGACTATTTGCATGATTATTTTATATAGCATATTTCAACAAGTAGTTGTACCATTTTAGTTATGTTTTCAATTTAAAACTACCTTTTAAGAATCTTAATTTTTATTACTTTGCGCTTTTTAATTTTTTTTCTTGGAAAGATAGCCGGTGTTTCAAATTTAATTACTATCGTTGTTGTGAAAAAAAAACGTCGAAATTATAATTTCGGCAAAGTTTCCTTTCACTTAGTATTATTATAAAATTATACTAATGTTGTTGTTTCATTAATTTTCCACTTGACAGTTATTATTTTGATAAAAATCTTTCATAAGTTTTTTGATATTGATCACGAAACACTATCACATGATTGATGGCGTTTACATAATAGCAAGTTTACCGAAGATAAAACAAACTGCTGACTTGAGAAAAACAGCTCCAAAAAAAGTAAAATTTACTTCAATATCATTTTTCTTGCAACCAAAAATATCTCTGCAGAATGCCATTATTTAAGAGACCCTACTTCTATGCAGACAAGCAAGAATTTTGAAAACTTGCTTTATAGCTCTATATAACTTGTTGCGTTTTCGGGAAAAAATTGCGTCCTGGTGAATGCTGACTGTGTCTATAGGGATCATCTTACTGATGAGAGTGAAACTCCAGATAATTTTTCTGAACGCATGTCATCCTCAAAAACTTTAAATGAAATTAAATGCTGTTCTTGTTAAGCATCCTAGGCCCTTTAAAGAGGCAACAAGCAACCTAATGTTTCAAAGTCAGTTGCCAAAGATTGGCTCCCTTGCAGCAGGTCAAAGGCCTTCCAGTCATTTTCGATATACGAAGATTTTGCTTTTTGCATAACATAAAATGACAACAAGTTTTAAAGTATTTTTGCAATTGTTTTTTTTTGAGTCGAAATTTGTTCCTATTTTTTGGTTAATTCGCTGTTATTTGTACATCGGCCATCAAATGACAGTTTTTTGTTTTCAAAATTAGAGAAGCTGATGCATAATTTCAATTTATAATAGTTGCTTCATGGCAAAACGCTGTCCAATAGTAAAATTAGTGTGATTTTATCCTAATCTGGCATAGAGAGAACATTCCTGGCATACAAACCATCTTATTCCCATGCACGAATTGTTAGTAATGTATCGTGTGCTATTAGCGAGATCTCACAACCGGTCTGCATGTATAGAGCCCAGCACTCATCAATCATACAAAAAGAGTAAACCACCCAAAAAACATTACATCATGTGAACTCATTCCTGGCACAACATTTCACTCTTTTATCTATTGTTGATTATAGGGCTTTCTACTGGATTTTTCTGTTAGTCATAAGATAAACATTGTAACCACTGACATAGTAATTGACTAGTCAGCACTTTTAATCTGGTTGACCACATATACATCATGTCACTTATACATCGAAGGGCTACATTCAGTTGACAATTAGAAGCTTACATACATTGTTAACTAGCGCTGATTAGTGATCCCTGGAAAGTGGTTAATTGTAACAGACTTACCCCCAACCTTTACCATACACTAATAGAGAGATGAATGGTTGAAAGCAGAGTCTATTCTACTATCAACCAAAGATATTACTAGTCAATACTGAGTGAAAATTTGAGTCGACATGGAAATGTGTAATTAGTTTGGCAGTCTGCCAGATTAACAAGTATAGTTAAACAGTGTAATATAAATGGCTTCACAGTCAACTTGCCGATACAATCTCGAAGTATAAGCACCAAACAGTTCCGCTCAACACATGTATACTACACACACAGAAAAACGTGGAGGAGTTTTAATCCTATTTCAATCATTTCTTACTATCCGCGAACGTAATCACCTGAGCGATTGAAATGCGATTAAACAGGGATTGATTTATCACCACAGCCAGTGCACTGGTGAACGACCTATATTCAATCACTTTAGGATTAAAATTTGTATTGAGTTAGTCTAGCACGGATTAAAAACAAGAGCATTTCTAAGCACTGTATGTGAGGATTGTTAATCGCATGATGATTATTATTTGGACCATGGCTAGTCCAGCCATTGATTAAAGTTAGGGTCAATATTAATCTTCCTTGAGTGCTATTTCTGTACTGTTTTTTCTCAGAGAACGATTAAATATTGGAAGCGATTTGAATTAGAGATAATTCTTTTGTATTGGATCTAAGTGGAAGAAAATGACAAAGCTTATTTCAGAATGTAATGGCAACTTGTATTGAACAAGGAAACTGAAATCAGTACAACACCATTAAAAAAGAAATACAGGCGTTACAATATAAAACCAACTAAGAATATAGTAAACAAATTGATAAAAATAACTGGCTTGATTGAATGATGATTAATATAGTCCGTTATGCCATAGATCCACTGGGGTACACTCAGCGTATGTGCAATAGATTCCAAGTTGAAAGTGAAAGATGATGTCTGATTTTGATCTTCAAGCTCCTAAAATAAAAGTAACATCATTAGGCACATTTCACAATGAGCAGGTATCCCAGAATGAAAAATAAACCGAATCCAACAAACCTTCAGGAGTTGAAACTGAAGAGCGGGCAAGCTCACAGCTGTTTGTTCATCACCTGTAAGCTCTTGACTTCCTGTATATTCAATTTTTGTTTCAAGAAAGACATCTCTAGTTGGTGACAGTTCTAAAATGCAGGAATATAATATAGTAGTCACTTTTATTTGCAGCCACTTCAAGTTCAAAAGTTTTCAATGTAACAAAAAAAAAACAATCGATGAATTAGTAAACAACATTCAACATCATCTGTTCAGTTTAGTATTTTAACTTAGTTACTAATCAATACACAAACAATTGTGTATTCATGGTATATCTTATTTACCTGCTTCTGTGTCATCATTTACTCAAAATTTTGAGACAGCTATGTAAGCCTTGATCATCCTCATGTGCTCTCTTTGTTATTGATTGAAGCCGGAAAATAATAGCCTATTCAGGGACAATCAGATTGTATGCTTGGGTGATCATTGATACCCCCACTTGCTATTAGGTAATCATACTATTAATGCAAAGGCTTTTCTTCAATTTAATCATATCAGGAGTAAAATCTAACTTGAAGATAAGAGCCAGAGTTCAATCAGTTCGGGATTAAAGTTCTTACTGGGTCAGTAAAGCTAACAATTAAGGACTTGTAGAATAACAATACTGGAGAACTAGAGTCTAATCGCTTGGGGAGTAAAGTTCTTACTGGGTGATTAAAGCCAGAGTTTAATCCCATGAGAGTGATATATTGGCCTACTCACAATTTCTGGGAAATTTATTGTCTAACTTTAATCCTTAGTTACTCCTTCTAGCAAACACTCCCAAATTTTCTACTGAAATACCAGATATCACCCCTAATGATGCCGGAGTGCCTGGTTAATCCCAAATGTTCCACTTTTTCCTGTGTGTGTAGATTTATAGAAAAGAAGTGGTTAAAATATGTGAATAACGCAGTGGAATATACATGATGTCAATTGTTCAAAGTTAAATAAAAATGATGACATCAGTGTTAGTATATACTGCTAATTCAGCTGTTTCATTTACTCCCCTGGTGATTGACTTTGTTTTGTATGACTTGACCTTGACCATGGAGAAATCCATTCCTTCCTTCATCTAGACTAGTGCACACAGCTAGTATGGGAGTGGGTACACTGCACCAGTTTTTGGTGCTGATGACTTATACCACAGATCATGAGTGTCCTGGTGGCTGCACAGACCGATGTAGCATGTCAATGTACTAGAGCACATTGGTGAGCTGCTATTGACCTAGCCTATAGCCCGACACAAAGCGGAGGTTGATGCGTGTTTCATTTCTGACAACAAATGATTTGCTACTCTGATATAATAGTAAAGAAATCAATTGAAAGACACATTCAATGTGGTGTGTATTTGTACAGATCTACCACCATCTCTTGCGGTCCCCTACAAAATAATACAAAAGTATTTTTTTTTTGTATCATATGTAAAGAACTTTTGGAGTTATCTCCTGCCACTGGAAGACTCCATACCAAAACACTCATCAGCTACTGGGACCAACGATATCATACAAGTACCTGGAAAAGCGTCTGATGTCTCAGCCATTGTGTATTTATCAGGAGCAAAACATTCACCATATGTAACTTAAAACTCAGTGGGCATGCTGCAATAATGCTATACATGTAAGTACAAAACAAACTTACAACAGAACCTATTGATATCACACTTCTATGTATTGTACACCTATAAATCTCATTATCATGCGCCACCTTTTACATTCAGTTTGAGTAGCTCAGTTGGTAGAACATGAGATTCTCAATCCCCAAGGTTGTAGGGTTGAGTCCCACCTTGAGTGTCCTAACTTTCTTCAAACATAAGTAACATTTAGAAAGGTAGTTGTTTCTTCTTTTGCAAAAATCCAAAAATTACAACTATAGTGATAGTCTTTCCTTAGTTCTTCAAATTGAATGGAATCATTGGAGCTGTTCAGTGAAAGCGTGAAAATAGCGCAGCTCTGCGCAATGAGGTGGTTGGCGTTTTTGGCCTGGTGATAGTTGGCGCTAGTGTAATGCAAGAGGAAGTACATTATGCAGCTAAGATTCTACAAAATCACTCCCCTCACTAACCTATCATTATGATCTTGAACTTCAGTGTGCATTGTGAGTTTACCCAAAATATCAATTTTTTTACCGTCACAAACGATATTGTTGTGGATTTTCATAGCATACACTCCTGCGCATCTTATTATTAAGTCTAGCACCCTATACTAATAGCTAGACAAAGAAACGGTCGCATCAATCAATACCGAATTGACCGACCCTGCATCTAAACACAGTGCCGACCCTGTATAGGACTATACCTACCCTGTATAGGGCAATGCCGACCTTGCTGGGCCGGCAGGAAATGAATCAGCATAGGCTGAGAACCACAAAGGATCTTAAAAGACTCAGGAAGACGAATCCAGGACATAGCTACCCCTACACTGGAAGTGGAGCGGATACAAAGGCTGCAGAGGCGGGACAGGAAGTGCATAAGCCTTTGATTGGACAGTTACCTGATAACCCCTCCTACATTTGATGGCACCATATTTATCTTAGCCATGTGATTCGCTGTCTATTATTATAGGACTGTATATTGGTTGATTAGCTATTATTATCTTGTGATTGGTTGTGACAAAGATCACTTCCTGTGACTTCCTGTAAGATGCCTATAAAAGGCAGAACATTTACTATTTATCCTCAGTTACTGTTTAAAGTTTCACCTTTTACTAACTCGCCTTACTCTGGAGGAATAAATGTCTAATTACTCGAAAGCGCTGTAGTAATGTGTTTGAGCCAAGGGCTCCGTTCTAGTTGCAGAGTTGATACTCTATCTCGGTGGCATACCGACCCTGCTGTTGTAGCAGGTGAAATATAACAACTGGTGGCAGCAAGCTACCGACCTCAGCTAGTGGGTTTCCAGCCCCCAAAATCCACTACAATATTACTATAGATTTTCACAAGAGGTTTGGAAGGAGTTACATTTCAACTGGATGATCAAACGTTTTACAGCCAGCAATCATTTAGGACATATGATGTAATAACTTTGTGTTGTTAGAAGGAATAAACCTAAATCATTTTATTCACTTCATTCAAAGTTTTGATACTTCATGTGATTAGTTAGAACTACAAACTTCCCTCAACAAACATTAGATAATAGGCGTGTTCGGTGTGCTCAACGTTTACATTTAATCCTCAACGGCAGTTTTTTGTCGAGGGATTATCAGCCCCTTGGTAGCAAGTTTTTTTCAACGTTCATCAACGCTCATTTTTGCGTTTGTCAACGTGTTTACAGTACACGTTGGCCAGCGAACACCTATAAAAGTCAACGCGTTGGTTTTCTAAAGGAGTCGTCTTCTCACTAATTACGGCACTGTACCCTTTTGCGCCATTATAACAACAACGTGCTATCAAAAGTTATGATCTTTTTTCTTGTTTTTAATGGATGTATTATTACTTATTATTAATGTGATAGATTATTATTTTACTACTGTCACTATTATTAATGCTATCACTATTGCCAATAATAATAATAATAATAATATAACTTTCATTTATTTTATTCTTGTCTTTGTGTGATAAAATATATTATTTTTTATGACAGTGAATAATAATCAGCACACCATTATTAATTATTATTAATTAATAATACATGTTTTTGCTTGTTGCTGTCATTATTATTCATCATTGTCATTATTATTCTTATCACCATCAATAACAATACCATTTTTACTTGGTGGTTTGCTGAGTTTTAATAACACTTTGTATAAACAGCAGATGATGCAGTTATTGTTAGGGCAACAAAAATCTCGCAATGAACAGCTACTTTTAAACCCAAGAATTTAGGCTAACAAACTTATGATTGCGGGGCTATATTTATCAATGAAGACACAAAAAAAGAGGACAACTCTTGCAAAATTTTGTAAATTGTACGCACTCGCCTACTCTTTTAACTTATCGTTCGAGGGATAAACGCGTTGATCAAACTTTCTCAAACCAACGCGTTGAGACACCGAACACGCCTAATCTATTAATATACTAACAAAATAAACAAAAAGTAAATTATTTGTATGGAAGTTCACAGATGAAACAAAGGTAGACAACTGTCATTCATTAGTTACAGACCAAAAGACACCAGATGTTTGGTACGTTTGGTGATAGTCATAAGAATTACTTATCATATTATTACATCATTATACTTGTGAAATCAACAACTAACAATTCAAGAGCAGTAGATAGGTACTGGTGTATGATACTGATGGTTCACCATTCACATAGATCATATTTTGCTACCTCAGTATAGGTACATGTACACACTGCAGAAGCAGGCCACATGAATTCAAAACAAGGGCGAATCCTCATTAACTTATGTTGGCGATCTAAATCAAAACCAGAATGCAAAACTATGGCTCTACCACATAGTATTTCCGACCATGATATTTAATTAATTTTTCTCAAAGAAATAAACTAGATAGAAAAAGTTTCAAAAGCTATCTTGATCAGCTGATTCTTCTCAGCAACATCATTTTTGTTATATCAGCTGCATGAAAGTTCTCAAACCAGGATAACATTCAAGCAATCATGATTTCTGAAGATAGGTTGTGAACAACTAGACTACTGAAATTCTCAAAAAGAGACTACTCCTCTGGTCACAATATACGATCTTATGCATATCAAAGACTATGGTAAAGTCAGCAAGATATGTCAGTAAGCCCGGGTAGCTCAGTCGGTAGAGCATGGGACTCTTAATCCCAGGGTCGTGGGTTCGAGCCCCACCTTGGGCGCATTATTTTTATCGTCAAAGTGATAAACAATCGCACTACAACAAAGCCTAGTCAATAAGAAACTATGCTTCATTAATAATACGATAGTGAATAAAAAGTAAATAATCAAGTTTTGACGTTTTAAACTTGATTGTACCTGGTATTTAATGGTTTACATGCTAACCACTTAAGAACCTACTCAGGAGTAGACAGTTGATTATTTCAAACTAACCGCTATTAAAGCAGAAAAGTTCTGCAAGCAAGAGGGGCAGAGTGAGACCTCAGAACCCCGCCCCTCACAGTAGACCCTGCCCATCATAGAATGCCCCACCCATCATAGAATGCCCAGTTCATCATAATGTTATTGATTTCGGGCTTGCTTCTACAAAAGTCCACTATTCTCGAGTATCATACCTTTCTCCAGAGGGGACACTGCGCTGCCCAACAGTGAGAACTAGGTAGAACACCTTTGGATTGTTCGGCATAGGCAGAACCTACGGCTCAAACAAACTTCACGGAGTGTGGTTTGAATAATGGCTTAATCCATCAATAACCAACGTCCTAAGGTGGCTATTCACTAAGGTGATTGGCTAGACATGAGTGAATGAATGCAAGCAGGATGTACAATTCCAGCCCTTTTATAGGTAACTGGCCAGAAGTGATTAGCATAATATTATATAAAAATAAAGACATAGGAAGTAATTAGATCAATGAGAACACAGAACACATATATAAATAACAGGCAAATTATGCAGTAAATAAGAATTAAATGTAATAGGCGCCAAGTGGCTAAAGGCGGAGTTCTGTCTCCTATTTTCCAATGAGAGATCTCTGCAGGGTTCCAAGGCTACGGCTAGCTTGTGGTTGTAGTATTTGTCACTCCGAGGAAGGCTACTTCCTGTTCCTGCTCTAAAGTAGGATCCTAGATGTTTCCGAAGGTCCTCTACTATGGCGGCCATATTTTACCAGCCCAGAGTCACCATACCGGGTTGGTAGGGGTCAAAAACAGCCCTGCATACTGTGCTACTGGCACAGTAAGGCTTTCCACTGACACAGCATCATTCCGATAACTGAGGGTGTAACTTTAGCACACTGGTGTGGAGATAGGTGTGGTAAACATCCATTTTACCACACTCATTAATCAAAATCTAATAAAATAGCATGCTCACCCATCATAGCAAGTCCAACCTATCATGCCACTCTACCATCTGGGTTGTCTCATCTGCACCATCTAATAAGGATTAGCTGTTTTGTAGGGTTAGAAGTTCTGAGTTGAGTATTAACTGGAGTACTGTCCTCCACTCTTTACCAGGACTGGGTGCCAGCTCGCAAGCTGTCTCGTCTTGTTTATATTGTTCCATACCCTAGTGCAACCAGTAGGGTCCCCTACCGCTGCGAGCAGCTCCCATTTCCCTGTAGGGGCGTTCAGGGTGCAACTCTACATTCCTTGCAGAGATATCAAAAGGTGGTTTTCCCCCATATCACAAGACTGGGTTCCAGATAATGTTGGCTCAACATACATTGGCTATTGCAGTTGGTGCAGCAAAGACGGTAGGGAAAATGACTTTCACAGGTGCAGTCCAGTCAATCCTACCCAAATATCATTTTTAAATTTACTTACTTAAGTCGCAGAGATTGACTGACAAATCTGCAGATGAACATTATTCAGCTAAAGATTAGCCTATATGCAGAGTATAGTCAGCAGTTTTAAATGGGTTAGTTAACCATTGTTGCAGTAACTTCTACTGTATAATTCAGATGGGGTAAAAGGCATAAAAGTGGTATTATTTGAGCCAAAAACAATAATTTTATATGCCAATTCATGACAGAAAACAGACAGCACCGTCAGAACTCAGTGCCAGTCAATTTTATTGAAGGACCTAGAAAAGTTGACGGACTACTGAAGTTTTTAGCCAAATAAAACAATTACGGATGCTCACAATTTCCACCGTGCCGTATGACTATGAATAGGAGTTTTTAAACCTGAAACTCTTCTGACCAAGTGATGCAAACTTCAATCTGATTTACAAGTGTAGTTGTGTAAGCGACATTAAACCTTCAAATAAATGAGTTTACCAATTTATGCTTTTCTCATAACTTTTGGCTCCGAAGTGCATCGTCCTTTGGATGCCATGATTATAAACAAAGCCAATTTTAATTGTGTTCAAGAAATATCAAGTCTACGATGTTTTCGGATTGAGTAGGTTTAAAATCAGAAGTCGATAGCTATCATTGAAAATTGAAGGATGGTTCAATTGAAATTGAAAGCACATATATAGTTCAATCCAGAATTGAAAACAAATAATTAAATTAGCTGAAATTGAACCGGTGAATGGAGAAATTGAGAGCAATCCCGGCTTGATTCATATTAAACAAAAAAACTACAAACAACCTCTATTATGTACACTACGTACCTGTTCATGGCGCTGTTTCCTGCTACTATCATAACAACAAGGGTAACATATTTACAATAGGTGGCGTTGTTGTTTTCGTTGTTGTTGTTGTTGTTGTTGTTGTAATCGACAACAACAATAACTTTCAGATCTAAATTACATCTTACTTAAATGAGAAAAAGTTAGGCAACATAAAATGCCAATGGATGTTAATTTTTAAATGCAATAATAAACCAATCAAACACAGACTTACTTTGGTTTTTTCTAGTAATTTGGCGACATTTATTTAGCACTCTTTCACGCTAAAAGAGACAACTCTGATGATGTAATTGGAAAAGGAATAAATCCAAAATGAATTGTATAAAAGTTTCACAACTCCCATCAAAATAAAATAATGTCATTTCCATTTAAAATATTGTTACTTTAGCAAAGCTTTTGGGACTCAGATTTACAAACAAACGTATTTGTAAAGCGCACATGTGCATTTTTACACCAGCTCAACTATGAACTGTTTCAAAATCAGCCTATTGTAATCCAATAGTGACCACGGAGGGTTTTCTTTCAAAAATGGCTTCTATTGCCGACAGTGCATTGGATTATGAAGCATCGAGTCAATTTTTTTATGCAGGGACTGTCTTTATGTATTATACAATAATCCAAAGCTTCCGCCCTAAAGTCACGCAAAATCATGCGTATAGTTGACCATTGTCATGAGCTCTCATGTGGTTTTGTAGAGAACCCCTAGTTGTAGACCTGTAGTCACATTGAGTGCATGGATATGGTTTTTCTTCTGTGTGAGTTCTCATATGTCTCTGTAGAGTACCCCTCTCTGTAGCTCTATAGTCACATTGAATGCATGCATACGGTTTTTCTCCAGAATGCGTTCTCAAGTGTCTTTGTAGACTACCGTTAATTCTAGCCCGATAGTCACAATAAATGCATGCATACGGCTTCTTGTCAGTGTGAGTTCTCATGTGAGATGATAGATTACCACTATATGCAGTCTTAAAGTCACAATGAACACATGCATATGGCTTCTCTCCAGTATGCACTCGCATATGTGCTCGTAGTTCACTATTGTTTGTAGTCCTGTAGTCACATTGAGTGCATGGATATGGTTTCTCTCCAGTGTGAGTTAACATGTGTCTTTTTAGTTGACTATTAGTGGCAGTTCTATAATCACACTGAGTGCATGCATACGGTTTCTCTCCGCTGTGAGTAACCAAGTGTCTCTGCAGAAGACTATTGAATGAAAACCGATAATCACATTGATTGCAGGCAAATGGTTTCTCTCCGGTATGTTTTTGCATATGTGTTTGTAGATTACTCCTAGAAGCTGTCCTATGGTCACATTGGGTGCAAGCAAAAGGCTTCTCTCCAGTGTGAGTTCTCATGTGTGTCTTTAAGTTAGTATTAGATGTAGCGTGGTAACCACATTGCTGGCAGATAAATGATTTGCCAATGTTTGTTGAACGAGATTTTTTATGTGTAGAGAGCTGTTGATCATCAGTGAAGGTAAAGTCACTCGTATCATCTGTCAAAAAAACTGGAATGTATGCTGTTGATGGTGGAGGAGAGGACTTGATAGCTAAAATATAAAATGTGGCTTGTGGATCATCGCTTAGAGATCAATTATTTGATGAGACTAAGCAACAAAAATGTGTTTTACACAAGAAAAACAATTATCTGTTAAAGTGACAAAGTCCATCACGCCAAAGTCAGCATTAGGAAACCAAATACCACAGAAATTAGCATTATTTTTGTGTCAACTAAGTAAGGCTTTTGCTACTCACAAACTGAAATGTCAGAGAAAAGAAAAAACTAGAGCAAAAGTTTGCTGTAGGCTTGTCAATATTTGTAACCAAGATAGGACTGATAAACGTTCAGCCAGTCTAAAAGGAGAAACTTAATGAGTGGCTAAACAGGCCGATGTTTTGCATCGAAAGGCTTTGCAATGGGCATTCCCGATCGGCGTGTCCACTTCGGCACATCGTGGGGACTGTTCGTGAGCGTAACCAACATGTTGGTCAATGCCCGATGCCGAAAAAACATAGGCGTTCTCTGATTGGTTGAAACAAAGTATTTTCCCAAACTCATCAAGTTTAACCATTTACAATGCATTTTCGTTAGAATTTTTGTCAACAACGAGCAAGCATCCACTGCAAACTCTGAAGGAATTATTATATTGATAATAAAGTTTGAACAGTGAATTAATTTTACATGGCTCATAGAACAGTGATAATTGATAATTTCAACATAACTGAGTGTAAATATAATAATAATTAAAATTATTAGCAAGTACAACAATAAAATAAAATTTATCATTACATCATTTATTATTAATTATAAACAATGAATAATCATAATATGTGGAAGATTTATTAATAAACAGAACCAAAAAACTATTGAAGGCAATGTTTTCATGGTGAACAAAAAACAGCCATACGCCCATTGGAATTGTTCTTTAATTATTGTTGTTATTATTGTCATAATTATTATATCAGGGAAACAAATAATTCGTTGTCGGAAATGAAACTGGCAAAAACCCACACGTTGTGCCGTATGATTGGCTAGTCCAGTCGCAGCTCACCGATGTGCTCGAGTACATCATCACGCTACTTCGGCCTATGTAGCCACCAGCGCATAGCCACGAACCATTGCATAGGCACATCGGTATCAAAACATCGGTGCAGTGTAGCCACACCTTTAGTAACCGTGCATATTAAGATTACTTATCAAAAAAAATTTGATTATTGCTTTCATAACGTTGAAAAGATTCCCAAGTCTGTGAAGAAACAATGAAGTCTATACATGTAAGGCTTAGAATGTATCACTTTGCTACTGGAAAGTTTTACTGGCACTTATACAATAACAAGCTTTTGAGACCGTTTAAAGTAAAAACAGTAAAAACTGTTTATACTCGACCAATGACTGACTTTATTTAACCTGTACAACTAGTAACTAGCTGGCTATTATGGTTTACCCTTATAGGCAGCCTGATTCTTATCTGGTTAACTATCTAGGTAGACTATCCAGTTGCATAACCATTATTACTGAAGAAAATAATTCATATGTTCACTTAATATTATCGCTTTTATCGTTCTCACTAAATTGCATGTTAGTGAGTTTTGAATGTCTGAAATTATATCAGCCAGTGATTTGTATTCAGTGAAGGGCAACGATACAACTGTTCATCAAGGTATCTATAAAAGTTTTATTCTGTGCAGTTACAGTGAGTTATAAGCAACATTTGGCTACTAATCCATGTTTATCTGGTACACAACATTGTCAACCCATTTATTGTTTGTTTGTTTGCTTAGCTGTGCCTCAAGGACAACGCTAAAGACTGGTCGCATAAGCTTAAAACTGTTCACATACAATAGTCAGCCAAAATAAAAGTTGTATGGGCTGCAAGGGTTTTTCTTGAAGGAACTGCGGTAAAGGATTTCTTGTTATCATCTAATTGACACAATTTACAGGCTGGTTTCTATAACTCCATAACCGCCTGTTATAGACTTAACTCAGTTTGTGATGGCACTGAGCTCACTGTTCCTAGCTTCCTCAATCTAGAATTTTTATGAATTATATTGGATGACTAAATGTACTTCCCGAAAATTAGATAAAACAGATTTTGCCTGATAAAATCTTATTGGGTTGTGTAAACAGAAACCTGTTTCAGTTTTTCAGCATAACAAAAAGAAACTATATGATTTTCATTTAATGTTGCTTTTCTCAGTTGAATTTGTACATTGGCTGCTATGCGTATTATTTGTCAAAGTACTTTGTGAGAAAAAATTCACTAATCTAATAATTGAACAGAACATCTTTTTTAACAACAAAAAAATCTGAGTTTAAATTTGAAATCTGCAGATGTTTTTACCCTAGAAACCCAACTTTAGTGTGAAAAAAAACTGAATGTAAACACAAGAAACTTTTAAAGTTTTATCCCTATATTAACTGGCAATGAAAAAGTCAGTGAGCGATGAAAGGCATCAATGAAATATTGGAAATTCTAGATGCTGAATGGCCCATAGCAATCAATTGTAACACATAGAAAACAGCCTTACTTTTAGAGGTGACTTTAGTCCACAAAAAAATTCTCAAATTAGGTATTTCTGATTCTCACATTGAAATGAGAGTCAGATCTTCGTTCTCCCAGATTTATTTTGCGATTTTTTCAAATGGTTTGACAAGGTGTATTTGCGGGCTGTATCGATGAACATCCGCTATTTATCATATTTGGGATCCACATCACTGGGCAGCGAATGCATCGATCCCGGGGTTTAAATTTACAAAAATTAATATCCATAGATCTGGATTAAATGTGAAGATTTAAAGTACAATGTGCATCGCAGCGAGCATAATTATTTATGTGTAAGCAATTCATCAGCAACAGTAACCGTGTCGTTGATTCCTTACTGGCATTATTAGTATGATGCATCAGTAAGTAGCAGATAGTGGTAGCGAGTCAAAGAATAAACAGCTTTACACTTGTCCGGTTCACAACGTTTCTTTAAGTAGTTCTAGATTCAGTACAACATTTACCTTTATTGTTTTAACGAAATAGCTCTGCTTTTCATTACTACGGTTAATATATTTCCAATATATCAATAATGTACATGCAAATTGTAATAATTAATAATAATAAACAACCTATGCGATTTATAATAATTATTAATAAATAGTGATAAAATAACAATTAACAATACCGAGAGAGTGAACTGTATTAAAGCAAACATCGCCCACGAGGGTATATATTAATGTTTACGTCATGGATCGATAATGTTCGCGACCTATGAGTATTCCTCTCAAATTTGTTTTTGGTCTTTTGGGACGGTATTTCGCGATCCACTAAAAATATTGCAATAGACCCAATTGCATTAAATTAATTGCGAAAAACTTTGCTCATGAAGTTTATTGTATGGATCAATCCAGCCCGCAAATATACCTATAGTTCTTATAGAAGATATCAGTGAGCTGTCAGGTTTCCAGGATACTTTAAATAAAAAGCATTCCCGCATAAAATGGAGATCATTGTCAAGCCTGATTTGTAGTCTCCATTGATCTCAATCATTATATAAATGCCAAAGACTAATTTTTGTGTTATCTACTGTTAAAAAAAATTTTTCACCATCAACTGCACTTTGCACGGAATCAGAATGACAATACAAAGTTTATGGAAAGCAGTAAATAATAATAATTATCATTATAAACAATACCAATACATGAAATAATAATTATTAACTAGATGAAATTGTATTCACAAGTGAAGACAAGAGTATTTTAGAGAATAAAAATTAATAAACGATGCTAATTGGACTTGTACCAGCTGCGTTGATTCGCGCACGACACCAGCTACGCCATCAATCTCTCACAGAAACAACACAACTTCAACACCCCATTATTTCTAAACATTATAATTAGCAGTAAAGTTGTACTTGCAAAGACTTGTTACGTGAAAAGAAAACTTCCATCACTGGGAATCAAACCTGGACCCCTAAAACAGCTGGCAACCACCTTAGTCATTGTGCTATAGAGACATGTTGCTGATGCACAATCTAAGTTTGTACATTTTGACAACTGTTTGCGCAAGCTTTACATTTTGCAAAAGGGAGCTTTTCAAGAGCCTAGATGCTTTTTTGTGCTTGGGCCACACAAGCACATGCTTCACAACTGCCAATACAACATGCACTCCAGTTGCTGCATATGCTCATGCTGAATTGGCACCTCCCTTCTGACAATAATTATTTTTATGCGAAAAAGAAAGCCCTACCTGGGAATTGAACCCAAACCCTGTCACCTGCAGGTCACAGTGCTAACCATTTAGCCATCTAACAATGTTGAACATCGTTAATAAACAGCCTAACATAAAAAAGGAGGTATGGCCTACATACAAAAAACTATTTTGGGGTGCGGATATCGCTAAATCCTGATCAAATATTTTCAACTTCTTCAAGATTTGTTCAATTTGTCACTTGAATACTATTTGCGGTAAAGTTTTGAAGAAGAAAAATTTTTCCGCAGCGAAAACAGTAAATAACGAACACTTTTGTCACACATTGAAAATTGTGCGGGCTTTAAATTTTTCACCAGAGATCGGAAAATTGACGGGTGTTAATCTGAAAGAAGGTTACAATGCGATCACAACCATGCAAAATTTATGCAAATCGGAGTAACCGTCCGTGAGTTATAGTCATTTTTATGTTTGGAAGACCCCTTTTGAGAATGAAATAGCTGTGTTGGCGGTATTGCGAGAAACTTGTACTATCAGATTTTTGAAAGTCAAAGCATAGGGCTATGTGGCCTAATATTTTACTTGTTACTGACTAGTTCCATTCTGGTCTCGGAAAGCATTGAAAAGTGCTAATTTTATTGAGATTTTCAAACTGGAAAATGAAAAAATTTGAAACGGTTTCGTGCGATCGCTTTGAAGTTCAAAATGGTACATCGATACACTATGGCACATGTTTCTTGCGAACTTCAGCTAATTTGACCTGTTGATTCTCTAACGGGAAGCCGTTTCATGCTGAAAAACGTGATTTTCATCAAAATCCAAGATGGCCGCTTCCGAATGATACTTTAACGACGTGTCATGATGTCGAATCAGAAGGTGAGCTAAATGCACCATCTTTCAAAATTTCGTATTTTTTTGTCAATCGGGTCTGCGTTTTTTTGGGCACTTTGATGCTTTTGAAAACTATTTTTTACCTGTTTCCGCACCTGAATTGTGATGTTCTGGAAGATTCTGTCACCTTGTGAACCAACTTATTTTTTGCCTATCAATTTTGTCGCAAAAAATTATGTAGCTCTATCTATTACGGTTCTTGAGAAAAAGTGGCAAGAGTTCGGTCAAGTTCGCCGCGAAAGAAGAAAAAAATAAAAACAGGCAGAACAATAGTATTTTAGATTCTCTAAAATACTAACTAAGAATCATTACTAGAGGCCCATACCACTGTACGTCTAGGTTAAGAATGGCTAAACTGCATTTTGGCCTATTTATGATGAGGCTCACTTTGTTCAAAGTTTTCCTCACTAATACCTGTTGGACTTTTGTGTAGCCGTGACAAAATTAGGTGCGTGCAATGGAGGGAAATATTGTAGCTAGTAAATGCTGACTGTGATTGGCCGTCAACTGGGAATTTATGAGTCAAGCAAGTTTGCTTCACAGTGGGAGTGGTGTTTTTTAACGGTCGCTACTCATCCACTAGGCAGTGATGACCAGCAAACCTCTGTCTGTTGGCAGTAAAGTGTCAGCAAAGGTGACCTGGTGTCGGAATGGCGTTACAAACAGTTGCACAGGACTAAACTCAACTTCTACAACAACGGTGAGCCATCAGCGCAGACATACAATTCAGTGCTTTCAAAAAGGTATAATACATTTATTCTATCTATAATAAAGCGGTGCTGATGCTGTACCAAGTGCACAGGAGTGAATACATACAAGCCTGAATGTTGAACGCAAACTTCTGCCTTTTATAGATAGAGTCACAGGAAGTGACATGAAATACCTGGTCTAGTTTTTCAAGCACTGCAATCACACACGAGGTCAATAAAAATGCACAAATGAACATACAATATATAACTATTGGCCAATAAGCTAAAGTAGGCCATTTGATGCCGAGAGACCCGCGGTGGAAGTAAATTCTTCTAGCCAGAAGTAACTGTCTCTAGGGGTCTCTGTTCTTTCATTTGGAGATTCCGGTCTTTCTCGGCAGTGGTTCCCAAAATCCTGACACCTGATGAGGATAGTTATGGTCTGGATGGAGTCTTTTGAGGTTTGCGGCCAACTTTGAGTTTGTCAGGCTGTGGCAGTGAGCTTGTTTCCGACCCGGGGTAATTACCCAGGGCCAGGGTTGTGATTACCCTGTGCTGGTGTAGGTAAGTATTGACCTTATTGCACATGCGAGGCAATAGAGAACTGCAATGAATACCTGTCTTGGTTTATTGCTATTGGGTGGCATGCCCAATAACAACTCTGAGGGGGTCATTATTGTGCACTGGATATGTATGATAAACTGCATCACACGGCCAGTCTATAACCCACCCACTTAATGCACTCTTACTTGATATTAGTAATGATTAGCTAAAATCAACTAGTTGTTGTTAGTAATGCCTGGCTGTGACTAGTATTTGATGTTGATTGCGTCGTATAGGCTCAACCGAATGCTCTCAAACTAACTTGGACGCCATAAAACACCAATGTGTAGAACTAGCGAATAGGCCCTATTTAAAGCAGGGACATCAGCTTCATGTTCAAACCTTCAAACAAGTTACATGTCATTCCGAACAAATCCCTCACTGCTGGCATTTGACTCTGAGATGCCCGATGCTGATTAGGATCCATTATTAGAAGTCGATAAATTAAGTTTTGTAGCACAGAGTCCTTGGTGACACAAGCTGCCTATAGCCTGGGAGCCCTGCAGAGTATGTGATTATACAATAGAGACAGGAATCCACCCTTTAACCACTCGGCACCAATTAAGATAAATGTTATAGTTAATCAAGAATAAATTGCTTTAAAATAATTGTTGTCAACCGGACAAGTGTAAAGCTGTTTACTTTTTGACTCCCTACCACTATCTGCTACTTACCGATGCATCATGCTAACAGTACCAGTAAGGAATCAAGGTTTTGGTAACCGTCGCTGATTAATTGCTTACACATATAGTAGTTTTAACAACCGATCAAAATAATTATTATTAACAACCAATATTCGATCATAATTGTTATTACTAAGCATTCAACCAAAATTCTGAACAGGTTTAAATGATAATTACCGGAAATAATTCCAAAGATAAATAATTTTTCTAAGTACCAGTGAAATTTTTCACTTTTGTCAAATGGAAATTTTATCGATTTGATATTATTCATACTTATCATCCAAATGGCCCAATGCGGACTTTTTAATAGTCAGTTTTAACGCATTTTATGAAAAAGTGGAAATAATACAAAAGTAAAATCCCATCATGCATTCTAACTCACATAATCAGCAACACAACATCAACAACCAGTAGTACGAAAGAGTAAATGATGCGCTTCCAATGTTACAAATCATTATTATCTGTCAAATTATTTTACCTATGTTAATGATATTTTGTTTTTGCTACAAAATGTAGTGGCACTTCGGGACTTCGGGTGTTTATCAAATGTATAGGAAACAACGTGAGTGACACGTCCTGTACAATTATAAAACAATGTAAAAGTATTAACTTTTTTTGAAATAGGACGCACGATCTTTACTATGCGTATCAGCAAACATCTTAATACCTGGTACAGCTCGCCGCAGATTTATCTAAAACAAGTGTAACGGACTTTTACATCACACTACGTTTCACTAGGGGTTGTCACTACAGAGACTGCTTGACTGCCAGCACAACTAAACATTCAGCTTTCCTAGGCCTGACAAACAACAGTCACCCTCGCCCCAGAGCTGACCCACATGCCGGGATGGCACAAACAACTAAGTGGAAAGATAATAAACTAGTTTACCAATTGTGATGAGCCTTCGGCTCAATCATATATACTCGGTGCTTTCAAGTGATATATAATATCCTTTATTCATAGCAGAATACAAGGGTGGCAATCCAATAAAAGGCCGTGAGGTAATGCAATGAGATCTGAAAAAGCTCTGCCATTTATAGGCAGAGTTACAGGAAGTCACAGGAAGTACTCTGATTCATTTCCATCATGCACTGGAAGCATGATAGCTAGCCGATACAAATACACGCATTAACATTGTCCAATTAGATATGAATAAACATATGAAAGAGAACTGGTTCTCAGAAGTGAGGTGCTGAGTCTTTAGCTATTTACCAAATATTATGTTGGTTTATCTTCTCTAGTCATGGTTTTTGGTTTCCGCGAACTGTTGGCTCAACTTTTCTCACTTCTGAGGTTAGCCAGCTCCTGGATATGGTCTCTGCAAGTTATTGAGCTATGTTTGCTCTCTCAGGCTATGGCAGCCATCTTGATGCCGGCCCGGGATTGCTACCCAGGGCCGGGGTTGTAAATACCCTAGGCGTATGATTAATTAGTAATACTGATTGCTTAAACAAAACAATATGTTCACTGCAATAAAGCCTGTCTTGTTTTATTGTATCTTAAGGAGGCATGCCTGTGGTAATTACCACCGGTGGGACCTCTGCGAAGTAGTTGTCGCTGTTGGTGTCCAGTAAAATCCGCTACACAACTCTCGCCATTAAAGACAACCGGTTTTTAAGAACAGAATAAATCATAGCAATCAAAGGGGGTGTGTCTTTGCACTCATGAGTATATATTTATCAGTAAGAATACAGGTAGTGACACGAACAAGATTATCGTATAGAGTCAGTGGGGGAGTCTTCTGGATTAGAAGAGATCTCCTCTTAAGCTACCTGCTTGTGCTGTTAAGCGACTCATTTCAGCAATAATCAATCGTGCCTCGGATTTGACAACCTGCATGTCATCCTCGTTTAAATGTCCTTGTATGAGGAGCCATAATAGCTGTTGCAAGTTTTCTTTCAGCTTGCTCACCTCTGCTTCTATTCCTTCTGCTAAGCGATTGCTCGTTTGCAAGAAGAGCAGTGAAGGGCGAGGTATAGAGGGTTCAGCTGAGTCCGCAGCTGGTTGATCGTCACTGGCAGATGTGTCATCGACCTCTGGAGGGGCTGTCACCATAGCTTGAACAGCTGGCTCACTCCGTTTTGGAACAGTGCAGGGTAGAAGAGTCCCAACGGCGGCAGGAGGGGTTTCCCAGGCCTTCTAAGCCATATTGAGGGTTGGGGAAGTCCACAGTGAGTTAAATGGTTTAACCCTGTTCCTTGCATGGGAGTTGTTTTTCCATATTCCTTACTTGAAAAAATGTTCGCTAGTTTATTTTTGTAACTTAATTTAGTAAAATTACTTGTCATTTGTACATTTTCTCTTGAAAAAGTCACTGCAGTGAAGTTCTGCACCAAACTTTGAAGCAGATGTTTAATAAAGTTAAAAGACATTACGACTTTTACGAGCTGCAATACATTTTTTTTTCCAGCGGGTATTTTGACCTCCGTGCAGTTGACTAGAAGGCACATTAAACAAGCACAAAAGCAGCAGCCCTATTGAAAGAAAAGTTTTGCTCACTTCACTAACTTTCCTATTCAGAGTAAACTAATGATTGTTAATGAATCTTTAGTTGACAAAACATACAGTACTCTGCATATGCACCTTTTCTTCTCATTTTATATTTTTAAACAGTATAAAGACATCAACTATTTTAATTTTTTTCTCTGGTGGGATTCTTTGGGACAAAGTGCCTAATGTAAACGCAATTATTTTCTGATCACCTAATCAAACAAGCATACAGTTGGGTCTGATTTGATTGCTATCAGTAAGATAGACTGGGCTCTGATCATGTGAATAGAGCACCTTGTTAACTAGCGCTTAGCAAGTGACAATATTCTTTGCTTTTACATGTATAACAGTCAAGCTGTAACTTTTCTCAGCAAACTTCAGCTTTATATTTTTAAAGTCATTTTTCAAAAGCAAAGTTGACTTAAACAACATAGTGCACTAATTACATGCTTTTTCTCCACTGATAGCTGCATTTCAATTACTATACGTTGAACTTTTCAAAACATGAAATGCTACAAAGTTGTCACTTATTGATGTTAGATTGTTCGATGGTAGCTTTTTTGACTGACATAATTAGCAGTATAGTCACAGCCTTTTTCTATGATTAAGATAAAGTGATTGTTGATAAACTATGGAGAAAGCTGATAAAAGCTATAAACCATCAGCCCAGTCAACTAACATTGTGTTTACATTCATAGCTTTTGAGTTGAATGAGGGACAACCTCTCTATGTAAACCACATCACTGTGCACTGCAAGTTAGTTGTTTGACATCAACTGGCTGGCTGCCAATCAAAGTGCTAACAATGCAATAGTTAGATAGAAAAGTAAAAGGCTTTCCATAAGTACAACTGCTATACTGTCAGAATTTTTTCTGAACAACTGATTCATCGTTGCCAGTGTTTTTGTCATCTGATGCTGTTAGAGATATCCTTCAATGAAAATCTTCCGATTTCTGTGAAAGTTTTGTATTAGATGATGCCTGTTATTACTGTGTGTGGATTGTAAGCGATGCATACCTAACTATGACCTCTGGAAGTTTCAAGCTATAAATAAGCAATTATCATAGCAGAGCAGAGCCAACAATGATCAGCTAAGCGCAGCGCTGACACCTACAGTAGGAAACATTATAAAATGAAATTAGCTTTCAATAAACTGAGCTTGTTTGGAGATGCTAAAAACTTTTGATTGTGTCAAGTTTAAAAGCATTTTGTTATAACTGAACTGCAAACTGGATATCTGATCCTTCAATGTGTGAATGAAACCAGTGTGGGAAATAGTTTCAGTCAGTGTATCAGCTGCAGCCAGGTAATCAAAGCTTGTGAACTGTCAATGGATGCAATTATAGGTATAGACAGCACCAGTTACAAGTTGGAAAAAGTAGTGAGTAGAGTGAAATTTTGTGAAACAAAATGCAGAATAAAACCTTGGCGGTTTGTTGAACCGAAAATACAGTCATACCAAAATGATGAATTATGTTTAACGATCAATAAATGACTTTGAAAACCATTGCTTTCCTTACTGATTAAGAGTGGTGTGATCTTAACATTAAGATAAATCATCGGCAACACCAGTCAAAGTATCAGAGATAGTCAAAATGCCTATTTGGCTCCTGAAACTACAACCCATCAAATGTGTATTCACAAAAAACTGTCGCTCTGGGGGTTGACAACTTTGAGGGAATTCTATCCCAAAGTTTTTGATGATACACAAAATGCTTTGAACAAAAAAATATTAACAGAAACAAGAAAACTGTGAATTGTAATGATAGTGCAGATTAAAACAAACATTTTGAGTAAAAAAAAATTCTCTGCAAAAATTATTTCGGCCAAAAACTACAAAACAAAAAAAAAACAGGAGGAGACAACTCTGTCATTTAAGTCACTGTGTCTTTTGCTTTTTAGGAACAGCTTCTTTGCTGTCTCTTTCACCAACTTGTGTAGGTCTACACTTCCTGAATTTGTGATGGTCAGTCCATTGCACAAACTGGCAGAACCTAGTAAAACTAAGCCTGTCTACTGCATACACTACGCCGGTCTTTTGGTAGTGCATAGTATCTCCAGGAGCATCAAGCTTTACTTGATGGGAGTATACGGAGTCCCGGCTCTCGCTGGCATACTGGCATCGGCAATAGTGCCTGATGTAATGTTGGCTTATGTGGATGCGCAGTTGTCTTCTATTCGGCGCCTGGTATTGGCACTTGATGCAGGTAGCATCCCTTGCATCCGTCAACAGAGTGTTAATCCTGTTTTCCGTGACTTTGGCCACCCACCGTAGCATGAGCCATCGGATTGGGTTCCGTTTGCCATCTGGTCCATACGAGGTGGTAGGTTCATCATCTATAGTGAGGCAGTGCTCAGGAGTTTCAGTCTTTCCTGGCAGCTCTTCTTTCTCCTCCTCAGGAGCTATTTGCACCAAACGTACTGTCCACTTTGGGGTTACCCGCACTGCAGACGTCGATTTTGTTCCTACAACAATATTATCTCGGTTACGAGGGCTGCGTATTCTAGCAGAGGTTGTTGTTACAGAACTGTTACAAGCCTGGGTGTTGGGACTGGTTAGCTGAATATCGGTAATCTTGGCCAGTTTAGTTAGAACATCGTCCAACCGGACTTTTGCAGTGACACTTGTTTCCTGCGGGGTAGGCCGGTGCCTTCAGCTTCCCATTTTGCATTTACTGCTCTTTCCCAGAATTTTCTCTTGCCCCCGGGTCGGGGTAGTAGATAATGTTTGCTCCAGTATCTCTGCTATAGCCCGGGAGGGTGTACTGACTCCTTGCTTATCATACGTCTCAGAGTTCTTACCCCTGAGAGCCTGCTAAGCATTTTTAACCACTTCGCAACCTTTCGGTCAACATCTGAGAGGTTGCCAGAGGACCCCGGGTCTGGTTAATTATGATTCCTTTTTTATATTCGACTTAAGTTACTTTTAAATTTTACAAACAAGACTTTGCTGCAAAACTCGGTTTACACAAACAAATTTTTTTTACTGCAATGAAACCAAAGATATTCATACAGATATTACTGCAAAAATATTGTATTTTATGAAACACATATTGAATGCATGTTTAAGAATTGTTTCAGCCAATGATGACTTATATAAGCTTTTGTGAAGTTTGGCTCCAGTGGAGTAGTGCTAATATAAAATAGCACTGGAAATGGCTGACCACACTTTGATTACTTCACTTAGGTTTCACTTGTTTCAGATAAAGTCTTTGGTAAACTAAATAACTAGGAAGCTTAAGTATCTATATACAAGTGATTAGCATAGCTTTCAAATATTTCTTAACTAAGTCTATCCCTCCTCCACAGTATGGCTTACTTATGATGGGCAAATCTCCACCAGCCTTAAGTTTATGGAGTAAACAGCAGCGCAAATTTTAAAGATGAAAAAAGGGTCGTCTTGAAAAACTAGCCTTTACAATCTTTAAATGTTGATCTCACTATCACCCCAACCACAGTAAAATGTACAGCTTGGTGTTTTGGACTGCATAATGATATTTCTTCACAATTAAAAATATCTGTGTTTACATCTCATCAGCTAGATCAGACACAGAAGGTAATAAATCTGATATGTTTAACATATTGTAGTGGATTTGGGGGGTTACAACCACTGGCTGAGTGTCTGTGATCCAACAAACTCCTAGTTCACCCACACAGAGAGGTCGCTAGCATTCTGACAGTATGCTGCCACCAGTTACCTCTTTCCTAAAGGTGACAACAGGTTGATACACACCAAATCAGAAGTGAAGGCACATACTTGACTCCACAACTAGTATAGGCTCTCGGCTCAGACGCATAACTCAGAGCTTAAGAGCAATATGCATTTATTCTTACAAAAGAACAGGTTTAAGTACAAGTCCCAATACAAACTGACTATCTTAGCGAAAACTTTGAATTTAAAAGGCAGAGCACAGGAAGCATAATGTGGCAATAACCAAATGCACAAAAGTAAAACAATAGCACAGCGAATAGATAAGCAAATATAAATAGTCAACAAATAAGATAAGGTATATGGGCTTAAGGTAAGTCGCACCCAGAAGTAGTAGGAGAAGCTATACACTCCTTAGCCAGTCACAAGCACTTCCTCTTTCCAATGGTAAGGGTCTCAGTCTTTGTAGGCTTGCTTCCTTGACTTATCTCAAAAGTACTGGTAGGTATCTGGTGAATATGGCCTTCTACTCCCTCTAAGGCTACGTTCAGGCATCAGGCTATGGTGAGTCACTTCCTGCCAGCCCGGTATGGCAATCACAGGTTCGGTAATAAAGTCATGCAGGGTCGGTATGGCTCCAATGCAGGGTAGATACCTAATTGACGTAGGGTTGGTCAGTTCGGTGAAGTTAGTTATTATTGTTCTGGCCATGCAATGGCTGTATAGTGATGCCAGAACAAGTACTGACACATCTGTGCATATGTTTGTGACATGAAAATCCACCACAATATCACTGGGTGAGTTACTAAATACGGTCTTGTTTTTTTTTTACTGTGGTTTATGGACTAGTGTTTTATTGTCGGAGTGCTTGTCTTGTACCTCTTTGAGCTCTTTTGTAGATATTTCTCATATATTTTGTTTTTAAAAGTGAAAGAGTTGTAAGTGTTGTGGTTTTTGGCTACCAACTTGGAGACAGCTGAGCTCACCATCGAACTGCACTACAGTTACATAAAAATGACAAGCTGTGGGCTATACACTCCAGCTTATAAGGGACTAGTCCATCCTGCTCCTCCACTAATCAACTCAATAACTGACACAGCCCTTCTGACTGTTTTGTTTAAATAGAGACTTGGAGCCTGCCTTATAAACTATTTCACTTGGCCAGAACGAGCTGTCAAATATCTGTCCTCATCAAAAACGGGGTACGAATACCATACAAGAGCTAGGTCCCATAAGCAATAACTGCAACAAAGTCGTTAGTCTGAAGATCAGAAAGGTTTGTGACTGCTTTGAACTATGTAACTCTCACATTAC
Source organism: Cryptosula pallasiana (assembly GCA_945261195.1). Lineage (NCBI taxonomy): Eukaryota > Metazoa > Bryozoa > Gymnolaemata > Cheilostomatida > Cryptosulidae > Cryptosula > Cryptosula pallasiana. The sequence continues at coordinate 16,550,206 of OX183134.1, read as the reverse complement.
TTTTATAGGTGGCGACAAACAAATACACAGATATAAAGCCTGGGCTAAATTATCATAGATATTTACACATTTTACATTTTACAAGGACATCGTACGATTTGGTAACTGCTACACCGTGCTATTTTTTCTACAATGTAGTTTGACCGATGAGGAGCTGTCACCTTTTTAACTATTTTCTAGCCAATAGGATCACCCTAAATAATCAGCTTTAAACCTAATATCAGTTTTCGGTCAAAATCAATTTTTTTTTTCTTCCTAACAGTAAAATTAATTGTTTTTTTTTTTTAAAGACAATTCATTATTCTCTTAAGCCGACTAAAAGCAAAGACTTTCATTGTTACAATTATAATGACAAATGGAAATGCCCAATGATAGATACTATGTGGTCCTTGGTAAATGATGTTGATTGATGCCATAGTTATTTGGTTTACATACTTTGCTATGAACATCCATACATGCGATGCACAAGGAATGAAGCTCTTCGAAGCTTCAAGAGAGTGCATCACTGCGGCAGTCAATCACAATCAGTTAGCTACTATAGATCTTGTAAAGTGCATCGTGAAATTTTAAGATGATGATCGTTAGAAAAACTTCAATTTTTCCTGGCTAATTAGAAAAATAAGATGTGGTCTCCGTAAATTAACCATGATACGTGTGAAATAAACAATCGAGTAGCCTAGTCTTAATACAATGTACATAGCCCGGAAGAGTATAACAATCATTAGTAAGGTTGATCAGTAACTTGTTCACATCAATAAAGTTCATGGTAACCAAATTTGAGTGAGAAAAGGAATCAAGAGTATTAAATTGCTGCCCCTGTAGCAAGTGTGTCCTTTAAATACATTTCGTGTAACCCAGCAAGCTTGCCCGACCATACAAGTATCACTAACTATTCATACCGTTCCGTCATAGAAAAGTTCCCTTACAGTGAACTGGGTGACTGCTTGCTGATTATTGCTTAATTGGGGACTTCCCCCTGCTAGAGGCTGGTGATTACCCGTGAAAGTTAATAAAATTTAAATGAAAAAGAGGAAGTTTTCACTATTTTTGTTTTAGTATCGCCTCAAGGAAATAATAATAATCTCCAACTCGCAACATTGCACGCATTATTCTATCGAGCTCTCTTAGTCAGATTTTCTCTATAAGATTTCTAACTGAGACAATAGCTAGTATTAATAATAAAGTATTAGCTCACCATCAACTGCTCTCCCTTCATCATCTTCTACCTCAACCTTTATATCTGTAGTAGCAACAATTCTGTTATGTAACATACCATCATTTGTTCCCTATTTAATAGCAGAATATTGCTTAAAGTTTACTATCACATTTCATTCTCACCTCTAGGATAATAACATTCACCAACAGTTGTGGTCACTGGTTCCATCTTTGCTACTTCAATATCTAAAGGGAAAGAACAGAATATAAAGCTTTGAAGTTTTAAAAGTTGATACTGTGCGAAAAAACAACCTTTTCATAGTGAAAAGAAACAATTCTTTTTGTGCAAAATATTTCACCACTTTTTCATGATACAATACTATGATTTTACTTTCCAAACATTATATGTTCAATCTTTACCTCTAGGATAATAGCATTCACCAACAGTCGTGGTCACTGGTTCCATCTTTGCTACTTCAATATCTAAAGGGAAAGAACAGAATATAAAGCTTTGAAATTTTAAAAGTGGATACATCGTGAAAAAAACCAGCCATTTCATTTCTAAAAAAAACCACTCTTGTCACACAACATATTTTACCACTTTTTCACTGTTTAATAGTAAGATTCTATTTCACACATTTCATAGTTTTAGTTCTCACCTCTGGGATAGTAACAATCCGCAAAACCTGTGGCCACTGGTTCCATCTTTATCAGTTTAGAATCTAAAAAAAAATTACGGCTAAAAAATATACTTTTCAATTCCAGCATTTTCACCTTGAAGGTAATTCTCTAATTTAGCTTAAAATTTAACCATTTATGTCAAAATATTGAAACTAACTTTATCTGGCTCACAAGTTTCTTTTCATAAACAGTTGCAAAATATTTATGCTCAATCATTGTGACTGAAAATGTACTGTTTTATGTACACAGTTTTTTTGGCACTGAACACCAGATGACCCTCACATTTAAGTTTAAATGATTAGAAGTTTGGTGGTTTAAAACAGTAAAGTGATACAACAGTAAACAGCGGAAAATCGAAACAATAAACAGTTACTGGAAAAAAAAAGGGACAGCAAGCGACGGTCTCATAGCATCTAGAACACCATCTAGAAATGATTAATAATGAGAAGACATTATCACCATCCAAACACAGAAGACCATAATACACTCCAATTAACTAAATCCAATTATGCATTAAAAAAAATATCTGCTATCCCAGTTATTCTGTAGCGGATTTTTATGTCACACTACCTTCCGCTAAGGGTTGTGCTGGTAGACACTCACTCTGTGCAACCACAACTATACCGTCAGCCACTTCAGGCTTAACAATCAACAGTTTACCTCAACTCATAGGTGACTCTGTGCCGGGATGCCACAAACAAGGTGTTGTAAAGTAAGCAACCAACTTTAGCAATGGTAACGAGCCCTCGGCTCAGACATACACACTCAGAGCTTCCAAGTGGTGTATAATAATAACCTTTATTCATATCAGAATACAAGGTGGCTATCCAATGCATGGACAAGAGAGCTACCTATGCCATGTCATATCAGGTAATGCAATGAGTATGAAAATTGCTCCGCCTTTTATAGGCAGAGTTACAAGAGCATTGATGGAAAGTTTCTATCATGCACAGGAAGCATGGCAGGAAGTAATATAACATATAGTAAGAGGTATTGTCCAATAAGGTTATAATAAACTAGTTTAAAGTACACTGGCGCCCAGAAGTAGGGGGCGGATTTCATGGCTAGCTTGCCCAGTGATAGGTTAATACATATCTTGATAGTTCTTGAGTCTGCTACATGGACCTAGTAGAATAGACTAATACATGGGCGGAGAGCTTGTCCCCACTATGCCAACCTAACACAACATGACCGTCAAGTCACGTGATTTAAATAGCAGTTGTCATAGTAATCCCGCCGCAATTAAATAGTACTGCGGATATAACAATAACGTACTTGATTGGAACTAGTGGATTTTCTATCACTACTGATGCCTGGTTCATTGAATGATAATTATTAATTTATTAATAAGTATATAATACTTGGTTAATATCACCATCATTAAATATACTACTGATTATTGTTTCGTGTTTTTTGTCATAAATTTGCTTTATTTTTAATTTACCATCATTATTGCAAATTATAGAAACTTTTATACTCTATAGTTATTTATGTATATAATAATAATTGTTATATGTAAATTTATTTATTATCATTTTTATTAATCATTAATTACTGCCTAGTACCAAATACATGGATGGAGTAATGCTGTTCTCAATAATACATTGTTGATTACTATATTTCAATTGATATTTATTAATCACAGCCATTATAATTATTAATAAGCAAACTGAGTTTTTATATTTGTATAGAACTCTACTATGGTAAACTACGGCAATCAAAAATTTTATGGGGATTTATCTTTACTTGGCTATGTTCTGGGGTGCTCCATTTATGTAAAACCGAGCTAAATAACACGCCACACGAACAGGTGGCCATTAATTTTTTCACCAATGGCGGTCAACATGGTCCGGAAAGGAAGTTTCGCAGGTAATACAAGGTAGGCTCCGCCCAGGTATTAGTCCATTCTACTAGGTCCATGGTCTGTTACCAGCCTTTGATCCATGTTTCTCTACATCTAAGGGCAGCCAGCTCCCGGTGGTAGTCTCTGGAGGTACTAAGCCAGGTTTGGTCTCTCAGGCTATGACAGCCATCTTGTTACGGGCCCAAGATAGCTACCCAGGGTCGAAGTAGTAAATACCCGGTGCTGGTATGACTAATTATTATCATAATCCACTCAAATAGAGCATTATATTTGTTACAATAGATTCCGATCATCGTCTATTGTGTTCAATGGAGAAATGCCTGTGGTAGCCACCATCAGGGGGACTTCTGCGCAGTAGTGGTCACTGTAAGTAGTCAATAAAATTCACTACAATTCGAACAGCAGCTTTATCCTTTTATTTTTACAATTATTCTACTCTTTGCAAAAATATCAAATGAGAATGTTAAAATGGGAAAAATGATGCTGTACAGATTGTGCAAGCCAGTCTGACAGTCGTGACAACAAAGTTACTCAAATTCTAGCAATGATAAAAATGTTCAATTATATTTTATCAGAATTGGAGAGACAACTCCACTGATCTAAGATTCCAAAATCTTTTGAGGCGCTTTAAGGAACACCAGAAGTATTGTAATGGATTTTGCGAAGGATGTCCACTAGCAGTTTATTTGTGATATCAAAAGATGTTGAGCTGTTAACTAGTAGTAGTGATGGAGAATAAGGACCAGATCACATCAGTAAGTGTGTGTGTGCCCTTGTAAGATGGCACATTACAGATGACGGTTACACCTAGATGAGGATTATATGTAGAAATATGACTGAAAGCAGCTGGAGGAATATGAAATAACGTCAGAATACAACTACTAGTTTTTCGTCGAGAGTATCTCTCACATTTCAACTAAATCATTACACAATCGAATTATATAAACGTCTGCGTCCCTTTTTATTATTCAGTTAGTAATTTGATTTTTCACAGTCAGAGATTTGATTGCGCTACGCTCCAGTATGTGTGAAAACTACTTCACTTGATTGTGAACCCTAGTGTTATATAGGAAAGTATGCTTATATTGAGGACGTGTTTAACGAACGACTAACAGAAGATAACAGGTATTTGTAAATCGATACGCCGTGTTTGAAACGGAACATTAGCTTAGAACATCATCAACTTTCAAAAACTTCCTATAAATCACCTAACGAATTATAAAGAAAATAACTCCCAATTTTTGAATAATAAAAAAAAAACAAGAGTAACCTCATTATAAACAGCATTAGCCTGGGAAGTTGTCCTTTGTGTTTAGAATGTGTTCAACGATGGCGACTATTTTTCAATATTTTTAGCGCAACAAGACCGGTTTATGAAAAAAAGCAAATTAGACTCTTTTATTGTTCGCATTTATTTTATCGAGACCAGCAAACAATATTATTGTATGCTGGTTGATTAATTTTTATTCAGTGAACTACTTTTTGTTGACCCACGAGTTGTGAACAAAATGATTATTAATATGATGCTGCAATTATTTTTATTGCCTTCAGTTTGACAATCAAAGGTTGCAAATACTCTAACTCTTGTTAGAGTGCTATCATAAACCACCGCAGAGTAGTGTAGGGTCAGATCCAGATTCCCTTCACCGCTGTGGATCAGTGACTGCAGTTGATAAAAAGGTGGATACTTCTGAAAGAAGCAGCTCTCTAGCAGTTTTTGGTAAAGATCGGGCTCAAATCCTTCACAACATCACATTAAACGAATAATTAACTATAATATTTTGCATCCGACGAATAATAAACTAGAATAATTTATACATAAACTGCATTGCTCAAGCAACACTCTGCAATGGTGTTAGGATTACTACATTTAGTAAAAATAGGGCTTATCAGGAACCCATTTATAGAACTAGAATGGTTTCATATAAATTTAAAGTAATAAAAGTATATAACGAGCATTTTCACAATGGAAAGTATCATGCATGATATGTTGATTGAAAGGAGTGATGACTTAAGTTTTAAGAGAGAAGTGAATCAATCTAGTATCTATATCACAGCAGAAAACACAGCACTAGCAGTAAGAACTGTACCAACCTGCTACAGTAGAATAGGCAGATGCTTCTACCTCCAACTTGTCACTTTCTGTATCAACTGAGTCCATTTCTCCAGCTACAAAGTTTATACATCTAGAATAGTTAATGGAACATGTGTATGTGTGCTTTAAATCTTACCTTCTTTTCCGTCAAATTTAGCTTAGAGTGGGAAACTAAATTGTTAAAATGAAGTCGAATAGTCAGGATTAGTCTCATGGAAACATCCGTTTTTGTTTTACAGTTTCAAACATTAGTTTATGTTGTCGATGTACCAGTGTTGTTGTTTTGATGTATCTAATGTTTATTACATAGATTCTTGTCAATAATATCAGTTTTAAAACACTGCAATGTTCACAATCGTCCAGTTTAGTAACTTTCCCTGATTTGTACTAGCTATTATTGCTAGACTATCACCCAACAAGTTTTTTTGTAATCGCTGTACAAATACCTGCTTTTCACATTAGCCTATCGTTTTTGTTAGTTTCGTGAATAAAAATAGGTGATGAATAAACAATATAACTAATGATTGTATAGAGGTTCTCGTTATATTTTCAACTCAAGAAGTTATACTTGGCATTCCCCACTATTCAGAATAAAAAGTAAGTCTAATACAAACACACAAGCTCACAATACCAGTGTATACCTCTAGTAAAGCTGATGGGGTGTACTTCTATGTAATTTGGACTAGTTTTTTCACATCTAGAGTGACTTGTCATAATGGAATTGCACAACTGTGCCAACTAGCAGCTAATGTGAGAATGGAATTGCCCTATTGAGCAAGTTTTTGTGCATGTTATTTAATTGGCTGGGCAAGTATTACTAGTTAGGGATGTGTTAGCTACTGCAGACACTTAAAAAGATAACGAGCCACAAGAATTGGCTTTTGATTGGCCGATTGGTTAAAGAAGGTCATTTCCTTGTTTGAATGTTTACTTTTAGCCAATGAATTTCGAGTAAATTCAAATTCACTGTTAGAACTTTTTACTCTAGAAGTATTATGTGTACTGCTGTTGTGTTCAGTTGGCAGTTGATCTGATCTTTGCCTTATACAGTGTTAGTGCGCAGTGCTGACATAACCTTATTCATAGCTTCAGTTAGGTGTCGCTTGGGTGCTGATCTATTTGATAGCTACTGTGTGCACTAGTTATTGCGAGCCTTAGAGCTTATAGCCAACTACGTTTATTATTATCCAACCAAACTACCATGTGAGTAGTCTGGCTGGCTGCAGTTCTATTAGCAGAGAATCATTTTGGGTTAATTTTCTATCCAGGACTCATACTTTTTGAAACAACTCTCGTACAGAGTGGACTGGACTGAAGGCTCACCAGAGCTGACACATGGGTGGAAATTCTTTTCAGGGAATGTATTCTATTGCTTTTGTTTTACCTCAATGGCACCCTTAAACATTAGCCTGGTAAGCTACTAGCTTGTGAGAGCAGGACTCTATACTCTTGCTTGCCGATAACTTGGGTAATTTTTTACTAGCTGATCCCACATGTATTATGGAGAAGACAGTCAACCAAGAGACTCTTTATTTATTGCCTTTATTTGTCTATGCACAAGATTATGGTGAGCCAAATACGTCACTAACAGGTAACTATGCTGAGAATCATGCCCCAGATCAGAGTTGAAGTGTAAACACTTTAACGATTGAATCACACCAGCATTTTTTGCTACGTAGATGTCTCCTGTAAAAGTCGTATGCAAAATATTTATATTGGTGGCAACTGGTTGATAGAGTGGTTGTATAGGTGCAAAGATCAAATGCACCAGAGCTTACCCTTACCTTTCACTACCTCCCTCTCATACCCCTTCCCTCATCCTCCTCCCAGCACTAACACCAACCTACCGCAACAATTATTGACTCCGCTGGAGCAGTTCTTCCCAGCTAAAGATCTCTAAAAGCTGGCCTGATACACTACAGATCTTTCACCGCAGTGCACACCCCAGCACAGTAACTCCCGATCCTACTCCTAACCATGTATAACAACTCTCGACTGTGGAATAGATCTTGCCCGCTTTTCTGATCAAAATACAACATAAATTGACCATGTATGTGACTGCTAAAGCTTTCTTGATTGTGATAAAGCAGTTGCCGGCCTAGGAATGAACCACAGTTGTTATTCTGATCCAGTTGCAAGTTTTTACAGAACATCGACTGTGCTACAGCACCCTAAACACTGCTACAGCAATCCAAACTGACTACAATACCTCGGACTGTGCTACAGCCACAGCAACCCCCGCCATGCAACAATAACCACGACCCTGCTAAAACACTGTCAACCCTGATACAGCCACACTAACCCTGCTCCGCCTTTTTGAGCGCAGAAAACAAAAACAGCCTTTGACCAAGTTCCAGCCCCCAGAAGGACAGTAATGAGCTCATCAGTGTCACCTCTCAATAGAAATTCCCAAAAGACAGGTCTCAGCTGACCAAACCCTCTCCTCAAATCTCCATTGCTACGAGAGCCATACACGGCTCAACCCCTCTAGGTACCTTCTCTGGGAGCAGTTTCAAAGGCAGTCTATGTAGAGGTGATGCCGATGAATGAGCTGATCAGGACAGCAACTGCCCCTCTTTCCCAAATTTCATAGGCTGTGTAAGTCCTGATATGAGCTTCTATTCTTCAAGTAGAACAGATAATGCTCAGGTAACTCAAACCCTAGGCGAAACTCACTATTCCATCACCATAATTTAGCACCAGCTTGGCCAGTGGTCACTTTTCAGAGTTATTAAATAGAGACATGGGTAGTTTTACAAATTGGCGTGGACTATATAATGGAATTGCATAGCTTCACCAACTAGCAGCTGATAAAAGAAGGGAGTTCCCCCAGCGAACAACTTTTGTGTGTGTGCTAGTTGATTGTTTACGACAAATATTGGGGCTCTCCGTGTATTTTTTTGAACACTGATGATTGCAGTGTCATAAGTGTGACGTTACGATTCACCCTAATAAGATTATAATTGTTAAGACTGAAGAAATGAAGACTAGTGTTTATTGTTGCCAAGGAAGATTTAGTTCGTAGTTGTATTGAGTGGTGTGTACATAACTGACAATAATTAAGGGTCAGTGAGTTGAAAGCAGGCATCAGATTCATCTATTTACAAATTATTATTACAATAAATTATATGAACTTCTAGCATGATTAACCAGTAGCCAAAAAGAGTGTGCGGTTGTTCGATTGATATTATTGGCTGGCTAATGAAATAATGAAAACTGATGGGCTGATGACTGCAAAAGATTCAAACCATTGAGTAAAGCGTAGATTACTTTGGGGGTCAAGACCATAGTGGATGCAGGCAATAAGGAGGCCATGAAAGATGATGCTATTTTTTTTATTATGGTCATTGGTATAAAAAATACATTATTTATTAATTAGCCATACAATACAAATCAGAAGTGTTGTTTGTGACATTGATATAAATTTTTCATTTCCTTTGTAGTTCACCAATTGAAAGTTTTTCATCAGTAAATTTCCAATTATCAAGCTTGATAAATATTATCAAATTGATAATTATTATTGATTAGGTCTATATCATTTTTATGGTTATTTCTAGTTTTACAAAAAATATGGCTGATGAATATTAGCAAGCAGTAAGTTATACGTAGCTATACATTGAAAAATGCCTAGTAATTTTTGTATTTGTGATTTTTAGAATTTTTTTATCAATCATCAACATCAACAACTCTTGCTATAATAATAATTAATAAAAATAATCACAAATTTAAATAAATAACAACTATTTTATTATCTTGAAGTCTGGGTGTTGAAGATTAGTTCTGCATTGAATGTAATATAGTAAAGGCCTCTACAAGAATTATAGTCTACAACATCTCTGTAATGTTGGCATGAAAAAATGGAGATACAATGTTGGAATTATTGCTTCAGATGGTAATCACTGAGTTTGAGACTATAGAAAATCAAGGTGATTGTGTAAACCCAAAGTCAATAAGTTTGTTTGTTTATTAGTTACTTTTGAGGTAAATGCCACATAAATTTGGTATGCATTACAAAAACTATTGTAGTGTTTTTCTGTTTACACCACTGACACAATGGCCTCCATGTACTCCTGATTGCAATAGCTAATGTCCAGACAACGATGCAACTGTTCCTTGTTAATAGTAATTTATTAGACACATTCTATTTAGCAAGATATAAGTATTCTAACTAATCCATAAGTACTATAAGCCATCCACAAAACTTCTGCCTCCCTGATCTCCAGCGATTCCTTTTATAGGAAGAAATCAGGGAGGCACACTCCCTTATTAGGGTGAACCAATGTCACAAGTTATTACAATCTAATAGCAAACAGTTACAAACAATACAAAAATATATAGAAAGGCAATCAATGAGAGTAATGCACGCATGGCACATAATTTACTAAGTCCAGGGCTCTTCCTTCTTTAGCTTGGGTTCTGCTCCATTGCTCTCATCTCCTTGTGTGGCCTTAGCAGGCTCCTACGTTTAGCATCAGCTCAAGCTTCTCGCTTGTGGCCATTTGTGACAGACTCTCTCGGCATAGTAGCCATTTATGACAGACTCTCCCGGTATAGTAGCCATTTATGACAGACTCTCTCGGTATAGCATGTATACTGAGCATGCATGATGAATAAATGATTTATTTAACTTCTAATATTTAGGGGTACTTCTAGTCAAGGGAAAGGGTTCTTTTGCACTCTTTGAGGGGTGACAAGAGGTGCAGGGTAGGGGGGTTGAGGGAAGGGGTTGGGGGTCACTGGTTTCACACAAATCTCCCACATTACTATGTCGAACCAACTAAAGCTATGTGCACAAGGATAACATAAAAATAATGTCCACCTTGAGCCACCTGAAAGTCTACTCTTTGGACAATAGGAAAATAATAATAAAGTTTGCAGGAGGTTTTAATGAGGAGGTCCAAGTTTCTGGCGTTTTCAGGGAGTCGAGCAGTTTTTAGGAGTAAAAAAAGATGGTATTTGAAGATCGTGAAATTAGAAGACACTCTCAGATTTCAACCTAAAACACTCAAAAAAACATACTAAAAAGTATTTTTAAACTCAAAAGGATCTTGCAACACCCGATCTGTTCCGGCTTGGTCATCCATTCCTACTTCAAGAGCATTTCGCTGCGGTGCGCTTGGATATGGTGGCATTACATTATGCATGTTGGATAAGTTATTGCCCCAAAATCTGACCACATGGCGGTGAAAAGCTTTTGAACTATCCTCTTGGACATTTGCGCACCAACTTTGGCAGATTATCCCAACAAGCAAATAACATCCAGGGGACATTTCACAACATTGTCTTCATGAAACATTGGCACAAAATGTTTTCCGAATATTGTTGCAACGTTTTGAGATAACGTTTCAGGAAAATGTTTGGCGAAAATGTTTCTCAGACGTTTAGAAAATGTTATTCAAAATGTTTGGCCGGACATTACAACAACATTGTGACAAAATGTTTATATAACATTCGGCACAATGTTAAGAAAATGTTACTAAGCTAATGTTCTTTTAAAACGTTTAAAAAATGTCCAGACAACATTTGTGCAAATGTTAGTTTGTAACGTTACAGGAATGTTCCACTTGGATGTTCCTTCAACATCGTGATGTAACATTCAAATAATGTTGCTTTTGAACATTGTTCTAACATTTTAGCAAATGTTATCGGGAGGTTATCACCCGACATTTTTCTTCAAACCTTTTCACAACATTAAGATAATGTTTTCCCAAATGTTACTTCAGCACATTGTGACAATGTTATTGACTAATGTTTAGCAAACGTTTGTTTACAACCTTTGTTTAACATTTTTTAAAAACATTACAGCAATGTTTCTACTAATGTGCTGGGAACGAGTTGCAGCCAACATTACGGTCAAACAATCATGCAATGTTGAGATAACATTTGCTCAAACGTCATTTCAAAACATTGTAACTATGTTACTATGTAATGTTCAGCAAATGTTTGTTTTTGACATTTGTTTAACATTGTTTAAAAACATTACAATAATGTTATCACCAATATTCTGTGATCGTTTTCAGCCAACATTGCTTTCAATCCTTTTTATAACATTAACATAATGTTTTCCCAAATGATACTTCAGCACATTGTCACAATGTTATTGGGCAATGTTTAGCAAACATTTGTTTACAACGCTTATTTAACATTTTTTAAAATACATTACAACAATGTTTTTACTAATGTGCCGGGAAGGTTTTGCAGCCAACATTGCTGTCAAACAATCATGCAATGTTGAGATAACATTTGCTCAAACGTCATTTCAAAACATTATAACTATGTTACGATGTAATGTTCAGCAAACGTTTGTTTTCAACTGCTATTTAACATCGTTTAAAAACGTTAAAACCATGTTTTTAAAAATTTTGTGGGATCTTTTTCAGCCAATATTGTTTTCAAAAACTTATAGAATGTTCAAATAACATTTGCTTGAACTTTATTTCAGAACATTATTACTATGTTGCTATGTAATGTTTAGCAAACATTTGTTTTAAACCTTTATTCAACATCATTGGAAAACATTACAATAATGTTTTTAAAATTGTTCCGGGAATGTTTTCAGCCAACATTGTTTTCAAACATTTATAGAATGTTGAAGTAATGTTTGCTCAAATGCCATTTTAGAATATTGCAACTATGTTACTATGTAATGTTTAGCAAACGCCTGTTTCAATGATTATTTAACATCATTCGAAAATACTACAATAATGCTTTTAAAAATGTACTGCGAACGTTTTTCATCCAACATTATTTTCAAACGCTTGTGGAAAGTTGAAATAATGTTTGCCCTAATAGTACCCCACAACATTGTAAAATGGTTGTGAGGCTCCTTGTAGGACAAAATTTTGGATAAAATTGTAGTATACAGCAAATGTTTATTTTTATGGAGTAAAGTTGTTTCTGACCATGTTTTTTTGATGAACTTTTTATGCTACTTTGTGACACAATACTAAAAGTACTGAACACACAGAGGTTGTTACTTGTCAGTTACCTCAAAAGCATTTTCTGGCAAACTTGTGATTATGTTTCAGGGTAGCGAAGGGCTTATGCTCCTATTGCTGAACATTTTCTGTGAATGTTTTTTTTCAAACTCTTGAATAACTTTTTGACTAAGGTCAAGCGTTGATGAATTCCTGAACAAAAAAACCTTTTTTGTCTACATTAAAACTAGACAATGATCACTTTATATCAGGCTATTGTTTTGCAAAAAAAAGTTTGTGTGAGATTTGAACAGTTTTGTTTACCATATTTTCCATCATTTAAATAGTGTTGTATCCAAAAGAAAATCAGATAGTTGCAGGGAACCACATAATGTGTTTGTATGCACCAAAGCTTGATTGCTGAAATTTACTAATCTATTTGCTAGCAAAAATTCCTACTTTTACAGAGAAAGTAATGGGGACACAACTTCTCTGAATTGCTGAGCTATACCATGTGCTGAGTGAAATATTCACCAAGTTCTAATTTGCAACATGGTAAAAAAAACTATACCAGTAAGTAGCTGCAGCCAAGTGGTTAAACTCTGCAATGTGATTCAAGTTTGTACATTAAGTATTGTTACAATTTTTTCTTCGGTGTATCAGATTTTAGTTATTTTAGGCCTATTATTTTGTTAGAGGCGAGAAAGTCATTATGTCAACAAAGCAAAGCTAGATGAAAACTATTGGCTAGACCTACATCTGTTTAAGTGGAATAACTAACTTTAAAGAAATCACTTTTTTTGTTGAGCCCATGTAGTTCTCCATTGCATGTTCAGTAATTAGTTATTGCAACATAATTAGCCGAAGCCTTTAGTCTATCAACTTGATTTTAGAGCTCTTTTTATTCAGTGGATAATAACAGTATTTTATAAGCAAAAACCGTTGACTACTCTCCATGTGAAAGCAACTGGTTGATCTTCATTCAAATTCATTGAAAGTTCACTGTCAAACCAAAGGGTAGAATGATGGAGTGCAGACAACTCCTGCATTGCTTACAAGCTGTTTGATTTTTCTTTGGTTCAAATGTTGAGAAACACAACGTTGTTGAAATTAAGCATGGAGTTGCAGATACAGAGAAAAAATGACTTCTGCATGTCCAATTGGTAATTTTGATACTCATTTTAGTTAAATATGTTTCTATGGCAAACGTTCTTGGAAATGGTTGGCCCGTAGCAAAAGTTCATAATGTTGAGCTTTATCAAAATTTAGAGGCATTAAACCTTTAGCCTCAAAACGATTGATTCTTCTAACTTTTTGATGTCACCATCATGGTCTCGAAAGGAAAGCAATTGATTTGTTACTGAAACTGTATTTCATTATGCTTTATGCGTAAAAACCATCTCATAAAAAAGTATAGTGTCTGAATATACAACTAGTTTGACATGTTGGTGACTTCCAATGTGTTTATAACTATTGAGCAACGAGTCTTTAAATTTAATGGTACAATCAAGTTGAACTGGCAGTTATTTATTTTTTCATTTTTAATTCAAGTTTTTTTTATGTGAAGCCTTGAATAACAATTATTTGGTTGCAGTATATTGAAGCCTGTTGATATTGACTTGTTTGTAGTCATATTGCGTAGTAAGTGAAATATTAGCATGGTGCTACATAAACAAAATCAGGTTTTTTTTTTATTCGTTGCCATCAAGATCTCACAGAAAATATCTGATAAGCGTGCGCAAAGTCTGTGTTATACAACCATGTAATCCTTCTGATCTCCCACTATAAAACTTCATTAGTAGAGCATTCAGAAACAATGGCAAAGTAGCTTTGGTTATGAAGTTCTTTGAACAGACGTGAAGGTGTTTCATTGTTAGGCGAAGCCTTTCAAAATAAAGCAATTATCGTAGATATCAGGGAAAATTACTGTACAAAGAAAATTTCTAGGCCAACAAATTGTTAGAAACAACATTAACCAATAAGTTTCACATTTCAAGTCAATTATGCTACCCTCTTTTCCAACATCGATCAATTTCAGTTTTTTATAGACCGTTTCCAAATGCATTGTTTGGGGCAGCACCTCTCTATCACGACTTTATTAATTACCCACTTTCGATGGTGCAGTTAACAAGTTTGCTCTGTTTGCTTTCAAGCAAACATGAAGAAAACAACTGTTTCAAAAACTAGTTACCGATTTTTGGATTTGCACAAATACAGGTATGAAAATCACAGTGCAAAGTTTAGTGTATGTACCAATGCAGCGCTATTGATCGGAGTTTTTTATCTAGCGCCCTATTTAACAAAATTTGTTTTTAATACTTTTTGCAGCTACATTGAAGAAAAGTTAACTGATATGATAACTACTGGCTTAGCCCTGGCAACTTGTTATTTTGTTGGATGCTTTAGAATCTTGTAAAAGCAGTAATCCTTTGTAAAGTGGTGCCTAGAGATAAAACTCTTTTGATCAGTAGTTTAAGCTAGTTACATAACCAATGTAAGGTTGATGAGCTTGACCTAGAACTAGATTATGGTACAAAAAACCTATTTCACAAATGGCTCTTGACAAAAATGGGTGCAAACTCTCTAATAGTTTTCAATTTGTAAGTGATGTGTTGATGTAATTGACCTTTCCAAGTGTGGTTAGCATTTGTTTTACAGCTGTTAGATTTTTTCGCAGTCACAATCAAAGTAAAGAATCAAAATAGTTTGAATGCGCTAAATCTATAAACTGCAAGAAGGGAGAGGTGAGAGTAGCTTTCTGGGTAGAAAGTTCAGAAGCTCTCTTTTTGTTTGTGGATACCATGTACTTGTCTTGTTCGTCAATTAATTAGAAAAAATCACAAGCCTCAAGGTATAGGCCTACAAGCATTTCTTAGCTCTGTGATGCTCTGTTTTGTGGCATTATAAGCATTTTAGGTTAATGAACCTGTTTTATAACTTGATGGGTAACCCTCACATGCTTTCTTGTTTTGAATAACAATTTTGATTTTTGTATTTAACTAAAAAAATTTCATTGATATTAACCCAGAGTTATTGAATTGACGGTTTTTGGTGCTTTTGATTACTTCCTTGATTACCTGTCAATTTTCAGTTTTATTCTACTTACAACAATTACCTGGCTTTAACCCACGAAAGTTTTTAGGTTTCACAGGCTGTTATGAGTAGCTAGCAAAAACAGATCAGGAGTTTGTTGCTCAATAAGCATTTCCATCCGTCTTGTGTGCCAAAAGTGACACTACGGACATAAAGTTTTCACCATTTTTTTCCTTATTTCCAGCTTCGATGTTTTAAAACTGTCAATTAATGAGCCTCCAAATACTGTTGCATAATTAGCTTGAGCTGTTGATTTTTAAATATTAATTTTTTTCCAATCACATGTTAATACCATATGGTAGTTAGAATAGAAAATGTTTTTGGGAGTGAGTCTCTGCACTTTCGGTAAATATTTTTGCAAGCTTTTTGTGCTCGAGTTGGTGCTATCCAAAAGTAAAGAAAATGTTTCATTGTAATATTTAATCAAAGAACAGTGTACTGTAAGTTCTATCACATCTCATAGCTGGTATAAAAGGAGTTACTACAAACATCTGTTGTGTAATAGCAAGAAGATTAATCTATCTCTATCTCACTTTAAACCATATCAAAGCAGTGGGAATAAGAGCATATTAAATTTGTTTATAAGAGAGAGATTGAACAGAAGTGAGGCAATTTGATGGTGCTGTAAAACTGTCTGAACATTCAATCCAGAAACAGGTACTAAAATAAAGCAATTCGTTGGAAAAGGCTTTAAACTCTCTTAAATATAAAAAAACAACTGTTCATGAAACGCTTTTCTTCAATTTTTTTCAATGCCGAACTATCAGCCATATTTTTACCTGTTGTCTTTTTATCAAAATCAAATGCGGCTAAATTGAAACCCAATCAAAATCAAAGCGTGTAAGGTAACTTGAGAGTTGATTAAGGTGTTCTGCAAACTGACAATGTAGTTCGATAAGTTCTACCACGTTTCATCTGAGGCAATTACTTGTACACTGATTACAAAAAATTAAAAAGCTATGAATAAAAACTTGAAATAGTTACAAAATAAGATATTACTTTTATCAGCACCACATCGCAATGAATAATATAAAAAGTTAGTTTGCAGATCAGTTTGTTTTTGCGACTCAGCTATTTTATGTAAAAATAATGAAGCTGCTTAGTAGGTATTAATAATCTCCTGAATTTCTGTGAATGCTGTTAAATAATGATTTTTAACAGAAAAAACACTCTGTATGAAAAAAATGGCGACACAGCTACTGCATAATTTCTGTTTTCTTGCTTTAGTATTAAACTCTCCGAAAACATCTACATGCACCTAACTAACCACATTTAGTGTCGTATCTTCAAGCAGATGCAGGATTACATAATCGACAATAAGTCCTTTATGTGCTAAATAGATAATTGACCAATGGGTTCTAGCAGATGTGAAACATCATTTCAAGTACATATTCGGTGTGTTGACAAGTTATGAGAGCTTCAGGCTGATAATATACATTGCAACAGGCATTGTGTTTGCTTTCTTCCAAAAGTTTTTGTTACAGGCTGCATTGATTTTGAGACAAAAACAAACCAAAATCATTATTTTTTTTCTTAAAATGTTGGATCTTATTTGTATCTTTGAATGCTTTGGGACATGGTATTTTTGAAAGAAATTTAGTTTTAATTTCACTGACAGCTTAGGTAAGCTAAATTTAATATAGACTATTGCAGTCTATTCCGTTTATTGGTCTGTTATTGGTATCTGAGAAAGAACCTGCCGCTAAATTCAGTTTTTGGCAAGTGGCTTTAAATCTAAATAGATTAGCACAACTGTTAACAATGATCAAAGAGGAAAATTAGGAATGTAAGCTATTGCCTCCATAGGAAACCAGTGAAATCACAAGTGTTGGGTTTCTGAGATATAACAAACATAGATGGTGTTCGCATAATGTGAAAAAAAGTTTAGCTTTGTGGTATGTGGTTTTTGTTATTTTTTGTTCTTGACATGCTGGAAATAGCAAACAAGCATAAATTGTAATTAAAAGAATATTGTATTATAGTCAAGCATATTTTCTTGACTGTAAAGCGAGATTATTTTGATGTAAAGTACATGGGCATAGCCCAAAGTTAGTAGAGATGAAGCACCACAATATTGTGGTACTTCATCTCTACTAACTCTCTGCTCTGTTCATATACTTTGCATGAAGCTGGTTTCAAGCTAGATTATTTAAAATCAAGCTATTAACATTGAAAAACTTTTTTCTGTTTTGCATTGGGCAACAGAAGATATTGGTACATAAAATATTTTTTGCTAATGTGCAATGGAGATTTCATCTACTTGCAAGCCAGACAGCAGTTGGAGAAGAAAATGAGTTCAGAAGCTTGCTTGGCATCCTTTGTCAACCTTTGCCACATATTAAATTGCTTTGTGGTTAGCTTATTGTAAAGCATTATGTAACTCTTGCCTGCGCACAGTGGGGAAGTAGTGCATAGCAACCCGGTTCAAACCATATTTACTTTGGTTCCCTCGTTCACATAGCAACAAATGATTGCTGAAGTCACTACTGTATTGTCCATGTTTTCCGCTTAATTACGTTTTTTCCCATAAACCAAGTCATTATTGACATGCATTCTGATTTTAATGTTTAAAAGGCACAATTTTGAGTGTAGATAATGGTTTGGGCAATATCTAACTCTTAGTTTTTGAAAATGTAACAATGGAATTCACTTAAAACTTAAAAGTGGCAAGACTATTTCAACAGTGCAGCAAAATGCGACAATTGCATCCTTGGCATTGGTGGATGGATTATTTGCTTACTTCACTCCCTATAGCATAGCAAGGGTACAAAACGGTTATGTAATATTCCACAACATTCTTTGTGTTGAACAAATACAATAATTTGAACTGTCAGGATACTCACAGGCAGGTGCGGTCAGTAGGTCAGTACTTGTTCACTTTTTTATTTCAGTTTCAATAAGTAACAGCAAGCATATTATTGAAATGCTGATGCATGAATAAAGCAATGTAAAATATAATATCCCTTCACAAAATAAGATACTTTGCTTTGCAGACTTTAGCGCAAAAATACTCGGGACTCAAAGTTTCTCTCCAGCATTACCGGAATGTGATAATACCGACCATTTGGGATTATGAATACACTTTACTGACTCATTAGATACATTGGTTACCGGGCTTATACTTAATTTTTTTTATAACAACAGAAAAATGTTATATTCCATACGTCGAGTTTTTGTTTTTCAAGCCATGAAGTCTTATAATGACAAGTTTTCTATTGCATGGAGCACGAAAGAAATGAGTCATTTGATTAGCTTCTATAAGGTGGTTTTAGTTATTCATCATGTTGAAAAATTTCAAAATCACTTAATTAAACACAGTTAACTAGCCACCTCAGCCGGAAAATTTCCAAATATGTTGATAAGGATAAAATATATGAGTTTCCATTCTGTTGACTGTAGTGGGATATAATGACTCACACTTAAAGCTAGGGAATTACATAACGAGCCCTAAGCCTGGAGCTGAGAACAAAACATCTATAGCGCTTACCAGCCACAGCTACTAAACAATGAAGTAGTTGTGGCTGAGAGTTTTAGTTAGTTGTTAGTGGCATTGCAGTAAACTTGGCTGCCACATCTTGCTGCGATTTGTGTTAAGTGGAATGGCTCAACCATATTATTGCTAGAATGTGGAAAAGTAACCATTTACATGATATTTTACTTGATCATAAATAAAGCTGAGTTTGAAGGGACTATAAAGCTATCTTCAGGTAAACAGAAGGTGTAGAGTCAACTAAAGACAGGTTAGTTGCAAATATTGAAAAATCATCTTGCGGCAATTGCATGTTAAAAGTCGCAACTAAACATTGCTAGAGAAACCAGAAGAAACATTGTCCGGTCCAGTTTTGGTCACTTCTAGCACTGCAGATAGTTTCACTTTATTGTGCAATGCTTTTGTAACAATTGTAAGAGCAGTAATTTTCTTTGTATGTCATCATTTTTGCTCACAAATTCTCGTATAAACTAGTGGTTAGAGCTGAAATAGTGGTCATTTACTTTTTTTGACAAAATTCTCCTGTAGATTGGTTGCCTCCGAGAAATGTATCTGAAACAAAGTTTCCCACTATTGTTTGCAATCATGTTGTCTATTTTGTATTACGTTTGTTTACACCCTGAAAACTTGAAAATATCTAGCAACTTTCCATGTATAAAATGTGTCTCATGACATTTTTGTGAATTGTCTGCAACACTGTGAATTACATATTATATTCGAAACACACTTGGCCTATGTTGTCTTGCAGTCCAAAACTCCCCTTTTTGTAGACATTCTAAAAGCAACGATACTTGCCAAGTGACGAAAGACAACCGGTGAGGAAAACAACGCATACTTGGAAAAGGTAAACTACTGAGGATAATAACTTATGAACAAACACAAAGCATCACTTTGGTCCCAGCTTCTTTTGTATAATGGAAATGCGCAATGCAAGACAATTTCCAATACTTTCAGTCTTTTTTAGTAAAACCAGACATGGAAGAGATATGTGCTCATGCAGTCAAAAAACTAAATTATTGTAAAGAAGAACTTTTGGATGCATTCGGTCTGTTGTTGACTAAGTTTTTTAGAACATTGTTTAAAAGACCTAAGCGGTTTTCTATGGAAAAGTGGAGGATTTAAAAATTTTGCTGAGTTCAATTTTCATTCTGGAAAACCAAATTGTCAATAAATTTATGTTTGAGGGAATGAAAGTTGAGTATCATTGCAATAGGTGTGTCAAACTATCATCTCCTGTACCAAAATATCATCATATATATATGTTATAAACTTTTGATTGTTTGGCCACTCCGGTTTCAAATTGTTAGTTCTCAATTTTCTAGCAGATAGTCATTCACGAACAGTCACTATTGCTTATGAGTTTTGTTGTACTAGCTGAATTAAATGCCGCTTATTCTTGTTTACTCTGCGAGCTTTGAATAAAAGAGTTGCACTGTTTCACTCTGCCTTTGTTTGTAGTCAGCCTGTATGGAAGCCTGCTGATGCAAACATTGAAGCACTCATGGACAAAGGTAATCTTATCAATGCTCGCTAGTGTCACAAGCATTTTACAAAATTTATGTTGAAATTGGCATTTGGAAAAAGAAATGAAAATAGTTTTGCGTTGTTATCACGATTTTTAAGCATTTATATGTACAAGATGTAAAAAATGGAATGGGGTATTTATAACAAGGACAAAAGATTTTAATTTCAAAAACTTCAAATTTTTTGTTAGTAGCAACAAAACCAATACTATTTTTAAATTTTTTATGTGCTAAAACTGACTCATTTTAGTTAACGTTATGGATTTGTTTCGAAATTTTTTTGTAGTTTATATTCTGTGAATTGAAGTCAATTATATTCTAGACCATAGTTTGAAAAATTGAAGAGCATTTATCAATTTATAAAGTTCAATTTCTTGGATTTTGCTTCTCAATTTAAGTGTGTTGGCTTTTAAGAATCAAAGCGAACCCTACATCTCACTTTTTGTGTTAATCGTACTTGAATGTACATCAACTAAGCTTTCAATTTTTGTAGTTAGAAAAAATCAAGTATTAAAGTTTTATTTTTATTCTATAATGTTTTGGGCTTCAGTTGCGCAAAATTTCACTTCATGGTTTTTACATACGAGCTTGAAATATAAAATGCAATTTTTTTCACATTTTTTTCATAGTAAACATGAGTGCGGGGACCACTACCGCAAGTAACGCATCGAACACTATTGATGGCATTATTCCTATGATGACATGAAAGAGAAGGTATGTTACTTTTTGATCTTACAATGAATAAAAAAAGTTTTCACCCAATTTTAGTTTTCACTCAATTTGTTTTTCTTAGCTATAATGATTAAGGGCATTAGCGTGCTCTTTTTTACTTCCATTTTTTCATGAATCCAAGTAATGCTAGGTTCCGAGTTCTAGCAGGAAATTTGGTAAAATTTATATATTCAATAAAAGGCTATACCTAAATGGGTGGCTACATACACATACGTTTTGTCAGTATGCGATGAAAACGTGCTTTTTCTCTGCCTGACGCTTTGGTGACTGGACAATTATTATCAAAAAAACCATTCTCGATTGAATAAAATGTAGAGACGAAATTTGACGACTCCAATGAACTTTTTTTATAATTCAACATTGACTTGGTCATTACTGCTTAGCCAACAGACCATTTGTTACTTCTATCAAAGAGGTTATCTTTTTTTTATAAACAACTAATTATTATTTCTAGGCGTTATCTATTTATTACAGATAATAAATTATTTATTTATTATTCTGAACAAATATCATAATTATTTAATAATTATAACTTATATTTATGATAGTTTTCATAATGTCTTCATAGCCTCACTCGACACTCCTCAGCGTTTCGGTGATCAATCATCTGTCTGTGTAGCAACCAGAGCAACGCTACCAAACTTATTTCCGTCATATTCCTACAAAACGTGGGTGTGTGTAGCCACGGCTTTAGCAGTAGCTATAATAAGGGGTATTTATAAGAAGAGGACAATTCCAGTACGGGACACTTTTGTTTCGAAAAGTGACACGAATGGTTATTTTTTGACTGCAGGATTAAACTTGACACATTTGGTCTTTCATTTAATGTCCAGTAAATCAGAATTTACATGTAGGCCTAATTTGTACTCCATTGTCTACATCGCTGCTTTCTGCACCATCCCAGGAGCTTTTATTACGTGAAAATTTTAAATTATGTAACTCTGCTTTGTATTTTCTTGCAAGAAGATCTCTTCATTTTAGGACGGAAGAATTCAGGGACCACTTACTCTTTGTGTACAAAATTTGTGCTGTCAACCAATTGCAGAGGCTCTTCTTAAATTTATTGAAATGCTTATAAACAAATTTCCCAGTAAACTCTGAAGACTAAGGGTAAAAATGACGTAAAAATGAGGCGAAACAAAACTGAATAGTGTGCTACGAGCCGGTTGTCAAGACATTCTTAACTATTTTAAAACTTTTGCGAAATTTTATCACTTAGAGTGAAAGCTTGTTTTTTTATTCTTGATAGGTCTATGAAGTGCTACGAGAACATGCATTATCATTAATACAGTGAATTGCGCTTTGTACGTAAACTATGGCAAAACTGGGGTTTTTGTTGCAAAGTTATCCCCCCTAATTTGAGTAGGTACAACTACCCAGAGCAGATGCTGGCTCCAAATGTGTAAGACATTACAAATGCATAAGAAACTCCTAAAAAAGTGATGGGCAAGTTTTTGTGGTCTTAGAAAAGTTTTAGGACACCGTTGCTGAAAAAAAGTGAGCATTAAATCTTGCAGCAAAAACAAGTTGATTCTTTTCTTGGTACCGCAACTTTCTGTGCTTGTTTTTACGATTCATGCACGCTTTCCGGTTGGTTTTTATTGAATTATTTAGCTTATGTAGAATGTAATTTTAATTTATTTTTATTTGAGTTGCACCATATAACTGCTACAGCAAGTATCAGCTGGTAAATAAAGGCCACAAAACCACATATTCCCATCAATATGTAAAAAAATATTGTTTGATCTCCTTTACCAATCTAAAACAGCTAATGCACACTTTGTTCTTCAGGACATGTTCATTGTGCTTTGTGTCAACTAACTCCAGAGATGACTAATGGTGGTAGAGGCAACCGGATCTGGTGTAAAAACTTTAGCATCTTAAGTTTTTATACAGCAAACGATGGGCTGTTTTTCGTAAGTTCAACCCTCTAGGAATAAACTTGAGAAATGTACAACTAATTATTTTCTAAGTTCTGCATCCTCAATCAAACTGGTGACAGATTATGAAATAATAATTAGTGTTTGACAAGTTTTTGTAAAGAAAATACGGCAAATGTGATCAGTTGTTCTAATTCTCATACACAGACTGATTTCATTGTCAGCTGATAATGTTGAAGTCTTGCTAAGACTGCTTCAAGTAACAAAGTTTCTCAAACTCACTTTATAACAGTTACTACGAAAACTGCTAGAGCAACAAGAGTGAGTAAATTCTTTGATTTCTTGGTTGGTGCACAGCCAAACTTTCACTGCCGCTTTATGGAGAATATTTTACCATTATTTTCGAATGCTAAAGGTGGTGTGTGCAAAAGCTGATGCCAAAAATCACACAATTACGTAAATTGCAAATAATATCTACAGCTAGTTGTTCCGCAGAGCATGGTTTGATAGTAGTTTTACCCACTTTAATCGGCAAACTGAAAACAACCATTTTCATACTCTGACCATTTTAATTTTTGCTCTGTGCAACTCGGGCCATTGTAATTACTTTCTTTTAATTTTATGCATTTATACTAGTTGTCTTGCAGAGAGGAGTGAAAGGATTTATGAGTGAGTACAAAGCACACTATGCCAGGATGTGTGCGTATCAGAACAGACCTGACTTACTAGTGCAATAGCATGGCAATACCTCCTGCATTTTCTGAAGTTAAATTGTGAGTTGCTCACCAGTGTTATTTGTTAACATACCGTCACACATGCTCATCCATAAACATGTTACAAACACTAGCATACATTATGCACAAGATTGAGATAAACCTGACCATGCAGTGTAAGTGATGCATAGACAAATATCAATCAGCAAATGGAAATTTGTTTCATTCTGACACGTATGCTGCTTGTTTCAGGGTAATGATGCAATTGTTGCAGCTACTATATATTTCTTTATGACGAAATGGGAAGCTGGATTGCGAGTGACTGTGGCTATTTCTGATCACCAATCCTCAGAAAACTGTAAGCTTGCTTGATCTTAGTCATTACAATTTTTTTATTGTCTCAGTTTGATCTTGAGAGCATATGATTTACTTATTGCAGGTCCTTGAATTGTTTGCTAGGTAAAAGAAGCTGATTTTTTTATACAATAGCTGCTCCTAAGGCATCTGGCTGCTTTAACTCTGGAGTTGTCATCTATTGACAGTATTTTGCAGATCTGATGCAGAATAGTATCACTTCGACTTTGGTTTATTTGGTTAAAAAAGTGAATGACCGATAATTGTGTGTAGCAGTCAAGTTTTCACAGCAGACAAATTTTACCTTACTTGCAACCTATCTCCTTTAAGAAAAAATAGCAAATATTATTAATTGAAAGCAAATCAATAAGCGTATTCGCGACCTTAGTTCGCCGAGCACATTTCAATAAAAATAATCAGACCGGCAATAAATTTAATCAAAAAATAAAAGTTTTGTTCGGAACTCGTGGGTCAACAAAAATTGGCTCATTGAACAAAGAAAAAATCAGCAAGTATTTATTTATTTTGTTTGTAGGGCGCGAATAAAACTGAACACTAAATAAATAATAATGAGCAAGTTGATTTTTTTCAGTTTCATAGACCGGTTTTAGATCTTTGAAAAATAATTCCAAATAATTGCAAGCTATGCAAATTTACTAAAGAAAAGGGCAGCTTAACAAACTAATACAGTTTATAGCAGTTCAAATTGTATTACTTTCTCGATTATTTTGAAAATTGGGAGTTATCTTCCTTATGATTTGTTCGGTATACTATAAAATTTCATTGAATATTATGTTGTTCTAAAACTAATGGTCCGTTGCATATGCAACACAGTGAATTACGAACACCTATTATTTTTTGTCCTTTGTTCGACGAACAGGTTGCGAATACTCTAATTGTTGTTAGAAACCCTTTCAGTCGAAATTCTGTAGCTTAGAACATATAGTGTATTACAAACACAGCTATGGCAATGTTCATGGTGATAATCTGCCTAACACACTTGTTCTCTCTTTTTGAAGGCTACCAACCTGAATTTCTATTGACTCAATCAAAGTTTTATTTTTCTTAAAATGATGATTTTTAACATCACTTGATCACCAGTTAGTGTGCAATAATTTGAAAATTTTGGGTTTTTGGTAATTTAGAAATTTGATATGCCTGTGCTTGATAGCTAAGGTGTTATGTGTAGCCTTTTGTAATATCTGATATTTACATATTGATGTCCAAAAGAAATTGATATTGAAATATTCCAAGTCTATTCAGTTGCTATAGACAGTAAGATAGTAATAGAACATAGAGGAAAGTATTTGCTTGTCACT
This sequence comes from Cryptosula pallasiana, assembly GCA_945261195.1. Classification (NCBI taxonomy): domain Eukaryota; kingdom Metazoa; phylum Bryozoa; class Gymnolaemata; order Cheilostomatida; family Cryptosulidae; genus Cryptosula; species Cryptosula pallasiana. The sequence continues at coordinate 16,524,390 of OX183134.1, read as the reverse complement.
TCTGGGTGATTTTTTCTTTTGTGTCTCCACAAACATTACTTGATCTCTACGTATTCCCCTGTTTCAGAAGAGAAGAACAGCAACTAGATGTTTTGTCCAATGTCAATTATACTCAGCAGAAAGGCAAGCACTCTGGTAAGTGTTTGCTCCTTTGTGTTGCTACAAATAATAGAGTAGTGTGTGCGTGGTGCACTTATTTGATTTGGTTACAGCTCCATGAATACATTGGTTCCACCTCTTATAAGAAGGTACCCATAGATAAGTTTGATTATACCTCTCTAGTTTACTGATGAAACCATTGGTCACATTTTCCAGTTCACTTGAAACTACAACAACGCGACTTTGTCTGTTCAAATTAATATAGAGCAAGAGAAGGCAATTCCGCTATTTTAGTCTGTTTCTTTTGATATAGTGACAAACTCTTTATTGAAAATGATAACTCCTTTATTTCGAAGTTTTTTACTTCAACAAAAAACCATATATTTTACTCCATGAACAGTTATTTTTAGGTTGTCTTTCTTACAATAGGTTAATACACTCTTTAATGGTAATAATTTGAGCATTTGTGAACAATAGTGATAAATTGTTTTATGTATTGAACAAAACTTTTAATGTTTTTGGTGCTAATGAATATGACAACTGCCTGCACTTATTTTGTAGCTCCTCTGGCTTAAACTCTTAAAAATCTGCATCTCCGTTAATGTAGATCAGCATGTGGCATTGCATCTAAAACTTCAGGACGAAGTTCAAGAGGTACGTTCATTCTAAGGTAAATCGATTTACTTTAAATGGATGGCACGATGGTTCTTATATCTTCATTTATTTTCAAAACTCTCACAAACAATACGGATCAAATTTTGTCAATTTATTACTGTTTAGATTTTAAGTAGACAACTCCAAAATATTGTGAACCAACATCTTGGAATTTCAAGTTCAAATTGTTGAAGGATTTTTAGCTTTGTATAACATTGAATTAACGATCATCATATGGAAGTCAAATTAATTAGAAGTAACTTAATTTGTCTTCTTTCCGGCAAGCAGTGAGTGGGTGCAATCAAATAAATAGATACAACAGCATTTGCAAGAACTCAGGTTCCCAATACGAAACTGTATCTATCTTTTCTTAAATGTAATGTCGAGTTGAAAAATTATAAGATCTTACATTTTGGAATTATTTAATTGAGTAGAACTTGGTTTCATTTGCTATAATCGGTCAACTGTTGAAAAATTGTGAAAGCATCAATTTACGTTCATAGTGATCACCGTCGTAAAAATGGTGGCCGGGGAGTTTACAGTGAAACCCGCATAAATCGATACCGGGGAAATCAATAAACTTGTTTTATTCAAGCCCCAGTTTGAAGTCCCGACATTTAGCAAGTCGATACTGTCATCTCTAGGTTGATGAATAATTTTTTTTCAACTTCATGACTAGTTTGACTCTATGACCAGCTTTTCACCGGAGCTCCGTGAAAAGAGTTCAATAAAGCATGTAGTTTGGAATCGAAATTAGTTCTGTTGAATAAACAAGCAGAAGTTTTGTTAATGGCATGTTAATGGCATTTTTCTAGATGGCACGTTATCAAAATTATATAATCAGAGAGTTATCTCCTTTTGTGAATGACAATTCTTTTGATTGCCTTTCCAACCGTGCCTGAGCAACTTCAACTCGTGGGTTTTTTATTCCTGAACTTTCTTCAATTTGGAATGTAACAAAGACCATATGCAATATCTCAACAATCACCCATGGTTGATAAAAAGTTAGAGCAGTCTAAACATGTTTGTTCAGATAGATAAAAAAACAGTTGATCAATGAGTTAGTATTTGTTATTGGAAATTTTTTTGGAATGATTGTTGTCATTTACTGATCAAACATTAACCGATGATGTTGATTTTAAAAATTATACCATACAAATTTATTCATTTTTATTAGTCATTTATTATTTGGCTCGCATCAAAATAATATTAAATTACTAATTTACAAATACCTATCCTAAATGATGAGCAAATATGCAGTTCTCATTGCTATTAAAATTGATTCCCAATGTGAAATAAATCTATGAAATTCATAAGACTATTACATTGTTAGTTGCAATATAACGTTTTTCGGTCGGTTTTAATTGAATTATTTAGGTTACATAGAATGTGACAGTAGTTTTTTATTTAGAGCTGTAGCATTGTAACTACTACAGCAAGTATTAACTGTTGAATAAAGGCCCCAACACCACATAATGCTATCAATGTGTAAAAGAAATATTGTTTTATCTGCTGTATCAATCTGAAAAAATTTATACACATTTCGCATTTTAGGAGATGTTTATTGTGCTTTGTGTCAACTAACTCCAGAGATGACTAATGGTGGTAGAGTCAACCAGATATGGTGTAAAAAATTAGGCATTTAAGTTTTCACCCAGCAAACAATGGGCTGTTTTTGGTTAGTTCAAGGCTCTAGGAATAAACTTGAGGAAAGTGCGACTGTAAATAATTTGTACGTTCTGTATCTTCAATCAAATTGGTAACGAATTATGAAATGATAATTAAGTCTTTGGCAAGTTTATGTAAATCAAATGCGTCAAATGGGATTAGTTGTTTTAATTTTCATACAGAAACTGGTTTCATTGTCAGCTGATAACTTTGAATTACTGATAAGACTACTCCAAATAACAAGTGTTCACAATCTTGACCATTATGCTAAAAAAATTGACAAAAGTTTATCTGACTCATTTTTATAACAGTTACTACGAAAACAGCTAAAACAGCAAGAGGGAGTTAACTCTTTGAGTTCTTGGTGCACAGCCAAACTCTTACTTCCGTTTTATGGAAAGTATTTTACCATTATTTTCTCATGTTAAAAGTGGTGTGTGCAACAGCTGATGCCTAAAATCACACAATTACGTAAATTGCAAATAATATCTACAGCTAGTTCTTCCACAGAGCATGGTTTTGATAATCATTTTACCCCCTTTATACGGCAAACTGAATACAATTTTTTCCATAATCTCACCAACTTTAATTTTTGCTCTGTGCAATTCACGCCATTGCTACTCTTTTTGTTGTTGTAATTTTGCGCATTTATACTACTTGTCTTGCAGAGAGGAGTGAAAAGATTTATGAGTGATTAAAAAGCACACTATGCCAGGATGTGCGCATGTTAGAACAGACATGACTTACTGGTGCAATAACACGGCAATATCTCCTGCATTTTCTGAAGTCAAATTGTGAGTTGCTTGCTCAGTGTCATTTGTTAGCATATCGTCTCACATGCTCATCCATAAACATGTAAAAAACACTACCATACATTATGTATAAGCATGAGATAAACCTGACCATGCAATGTAATTGATGCATAGATAAATATCAGCAAATGGAGTTATTTCATGCTGACACTATGCAACTTGTTTCAGGGTAATGATGCAAGTGTTGCAGCTACCATCAATTTCTTGTTGACTGAATCGGAAGCTGGATTGTGAGTGACGGTTGCTATTTCTCATCACCAACCTGATGAAAATTGTAAGTTTGTTTGATTTCAGTCCTTAGCATTTTTTTCATTGTCTCAGTTTGATCTTAAGTGCATATGGTTTATTGGTTGCAAATCCGTGAATTGTTTGCAAGGTAGAAGAAGCTGATTTTCTTTCATAATATGAGCTCCTAAGGTTTCCGGCTGCTTTAACTCTGGAGTTCTCATCTATTGGCGGTATTTTGCGCATCTAGTGCAAAATAATATCACTTTGAGTTTGGTTTAATTGGTTAAAAAATTGAATCAAAGATAATTGTGTGTAGCAGTCAAGTTTTCACATCAGACAGAGTTTACCTTATTTTTGACCCATCTCCTTTAAGAAAAACTAGCAAATGTTATAAATTGTTAAAAAAGGTTTTTCGTCAAAAATCTGTAGCTTAGAACATATGGTGTGTTACAACTGCAGCTATGGCAATTTTCATGGTAATAATCTGCATAAACACACTTATTCAGTCTTTTAGATGGCTTCGTACCTGACTGTCTATTGATTTCAAGCGGAGTTTTATTCTTCGTAAAATGATTATTTTTAATATCACTTGATCACTAGTTATTAGGCAATAATTTGGAAATTTTGGGTTTTTTGATTATTTGAAAATATGATAGGCATGTGCCTGATAACTAAAGTGTTATGTGTAGCTTATTGTGATTTTTGATAATCACATATTGATGTCAAAAAGAAATTGGTAATAAAATATTCCAAGTCTATTCAGTTGCTATAGACAGTAAGATAGTAATAGAACGGAGAAGAAAGCATTTGCTTGGCACCTCTGAGGGAAATTTTTCTTTTGTTTCTCCAAGATTATTACTTGATCTCTAAATATTCCCCTGTTTCAGGAGATAGTCATTCTGGCATTATGCAGAGAAGAACTGTGACTAGAGGAAGTCCTTTGACCAGGAGAAATGTTTTTTTCCAATGTGTATTATATCCAGCAGAAAGGCAGGCACTATGGTAAGTTTTTTTTCTGTATAGCTACCAAGAATAGGGTCGTGCGTGCAGGGTGCACTTATTTGGTTACAGCTTCATGATCACATTTGTTTCAACTCTTATAAGAAGGTTATCTATCGATTATTTTGATTTTACCTCTCTAGTTTGCTGATTAATTCTTGCCACATTTTCCAGTTCAGTTGGAACCACAACAACACGACTTGGTCTGCTCAAAGTAATATAACGCATGAGAATGCAACTCCGCTTTTCTAGCATGTTTCTTTTGAAATTGTGACAAAACCTTTATTGAAGATGACAATTTTTTTATTTTGTTGTTTTATACTTCAACAAAAACCATATATTTTGTTCCATGGACAGTTATATTTAGGCTGTATTTTATACAATTAGATTATGCACTTTGTAAAGGTAATTATTAGAACAGTTTTCTCATAATCTACTCGTTTGTCTTCAACACTAGCCATAACTGTTTTTCGGTGTTAAACAAACTTTTCAAATTTGTTTTTGGTATTGATGGATATTACAATTCTTTGCTCTTATTTTGTAGCTGCTCTGGCTCAAATGAAAAGAAACCTGCTTCTCCGTTAATATTAGGTGTAGCTCATTTACAGGCTCTAGTCAGCATGTGGCATTGCGTCCAAAACTTCTGGACAAGCTTAAAGAGGTAAGTTCAGTCTAGGGTAAATTGATCTGCTTTAAATGGATGGCACTATGGTTCTTACATTTTTGTTTATTTTTTAAACTCTCACAAACAAAAAAACCAAAGTTTGTATACTTGTCACTGTTTAGATTTTGAGTAGACAACTCCAAAATATTGTAAGTCAAAACTTTGGATTTGCAAATTCAAATTGTTAAAGGATTTTTAGCTTTTTATAATATTGAAGTAACAATCATCCTACGGAAGCGAAGTTAACTATAAGTAAATTCATTTGTCTTCTTTCCGGCAAGCAGTGAGTGGGTGCAATCAAATAGATAGATACAACAACATTTGCAACAACTCATGTTCCCAATAGGAAATTTTATCGTCTTTTCTTAAATGTAATGTCGAGTTGAAAAATTATAAGATCTCTTATTTTGGAGTTACTTTGCTACGATTAGTCAACTGTTGAAAATTGTGAGAGCATCAATTTATGTTCATAGTGATCACCATTGTAAAAATGGTGGCGGGTGAGTTTACAGTGAAACCCCCATAAATGAACAATGGAAAAATCAATAAACTTATTTTATTCATACCCCAGTTTAAAGGCCCTATCATTGACATTTTGAAAAGTGCTTCAAAAAGTCGATATTGTTATCTCTAGGTGGACCAATAATTTTTTTTCAACTTCATGACTAATTTGACTCCACAACTTCATGGCTAGCTTTTCATGAAAGCTCTGTGAAAATTCTTAAAGAAAGCATGTTGTTTGGAATCGGAATTTGTTCGGTTGGATTGATTAGCAGAAATTTTGTCAATCGTAAACCTAGATCGCATGCTATCAAAAATATATTATCAAGTAGTTATCTCCTCTTGTGAATGACAGAATTTTTTTAAATGTATTTAAAACAGCACATGAGCAACTTCCACTCATGAGTTTGCATTAATAAATTTTTTTAATTTTTTGAATGTAACAAAAAACCGAAAGTAATATTTCAACCACGTTTGATAAAAATTGAACGGTTTTTAAACATGTTTGTTCAGCTAGATAAAAAAAAAACCTGTTGATTGAGTTAGTGTTTATTATTGGATAGCTTTTTTAATGATCATTGTCATTTACTGATGAAACATTAAACCAATGATAATGATTTTAAAATTTAAACCGAGCCAAATTAGTTATTTTTATTACAGTGATTTATTATTTTGGTTAGCATCACAATAACAACAAATTACCACTTTACTAATAATTATGCTTGATTAATGAGAAAACTTGAAGTTGTCATTGTTATTAAAATTTATTCACAATGTGAGTCAATGAAAAAAATGTTTGAAATCCATAGTATTATTATATTGTTCGTTGCAAAATAACTTATTGTTACTATTGTATTTATATTTATAGCCTCCAAAAGCAAATTTGAGCAGTTCAATACCATCCTTAATTAGATGGTTTCTTTTTGGCTCTTCAACATCAATTTATGCCGGTTTCACTGTATTTATTCATCCAATTATTTTATTTTACCTTTATTACAAAAGTCATGGCTTGGAGGAAGTTTTTTGTCATAATGGGAATGCTCCATGATTGAAAAACATAACAATTATGATATAACTGTCTAGTAATAGTTCTAATAACTTTTTTATAATTATTGAGAGATTTTGTTAAAAAAATTTGATTCATTTCAACTTTGGTTGTAATTTTATTATTTTTCTGGATATCTTGGATAACTTTAAACTTTTTTATGTCAAAATAGTTTGCGAAGATAAGTTTTTTAGATGTTTCAGACTTTCCGCTGTTTTAGGAGTATGCACAAATTTTTGAAGTTTTCGAACTGTCTACATATGCTTGTAATTGACGTAGATTCATGATGAATTTTGATACAAACCATACGGCTTCAAAAAAGCTAATTTTTACAGTTTGCAAGTTTTGCATCAGTGAAAATTAGTTTGATTTTAGAAAGCAATGCTTAAACATCATACGAAAATTTGTTTCTCAGGAGTAGAATATTACAAACGTTTCTTGGCTATCGATGACAAAAACTGGTTGAACCTTTTGCATTTTTATCTCTGTCAAATGGAGATTTCTTCGTCTATGGCATGAAAGACTTCATTCTTAATGATAGGCAGGTTACTTTGTTACACACTAGAGCAATTGAAATACAATAAATTTTTCAAGGACCATGACAGATGCTCTGTAGTCAGTGGCTTCAATTCTGTACTATATAACAAAATGACTGAATTTTTTATGAAGCTTCAACTTCCAAACTAAAATCGAAAAACTTTGTTGATCATTTAGTGATTTTCACTTATTCACAAGGAAATGTATAGTGTTCAAGATTTAATTAAAAATGTTCTTGAGAAAAAACACCGTAACAATTATGACTCTCACAACATTTCTTTCCAATCTCATGGTGTTATGAAAGTTCAACTGATCTTATTGCTTAATCAATTTCAAAGCCGAAAGTTAATGCTATAATGATAAATATGCATGGGTTTTTACGCTTTTACCCAAAAAGTTGGTCCTGTTACGGCCTGTGTACACAATAACTACTTTGCACAAAATGAGAGGAAGTGCTGATTCAGAAAATAAACTACAAAAAGATTGAAACTCATTGCAATCTCCTTTTTTCAATTACGCATATCATCCCATATTGCTGATATGTGGAAAACCCAAGTTCTATGTAAGCTAGCTGAATCTTTTAAAACTCATTTAAAGCTTTATACAACTTGACGAGTCATCTGGAGAAAAAATTGCACCTTGTTCAGCATTGATTGTGCCAAAAGTGATAATTTTGATGTTGAGTGATGGTTTATGACAACTTTTACATCACTGAAGTTTTTGTCTTTCTGTGTTAAATAGTCTTTTCCGTGATCAGCTTCCTTACGCAACGAGACAATTGCTTTTGACCCATTATTTAGTTGCCAGAGCTGTAAAAGTACTATTTAATAGATAGAATATATCTATTACTGATAATTACTTGGATTTGTACAGCTAAGTTTGTATCATTACAAATAGATATTCATAAATAAAGGTCGCAGATGTGAACATCTTCAACACCCTAACAATTAAAATTATTCTGAACAAATAAAAAACTCCCGATTAATTTGAAGAATTCAAATTTTTTTTTATAGGTTTGGAATGTCGTGAGTTTTTTCAACCTTGCTTGTTAGAATCACCTCCGAAGAATCAATTCAAAACTGATCAGCCGATTTCTTGGTCTGAAATTAGAAGTTGTTTGCCCCTGTATTGTTCTCAGATGAGGAGAAAACTCTCAGTTTTATGAAAAGAAAGTTTTAGGAATGAGTTTCAGCCCTGATTTTACAATAGCTTCAAGTATATGAGAACTTGTGTATTATTCACTCACACAAAATGTTTAAATATTTTGGTCTCCGTCAATAAAATTAGCTAACATCCGATGCAACATTTTCATCCCAGTTGATGATGAATTAAATTTGGTAAACCAATGACGATGAAATTTTTTTTGGTTCCAACATTCCTGAAGCTCAGTAAAAGATTTTATGAAGTAAATTGCTAATTGATGAAGTGTTTTGTGTTTATTTTTACTCAAATTGTACATTTGTCTATTGCAGGTTCGAACTCGGGTGGCTTTTTTGATGCTGCTTCCAATTCCAATTACACTTTTGAGTAATAAATTTAATCAAAAAATATTCATTTTGTTCGGAACTTGTGGGTCCACAAAAAGTAGCTCACTGAATTAAAAAGAAATCAGCAAGTATTTTTTCGTATTGTTCGTAGGTCACGAATGAAACAGAACACTTAATAAATTAAAAAGAGCAAGTTGATTTTTTTCATTTTCATAAACTTGTTTTATATCCTTGAAAAATAATTCAAAATAATGGCAAGCTTTGCAAATTTACTAAAGCAAGGGGCAGCTTGACAAACTAATCCAGTTTATAGCATTCAAAATTTTATTACTTACTCGATTATTTTGAAAATTGAGAGTTATCTTCTTTATGATTTGTTCGGTAAACAATTACATTTCAATGAATATTATGTTGTTCTTAAACTAATGTTCCGTTGCATACGCGTCATAGTGAATTATGACACCTATTATTTTTTGTGTTTGGTTCGACAAATAGGTCGCGAATACTCTTATTGTCGTTAAAAAACCTGTTAGTCGAAAGTCTGTAGCTCAGAACATATAGTGTATTACAAACACCGCTCTGGTACTTTTCATGGTGATAATCTGCATAACACACTTATTCAATCTTTTTGATGGCTACCAACCTGAATGTCTATTGACTCAAGTAAAGTTTTAGTTTTCTCAAAATGGTGATTTTTAATATCACTTGATCACCAGTTATTAAGCAATAACTTGGAAATTTTGGGTTACTGGTTATTTGGAAATTTGATAGGCATGTGCCTGATAGCTAAGGTGTTCTGTGTAGCCCAATTGTGATCTTAATATTCACATATTGATGTCCAAAAGAAATTGATATTGAAATATTCCAAGTCTATTCAGTTGCTATAGACAATAAGATAATAATAGAACGTAAAGGAAAGCATCTGCTTGTCACTTCAGAGGGAGTTTTTCTTTTGTTTTCTCCACAAATATTACTTGATCTCTACATATTCCCCTGTTTCAGGAGATAGTCCTTCTGGTGTTATGAAGAGAAAAACAGCAACTAGACGTTTTGACCAATGTCAATTATACTCAGCAGAAAGGCAGGCACTCTGGTAAGTGTTTTTTCCTTTGTCTTGCTACAAAGAATAGGGTAGTGTGTGCGTGGTGCACTGATTTGGTTACAGCTTCATGATCACATTCTTTTCACCTCTTATAAGAAGGTACCCATAAATAAGTTTGAATATACCTCTCTATTTTACCGATAAACCATTGTCACATTTTCCAGTTCAGTTGGAACCACAACAACACAACTTGGTCTGTTCAAATTAATGTAGAGCAAGAGAATGCAATTCCGTTATTCTACTCTGTTTCTTTTGATATAGTGACAAACCTTTTATTGAACATGATAATTCTTTTATTTTGATGTTTTGTACTTCAACAAAAACCATATATTTTGTTCAATGAACAGCTATTTTCAGGTTGTATTTCTTACAATAGGATAATACACTCTGCAATGGTAATAATTGGAGGATTTGTCTTCAACAATGGGGATAAACTTTTTTTGTTTTAAACAAAACTTTTAATGTTTTTGGTGCTGATGAATATGACAAATATCTTCATTTATTTACAAACTCTCAAAAACAATACAGATCAAATTTGGCAAATTTATTACTGTTTAGATCTTAGGTAGACAACTCCAAAATATTGCGAGCCAAAATCTTGAAAATTCAAGTTCAAGTTGTTGAAGGATTTTTAGCTTTGTATAATATTGAAGTAACAATCATCATCCGGTAAGCGGTGAGTGGGTGCAATCAAATAAATAGATACAACAGCATTTGCAAGAACTCAAGTTCCCAATACGAAAATGTATCTATCTTTTCTTAAATGTAATGTCGAGTTGAAAACTTATAAGATCTTACATTTTGGAATTATTTAATTGAGTAGAGCTCGCTTCCATTTTCTATAATCAGTTAACTGTTGAAAAATTGTGAATGCATCAATTTATGTTCCTAGTGATCACCGTTGTAAAATGGTGGCGGGGGAGTTTCCAGTGAAACCCGCATAAATCGATACCGGGGAAATCAAGAAACTTATTTTATTCATGCCCCAGTTTGAAGTCCCGACATTTACTAAGTCAATACTGTCATCTCTAGGTTGACCAATAATTTTTTTTAACTTCATGACAAGTTTGACTTCATAACCAGCTTTTCACGGGAGCTTTGTGAAAAGCCTTAAATACAGCATGTTGTTTGGAATCGAAATTAGTTCTGCTCAATTGACAAGCAGAAATTTCGTTAATTCGAAATCTAGATGGCATGTTATCGAAATTGTATAAACAGAGAGTTATCTCCCTTGTGAATGACAGAAATTTTGTATATGCATTTCCAACCATGCCTGAGCAACTCGTGAGTTTTTTATTCCTGAATTTTCTTCAATTTGGAATGTAACAAAGACCAAATGCAATATCTCATGGTTGATAAAAATTTAAAGCTGTCTAAACATATTTTTTCAGATAGATGAAAAAACAGTTGATCAATGAGTTAGTATTTATTTTTAGAAATTTTTTTGAATGATTGTTGTCATTCACTGATGAAGCATGAAACCAATGATAATGATTTTAAAAACTAAACCAAGCAAACTTATTACTTTTTATTAGTCATTTATTATTTGGTTAGCATCCAAATAATAATAGATTACCAATAATTTTTTTTTATCATGGGATTGCTTCATGATTGAATAACTTGAAAACAATAAAAGAGTCCGTCTAGTAAAATTTTTTAATAATTTTTTTTGTATTCATCGCGAGGCTTTTAAAAAAAATTGACCAACTTCATTTTTTGCTTTAATTTCATATTTTTTTTGGAAATCCTAGATATTTTTAAACTTTCTTATGTCGAAAGAGTTTGCGAAGACAATTTGTTCATGTTTCAGACTCTCCGCTGTTTTAAATGTGTGCGCAAACTTTTAAACTAATCGAACTGTCTACATATGCTGGTAATTGACTTCGATTCATGTTGATTTTTTATACTAACCACACTGCTTCAAAATAGATGATTTTTACAGTTTGCAAGTTTTGCATGAGTAAAAATTAGTTTGATTTTAAAAAGCAGCGCTTAAACATCATTTCAAATATTTTGTTTCCAGAAGTTGAATATTACAAGCATTTCTTGGCTACCAATGACCAAAACTGGTTAAACCTCTTGCATGTATATCTTCGTCAAATGGAGATTTTTTTGTCTATGACACAAAAAAAGTGATTTTTGATGATAGACACCTAACTTGTTACACACTCGAGCAGATGAAATACAATAACATTTCTAGGACCATGAATAATGCTTTGCTGTCAGTAGCTTTATCTCAGTACTATATAACGAAATGACTGAGTTTTTTTATTAAGTTTCCAGCTCCAAACTATTATCTAAAAAATTGTTGATCATTTAGTGATTTTCACTCATTCTCAAGGAAATATATGGTACTCGAGATTTAATTAAGAAATGTTCTTGTCAAAAAAACACCGTCACAATTATGACTCCGGTAACATTTCTTTCCAATCTCTGAGTATTATCAAAAAATTATACTGATCTTATTGTTTAATCAATTTCCAAGTTGAAAGTCGTTACTGTAATGATGAGTATGCTTGGGTTGTTGCACTTTCAACCAAAAACCTTGCTCAGGTTTTGGCCAGTGTACACATTAACTACTCTGCACAAAATGAGAGAAGTGCTGATTTGCCATTACACTTATCATCCCACAATGCTGATATATGGAAACCCAAGTTCTATGTAATTTAGCCGAATATTCAAACACTCATTTTAAAGCTTGTATACATTTTGATTAGTCATTTGGGAAAAAATTACACTTGGGTCACTGATTGTGCCAAAAGTGATAATCTTGATGTTTGACATTACTAGGAATTATGTCTTCCTGTGTTAAATAGTCTTTTCCATGATCAGCTTCTTCACGCGATGAGACAATTTCTTTTGACTAATTATTTAGTTGCAAGAACTGTAAAAGTACTATTTATAGATAGAATATATCAATTAATGATAGTTTCTTGGATTTTTTGAACCAAATTTGAATCATTACAAAATGATATTGATGATAAAGATCGCAAATGTGAAAATACTCAACCTAAAACAATTAAAAATATTTTGAGCAAATAAAAGAGTAATTTTTTTATCAGAGTTGAAATCAAAATTATCAGACAAAAGTAATTTGAAAAAATTGAATTATTTTTTTACTAAGTTTGAAAAGTCGTGAGTTTTCTCAACCCTGCTTGTTAGCCTTCGATCACCTCCTACGAATCAATTTAAACATGATCAGTTGATTTTTTCACTTGAGATTAGAAGTTGCTTGCTCCTGTATTTTTTCAGTTCAGGAGAAAACTCCCAATTTTTTGAAAACAAAGAACTAGGGATGACTTTCAGCGCTGGTTTTGCAATGGCTTCAAGTATATTCGAACATGTGTATTATTCACTCACACAAAATGTTTAAATTTTTTTGTTTCTAACTATAAAAGTAGCCAACATCTCCACTTTTGATGATGAATTAACTTTGCAAGTCAATGATATGTTTTTTCTTTGTGTTAACGCTCCTGAACCTCAATACAAGATTTCATAAAGGACACAGTTAACTAATGAAATGTTTTGTATTTAATTTTACTCATTTTGTACACTTGTCTATTGCAGGTTCAAACTCTGGTTGCTTCATTGGTGCTGCTTCGAATTCATCCCAGCTGACGACATTTGAGTTCAACTTTCTCTTAGGTTGCTTTATGAGTATTATTCTTATGTTTGCATGAAAAATAATGTGCTCTATGATGTATTGTAGAGATTTTATGACTAAATTGGCGCAACATGTTTATGTGAATGGCTATTAATTATCTTAAAACAAAATTGGTAAAATCTGTTTCAGGAGTCTTTTCGATAAATGTCTTAAAGATATTGGTGTAGCATGTTTAATGAACGTTGTGTAAACTTTTTATACCTACATTAATGTAACATTTTCAGCAAATGTTTTCTAAGCATTTTATCACGACATTGGTGTAACTTCTTTAATGAATGTTTTGTAAAAAGTCTATTACAACATTGCTGTGACATGTCTAATGAATGATTTGTAAACATTTTGTAGCGACATCGGTGTAATATTTTTAATGAACATTGTGTACACGTTTTATATCGACATTGCTGTAACCACTTTAATGAACGTTTTGTAAACAATCTATAACAACGTTGTTGTGGCATGTCTAATGGATGTTTTGCAAACATTTTATAACGACATTGGTGTAACATGTGTAATGAATATTTTGTAAACGTTTTATACCGACATTAATGTAACATTTTCAGCAAATGTTTTGTAAACATTTTATCACGACATTGACGTAACATGTTCAATAAATGTTTTGTGGACATTTTGAGATGACGAATAGTGAAAACATTCAAAAAACAATCATAGGATGTTTTGCGAGGACAATGGGTGTAACATTGCAACAACATTGAAAGAAGTGTACAAAAAGTCATGAAATGAACATTTGCATACAATGTCCAGAGGACATTAATTGACATCCAGGCAACGTCGATGCAACATTATTATACATCATTGCCTCAGCATTGTGCGAATGTTTGTGGGTAACATTGGGAGTAACATTGGATTAATGTTTGAGGGTGTCTGCAGAAATTTGTGAAATAAATGTTCTGCGCACAATGTTTAGGGAATATTGATGGACATCTAGGCAACACGAATACAACATTTTGAATTATCATTACATAAACATTGTATAAATGTTTGTCCACAACATTGGGAAAAACGTTTAAATAACGTTTGAGGGTGTCTACAGAAAGTAGTGAAGTAAACGTGCTGCGCACAATGTTTAGGGAATGTTGATGGACATCCAGGCAATATTAATACAAAATTTTGAGTTATAATTACATAAACCTTGTACGAATGTTTGTCCACAACACTGGGAATAACGTTTAAGTAACGTTCAAGGGTGTCTACAGAAAGTAGTGAAGTAAACGTTCTGCGCAAAACGTTCAGGGGATCTTCACCGACATCCAGACAACGTTTGTACAACATTCACTTGCTTGTTGGGTCATCACAATAACATCAATATCGCAATAAAACTAGCCTTTCTTCAACATTGCCCAATGTTTACAGTTATTTCTCAGTTATTTTTTTAATTGTGGTTTTGAACTGTCATATAGCACCAAAATAGACCAGTCCTTAGCCTGTTTTTTTTAGATATCTGACTAAAGAATTTTCCATCGCGTAAGATTGAAGATTTGAAAATTGTGTTGTTTAGTGCGAAGATTCTAAAGGCACTCTCATGTGCAGGGAGCCCCAATATTACTGATCAGGAATTTGCTAGCTACTGCAAGTATTTGTTTGAGAAAATCACAAGCCGCAACCAGACGCTGTTAAAAACGACTCATGCAAGCTGATGAAGTAGAAAATACTATTACAGTGTGCCAGTTAAATTTTAGTCAATGACCATCTAGTAATTTCAACTCTATTATTCGCATAACTTTCTTGAAGTATCATGTATGTGTCCTGTTATTGTGTTGTCCGATAGCCTTTACATTGGGCAGGTTTAGTGCGCAGCGCCAATGCATTCCTTCCTAGTCATAGCTTTAGCTCAGTGTTGCCTGGGAACTGGTCTAGTTAATAACTACATACCATGTGCGCTACCTTTTGTGAGCCTTATAGCTTATATATAGGGGAAAGTACATATGATTGTTTAACTAAACTACCATGTGATTAGTCTGGTCGGCTGCCATTCTACTAGTAGAGAAGCTCTGTTGATTTAATTACTACAAGGGGATTCATCAGTTTTGTATTAACCCTCATACAGAGTGGACAGTATCGATGACTATTGCTACTCAGAGCTGAAAGGTATTTGGACATTCCTTTCAGTAATTGCTACGTGGTTGTGTCTTAAGTGAAATCCTTTGCAATACGACACTTCTTATTACACAGCTGAATAAGTCAGTTCCACCAAAGCACATTGGTATAAACAAGAGTTACCCACCCTTACATAGCTGGTAAGTTCTACCCCAGCGTGTTGAAAAGTGAATAATTGAAGACATAACAGTGCCACCAACTTCAACTTTTTTACTAGAAGTCACTCGATCAAGTGTGTTATTATCTACTACACCAGTAAAAATTTAAATAAAAAAAAATTCATGATTTTTTTGTTCCAATGAGCATCAACTGATTTACCTTATATTACTTCAGTCATGTGATGTTAGCAGGTAGCCAGGGTTTGGCTGAGCTCTGAGAAATGACCGAGAATTTAAAAATGTTTACCTTACCAAAACTATACAACAGGGTGTACTTCAGTAGTTTGTTACTATATTAACTAGTAATTATTAGATATGGCAAGTTTGTCAACTGCATTGTATGACAGGCATCGCAGCTATTATTATCACTGCATAAATAATATAAAGAGTCTACATAGGCAACTGTACGGCATACAATATGCTTGTACTTAAACGTTACTAACCTGACGTCCAATCACTACTACATCAATAGCGCCTGGGAGTTGATTACTATTACTAGCCGTATCTACTCTCACTAGGCTACTAACTGCTGAGCTGTGACGAAACTACACAAAGCCTATCATCGATAAACACGCTGTAGTTGAATGAACCTGGCTATAAGGCTTACGCCATATATATGTAGAGGGATGTGTTAGCAATTTTGCTTAGCAATAGGGGAAGTCCCTTCCGAAATTTGCTGCAACTTTTTACTACCACCGATCCTTCAGGGATTCCTGTCAAACTCCCTGATATAAAGCATAGAGTGGAACTTAATCAGAGAAAAACGTGCAAGCTGAAAAGTTTTCAAACAGTGGGGAATACCCAATTAATTACGGGGAGAAAAACCGCAGCCTATGCTAAAGATTTATTACTGGGGAATCACAAAAAATAATTATTGCGGGCTTATATAAAACAATGGACAAATTCTGGAAATCCCCGTAATAAATTGGGGGTTCCCCACTGTTTGAAAACTTTCGCAGTCCGCGCGTTTTTCTCTATTAGCCCTCAATAATTATTGTTTGGGTTTCCCAGTAATAAAATTTTTGCACAGTTTTCAAACAGTAGAGAAAAAGACGCTGTCTGAAAAATTTTTCCAACAGTGGGGAAACGCCAATTAATTACAGGGATTTCCAGATTTTGTCCATTGTTTCATATAAGCCCGCAATAATTAATTTTTGGGTTTCCCCAGTAATAAAATTTTTGCACAGGTTGAGCGTTTTTCTCTATTATATGTTCGTTGAGAGATCGCTACGGTGCAGATAAAGAGATACTGCTGGAAACAAGGATAAAGCTTCTTTGCGTGGTGATTGGTTGATCAAAGAATCGGCTAGCGATTTTTCAATCTGGATCAAAACTTGGCTATAGCCTCTACTGAAATGCTAGCGATTGCTTAGCAATTTTGCCGGAAACAAAAGTTGCAAATTCACGCAAACGCTTCAGAATTCGCTTAGTGATCCCTAAATGTACATGTGGTTTTAGTAACAAAAAGTTATTGATTTAATCAACAGAACTTGCATGAGTAAATAAGGCTGATGTGCACGTAACGTTGAGCTGCATCAGATTGCTTATCGTTCATCACTAATTCTATGCTTGATTTTTGTGAATTCTATTTTATATTATATGAATTCCATCTTCTTTCCTTTCCTGAATTCTATGTTATGATCCATCACTAATCCTATTCCAGTTCTCATACCAATTCTGCTTCATTAATCAAATGCATATTCCCTTGAGAGAACTAAGTCTATTAATCAAACAAGGCCGTAATTGATAGCTACAACTAGTAACCACAGTTTGTAGGATGTTATAAATCTAGATAAATGCTTTCTGGAACAATTTTGCTTCATCAAGATGGAAATACTAGGAATATAAGTATTTATTTTAATCTACTTTTGCAAAACAAGTGGAATAATGTATGATAAAGTTATTGCAAGGTTAATGTTTATAATCATTTACATGTTAGAGGGAACATTATAACTGTGAGAAAGTGCGTACACATAAAGGGATTGGACACCTAAGGCCTGGGCAGTGCTGACACAAACCCAATTTTTTATTCAAGGTGCAGCAAGCTAAATGGAGGTATAAATGAGTTTTTAATGAATGGATTGCTTACATAAAAGCAGCGCCTCCTAGATATTACCATCACCCACAGATTTTCATTATTTTAATACATAGAATGATTACAAGTTTAGAAGTCCCTCGTAGCTATTTGTTTTGCGGCAGAACTTTTCTTTTCATCTTTGGTAAAGCAGCTGCTGTGTACACATCAACCGTCAAATGGTGGCTTTATGTTATCAAAATAAAAACTGATGTATATTATTCTCTTAAAACCTTTGTTTCATGTTAAAAAATAACCAAACAATAAAGTTTGTGCCATTTTACACTAGTCTGAGATAAAAAAGTTTTCAGACATAAATCCACTGTACTTCATGCACAACATTCTAAAAAATTTGTGCCAACTTTTACTTACCACTACTGGCGAAGTAATAGTCAAAAGCAGTGATTCATCGCCTGTCAACAAAATGGTACTTGTCAGCAACGAGCTGAAATCCATGTCGGAATTCTCCCGTGTAATCAGTAAGGCAAGCTGCCAGACTAACAAGGTTCAAGCATAAGTGTAATATCAGTATATTTGCCCATAAATCTATGGGTAGTACAATAATACTAAACAATACTATCCAATCACAAAGGCGTGCAAATGGCAGACAGCCCTGTGGGGTGCTTTCCCACTATTTCTCGGCCATGGAACTTTCCACCCCTTCTATGGTCTGCCACCTTCCTAGTCATTGATCTTTTCCACTGATTCAGCTCCGGTCTCCATAATGGATAGGTCTTTTGGGCTCCCTGGACCTCAGCCTTTCTTTAACAGCCATATTTCTCTGTTTACCCGGGGTAAAGATCCACATTAACTCGGGGTAAGCTTTTATATCTATATATATAACATACGTGGTGGATACAGGCCCAGGGTGGCCTGTATTCAAGTTATACCAAATTCGGAGTAACACTAATCAAGTGGGAAGGATCTGGGGTCACTGTGCACTTCTCTACGGACCAGGCAAGGGGTGTAGGGGGTCATGGGGGTTGTGGGGGAAGGTTGGATCACCTAGCAGCACACAAATCTCCGTCATACTATGCTCCATTAACAACATAGTCTCTAATTAAAAAATATACATTTGTTCGGTGTATCTCACCAGGGATGATATATAATTCATGTCTAAACTTCAGCAAAAGATTCCCTCTGAATTCAATAGCCAGCTGGCCGAGTGAGGCAATCTCAATCTCCATGAATTGACATTGGGTGGGGAGGCTGTATTCTGTCTCGTTTTTTAACTCTTTTTTGGGTAATGGCTCTAGTACCGTGGATTTGGAATGGGGTGTGGTCTCTCTTAGGGTAATCCACCTATTCCGGGCCGGGGTGGGTAGATTCCGGGCCGGGGAAAACCTACCCTGGCCCGGGGTCACTTTCTTGAAGTTTGGGGGTTTTTTACGCATTGTCTGTAGCTAAATTTAACGGTTTCGGAGAGGATAGTTAATGTGGGAACAAGGGGGAAGGCAGTCTCGGGTGTTTTGAATGGGAGAGGGGGGGAACTTTTCTAGGTTGAGTGGGGAGGGTGGTGGGGGCTAAGGGATCACTGACCGTGGTGTACTTAATTACCCACTGATTTAACTCGTCCAACTGGTTATCCGAGACGTTAACTGGCGGAGCAGTTGATAACAACACTTCAGTGGTAGGAATATCCAACAGCTGGTCCTCCTGGAGACTGTTTGCCTCTAGCAATAAGTTATCGTCATCCCCTTTTAGTTGCAGACAGGCACCTTGATTTTCTATGAGCATTCTGGTGAAGCATGTATTGAGGAGCTGTAATATGTAAGTGGACTGCTCGGTGTGAGCAATTGAAGGCAAAGGAACTGCATTTGCTTGGTTGTCTGGCTGCATACTGGTTTGCTCTGCTTCTTCGGCTATCTCACTCATGGTAGAAGGGAAAAAAATGGTGTCTTTGGCTGGTCGTGTAGAGGTGGAGAATCAATGGGGTGAGCTCAATTTTTGGTTTTTTTAAGGTGTGGGGTCTTCAGGCTGGGCAGTAAATGCCTTTATCTCGGCCAATAATCTTGATTTTTCATAACACTGCACTACGGGCAGTGTGTCATCTTTTCAGTTACTTGGTGACACCAAGGCCGGCCATAGCGTTGGGATGGCCCCACATTCCATCTAGGGTGACCTGTAGGTGCTGGGGCTATGGTAGGTGGCGCGTGACTGGAGGGGGGACATCTTCTACATTAACTGTACTGCCTCCAGCTTGACCAGTTCTTGCTCGATGTGAACGATTTTCACTGGAGGTTTTGAGGGGTTCTTCTCTACAAGCTGCTGTGATTTTGGTGCTGGTCTCTTTTCAGGGAGAGAGATTGAAGGGAAGGTGCTGGCATTTAAAGGTTCTGAGGCAATGGAAGGTCCAGCAGTGGGGGAGGGATATCTTGAAGTTGTGGAAAGGGGGGGGGGGGCTCTTTCTTCTGCAGGGGGCATCACCACGCACATTGGGGCGACAGACATGCTTCAATGCCGCAGGGCCTTGACCGTAGGGCTACAGACATGCTCTATATGATTTGAGGCGGCTGCCGTTTTGTACAGACTGCTGGCCGTGTCGGTTGATTAGGTAGGTGTGGTTGTTGTAGGCTTCATCTATCAAATATGGTCCCACAAACTTGAGCTAGAGTTTAGGATTTTGGCTTTTCCTCCTTCACTGGTTCTCCAACCACACCTCATCACCAGTTTTGAACAAAAACCGTTCCTTTCCGTCATCCCCTCTTATCTGTTTTTTTCTCCACGCTGAGGGTCCTGTGAAACTCATCAAGCCTTTCTTGTAGGGCTTTATTGTATTTGTGTACAGGTACACACTCAACCAGGGTTGGATAGTAGGTCAACTGGTCGGGGAGACATAGTTCCCTTCCCATCATCAGGAAGTTTGGTGTCTCGCATGTTGTAGAATGGGGGTGGCATGGAATGCCCTCATTATTTGGGGGAGATTCGGATCCCATTACCGAGGCCGTCCTTTTAAGAGGAGAGAGCGCAGGGCATCTCCTAACACCCAATATTTACGCTCCATGGCTCCATTGGCTTGGGGGTGATAAAGGGTAGTCCTGGTCCTTTTCACCCACCAGAGGGCGTAAAACTCGTGCATGAAGCTCGACTCAAACTTGGCTGCCCTGTTTAGTGTGCATGTGCTTGGGTAGTCCAAAGTAGCAGAACAAGCGTTCGTCGAGAGCGGTGGCCACTACCAGAGCGGTAGCACCAGAAAGGGGAAGGGCATCTTCCAAAAGGGTAAAGTGGTCCGTCAAGATGAGTATCCGCTTATTCCCTCCATCAGTCTTGGGGAGAGGACCACCAGTATACAGCCAACTTCTGCCAGGGCCGGCCGGCGTAAATTTGTTGCCGAGCCGGGTTTCGTGCCGCAGTGCGTAGACCGCTGACAGGTCTCACAGCTAATAATGGTTCTTTGCGCATCAGCGGTCATGCCCGGCCTGTACCACGTGAGGCTCAACCTCTTCAGAGTCCATTGTATGCCTTGGTGGGCCAGAATGTTGGTTTTCCACACTACTTTGCTTCTTAGGCCGAGGGGCACACAGCACACCAGTGAGCTCTGTTCTGCCTGGCTTGATGTACCTCTAGGACCCCATTTGTCCGGAGCTGCATGGAGTGTTGACGTTTCTTCAACTGGCGAAGCTTGTTACTTCCAAGTTCTAGCTGCTGTGGGTGGATAGGGGTGTTATTTCTGACAGCTTCATAAAAAACTGCCACTGGGTGGCTGCCAGTCCTCTAAGCATCCATCAGGTCCGTGTGGGGAGCAATGGGGGGAGGCGTGGACAAGTGATAGCCACCACTCAGGAACTTGGTGGGATGGGGTCCGTCAGCATAGGATGGGGATGAAGGGTGGTGGAACAGTGGGGTAGGGTCTGAAGCACCTCTTATTTGGTGGGTTCGCCATCCCTGGCTTCAATATGACTGCACTTCTTACAGTTGGAGGGACACCGTCTGCTAATTCCATCTGCATTTCCATGTAGGTGTTCACTGCAATGCTCGATGGTGAATTTGAACTCCTACAGAGTTTTGACTTACCTAGCTACTTGACTGGATGGCTCTCTTCTTTTACACAGCCCAGCCACATGAGTGAGGCACGGACTGTTCGACCGTAAAGATAGGGTCTGAAGTTTTTGGTGGCTTTGACTACAACTAACAGTTCCCTGCGAGTGATGCAATAGTTGCGTTCAGGGGGGCTCAACGTTTTGCTATAGCATGCTTTCACCCATTATTCACCCTTTCGGAGCTGAGAGAACACAGGCATCTGTATCTGTATCCAGTATATAAGGGCTGTTGGCGTCGGGGTAGCCAAGGATGGGGGCGGACAGTAGTCTAGCTTTAAGCTGTAAAAAAGCTTCTTTCTGAGGGGCTGTCCATTCCCAGGGAACGTCGTTGCAGGTCACTTTAATAACCGGATTCGCCGTGAGTAAAGAAGCGAGGGAGGTATTGCCGGTAACACCCGACAGTACCAAGGTACGTCAGTCACAAACCATCGCTATTTTCTCGGGGTCAGTGGAACAACCATGCACACTGGCAACGTGGCCAAGGTAGCGGACTTGAGACTGTAGCAGTTTGCATTTACTGGGTTTCAGTTTGAGGCTGCCTGCTTTGAGCCGCTGCAGCACTTCTGACAACCGGTAAAGATGGGTAGAGAAGACGGGGCGGATGACAGTTATTTCATCCAAGTACAGAAGGAGTGATTTCCAATGGAGGCCATGAAGTACTTGTTCCATGAGCCTTTGAAAGGTAGCTGGGGTGGAGGTTAGACCAAAGGGGGGGGGGGACCTTCCATTTATACAGGTCTGACTGAGTTCAAAAGATGGACTTGTGACTTGAATCAACTAGCCGCACACAAATCACAATACCAAAGTGCAAAACATTCAGTTTTGAGTTTTAAATTTTTCTTTGGGGCAAAAATGCATGTTTTTATCACATGTTAGAAGCAAAGCAAGGCACACACACACTGATTGTACTTTCAAAGAACGTTCTGTAGTACACATAATACTAGGTAATATATGCAGCCACTTGCAGTACGCAAGTCTTTTACTTTTAAGGAGCACTAAACACTCCAGTTAATAAGAAATGACAATAAACATCACATGGTTATCAACTCAAAAATGGGAAGCAGCAATTATTTTTCTACTTAGTGAGAAACTGCAATATTAGATTTAATGGGACCTCATAAGGTGCACAATGTTGTCTGTTACCTCGTTGCTCTGCTGGCTTGAGATTGTACGGCTGCTGTTTTGACCCCAGGATAATTAGGTGCAATGGAATGGAAGAGACATTGGAAGAGACAATTACTATGTTCCCATGGTGCAAACATATTTTATTTAACTGATAACGGGAATGGTCTCTCATACGAGTTGATTTGGATTCATCCGTACTACTTCATTTTGATTGTTCAACAAGTATTGGATCCGGATGCGCATTCATTAGAAACATTGGGGTCGCTAGTGTTAATGAATGCACATTCCTTTCAGCGGATCTAATGCCTTCCGGAGGAGTGTAAAGTTGTTTCGTGCGTAAACTTGAAAAGGCTCATCCGAGTTTGTTTATTTCCTCACTGCTGTTGCATTATAACCTTCTATTGACTTTTTTGCAAATTTGTTCGCAGCAAAAGTGTAACGTTTCTTTAATTGTTTGGGAAACTGACTGTTTTGAATATTTCGATGACAGTTTTCAGTGAACCGTAGCTTTGAAACTCATCATACAAATATACCAATATGCGTACGCGTAATTTTAACATTCTATTTTCGACTTTCCACATTTTGTAGCATTCCAACTTAGTGGTCAAAATCTATCCCAATGTGTCGCATTTGCAGCATTTATCAAAAATCAGCAAACTCATGCCAATTCTTTGTTTAATTTCATGCAAAAACGATTCCAAATGATAAAAATTCACTTCTGGTTTCTATGGTTCTTAACAGATGCAGAAAATCAGTTTCCCACAATTTTGGCTGTTATCTTTCATGGAGTAGTACGTTTTTGATAAGCTTTTTGGAAAAAACACCCTTGTCTAATTATTACGCACTATGTGTATTTGGAAATATTTTGTTTGTAGTTAGCGTACATCTAAAACCGTAAAAATTTACCGGGTTTCCACTTCTCATATCAGAAACAACCGCTTTAGTAAATTGGGATTTGAAAAGCCGCAAAAAACCCATATTTCACTTAAACCTGAAAAAAACATTATGGACTTACATGTAACCTTTAAATTTGCTTTGTGTGGATCAAAATTTAATGGTGATGTTCCTGAATTTTTACAAATTAAATGGTCTGGGATCAGTATAGCAATGTAATCAATACAATGTAAAAAATCACCCGTCTCTTAGTCAAACTATTAAAACAAATCAACCTGTATTTTTTGATCTTGGCAGAAACTTAAATCCCTCTCAGCCTTTAAAAACTATTGTGAATAATGTAAGATCTTCTAAACAAAGGCTCAAATTTGTATAATGTAAGTATTTGTTCAATATACAGTCTTTGACTAGCTACAGAATATTAATGGATAAGTCTAAAATGCAGTGATGATAACCTATATGCTTATAAACTATACAAAGTATGATTTGCTGTCTGATCTACTGCCTTTTCCAATTAAGAAAACAAAATCATAATAGACGAAGGCAAATCGCTCTCAGAAAGCCAGGAGTGACCTAATGTAGGGATGTCCCAAGTAAGTTTAGCTCCTATGAAATGCTTTTTTGAAGGTTTGGAATTATCACCATGCAGACAGTACATCTTTCAGCTTCTATACAATATTTTAAACATTCAAAAAACAATAACAACATTCAAGCCTCGCTAGAAAGCAACTGTCTCTAAAATGCTGATGATCCGTCCGTCATGAGCTTTTTATGTCCCTTAGAACTAGTGTTCAGGTAGCATTTGTGCATTTCTTACTTGCTGTAAATGTGCCGCTGTCTTTTTGATGTGTTATCTCGTGTATCTGTAGAGCGTATTTAGTTGTGGCTTTGTAGTCACAGCGCTTGCATAAGTATGTTTTATGCGTAGTATGAAGTCTCAAATTATGTCTATGTAGATGAATACTACTCGCCGCCCTATAGTCACAATGCTTGCTTGCATATGGTTTTCTCTCCAGTATGCGTTCTCATATGACACTGTAGTTGACCATTACTTGTGGCTCTATAGTCACAATGAGTGCATGCAAACGGTTTCTCGCCAGTGTGAGTCCTCTTATGCTTGCCGAGTAAATAATAGGTTGTAGTCTTATAGTCACAATGTTTGCATGCGTATGGTTTCTCCCCGGTATGCTTTCTCATATGATACTGTAGTTGACCATTACTTACAGTTCTATAGTCACAATGAGTACATTCATACGGTTTCTCGCCAGTGTGAGTTCTCAAATGTATTTTTAGACTGGAGTGAGCTGTAGCCCTGTAATCACAAAAGGTACATTTGTAAGGTTTCTCTCCAGTATGGGTTCTTGTGTGCATTAGCAGGGTACTATTGGTTGCAGCTCTATAATCACAACGAGTGCATTCATACGGCTTCTCTCCAGTGTGTGTTCTAACATGAAATTGTAGAGTACTACAAGCTGTAGCCTTATAGTTACAAAAAGAGCATTCATACGGTTTCTCTCCAGTGTGAGTTCTCTTATGCTTTTTCAGAAAATAATGTGTTGTAGTCTTATAATCACAATGAGGGCATGCAAATGGCTTCTCTTTCGAGTGAGTTCTCATATGACATTGCCGGTCAAAATTAGTTGCAGCCCTATGGTCACAAACAGAGCATGCAAATGGCTTTTCTCCAGTATGAGTTCTCATATGCCTGTGTAGATTATTGCTACGTGCAGTTTTGTAGTCACACTGAGTGCAGGAATATGGTTTCTCTCCAGTATGAGTTCTCAGATGCCTGTTTATATCACTGCTAGCTGTAGTCTTATAGTCACATTGAGTACAGGCAAATAGTCTTTCTTTAGTATGAGTTCTCATATGTATCTTCAGTTTACTGTTACATCCAGCATTGTAGCCACATTGATCACAGATGAATATCTTGTTTGATTTGGTTGAATGAGACTCTAAATGTGTAGTGAGCTGTCGTTCATTAGTACACACCAAATTACATGTCTTACACTTCAGCGAGCCTGGAGTATCGGTAGTTGATGGAAATTGACTTCGCTTTTTAGCTGAAACACACAATGCATGCATTTAGCACAGCTTACAGAAAAATTCAGTGCTAATAGTAGACAAATGTTCTTCACATAAAAAAAAATAAACAGCATTTGATTGGCTTGAAAAAAATCAAAACTGAACCGCATGGATTGAAAACACAAAAAACTCCATAAAAAGAGCCAAATAAATGTACAAAACATTGGGAGCTAATAATTATTGCTATGGTTTGAATGCTATATTCTAACACCTAACAAGTTTAACACTATTCCCTATCTTAAGATCTAACGGAGGCAGCTTTGTCAACTGAAACAAGCAGACAACTCCTACTTAGGTTAGTTGGAATCTTGAAATGGATACTACAGAGCTCTGAGAGCCTGGAAAAGGCATTAGTCGTGGGACAGGATTAAGTGCGAGAGACTGTACTAACTGAACAGAAGTGGATACAAGGGTGGATACAAGTGTGGATACATGGGTTGATAAAGAAATGGATACAGGGTTGGATATAGGGGTGGATACAGGGATGGATACAGGGGTGGATAGAAGGGCAATCATCAGATCTTTATACGAAAACTTTTGTGGGCAAATTTACTGCAATCGTTTGTTTCAACTTCCAAACAAAACTTGATCGGAAAAATGGCTCATGCATGCAAAAGAGTGGATAGGACGATCCGATGAGAAGTAAAATTGACAATAAAACTTGGGGTTTGGCAGTGATAGACTCTGTAATGGAGTTTGGGCTTGTTTCTACAAAAGCCCACTACTCTCAAGTATTATGCCTCTCTCCAGAGGGGACACGGTGCTGTCTGACAGTGACAACTCGGTAGAACACCTTCGAATCATTAGGCATAGGCAGGGCCCTCGGCTCAAACAAAGTACACAGAGTGTGGATTGAATATTGGCTTTCATTTCTCAATAACCAAAATCCTAGGGTGGCAATCCACTAGGGTGATCGGCAAGACATCAGTGAATGAACGGAATGAGTATATACAATTCAGCCCTTTTATAGGTAGCTGGCAGAAAGTGATTAGCTTAAAATCATATAAGAAAAAGAGCACAGAAAGCGATTAGACCAACAACATTACATACATAAATAACAGACAAATCAAAGGTTAAATGCAATAGGTGCCAAGTGGCTAGAGGCAGAGTCCTATCTCCTACTGCCCAACCAGAGATCTCTGCAGGGTCCAAAGGCTGTGGTTAGCTTGTGGTCTTCATATCTGTCGATACAAGGAATGGTAATTCCTGTTCTAGGGCAGGATCTGAGATGGTTCCAAAGGTCCTCTACTATGGGGGCCATCTTTGACCGGCCCTTTGTCACCATACTGGGTCGAAAAGGGTCAATACCGGCTCTGTAGGGGTCAATACCGGCCCTGCATACTGTGCTACCAGCGAAGTAAGACTTTCCACTGACACATCTTTCCGATAGCCGTGGGTGGAACTTTAGCGCACTGGTGTGGAGATAAGAGTAGTAAGCAACCAGCTTACCACTGCCATTCATCAAAACCTACCACAGTACTTCATTTTAGGAAGCTTCCTTCCTTCACAAATTACTTAACAAACTGTCACTCGAAAAGCGTAACATAAGCTAAACCTTTGAGGCATCTCTTACAAGTGTGTGAACGAGATTTAGTAGTACCAATATAACTTAAAGATAATAACTGCTAAATTATTTATCAAATAAAATACACTACATGCTTTATGCCTTTGAGTTCACTAATCCAAGTCATTTATAAAATATCTTACCACAAAATATATAGAAGTTATTGAAGCAGTCAAAATTATACATCCCAAAGCTTTTGGTTTACCCATACAAATAATTCAATATATACTTACCTAAACTAGCTGTCTTTCCATCAGCTCCAACCTCAACCTCTATATCTGTATTTCAAAATCAAAAGAGGAAACATATATTTTCGTTTTTGAAAAGATCTTCATTTGACATGATTGCTAATCGGGGGTGCAGTATTATAATACAATCACTTGATTGCACTCTCACCTCTAGGATAGTAGCATTCACCAATACCAGTGGCCACTGGTTCCGTCTTTACCATCTCAGTCACTGCAAAAAGGGAAACCGAAGTTTCCCTTTACATAAATTATTGAAATATATTTTCCACAGACAAAAAGTATAGAGGTTTGCTGAGATTTTAGATATACGACATTTGGCTGTTACAGCATGCCAGCACTGATCACCTTTTTGTTGAGTTTCTGAATATTCAAGTGAAGTAATCAAAGTGTGGTCAGCCGTTTCTAGTGCTATTTTATATAAGGACAGCTACACTGGACCCAAATATCACAAAAGCTCATATTAGTCATCGTGGGCTGAAATAATTTTCAAGCATTTATTCAATATTTTTTGCGTAAAATGAATCTTTTTTGCAGTAATAAACGTGTGAGCATCTTTTGTTTCAATCTAGCACAAACTTTTATTTTATCAGGCTGAGTTTGGCAGTAGAATTTTGTTCAAAACTTATAATCGCCACTGGAGCAGGAATAAACAAGGAATTATCTCCCCTTCGGAGGGATGAATCTATATTGAACAGTACCCCTCATTGAGAAGCTTGCCAATATGTTTACGAGCGATTAGGAGCCCTAAAATGCAAAAACGTTAGTTTTCAGCCAAGTGAGCTTACGTGATCTTTTTGTAATTGTATACAGAGCGCACAGTCGCGTTAGTAACCATATGGCAATTACTCGTAATACTGAAGTGCCACTTGGTTTTGTGACAAAACGGAATAATAATAAAATAAGTGGAATGTTTGTTATTTATTTTACCTCATAGTTACTTTTATTTTTCTTTTTGATAAACATCTAACTGAATAACAAAAAATCGTAATAGACTTCTCTAAAGTGAAGTTTGAATAATGTCAAAAAGTAGTATGCTCATTAGAAAAAAAATGATTGATTTCATTGATATAAAACAATTACTTTTTTTGGAATATTTGTTATTATCATTTAAGCTACTTCGAGACTATAACTCTATGAATTACCTTTGGCTATTACTCATATCTAACATTAGTAGTTATTTAAAATTTGATATAAAAGTTGAAACGTACAGGAAAAATTGTCTTATTTTTTATGATAGACATGGTAATACAAGCATTATATTTCGGCCCTTATTACTTAGCTTCAAATTAAATGTTTTTATTTAAAATTGCCAGTGGGCTTGGAGACACCCTGAGCTTTCAGATAAATGACTGTTTTAAGCTTTAGCTTGTCAATTTGCAGCGCTATGAGTTGTGAAAAATGAGCGTTTTTTTTCTGAAATTCATTGTGTGGTCACTCAATAATTTGGCTCCAGAGGATCTTGTGATGAGAGCAGTTGGCCACACTTTGACTACTTCACTTAGGCCTCGAATGCTCGTTGCATCAGCTGAAATTTAGTGTACTATACTTTCCGTTGATTGCCGTGTTTGTCATTTTCGAATTGTGGCAGTGGTCATTTATAATAACTAACAGGAATGTTTTATAAATGAAGTTACATCGTAAGGGTGTGTCAAATGAAATCTGATTGGATTAGGTCTACTGAAGGCCATTGCAACAGGAATAAGGAATCCTTACAAAGACCCCCATCAAAAGTTGATTCTGAGATTTAATGTTGGGCTTTACTGTTACCGCCATTTTTCATCTGGCTTGAATTTGCACACTGAACGCATAAAATCAGAATTAGTGGTTTTACAATCAACGCTTGCTTATTATGCAAATTTTATGTGAAATGGCAACGACAGATGATTGCGGGATTTGTCAGGTAGTCTAATGTGATTGATCACAATCACAAGGATCATCTTATACTCTTTACATCAATAGGATAGAAAAAAATTGTGCTTGCTTTGGTGAGTTAGGGAACAATAAATGGTATTCATACAAGAATGGACAGTAGTATGTAAGTAGAATAATAATGATAATGATAACGATAACGATAACGGTAACGGTAACGGTAACGGTAACGGTAACGGTAACGGTAACGGTAACGGTAACGGTAACGGTAACGGTAACGGTAACGGTAACGGTAACGGTAACGGTAACGGTAACGGTAACGGTAACGGTAACGGTAACGGTAACGGTAACGGTAACGGTAACGGTAACGGTAACGGTAATGATAATGATAATGATAATGATAATAATAATAACAATAAATAAAATAATAAAAAAACAAAAATAAATCGAGGGATCTGATTGGCCAAATAAATACTGCATGGCAAAGAAGTAAAGATACTTCCAATCCAAAGATGACAATTTTAAGTAGTGTAAAATTTGGCGAGCATTTCTGGAAGAGGAGTACTTTGCAGGTTTGTAGATCAGCTCAGCACTGAGTAGGCCGAGAGGGTTATTCAATACAACAATCTGCTGCTTAATACTTGAATATTCAAAACTTCAACAAAAGATTGTTCAATGCTGGGATGGTTTAACTTTACAAGATTTTCACAAAGCCAGTGAGTGAAAAATTCAATAAGGTACATGTAGAGCATTACATTTCCAAACTCACAGCAGTCCAGAAAGCAGGCGGTATTTTAAAATTTAACTTTTAAATTAATTGCCATCCAGTGTGCTGTAAAATTTGAATTTCATTTTCCTTAAATATATTAAAAAACTTATTTGCGAAAATGATATTGATCAATGAAATGTTGTAAAGGATTGTAAAGTATATCCAGTGGTATATTGGGCGGTAAAAATGTAGTTTAGTAGTAAGCGAGTTGGTAGATTTTGAGTGGAAAACCAACTATTGAATATTTCTAGTTCAAATTTGGGACTTTTGTACACTCCACTATTATTTTATGTTACATTGCCATCCACTAATGGGAGCACTATTTAGCTCTTTGTGTACTATTATGACTTTTTGAGATACTTTGCATTCTCTCTGGCACATTAGGACAATTCAATGATAAAAGTAACACCATTTTTTAGTTCGTCTCAATTACCGCCGGGCTCATCCAAAATATAATTGCATTCCCAAAACACACTTTGAGTCGTAGAATAGCGACATTTGTTCCAGGTCTATCGATGTTTATGCAAGAAATTGTCTACATTCATTTCAGATATGTCTGCATTCACTCCTGCCGCTGTTTAATCCAATACTAGCTAGTCAATGAAAACTGAAATCATCATGTATCTTATTGAAGCTAGACATACTATGGCATTAAACTCAGGCAGGGTTGCTCACCACTGATTCCCTCTCTATAACAGCACTATTGCCAAGAGGGACTGACAGTGATACGTCAAAAAGCTAGTACAGCTCAACCGATAATTATCACGTGACGCAGTAAAAGGATTCATACATGAATTTGTCTCCCATGCAAATCAAGTGTCCAATTACAGTTTTGGCAACAACTTTGCAACTAATCTACCAATTAGAAAAAAACTTTATTCTCCAAGCAGCCAATACAATTTCGCATCTAATTGCCTGTCCATAGATTTTTTAAATGTACTCTACTCACTAATAACTAGCCATGAAGGTGACACAAATTTGGTGCAACTGTGCAAATTCCCCCGGACATTTTAATAATTTTTGACAATCACAAATGAAACACCAACGTCTTATCTGACATTGTTTTGCTGATTCAGTTCAGTATTTCTAATTAATTAGAATTTGTTTCCAAAGCTTACTGATGATTTTTGAGCAGTTTATAAATATGTGACAATGTAGCTCAAAGACTCAATTAAGTAATTGCGGGGAACATCACACACTACCCAATGTTTTGGTCAAATAAAATTGCGGCTTTTCTTAGGCTATCATTTGCGGTAGATGCCTCAAAAAAGCAAACTGCATTTATTGTTTTTATTTAATTTTTTATTATGAAAATGTAAATTTGGACATTTGAAAACCATTTTTACTAATAATTGTTATACCATAATGATAACGGCGTCCAGCTCATAAGTTGGTTCCAAATTTATTCACTGAAATTCAAGTTGAAAACTTGAGCTTCTCTGCCTACACCAAATCAACTGCTTTTTAATCAAAGTTACTTATTTCTCAATTATTTTCCGTACAAGGCAATCATGGGTGTGGCCAAACGATTTTCGCAATGATCGAGAAATAAAAAATTCTTATAATAGCTAACATTCCTTGTGAACAAAAAATGTCAAAATCAACTTGTGTGCCTGATTGTCTAATGTATGGACATGCAACAGACAGTAAGTAATGTACAGGACAAACTCCGAACCACCAGTTGTATAACTTGGTTGCTAGGAAGCACTACCATATTTATAATCTCCAACTGTTACTTTTACCTTTAACTCCCTATTAGCAATTATTAACGCGTAGTACAACGGTAGACAAAGAGCATTATGTAAACATGTGATGCAACTGTTTATA
Organism: Cryptosula pallasiana; assembly: GCA_945261195.1. NCBI lineage: Eukaryota > Metazoa > Bryozoa > Gymnolaemata > Cheilostomatida > Cryptosulidae > Cryptosula > Cryptosula pallasiana. Next base: position 16,492,162 of record OX183134.1, on the reverse strand, counting down.
TAAACGCAGCTGCAAGCCCTTAGCTCATTGGTGTTACCTTTGAGCCGTTTCTATTCTATTGAATAGATGCTTTGAACACTCACTCAAGTGCTTACTTGACCACTATCTACAGATGCACACAATAACTACAGGCTCCACTGCTCAGGAGGACAATAGTTACACGGCTCACTGTCGAAATAGCCGAATATTGTCCAAACAAGCGGTTGACAACACCCAGATTTGTTTAACAGGCGTCGCCGTCCTGACCTGCTGTCAGCCAGCGATGCTGACAGCTAGGCAGTGGTTCGAGTGAACTGCTAGCAAGCCTGCCTAACAAGACAGATGGCTCCGGTCATAGACGCCTACGAGGTAGTGCAGGTGGCTACCGAGAGTGGCTGGCATTGTCACTATAAAATCCTGCACAGTAACAACAATACCTATAAATACAGCTATTATTGATACATATACTATAGTATGCATGAAAAAGGCAGAACTTTGCTCATGTTTGTCAGTTGTAATTGTTACTTTTACTAACTCGTTTATTCTGGAGGAATAAAAGCATATGTACGGAATAGCACTGAGTTATGCGTCTGAGCCAAGGGCTCACAACTGGTTGTAGGGTAGCAATACTCTGTCTTGCATTCGTTCGGTGCATCACCGACCCTGTTGTTGTAACAGTTCAAACTAACCACTGGTGGCAGCACGCTACCAACCTCAGCTAGTTATTTCCAGCCCCCCAAAATCCACTACACTATTTATCATAGAGCGACCACGTGATGTAGAAAAGAAAATAATTTTACTGGAGAGTCATATTCAAATGAATAAACAAAAAGTTTTATAACGTACCATTAGCTAATTTGCACAACGGATGGTCATGCGTCACTGATTTCGCATCACCGCAACAATACCATTGTCAGCAATGCTTAATTACTGTGACCACAAACCATTGTTTTTTTAAGCAAAGGTACTTTTCCTCAATTACTTTTCTGAGACAACCACTGGTGTGTCACAAATAATTTTTGCACCATTGGATGGGCAAAATTTTTTTTCTAAAAGCTGATGCTCCATTTGAGAAAAACTTGTCAAAATAAAAATTGCACTTGTGCTAGCTACATACAACCATACAAAATATAATAACCATATTTACACATTATTAAAGTCAACTAACCTGTAACATAGGCCTCCATCTATCTAGCAATAGTGATTGTGAATGACTGACTACTACTACTAGGCGTATCTATGCTAACAGAGTTACTACAAGCCGAGCATTGAGTGACTCGGCTAAATACACAAGCTTATTATTGTTACGCATTGAGTGGACTGTATTGGAATGAACCGCTGAAGTGATCAATCATGCGTGAGCTGCTTGTAATAGGCGAAGGTTGTTGTGCTTTGAAAACGAGAGTTGCATAATTATAATGATGTAGTAGCAATACACGGCTTTCAGACACCCTACAAGCAAGAAAATGTTTCCTGAACGTTATCTAAACGTCGGTTCCCGACAGTAGACATTCAGCAAAAAAACATTATAATTACATTTTTCTGTAGACACCAATTAGCGTTTATATAACGTTTGTACGGACATTCTCCCAAAAACGCTTTCAGAATGTTATGAAATAACGTTGAGGGAAATGTTCAGGTAACATTCGTATGACATTATTCGTGAATGCTATGCCAAATGCTCAGTAAACGTTCATATCTGTTTGAGTTACAACGTTACTTGAATGTTCATTGCAGAATGTTGCATCATTGTTCAAAGAAGACTCGTAAGGTACAGATTAGGTAGAAGCAATATATTGGCATTTGATAAATAGCTCACAGTTTATTGTTTGTATGACTTGGTACTAAAAACTGTGTAAAAACGGTTTAATATATTTCTAAAAACACAGAACAATGTGAGCTTAACATATTGATCATTGTCTTACCTTTCAAGGAAACTCAATCAATACAATTAAAAAGGAGTTAGCTTTCTTTGAAAATTTGCAAAAGCTAGATCACAGGCAACTTTAACAACAAAAACACGAAGTTTTTACACATTTAGACTGAGTAATGCAAAATCATTCAAACGAACTGAAACCTGGTAATTAAATATAATCAAAGTTAAAGTTTGGCAATGGACGGCCGAGCTATAATCGTCTTTCAATAAAGCACTCTACGAATAATATACAGCATTTATAAAATATCCCTTTTTAAGCTCGATGAGTTCGTATCAAAGATTTAATTTCTTTTCTCAGTTTTGGGTGCAAAGAGATGTTGATAAATCAACAAATAATATTTGGAAGAAATAATTCGGTTTTCTGGTAATGGCTATTTGTCAATGACCTGGAAAGTTTTCTCTCATTTATAATTAAAATCTATTAAACTATATCGAGATTATGCAGCGCTTGACAACAGCTTTATTCGCCGGTTTCTGAGCTTTGTTGTAGAAGTTGCCCACCCTTGACAATATCTAAGCCAAAACATTATCCGTTTTTTAGCTGTCTGTCACTAACGCGTGATGGTTTAGAGGTGGATAAATGTTGTAAATGGGTTCACCAAACTCAAATACTAACGTTTAGCGCTGTCTGTTTCTGGAGCATGTCCTCCGCTGCCTCGATGCTGTCTTGTTTACTTAGTTCTGGTTTTTCATCAACCAATACGGGAGTGTCTGATTTTTTCTTGGTTGCAGTAAAAGGACCAAAGGCTAAACATGAACCTGCCCCACAATAATGCCCTGGTCACACGAGACCGAATTTCTGACGAAACTATAACGAAACTATTTTTTTCAGGCCCAGCGAATTCGTTGCTCAGCAAACCGAGCGGATAATTCAGTTTCGTCGTGATCAAGCAATGCTAGGTTTGGGAAAATCTTCGGTTGCGATGCTTGCATGTGATTCGACCATTCGACCAGATAAGCTCATTAATAGGTTTATTTTCTATGTTCTGTTATTGGCTGGTCTCCAATGTCAGGGTCATTCACAACGAACGCATGGTTTCCATAGTAGTAGCACATTTGTCTTTTGAATAAATAATTATTTATTATATTATATTCATAATGAGTTTTAAATAAATGAAAGATAATAATAATAATAAAATATAATCAAACAATTGGAATAGTACTGGCTGGTCAAACTTATTATTTATTAAAATAATCTATTCCAAACATCAAAAATAATAATAATTCTTCCATGCTTTTACATCACGCAGTAAAGTATGAGTAGGCCCGCGCACAAAACACAATCCTCTGTCATTGGATGAAACTAGTAATCGCTAGGCGTAACGAACTAATTATAGTTCTCGTGTGACCAGTACAACGAAACTAATATCGTCGCACCTCGGCGATTTTCTAAAATAGTTTCGTTATAGTTTCGTTTATCAGCTATACTTGGCCAGCAAAAGATGGCCGCCATAGAGGAAAGACCTCAAACTTACCTAGGATCTTAGTCAAGACCCAGAACCGGAAGTAACCTTCCTCGGATAACCAGGCAAGTGGACCAGAAGCTAGCTATAGCTAGGAGCCCAGTAGGACGAATGATTGGACCATGGAGACAGGACTCCACCCTTTAGCAACTTGGCGATCTTTACCTTTAAATATTTACCTTACCTGATTCGTTGACTATTTATATATCTGATCTATTACTCTTACATAAAATATGCGATTAATTCCTGTCAGTTCACCTAGGTATAATAGAAATATAGTAATTGAGCATACTGAACTTCTGTGGAACCAGACCGGATTCCATTACAATGTACTAAAATATGGCTGATTCACTACCTGGGACAGAGCAATGTCTACTATATACACATGGTTGATTATGATTAATGCTTATTCAAAATACCAATCTATCAACAGAACCTTGTCAACATCCACTTAGGCAACTACAAAAGTATCGGAGGAGAATTTTGCACACTTTTGTTATCCCCACACCATTGTTACTGACAATGCAACTAGTTTTGCGCCATAAGAATTCCAAATTTGGTGCAGGGAAAGAGGAATCATGCACTTGACCGGAGCACCTTATCATCAAGTAACCAATGAAAAAACAAAGAGAGTAGTTTTATACTTCAAACAAGCTGTGATAAATTGTGACCTACCACCGAAAGCAGCGGTACAACAGTTCTTGATGCGGAACAGGAGAACATCATTACCAACGAAATAATCGCCTACCCAAGTGTTGCATAGGAGGCAAATCAGTTGCAAAATTGGTACTTCACTTCCATCGCCGGCTCACATAGCACAACAGCACCAATCACAAATGTCACTAGACACATCTCGTAGGACAGTGGTAATAATTAAAAGCTATTCAGTTGGAGATGCTTGCTATGTGCCTTACCATGGACCTAAAAGGGCTGGACAGCCAAGATGGATTCCTGCAATTGTTACCATAGCCTACGGAACCCATTGGGTGATTGTGAAATTTGTCCCACGATTACCCACATGGAGACGACCCATTGGGCATCTGCAACCTAGATACCCTGCTGATGTTGAAATTTATCTTGGAGAAAAAACCAATGATAGAATCTGAAACTCTCCCCATGCCTACGCTTTCTTGGGAACCATTACTAAGCCCTTCGAAACAGAAGAGATGGAACCTTAGTCTACCAGATGATGATGGGTTGGGGGGACACAATCCCTGATGATCCAGATGTAAGAGACAGACCTGACATGCGCACCTTTACCTTAGTCAGGAGGTTTTATGTCACATAAACATTCATGTAAAACCAAAATCGTATTTTATATTAAAGGCTTTTTGTACTTGTTTCTTTCCCTTAGCTATGTAACTACTTTTGTTTCTGTTTTTTTATGTGAAACTAGACATAGCTACAAGCATTGACTTAAAAAAGCCTTTGCCTGCAATAGTCAGTATTTTCTAAAGTCACGAATAAACCTTTATTCATATATTGAAATTGACTCATCAAATTCAGCACCAAGATTGAATCTCCCTACTTCTAGTTATACAGAAACATGACAACCATTCTCCTTTCATAGGAGTAGTAATATATGAGCAGATCTCCCTACCAAGTGTTTTTTTGTGGATTTGATCTGGGGGTTGAGGCAATGGGTTACGACGTTGGATGAATTCGCCGAGTTTATATTGTATTTTACTTGAAGGGGTACTTGAGTGGCATTTGAATGGCATTTAAGTGGTATTCGAGTTTTGATTATTTTTTTTACTTAATTTGAACTTATATGGTATCTAAATTTTGAATGTATGGCGTTTAGGTTATGATAATTATTACATAACTGTATACATAATTATAACTCATAGGGTATCTAGATTTTGAATGTAAGGCATTTAAGGTTTGATAATTTTCTGTAATTCCGACTCATATGATATCTTGAGAGAGAGGAGATATATCTACATTGAATAAATACAGTGATTAAAAATGAAAGAATATGTGAATATATACATTTATTGTGTAATAAGTAGGGAAAATCTCATATAATATAGCTAGAGTCAGTAAATACTAAGTAATAACAATTAATACATAGTCTTTTTTTTCATTTCATTCAATTTTCATAAATTTTTTTCAAAAATAAATCATTCTCTAAATGGTTAAATTTCATCTAATTGTACAAATTTACAAAAAAGGAGAATGTGATAAAATAGATATCATAATAGAGTGTAATAAGTTGAATATATAGAGTTAAAGTCTATAAAAACTTTTTAATTTGTAAAGTATTTGATGACTTTACAAGAAATATCATCACATTCAGGTTCAATGATGATGAGAAGATTTTCTTCAAGCTTAAGTTTACTATTTTCCGATATAGACAGAGAAAGTTTTGAAAAACCGTCCAAATCATTATAAATAAAAACTCTATAAATCGACGGTGTTGAATTTGTAATTGATACTGAATTGTTTTCGCATATGATGTATCTATCACACACACAATCAGTAGTAGTTTCGATTTCTTCAGAATTGTATATAGTAGAGTTTGTAGGGCTTGGTTGTTCCAAAATTAAATCGACTAAACCCAGAGCTTGTGGAAGAGATGGAATTGATGGTGATAAAGCTGGAACTACTGGCTTGTTTGTAGTGGTTGTCGTCGGGGTTGTTGTCGTTGTTGTCTGTGGAGTTGTGGTGATTGTTGTCGTTGTATGTGGAGTTGCAGTGGTTGTTGTTGGAGTTGTTCTTCGAGTCGTAGTTAGTAATCCTTCATCGTATAAACGAATGTAATTTAAAGCTTCATCGGTTTTGCAAACAAAGTAGTGTTGAGGCCACATATCATAAGTGTCACAGCTTCTACGTAGGTGAGCAGGTTCCATGAAACATGTGAGTCTAAGCATACGATATTTTAAGTTTTTTCTTAAAATACGAGTTACTGAATCAACCGCTTCCATATTAAGAATTCCCCGAAAACATCCAGACGCTCTATGAGATAAAGTGAATGGTTTAAACTCTGTTACAAGACAATAACCGCTTAGGATTGGGAATAATAGGAGATAGATGCAATATCTCATTTTTTTATTCAGAGAGAGAGACTTTTAACCTAGTTTATGCTTTCATCATCTAGAGTTAACTGTCTTGCATTTCGGTGGTCTTTGGTTAATATGCTTCAACTAAAGCTCTATATTTATAACCTTGGGATTGCATTTGTCTTTGGTATCTCCTTGACATGTGATACTGATGATAATCTTGTTTTGAACAGACTTCAAACTTTCAAAACTCGAAAATGACAAATTTACACCTTCAATACCATTGATGTTAGTGATGATAGTAGCTATTTTTGGCTCCTTGTTGGTCAAACGATTGCATTCCACACATGCAAAGTTGGTTGTCTCAAACTCTTCTGTTGGTGGACAAATCAAACGTGAGGTGTTGTATTCAAATACACATAATTCATCATTCCAAAATAGTTTTGTATTTTGAGTAAGACCTTCCGTATTATTTTTAACCCCTATTGCGCATTCCTCCTGATTCAGAGTGTATTTTGTTGGTGTATCACAAGGCACAGAATCTGTAGAAGTTATGTCCTTGCAGATCCAAGAAGCGCTTTGAGGGATGAAAAAACCACAATATAATAAGTCGGGAGGGTAGAGTCGCACACAGTTTTTTCCATTTTCATCTTTATATCGTATAGTCCTTTCGAAAGGTGAAAAAAACAAGACATCATTTTTATCCATAGCTCCGGCTATACATTCATCAATTTCGTTGGTATAGAATACTCCACTAACATTGGGAAATGTTAGTGCCAGTAGCAAGATAAATACGCGGCTCATTTTTTAAAATGTTTTCGCTTTCAGTGTTGAAAATTGAATACTTTCTTTCTTGATGTTTTTTCTATTTATATGTAAGAGGCTAGCGGCTTGTTCAGCTCTCTCAACCGATTTTGAAGATGTGAAACAATCTCATCAAAGTGGTTACCAAAATGTAAGTATGGTTCCAATCGAGATTGAGACAAAAGAACATGTGTTTCTGTCCAGCGAAATGAAGTCAAACCTCTTAAAATCAAAATATCTATCAAATCACCCAGTTCAGCATCTTTCAAACATTGCTTTATATCAACCAGTTTGATCGCTCTTTTGAGATCTTCAAAATCTATCAACTTGTCTTGCGGACAGCATACTTTTGGATCAAAGCTCCTAGAACAGTTTAAGCATTCGAGAGGATTTGCTCTTGAAATACAATTACAGCTCAAAAGCATGCTTTGTATTGATTTACGAACTAGATTGAATCCTAACACAAAATAAAATACTTCTTCGGTGATGAGTTGAACAAAAAGAGGATTCGAACGCTCTAAAGGAATGTGTTCAAAATGAGTCCTTATGAACTTAGGAACAAAATCAGCCAATGTACCAATTGACTTGAATCCTTGAGTTTTTCCACTCATGTTTCTGCTGTAGTTCAGAGATAAATGAAGCAACTTTTTTTGTAGCAGTTCTTTTATGAGTCTTCAGATATATTTGTCGAATCAATAGTTATTATCGGGTTGACTGAGTCTTCTTTTTCATCAAGAGTGTAAGCGTATGGATATCCTTCTGCTATCGCAAGTAATTTATCCTTTAGTCGTTGATAAGCCAGTTTGCTCTGACTAGTAGGTAATAGGTAGGGATTTAATCGTGCTCTCAAATTTGTTAACAAAAAGGGAGACTTCAAATCATCAGTGGAAAGATCCAAAAAAGCATTAATCCATTCATCATGCACCAAAAAACCCATTTTAGCATTTTTCAAAACTTGTCTTCTATCAATCCAGTCGATAGCATCACCCAATTCTTTTTTGGTAGGTGTAGCGCCTTCAACCATTTCAGCATATCTTTTACAAGTGATACATTTGTCATCAACGTGTGAACAGTAACAGTTTAGTAGCGATAGATTGGTTGCTTGCTTGTAAAAACTTCCTCCTAGTACACAGTATACACATTCCTCCGTAAAATAAATCCTCAACATTTCATCAGAAACCTCAGCCAAAAAAGTCTTAGGTCCTATAGCATCGGAAGCTTCTTGGTGAGCAAAGTCTTCAACACGTAACATATTTGTTGTTATTCCGTTAAATTACAAAACGCGAATGATACGTTTTCAAATTGAAACACCTATTTAATCATTCATTACTTTTTCTTTTTTTTTGAGGTTAATTGTTATGCTAGCTCATGTAGATCTTCATAAATGCTTTAATTTCAACCTGACAACCATCGATTGGGCAAGGTTTTACTTCTGATGAGCATTCAGTAAGCGCTTTTTCCTTACACTCACTACAGTAAATGAGATGACCACATGGAAGAGAGATATGATTTGCAATTACTTTTTTTTCATGCGTCTCAGACACACATTGAGCGAGTTTGCTTTGCTTAGTCTGATCTTTATCTTTTTTTAACGAATCAATTGATTTAGCATCATTTTTTAACAGTGGATCTTTATCTTTTTTTAACGAATCAATTGATTTAGCATCATTTTTTAACAGTGTTGACGAATTCTCAACAGTTGTAAAATCATTTTCAAAAATATGTAAGGCTTCAATCATAAAACCTATTCGCTCAAAAGGTTTTCCATTTAACACTAAAACTTGTTCGATATCGTTTTGACTGTATCCTAGTTTTTTGCAAATAAGTTTCATTTCTTCGGTGTCATTGTTGTGCGTTATTTGTTTTACTTTTTCTCGATATTTTTCAACCCGTCGCTTACACCTTTTGCCTTTTTCCGTTCGCATGTAAACATCCTCAACATACTCTTCACCTTTACTCCCGAGTAAAAAATAACAGTCTGGGAACCATCGACAGTGTTCCTCCCATGGTAGATCACTCTCTTTCCATTCTTTAAGTTCACCTGAGCAAAAGAAGCATTTTACACTATCTCCGAACTTAGTATAGTAGAAACCTGCATTGGAAAGGAGTTTCATGGAGACTTTACCCTTCCATTGTTTGAAACTGTCTTCTCTAGATGTTTCAGTAGCAAAACGTGGTGTATCAGCACGATCAATTGATATACCTAGAGGTAATACTTCTGCAGTTAAATCTCCTCTTCTGGTCTTTTGTTCTTCCATCGTATAACTTTTGACAATTGAGATGTTTTTCATTTCATCTGCAAGTAGTTTCCTAGGTCTATACAGACGATTGTGAGTGTTAAATCCTCTAACAAATCGACAAAACGGAAAACTTTTAGCGTGTTCTTTCATCGGATGTTCATCTTCATCCTTCCAGTTTAGTAATACCCCTCGGCAAAAAACACATCGAACAGCGTTGTCTTTTTCAAGGTTATAGAAACCAGCTGCAGCCATGTTTTCACCACAATGTTTACCTACTCGTCTCCAATTTGTAAGAAATGATTTTCTTCGATAACTTTCATCAAGCATTAAAGCCTCTCTTTCATAAAAAGAGAGTTCATTGTAAATGAACTTGAAAAAGTCCGATGGGGAAAGTTGCGCAATAGTTTTTTGTAATTTTAATGACAAAAGACTACAGTGATTATCCGGATAAGTTGCGACGACATAAGTTATTGCAGTGGTATCAGGAAAAGTTCGTTGTAAAAACAACGATGAAGTAACGAGTAAACTATCATCTATCCATTCAGCGCGGTCTTTAGTATTTTCAAAACAATTTCGAGTTTTTTGCATTTCTCTTTTTTCATTATAAATAGTGTTTGCTACATCTCTGTTGTTTGTTACTCGACACATTATTTATATATAATATAAGTAGTAGCTTCAGTTATTACTCAAGTTGAAGTTTTGTTGGAAAGTTCTTTTCCTTTGATCTAGTTCGTTGTTATTCTAAAAAAAAAATGATAATGCTTTATAGCAAAAAAATAAAAAAAGACTAAGGTTTCAATTTTTTTTCAATATACTTGAATTGATTACTATTATAATAGAACGTAAATACTTACATCAGAAATGAAGACTTGTCTTTCTTTTGAATTAAAATGAATGATATTCCTAGTAGTTTGAACTTGAGAGTTGCTTTCTATAAAATTCGGATGAAGAAGGAGTACATTTTTCATTTTGAAGACCTGAAATAATAAGAATAAACATAATTAAAACTTACATACAGCATTTTTTTGATATCTTAAATAGTGAATAATCTTGTTTTTTGTTCAGAAAATGTCTTCACGCTTAAATCGATTACAATTAAAACAAAAAATAAATACTTACATCACAAATGAAGACTTGTTTTTCTTTAAATTAGATGAATTATATACATAGTTGTTTGAACTTCAGCTGTTTCCTATGTAACTCAAATGATGAAGAAGGAGGGTTGTAGTAGATGATGATGTAGTAGATCTTCTTCCTTCAGTTAGTTTGAACTTGAGAGCTGCTTTCTATAAAATTCGGATGAAGAAGGAGTACTTTTTTCATTTTGAAGCCCTGAAATAATAAGAATAAACATAATTAAAACTTACATACAGCATTTTTTTGATATCTTAAATAGTGAATAATCTTGTTTTTTGTTCAGAAAATGTCTTCACGCTTAAATTGATTACAATTAAAACGAAATATAAATACTTACATCACAAATGAAGACTTGTTTTTCTTTAAATTAGATGAAATATATACATAGTTGTTTGAACTTCAGCTGTTTCCTATGTAACTCAAATGATGAAGAAGGAGGGTTGTAGTAGATGATGATGTAGTAGATCTTCTTCCTTCAGTTAGTTTGAACTTGAGAGCTGCTTTCTATAAAATTCGGATGAAGAAGGAGTACTTTTTTCATTTTGAAGCCCTGAAATAATAAGAATAACCATAATTAAAACTTACATACAACATTTTTTGATATCTTAAATAGTGAATAATCTTGTTTTTTGTTCAGAAAATGTCTTCACGCTTAAATTGATTACAATTAAAACGAAATATAAATACTTACATCACAAATGAAGACTTGTTTTTCTTTAAATTAGATGAAATATATACATAGTTGTTTGAACTTCAGCTGTTTCCTATGTAACTCAAATGATGAAGAAGGAGGGTTGTAGTAGATGATGATGTAGTAGATCTTCTTCCTTCAGTTAGTTTGAACTTGAGAGCTGCTTTCTATAAAATTCGGATGAAGAAGGAGTACTTTTTTCATTTTGAAGCCCTGAAATAATAAGAATAACCATAATTAAAACTTACATACAACATTTTTTGATATCTTAAATAGTGAATAATCTTGTTTTTTGTTCAGAAAATGTCTTCACGCTTAAATTGATTACAATTAAAACGAAATATAAATACTTACATCATAAATGAAGACTTGTTGTTCTTTGAATTAGATGAATTATATACATAGTTGTTTGAACTTCAGCTGTTTCCTATGTAACTCAAATGATGAAGAAGGAGGGCTGTAGTAGATGATGATGTAGTAGATCTTCTTCCTTCAGTTACTAACGATGAAGTGAATGCTTTCTGTATGAAAACAGTGCTTCTTATATAGCTTAAGTTGCACTGCTATGAATCAGCATTATTTTCACATGAATGGAAACCGTTGCTTTCGCGGGAATAACAAAATTATTTTCACGCGAATACAAACCAATGCTGTCGCGGGAATAAATAATTTATTTTCACGCGAATGGAAACCGTTGCTTTCGCGGGAATAAAAAATTTATTTTCACGCGAATACAAACCAATGCTTTCGCGGGAATTAATATTTTATTTTCACGCGAATGGAAACCGTTGCTTTCGCGGGAATAAATATTTTATTTTCACGCGAATACAAACCAATGTTTTCGCGGGAATAGATAATTTATTTTCACGCGAATGGAAAGCGTTGCTTTCGCGGGAATAAAAATTTTATTTTCACGCGAATACAAAGCAATGCTTTCGCGGGAATCAATATTTTATTTTCACACGAATGGAAACCGATGCTTTCGCGGGAATAAATATTTTATTTTCACGCGAATACAAACCAATGTTTTCGCGGGAATAAATAATTTATTTTCACACGGATGGAAACCCTTGCTTTCGCGGGAATAGAAATTTTATTTTCCCGCGAATACAAACCAAAGCTTTCGCGGGAATCAATACTTTATTTTCACGCGAATGGAAACCGTTGCTTTCGCGGGAATCAATACTTTATTTTCACGCGAATGGAAACCGTTGCTTTCGCGGGAATAAATATTTTATTTTCACGCGAATACAAACCAATGTTTTCGCGGGAATAAATAATTTATTTTCACACGGATAGAAACCGTTGCCTTCGCGGGAATAGAAATTTTATTTTCCCGCGAATACAAACCAAAGCTTTCGCGGGAATCAATACTTCATTTTCACGCGAATGGAAACCGTTGCTTTCGCGGGAATAAATATTTTATTTTCACGCGAATACAAACCAATGTTTTCGCGGGAATAAATAATTTATTTTCACACGGATGGAAACCGTTGCTTTCGCGGGAATAGAAATTTTATTTTCCCGCGAATACAAACCAAAGCTTTCGCGGGAATCAATACTTCATTTTCACGCGAATGGAAACCGTTGCTTTCGCGGGAATAAATATTTTATTTTCACGCGAATACAAACCAATGTTTTCGCGGGAATAAATAGTTTATTTTCACGCGAATGGAAACCGTTGCTTTCGCGGGAATAAATATTTTATTTTCACGCGAATACAAACCAATGTTTTCGCGGGAATAAATAGTTTATTTTCACGCGAATAGAAACCATTGCTTTCGCGGGAGTAAAAAAAATAATTTTCACGCGAATAAAAACCAAAGCTTTCGCGGGAATATCGCAGGAAAAAACTGCTGAGTCATAGATATATTATAAAGGTTTCATAGGGTTAATTAGTACAGCTTTAGCTATTTAAGAACCAGTGTTTTCACACAGAAAGCATCCAGTTCTACAATAGCTAGCAAGGAAGCAACATCTACACACCAACTACTACATTTACTTGAAACTCAATAAGGTGAGAATCACTAAATAATTCTTTAACATATACTGATAAAAAACTTCAACTAGTTTTGCTATAATACTTCAGAAAGTTAATTTTATGTTTTAATATTTTGTTCTTATTAATAAAAGATCAAATAGTTTCACCATAACGCATCAGAAAAATTATTATGGTTTTGATTATGTGTTTATTTTATAAATATCTAGTTAGTTTATTCTTTTCAAAATATTTTTCAAATTCCACCCATTTGTTACATATTTTTTACTCTCTTTTCAGTTCCAACTTCCGACTGAACACTCTGAATATGAATGAAGACCGTAATACCTCATTTCTCTCAACATTCGAACCATACTCTGATGATAAAGAAAATATCCCTCCTGATTCACATATAATAAGAAGGAAACTGAACACAATTCGACCAAAGCCATGGGATTCGGATAGAAATAAAACGATTGACTATACTTGGACTTTGAAAGCACCATCTCCTTCTCATCTTTCCTGCTTGTCAAAAAATGCTGCTAGTTTGCTCAATTCTTGCGATACCAATGACAGAGTAATGATTGGAAGGTTTCAACCACTTCACTTAAATCAAACGCCATCACTTCTCGAGATAGTCTCCATCGAACAACCAACTGAGGATGTATATAAAAACTTATGCATTATCCGCTACAATGTCGAAACATTTGGCAACAGACGACAAGTGAGGTCTATGGTGAGAAATGAGGATTACAACAAATTAGCTCCAACACAACCAGATGTTCCAAAACTGGTGGTTTTTATGGGATTCGATTCAGACAAGCATCCAATCTTTCACCCTATCAACTTCCCATCCAATATTTCCCTTGAGGAAGCTAAACAGCTAAGTAGATTAATAAAAAAAAAAACACCTACTCAGTTGATCAGTATGGTTCGTATCGCAACGCTCTCGCAATTTGCTGTTGGAAGTGTAATCAGTTTTGAATCTCCTCAAATATCAACTCAGTTAACATTACCTAATGGAGATGTGGTGATGAATGCGCTACTGGTAAACTACAGATGTTTGCAATATGATGGTTTGATGATGGGAGTTCTATATATACCTGAAAAACACGCTAGCAACGTCAAACAAATTGGAACAGGAGTCATACTTGTAAGAAATCGTGAAGTTAGTAGATTTGGTTATCATCGACATGATATAATCACATTCACAGCATTACAAGCGATAGAAACGGCTCAAAACCTATCCAACAAACTTGATGATTCCAACCAGATGAAGTACTTTACTACAGATGAGGTTGTTGAGAACAAGGTCTTAGTGCTTTCAATGGGAGTGGGAAACACATCTTCTACATCTTTGAGAGAACCAGCGCCCCCTGGTGAAAACTATATTCAAAAAGAGCATGTCAGACAAGACAACATAGTGAGTATTTTTTATTTAATGTAAACTAACTGATATAAGTAATACTTCCAATTAGATAATATTTATTTATAAAGCAATTATTTTTTGTTTTGCTTTAGATAGAAGAGAGAGAATCAAAAACACTTGATGAAAATTATGCTCAAGAAAAAACAAGCCGAACAATATAACTTGGTGAGTTACTTCCCTTTACTATATAATGTTAACTAACCAATGTAAAAAGAACTATAATTCAAATTCATGTAATTATTTTACATTTTTGTTTAATCATCCTATACTAATACATAACTTTTGATTTTAGTTCATTATGGAATCAAAAGTACATAGAACAGAAGTCATCCTTCCTAAGTTATAACATCAGTACAACAATGACAACATTGTAAAGAAAAAGACTATCAACCATTGATTGTCATTACAAGTTGTAGTGCTTTGAATTACTTAGTATTTACTAACTCTAGCTATATTATACAAGAATATTTTGCTACTTATTATGTAATAAAATGTATATAATCATATATTGATTCAATGTAGTCTCCTCATTCTTCTCTTCTCTCTCAAAATATCATATGAGTTCGAGTTATGTAAAAAAATTATCAAAACTTGAATGTCATGCATTCAAAATGTATATGCTATAAGTTCAAATTAAGTAAAAAAATAATCAAAACTCAAATGCCACTTAAATGCCACTCAAATACCACTCAAGTACCCCTCAAATGAAATACAATATAAACTCGGCGAATTCATCCAACGACGTAACCCATTGCCTAAACTCCAAGGTCTAATCCACAAAAAAACACTTGGTAGGGAGATCTGCTCATATATTACTACTCATAGGGCGTACCCAAAAAAAACTGCACCCGCTCTGACCAATACCTCCCATCGAGTCAACTCCGCATAGGGTTGCAAGATCTCACGCTAACAACTGCAAAGTGGTCCTCGACCCAGAATAGCTATACATTAGTGTTGGATTATTACTTCATCCAATGGGATTCTGATTAGCAACAGGATGATATCAGCTCAATAATCACGAGACCTCCGTACAACACAAATTGGGTCTCCTTTTGTACGAGAACCTCAGGAAAGCTCATTCCCTTCTTAAATATGACTCAATCGCACAAAACAGCACATGAAATACACAAATTATCATGTGCAGTGGAGTCTGCATAGACGCAGTAAACCAAGGGAATGCCAAGCACATGGTTGTCAAGTCTCTGAGTTGGTTCCAACCAGTCAGGGTAGCGTGTGAGCTTGTACTCCTTCTGGGGCTGGCTGGCTTTCTTATTCTGAGCTTCAGCATCTGTCGCTCATACTCTCTGTGGCATATAGGTGGGTATTTCAGCTTTTGGTCTTTAGGTTTCCACCTTCGAGATGCTTCGGCTAATTGTCAGGATACTGGCCTGGGGTAGGTCTATTTTATCATAGCACTCTATACAGGGCTGGTGTAGGTTGTATATGTTAAAGATGGGGAATTCCGGGTCAGATATAAGGCGAGGAGTGTAAAGGGAAGAGGTTACTATTCAGTTATGCATCACAAGTCTCACACAATAGCATGCGAAGTTGCTGAGTGGAAAATACCTGTTCTTGTCCTGAAATTCTACTGGCCAATTATTATTAATTTTCACTTTCAAATTGAACAAAGCCCGTCCGAATATTCCATTCCGAAATTTTTAGACAGGTGTTGTTGGATTTTCACCAGTAGACAACAAAGATTTGAAGCCCTATTTTGATAGTACTAGATAGCACTCAATCATTAAGCTTTACCCTTTTCTCTTTGCCCATAGCGTCACTAAGACCTGAACTGTCAATCACTTGAATTTTTTATTGCAAAGCTGAGCTCATTTTATCCATTTTTGTCACTCTTCACCTTCTATCCCTTTTGCGAGAGATAAAAGCAGTTTTCACATTGAAAGTAGAAGAAAACTCATGAAATAAGAACTTTTTCACTTAAATCAGCTGATCATTTAGTGCTTTGGTACAAAAAAACGGACATCAATCACTGGGTTTTTTCTGAACAGATGCCAGTCTTGCTATGAGATGTGTTAATAATTTATGTACCTGATCTGGTTGATAAAAATTTACAAAATGAACATTTTAAAACAACAGTGTGTCAGTACAACCTTGAAACACCTAACCAAGCACTTTACTATGCGCAAAATATAAACAGCAGCGTCAGAAAATGATATCTTTTTGCTACTAAGTACTTTGGCAGACATTTACATACAGTGCACAAGCGTAAATCACAGATCCTTCAAAAAACTAATCAATCATATCAGGCTTTTAACTAAATACCGGTAATTTTTGTTTATGCAAGGATACAATTAGTGAACAGTTTATCTCCAAAGTGTCATAGATGAATGCATTGAATTTTTTAGCCACAGAGTTAAGCTCATCTCAATCTACAGCAGATACTCTAAGCCCGCCGAACTGTGAAACATCTGACTTGGTGTTCACCGATGATCAACAGCATTCTATACATCAACAATCGCATTTGAACAAATCAAACAAGAAACTAATCTGTGACCATTGTGGCTACTGCGCGCCTTCTAGCAGTCATTTAAAGAGTCATGTGAGAACACACACTGGTGAAAGACCATATGAATGCACTCATTGTCCGTATAGGTCTGCAACCAAACATGTTCTACTCAAACACACAAGAACTCATACTGGAGAAAAACCATATGCCTGCACTCATTGTGATTATAGGGCTACAACTAGTAGCACTCTACAATCACATATGAAAATTCACAGTGGAGAGAAACCATATGCCTGTACTCAATGTGACTATAAGGCTGCAGCTAGATCGTCTCTAACCTCTCATATGAGGATACACACCGGAGAGAAACCATATGCCTGCACTCAATGTGAATATAGGGCTGCACAAACCACTCTTTTACTCCAACATATGAAAACACACACTGGAGAGAAACCGTATGCCTGCACTCAATGTGACTATAAGGCTACAGCTAGAAGTGATCTAAACAAGCATGTGAGAACTCACGCAGGAGTTAAACCATTTGCCTGTACTCAATGTGACTATAAGGTTGCAGCTAGATGGTCTCTAACCTCTCATATGAGGAAACACACTGGAGAGAAACCATATGCCTGCACTCAATGTGAATATAGGGCTGCACAAAAGACTCTTCTACTCCAGCATATGAGAACACACACTGGAGAGAAACCATATTCCTGCACTCAGTGTGGCTATAAGGCTGCAGCTAGACCGTCTCTGATCTCTCATATGAGAACTCACACTGGAGAGAAACCATATGCTTGCACTCAATGTGACTACAAGGCTGCACGTAACACTAATCTACTCAAGCATATGAGAACTCACACTGGAGAGGAGCAATATGCCTGTACTCAGTGTGACTATAAGGCTGCAACCAAATATGTTCTACTGAAACACACAAGAACTCACATTGGAGGGAAAAAAAAATAGCCTGCACTCAATGTGACAATAAAGCCCCAAGTAAGAGTGCTCTAAATAAACATACTTTTAGAGAATCTCCAGCAAAGAAACCATATGCATGCATTCGATGTGACTTCCGTGCTACAACAAATGGCATACTACAGAGGCATATGAAGTCTCACAATGGACAGAAACAATTTGCCTGTAACCAGTTACTATGTGTCTGCAACCAAATATGTTCTAATGATGCACACAAGAACTCATACCGGCGAGAAACTATATGCTTGCACTCATTGTTATTATAGGGCTGCAACTAATAGCAATCTACAATCACATATGAAAACTCATTGGAGAGAAGCCATATGCATGTACTCAATGTGACTATAGGGCTGTATCTAGTAGTAATCTACGCACTCATATTGCATTACATACTAAAGATAAACCATATCACACTGTTGAGGAACCATACGCATGCACAACGTGACTATAAATCTGTAACTAGCAGTGAATTACAAAGACATACTGCAAATGTTCACCCCCTAAGAGAAACCATTTTTGTTCAACCATTTTGACCATTGAGCAACAGGTAACTGTGATCTACAGGAACATATGAGAACTGTAGTTGGGGCGGATTCAAATATACATGAGTAATATAGTGAGGGTAGCTCATCCAAGTGTTTTTCGAGAATGATTTGATTTGCACGGGCACAGGTGTGCTTCTTCCCTCGTTCCCAGCCAATCTTTTTATGTCGTTTTTTAGTGCCCCCAAGTGATAAAAGTTCTGTTTATATCCTGCTTTGCGTTATGGTTTTAAAATTGTTTTGATTGCTAACAAATGTTGAAAACAGATCTTGGTAGAACCCATCATTTTTTGATGGATGCATAACAGTTTGAAAGTGGTGGGAACTTTGTATTGTTCAACATTGTTTATTCGGGTTAGTTCTGTGTTTTGTCATTTAATTTGTCTAGTGTGATGATAATTAGGTGTGATTTCTTTAAAAAATTAGCAAAATATTGTGCAAAAACATAAAACGGTTGTATAAATGTTTGTAACAAATAAAGTGTGTAATAGTTGTTGTATGAATGTGTATTGTAATGTCAATAAATAGGGATATTGATTTAACCTCATGCAGTAGGAGCAATCTAAGAACCATCATCGATGGTCATCACTCCTTCAAACGCTTCAAAGTTGCCATCCAACAAACAATCTCATGGTTTTTTTTACGATTCTGTCGGTTTTTCATCGTACAGCATTTTGTTTTTGATTCAATGCAAGTCACTGGAGACCGGATCTGGACGAGGAGGTGTTATTGCGCTGTGGCATATGTTTCCATCGGATTCTTTATGTTTTTCTCCCTGTATCATCACACTCATGTTGGTAATTGTTCACACCTTAGCTGTATCTTTTTTGCATGAGAACAGATCTCATCTCCCTTTTTTCTGCTTTCTCTTCACAAGACGTATCTAGTGCAAAGACTTGGAGATTTTTCGTGTTGGAATCATTTTGAAATAAATCTTTTGCACCTCGGTCTTAGGAAAGACTGTAGAATGGCTGAAAGTGAGAGAATCTACTTTGTAGCTGCTACTCAGCTCATCCGTTTTTAGCTGTCTCATTCCCTCATCCCAACCAGCAACCTCTCCACAGGTCAAGTTCTCCATTGCCAAGCGTTCGATATTGTAAAGGATTTGTATGAATCATCTATTCAAGACCTTCACCGGACCACTGTATACTTTAGCCTTCCTAAGCCACTGAGCTCTAGGGCAAATGGTAGCGAGCCGTCTAGTGTCAAGGCACAACTCCGTACCAGAGCGTCTACCAACCGTTGTTATAACTCGGCTGCAAACGGCACTTATTCAATTAATTACACTGTCTCAATACAGGAGACTCTCCCTACACAATACGGGGATCTGTTACGCAGCACAGCCAGATCCATTTCCACCATCAATTTCACTAAGTCAGCACGTGTATAGATTGTGACAATTGATAGACTTTCAACAACATTAACTTCAGCAATCTATTTCAGCAATTGTGTTAGGCAGACTTGGACAATTTCAAAAAGTGTAGTTAAACACTGAGAATATTGCAAACGACAAGTTTTATATGGCTTCACAAGTTTTTCAGCACAAAGAGAGTTATAGTTGACAATAATAATATATTCTTTGTACCAGAAACAAAACTTACAGCAGTGAGAGGTGTTTTGAAGCTGTTTGATAATCCTGGCACGTTTGACAAAACGACTTAATCTTCCAGCTACTGATTACAAGGAATCACAACGTTACACTCACCTACAGTGATTCTACTGTTACACAACTACTCCAGAGCACTGGAGGCTTGGGCGATCTGCCCTAATACTTATAAAATATAATATGCTAATGTGCTGTTAAAATCCACTACATCGATTGGCAGAATAATTTAATATGATTGGCTAATTCGAATGTAGCTGACAGCTAGAAAGTAGGCGCAATATACATTGTACATGAAAGGGTCAGACACAGACATACATATGAGATAGGCGTGCGCATTAAAAATTACGCACAACAACGATAATAGCAATTAATTAACAATGTCAAGATGGCTCCCGGAACAATTCCTAGTACGAGGTTCTTTGCTGTGCTTGACTGAGGCGTCTCCAGGGTCCGGTGGAACACAGGCTCTTCAGGTTGCTAGGCATCCAGCTAAAAATCTTTGTAATTAAGGTAGTATACTCCTGGTGTATCTGCTTAATCACACTCGCTCACTAAATTCCAACCCAATATCAAGAAAAACGATATTTCCTGTTTAAGGACTTTGAAATTCACCCAAGTAAGTGAAAACAAGTGGTAATGGATACATGGCAAAACTTAGACTCAAGTTTGTTTTAATGCTGCTAATAACTCTCTGAATCCGTCTCACATCGCTTCCGCCATAGTAAGAGAGAACGTAGAAATTTTCAAATGCACCTACATTGCCATCGACACCTGCAACTTGTATTACAGTAAGCACAACGGCACATTCTAATTAGCTGAAAACTCCCATCGTTTGCAAGTTTCCCACTTTGTACTTTAGTGGAGCTCCAACCAATACAGCTCTCCGTTTCCTTCTGCAACTTGGACTTGGAGGCCATTATTTCACTGGATCGAACTGCTTTATATATTTGTAAACTTTAACAAGTCTCTGCTGAGTATGCAAATTGGACAAACTAGAATGGTTATCAATCGTGCGTATTATTAATTCTATAACCATAAGATGTAGGACATGGGGAGGTACCATTTCCATAAATAATTGAATTAAACAGTCTCAAAATCCTCTGAGTATGCCACAGCAATCACTGAGGATGATTTCTGTTACCGACCGGTACCTGTCACTTTGCACTCATGTTTTTTTTCTTTTCTCAAAGCCGGCGAGAATGGATTGTCATTGAGGCAACACAGAATTTTGTTATTATTTAGACATAAACGGTAATCCACCAATAAAATCTAGGGTTGGTGAATTCCACCAGATGACAAAATTAATACAAAACAGTTGAGATAGACATGACTAATAACCTGTTGATTACCTGGCAACCTTCAATGTTAATCCATCAAATCAAAGATTGGGAACATTATAAGTTCTGGAAATTTTTTATATTACAATTTTGGTATCATTATTATCTCTAGCTAATTCAATTTAATCATGCCGATCAAAGTGTCAATCATTAAATTATTAACTAGCTTATTGCATGAATGGATCGATAGCTCACAAGAAACGCAATTACCACAACAATCAGGCATAGAAAGACTGCCATCACACAAAACAGCAACAATTCAAGATTCAGGTTAGCCAGCCAACAACAACTGTCAGAAATGACTCAATTTGGCCGAAGAAATGCTCCTCTACCTGTCACTACATCATCAGTGGGATTTTTGCCACTCAACCAGCAGTAGTAATATATGAGCAGATCTCCCTACCAAGTGTTTTTTTGTGGATTTGATCTTGGAGTTGAGACAATGGGTTACGGCGTTGGATGAATTCGCCGAGTTTATATTGTATTTTACTTGAGGGGTACTTGAGTGGCATTTGAGTGGCATTTGAGTTTTGATTAGTTTTTTACTTAATTTGAACTTATATGGCATATAGATTTTGAATGTATGGCATTCAAGTTTTGATAACTTTTTTACATAACTCGAACTCATATGGTATCTTGAGAGAGAGGGGAGAGGAGAGAGGAGAGAGGAGAGATGGGAGATGAGAGAGGAGAGAGATTTTTTAGTTTTCTATACATTCATGTATATATGGTTAGTTATGTACATATTTATGGCTATAATTATATCTACATAGAGCTAGATTTTGAATGTAAGACATTTAAGGTTTGATAATTTTCTGTAATTCCGACTCATATGATATCTTGAGAGAGAGGAGATATATCTACATTGAATAAATACAGTGATTAAAAATGAAAGAATATGTGAATATATACATTTATTATGTAATAAGTAGGGAAAATCTCATATAATATAGCTAGAGTCAGTAAATACTAAGTAATAACAATTAATACATAGTCTTTTTTTCATTTCATTCAATTTTCATAAATTTTTTTGCAAAAAGAAATCATTCTCTAAATGGTTAAATTTCATCTAATTGTACAAATTTACAAAAAAAAGGAGAATGTGATAAAATAGATATCATAATAGAGTGTAATAAGTTGAATATATAGAGTTAAAGTCTATAAAAACTTTTTAATTTGTAAAGTATTTGATGACTTTACAAGAAATATCATCACATTCAGGTTCAATGATGATGAGAAGATTTTCTTCAAGCTTAAGTTTACTATTTTCCGATATAGACAGAGAAAGTTTTGAAAAACCCTCCAAATCATTATAAATAAAAACTCTATAAATCGATGGTGTTGAATTTGTAATTGATACTGAATTGTTTTCGCATATGATGTATCTATCACACACACAATCAGAATTGTATATAGTAGAGTTTGTAGGGCTTGGTTGTTCCAAAATTAAATCGACTAAACCCAGAGCTTGTGGAAGAGATGGAATTGACGGTGATAAAGCCGGAACTACTGGCTTGTTTGTAGTGGTTGTCGTCGGGGTTGTTGTCGTCGTTGTCTGTGGAGTTGTGGTGATTGTTGTCGTTGTATGTGGAGATGTAGTGGTTGTTGTTGGAGTTGTTCTTCGAGTCGTAGTTAGTAATCCTTCATCGTATAAACGAATGTAATTTAAAGCTTCGTCGGTTTTGCAAACAAAGTAGTGTTGAGGCCACATATCACGAGTGTCACAGCTTCTACGTAGGTGAGTAGGTTCCATGAAACATGTGAGTCTAAGCATACGATATTTTAAGTTTTTTCTTAAAATACGAGTTACTGAATCAACCGCTTCCATATTAAGAATTCCCCGAAAACATCCAGACGCTCTATGAGATAAAGTGAATGGTGTAAACTCGGTTACAAGACAATAACCGCTTAGGATTGGGAATAATAGGAGATAGATGCAATATCTCATTTTTTTTTATTCAGAGAGAGAGACTTTTAACCTAGTTTATGCTTTCATCATCTAGAGTTAACTGTCTTGCATTTCAGTGGTCTTTGGTTAATATGCTTCAACTAAAGCTCTATATTTATAACCTTGGGATTGCATTTGTCTTTGGTATCTCCTTGACATGTGATACTGATGATAATCTTGTTTTGAACAGACTTCAAACTTTCAAAACTCGAAAATGACAAATTTACACCTTCAATACCATTGATGTTAGTGATGATAGTAGCTATTTTCGACTCCCTGTTGGTCAAACGATTGCATTCCACACATGCAAAGTTGGTTGTCTCAAACTCTTCTGTTGGCGGACAAATCAAACGTGAGGTGTTGTATTCAAATACACATAATTCATCATTCCAAAATAGTTTTGTATTTTGAGTAAGACCTTCCGTATTATTTTTAACCCCTATTGCGCATTCCTCCTGATTCAGAGTGTATTTTGTTGGTGTATCACAAGACACAGAATCTGTAGAAGTTATTTCCTTGCAGATCCAAGAAGCGCTTGGAGGGATGAAAAAACCACAATATAATAAGTCGGGAGGGTAGAGTCGCACACAGTTTTTTCCATTTTCATCTTTATATCGTATAGTCCTTTTGAAAGGTGAAAAAAACAAGACATCATTTTTATCCATAACTCCGGCTATACATTCATCAATTTCGTTGGTATAGAATACTCCACTAACATTGGGAAATGTTAGTGCCAGTAGCAAGATAAATACGCAGCTCATTTTTTTAAATGTTTTGCTTTCAGTGTTGAAAGTTGAATACTTTCTTTCTTGATGTTTTTTTCTATTTATATGTAAGAGGCTAGCGGCTTGTTCAGCTCTCTCAACCGATTTTGAAGATGTGAAACAATCTCATCAAAGTGGTTACCAAAATGTAAGTATGGTTCCAATCGAGATTGAGACAAAAGAACATGTGTTCCTGTCCAGCGAAATGAAGTCAAACCTCTTAAAATCGAAATATCTATCAAATCACCCAGTTCAGCATCTTTCAAACACTGCTTTATATCAACCAGTTCGATCGCTCTTTTGAGATCTTCAAAATCTATCAACTTGTCTTGCGGACAGCATACTTTTGGATCAAAGCTCCTAGAACAGTTTAAGCATTCGAGAGGATTTGCTCTTGAAATACAATTACAGCTCAAAAGCATGCTTTGTATTGATTTACGAACTAGATTGAATCCTAACACAAAATAAAATACTTCTTCGGTGATGAGTTGAACAAAAAGAGGATTCGAACGCTCTAAAGGAATGTGTTCAAAATGAGGCCTTATGAACTTAGGAACAAAATCAGCCAATGTACCAATTGACTTGAATCCTTGAGTTTTTCCACTCATGTTTCTGCTGTTGTTCAGAGATAAATGAAGCAACTTTTTTTGTAGCAGTTCTTTTATGAGTCTTCAGATATATTTGTCGAATCAATAGTTATTATCGGGTTGACTGAGTCTTCTTTTTCATCAAGAGTGTAAGCGTATGGATATCCTTCTGCTATCGCAAGTAATTTATCCTTTAGTCGTTGATAAGCCAGTTTGCTCTGACTAGTAGGTAATAGGTAGGGATTTAATCGTGCTCTCAAATTTGTTAACAAAAATGGAGACTTCAAATCATCAGTGGAAAGATCCAAAAAAGCATTAATCCATTCATCATGCACCAAAAAACCCATTTTAGCATTTTTCAAAACTTGTCTTCTATCAATCCAGTCGATAGCATCACCCAATTCTTTTTTGGTAGGTGTAGCGCCTTCAACCATTTCAGCATATCTTTTACAAGTGATACATTTGTCATCAACATGTGAACAGTAACAGTTTAGTAGCGATAGATTGGTTGCTTGCTTGTAAAAACTTCCTCCTAGTACACAGTATACACATTCCTCCGTAAAATAAATCCTCAACATTTCATCAGAAACCTCAGCCAAAAAAGTCTTAGGACCTATAGCATCGGAAGCTTCTTGGTGAGCAAAGTCTTCAACACGTAGCATATTTGTTGTTATTCCGTTAAATTACAAAACGCGAATGATACGTTTTCAAATTGAAATATCTATTTAATCATTCATTATTTTTTCTTTTTTTTGAGGTTAATTGTTATGCTAGCTCAGGTAGATCTTCATAAATGCTTTAATTTCAACCTGACAACCATCGATTGGGCAAGGTTTTACTTCTGATGAGCATTCAGTAAGCGCTTTTTCCTTACACTCACTACAGTAAATGAGATGACCACACGGAAGAGAGATATGATTTGCAATTACTTTTTTTTCATGCGTCTCAGACACACATTGAGCGAGTTTGCTTTGCTTAGTCTGATCTTTATCTTTTTTTAACGAATCAATTGATTTAGCATCATTTTTTAACAGCGGATCTTTATCTTTTTTTAACGAATCAATTGATTTAGCATCATTTTTTAACAGTGTTGACGAATTCTCAACAGTTGTAAAATCATTTTCAAAAATATGTAGGGCTTCAATCATAAAACCTATTCGCTCAAAAGGTTTTCCATTTAACACTAAAACTTGTTCGATATCGTTTTGACTGTATCCTAGTTTTTTGCAAATAAGTTTCATTTCTTCGGTGTCATTGTTGCGAGTTATTTGTTTTAATTTTTCTCGATATTTTTCAACCCGTCGCTTACACCTTTTGCCTTTTTCCGTTCGCATGTAAACATCCTCAACATACTCTTCACCTTTACTCCCGAGTAAAAAATAACAGTCTGGGAACCATCGACAGTGTTCCTCCCATGGTAGATCACTCTCTTTCCATTCTTTAAGTTCACCTGAGCAAAAGAAGCATTTCACACTATCCCCGAACTTAGTATAGTAGAAACCTGCATTGGAAAGGAGTTTCATGGAGACTTTACCCTTCCATTGTTTGAAACTGTCTTCTCTAGATGTTTCAGTAGCAAAACGTGGTGTATCAGCACGATCAATTGATATACCTAGAGGTAATACTTCTGCAGTTAAATCTCCTCTTCTGATCTTTTGTTCCTCCATCGTATAACTTTTGACAATTGAGATGTTTTTCATTTCATCTGCAAGTAGTTTCCTAGGTCTATACAGACGATTGTGAGTGTTAAATCCTCTAACAAATCGACAAAACGGAAAACTTTTAGCGTGTTCTTTCATCGGATGTTCATCTTCATCCTTCCAGTTTAGTAATACCCCTTGGCAAAAAACACATCGAACAGCGTTGTCTTTTTCAAGGTTATAGAAACCAGCTGCAGCCATGTTTTCACCACAATGTTTACCTACTCGTCTCCAATTTGTAAGAAATGATTTTCTTCGATAACTTTCATCAAGCATTAAAGCCTCTCTTTCATAAAAAGAGAGTTCATTGTAAATGAACTTGAAAAAGTCCGATGGGGAAAGTTGCGCAATAGTTTTTTGTAATTTTAATGACAAAAGACTACAGTGATTATCCGGATAAGTTGCAACGACATAAGTTATTGCAGTGGTATCAGGAAAAGTTCGTTGTAAAAACAACGATGAAGTAACGAGTAAACTATCATCTATCCATTCAGCGCAGTCTTTAGTATTTTCAAAACAATTTCGAGTTTTTTGCATTTCTCTTTTTTCATTATAAATAGTGTTTGCTACATATCTGTTGTTTGTTACTCGACACATTATTTATATATAATATAAGTAGTAGCTTCAGTTATTACTCAAGTTGAAGTTTTGTTGGAAAGTTCTTTTCCTTTGATCTAGTTCGTTGTTATTCTAAAAAAAAATGATAATGCTTTATAGCAAAAAAATAAAAAAAGACTAAGGTTTCAATTTTTTTTCAATATACTTGAATTGATTACTATTATAATAGAACGTAAATACTTACATCAGAAATGAAGACTTGTCTTTTCTTTTGAATTAAAATGAATGATATTCCTAGTAGTTTGAACTTGAGAGCTGCTTTCTATAAAATTCGGATGAAGAAGGAGTACATTTTTCATTTTGAAGTCCTGAAATAATAAGAATAAACATAATTAAAACTTACATACAACATTTTTTTTGATATCTTAAATAGTGAATAATCTTGTTTTTTATTCAGAAAATGTCTTCACGCTTAAATCGATTACAATTAAAACAAAATATAAATACTTACATCACAAATGAAGACTTGTTTTTCTTTAATGAATTATATACATAGTTGTTTGAACTTCAGCTGTTTCCTATGTAACTCAAATGATGGAGAAGGAGGGATGTAGTAGATGATGATGTAGTAGATCTTCTTCCTTCAGTTAGTTTGAACTTGAGAGCTGCTTTCTATAAAATTCGGATGAAGAAGGAGTACTTTTTTCATTTTGAAGCCTCTGAAATAATAAGAATAACCATAATTAAAATTTACATACATCATTTTTTGATATCTTAAATAGTGAATAATCTTGTTTTTTGTTCAAAAAATGTCTTCACGCTTAAATTGATTACAATTAAAACGAAATATAAATACTTACATCATAAATGAAGACTTGTTGTTCTTTGAATTAGATGAATTATATACATAGTTGTTTGAACTTCAGCTGTTTCCTATGTAACTCAAATGATGAAGAAGGAGGGTTGTAGTAGATGATGATGTAGTAGATCTTCTTCCTTCAGTTACTAACGATGAAGTGAATGCTTTCTGTATGAAAACAGTGCTTCTTATATAGCTTAAGTTGCACTGCTATGAATCAGCATTATTTTCACATGAATGGAAACCGTTGCTTTCGCGGGAATAACAAAATTATTTTCACGCGAATACAAACCAATGCTTTCGCGGGAATAAATAATTTATTTTCACGCGAATACAAACCAATGTTTTCGCGGGAATAGATAATTTATTTTCACGCGAATGGAAAGTGTTGCTTTCGCGGGAATAAAAATTTTATTTTCACGCGAATACAAAGCAATGCTTTCGCGGGAATCAATATTTTATTTTCACACGAATGGAAACCGATGCATTCGCGGGAATAAATATTTTATTTTCCCGCGAATACAAACCAAAGCTTTCGCGGGAATCAATACTTCATTTTCACGCGAATGGAAACCGTTGCTTTCGCGGGAATAAATATTTTATTTTCACGCGAATACAAACCAATGTTTTCGCGGGAATAAATAGTTTATTTTCACGCGAATGGAAACCGTTGCTTTCGCGGGAATAAATATTTTATTTTCACGCGAATACAAACCAATGCTTTCGCGGGAATAAATAGTTTATTTTCACGCGAATAGAAACCATTGCTTTCGCGGGAGTAAAAACTTTATTTTCACGCGAATGGAAACCGTTGCTTTCGCGGGAATCAATACTTTATTTTCACGCGAATGGAAACCGTTGCTTTCGCGGGAATAAATATTTTATTTTCACGCGAATACAAACCAGTGTTTTCGCGGGAATAAATAGTTTATTTTCACGCGAATAGAAACCGTTGCTTTCGCGGGAATAAAAATTTTATTTTCCCGCGAATACAAACCAAAGCTTTCGCGGGAATCAATACTTCATTTTCACGCGAATGGAAACCGTTGCTTTCGCGGGAATAAATATTTTATTTTCACGCGAATACAAACCAATGTTTTCGCGGGAATAAATAGTTTATTTTCACGCGAATGGAAACCGTTGCTTTCGCGGGAATAAATATTTTATTTTCACGCGAATACAAACCAATGCTTTCGCGGGAATAAATAGTTTATTTTCACGCGAATAGAAACCATTGCTTTCGCGGGAGTAAAAAAATAATTTTCACGCGAATAAAAACCAAAGCTTTCGCGGGAATATCGCGTGAAAAAACTGCTGAGTCATAGATATATTATAAAGGTTTCATAGGGTTAATTAGTACAGCTTTAGCTATTTAAGAACCAGTGTTTTCACACAGAAAGCATCCAGTTCTACAATAGCTAGCAAGGAAGCAACATCTACACACCAACTACTACATTTACTTGAAACTCAATAAGGTGAGAATTACTAAATAATTCTTTAACATATACTGATAAAAACTTCAACTAGTTTTGCTATAATACTTCAGAAAATTAATTTTATGTTTTAATATTTTGTTCTTATTAATAAAAGATCAAATAGTTTCACCATACCGCATCAGAAAAATTATTATGGTTTTGATTATGTGTTTATTTTATAAATATCTAGTTAGTTTATTCTTTTCAAAATATTTTTCAAATTCCAGCCATTTGTTACATATTTTTTACTCTCTTTTCAGTTCCAACTTCCGACTGAACGCTCTGAATATGAATGAAGACCGTAATACCTCATTTCTCTCAACATTCGAGCCATACTCTGATGATAAAGAAAATATCCCTCCTGATTCACATCTAATAAGAAGGAAACTGAACACAATTCGACCAAAGCCATGGGATTCGGATAGAAATAAAACGATTGACTATACTTGGACTTTGAAAGCGCCATCTCCTTCTCATCTTTCCTGCTTGTCAAAAAATGCTGCTAGTTTGCTCAATTCTTGCGATACCAATGACAGAGTAATGATTGGAAGGTTTCAACCACTTCACTTAAATCAAACGCCATCACTTCTCGAGATAGTCTCCATCGAACAACCAACTGAGGATGTATATAAAAACTTATGCATTATCCGCTACAATATCGAAACATTTGGCAACAGACGACAAGTGAGGTCTATGGTGAGAAATGAGGATTACAACAAATTAGCTCCAACACAACCGGATGTTCCAAAACTGGTGGTTTTTATGGGATTCGATTCAGACAAGCATCCAATCTTTCACCCTATCAACTTCCCATCCAATATTTCTCTTGAGGAAGCTAAACAGCTAAGTAGATTAATAAAAAAAAAAACACCTACCCAGTTGATCAGTATGGTTCGTATCGCAACGCTCTCGCAATTTGCTGTTGGAAGTGTAATCAGTTTTGAATCTCCTCAAATATCAACTCAGTTAACATTACCTAATGGAGATGTGGTGATGAATGCGCTACTGGTAAACTACAGATGTTTGCAATATGATGGTTTGATGATGGGAGTTCTATATATACCTGAAAAACACGCTAGCAACATCAAACAAATTGGAACAGGAGTCATACTTGTAAGAAATCGTGAAGTTAGTAGATTTGGTTATCATCGACATGATATAATCACATTCACAGCATTACAAGCGATAGAAACGGCTCAAAACCTATCCAACAAACTTGATGATTCCAACCAGATGAAGTACTTTACTACAGATGAGGTTGTTGAGAACAAGGTCTTAGTGCTTTCAATGGGAGTGGGAAACACATCTTCTACATCTTTGAGAGAACCAGCGCCCCCTGGTGAAAACTATATTCAAAAAGAGCATGTCAGACAAGACAACACAGTGAGTATTTTTTATTCAATGTAAACTAACTGATATAAGTAATACTTCCAATTAGATAATATTTATTTATAAAGCAATTATTTTTTGTTTTGCTTTAGATAGAAGAGAGAGAATCAAAAACGCTTGATGAAAATTATGCTCAAGAAAAAACAAACTGAATAATATAACTTGGTGAGTTACTTCTCTTTACTATATAATGTTAACTAACCAATGTAAAAAGAACTATAATTCAAATTTATGTAATTATTTTACATTTTTGTTTAATCATCCTATACTAATACATAACTTTTGATTTTAGTTCATTACGGAATCAAAAGTACATAGAACAGAAGTCTTCCTTCCTAGTTATAACATCAGTACAACAATGACAACATTGTAAAGAAAAAGACTATCAACCATTGATTGTCATTACAAGTTGTAGTGCTTTGAATTACTTATTATTTACTAACTCTAGCTATATTATACAAGAATATTTTGCTTCTTATTATGTAATAAATGTATATAATCATATATTGATTCAATGTAGTCTCCTCATTCTTCTCTTCTCTCAAAATATCATATGAGTTCGAGTTATGTAAAAAAATTATCAAAACTTGAATGTCATGCATTCAAAATGTATATGCCATAAGTTCAAATTAAGTAAAAAAATAATCAAAACTCAAATGCCACTCAAGTACCCCTCATTATGTAATCAGGTATATAAACATATAATTTTCATTTTTGATCAATATATTTGTTCAATGTAGTTATATCTCCTCTCTCTATGTAGATATAAATATAACCATAAATATGTACATAACTAACCATATATACATGAATGTATAGAAAACTAAAAAATCTCTCTCCTCTCTCCTCTCTCATCTCCCATCTCTCCTCTCTCCTCTCTCCTCTCCCCTCTCTCTCAAGATACCATATGAGTTCGAGTTATGTAAAAAAGTTATCAAAACTTGAATGCCATACATTCAAAATCTATATGCCATATAAGTTCAAATTAAGTAAAAAACTAATCAAAACTCAAATGCCACTCAAATGCCATTCAAATGCCACTCAAGTACCCCTCAAGTAAAATACAATATAAACTCGGCGAATTCATCCAACGCCGTAACCCATTGTCTCAACCCCAAGGTCTAATCCACAAAAAAACACTTGGTAGGGAGATCTGCTCATATATTACTACTACCAGCTAAGATGATTACCGGCTATTGATCTTATTCAAGCTAGATGATGTAAGAGAGCTTACCTCCTACACAGATAATACTCATACTGTGTATGGCTTGTAATATTTTGGCCCTATGCAAACTTTAAATGTTGAGGGTGTAAAAGCAGAACTTTTACCAAGTGCCTCTCCAAGAGCTAAACCAAAGTGGGTGGCAACCAGACGCCTGAAACTTGAGAACGAGAATTCTATACCGCCATATAAAAGTGGACCAAAAATAGATGTCTTCAAGTTTCAATGTGAAAGCAGGGAATGTGAAAGGGAGAGCAGTTATTTCAATGCGTCAGAAGGTTTGGAAATAAAGTTCAGTGATGTTGAGCAAACGATCCTTGATATTGATGCTGACTGTTTACCTTTGGCGGGAGAAACGGCTACAAACTTGGAGAAGGGAGATATTTTTTCTTACGAACTCATAGATTGAAGTAATCACGCCATCTTGCAAACTGTAAGTAATGTTGGGCCCAATGGAAATGGTTGAATGGAGTGCCAAACTAGACAGAAAAGCAGAAATAGCTTGAGGATGAGGCCTAGGCCTAAACGTGACAAATATTTTATTTACAATGACAATGAGTTCTAAATAATTACATATAACTTTAACTTAATGCTTAATCACCTGTTTCATAAATGTTACTTAGCTATTATGGGTAGATGTCATGGCGATAGTTCTGAAAATGATTTTTTGACTGACAAAAGAGAATTAATTATTAATAGCTGCCAACAAATGGACCTTGGAACGTTAAGAAAGACGGCAAAATATGATTGCAGTGATCGAATTGTGTGTGGTGTAAAACCATCGGACCCACAATATCAAGGTCAAACACGTGTTAAACATTAACCTGTCAACAGCACTCTGTTTCACCTCATTTCTATTCAACTTCAATAACACAACATGAGTAGGACAATTCCAACGGACTTACAGTGAGTATTTCTTGTTAAGAATGGATTTTGGTAATAGTAAATGGAACAAACAATTGGGCTGTGGTGGACAGAAGAAAACTCAATGTTTTATTAAAACAGACTTATTCTAAGCTTTGTTATAGTGGGCGAACACCTGGCAATCAACCTGAGTGACAAAATTACGTTAGTAAAGCTAAGACACTAGAAATAGCCAATAACAATGATTTTTTACTATGGGTAGAAGAGAATGACTAGGATTCATGGTAGTAATGACACTCACTAGCTTGGCATGAAAGAAAGGTTTGACAAATCGCTCTTGTGTTAGGCATCGTTGGAGTGCCGTTAGGCGTGCAACGTGTTTTTAGTGAAGACAATGCCTAGCTAAAACTTCTGTCTCATTTAACCTACAAATTTCAAAAAATAGTCCTAAACAAAGTGTGTTGAGACTCTATGGCTCTAAGTGTTTGAGGGCACTGAACATGCACAAGTCTTCATTAGTTGGAAGAAAACATTAAAAAGTGTGTGATTCAGTCATACAACCTCTATCAATATTGTAGTGTCTTTGAGTTTACACCACCGACACAACGGCCTCCATGTACTCCTGTCTGCAATAGCTAATGTCCAGACAATGATAAACAGTTCCTTGTTAACAATAATTTATTATACACATTCTGTTTAGCAAGATAAAGTATGCTAACAAATCCACTACTACTATAATCCATCCACAACACTTCTCACCAATCCACAATAACTTCTGCCTCCCTGATCTCCAACAATTCCTTTTATAGGAAGAGATCAGGAAGGCACACTCCCTTATTAGGGTAAACCAATATAACAAGTTCTTACAACGTAATAGCAAATCATTACAACCAATACAACAATGTACACAAGGGCAATCAATAGGAGTAGTGCACACATGGCACATTGTTCACTAGATCCAGGGCTCCTCCTCTTTTAGCTTGGGTTCCACTCCAATGCCCTCATCTCCTGTGTGGCTTCAGCAAGCTCCTATGTTTAGTATCCGCTCAGGCTTGTCCATTGGTGGCCATTTATGACAGAGTATCTCGGTATAGCGGCCATTTATGGCAGAGTATCTCGGTATAGCAGCTATCCATCATGCATGCTCAAGTATGTGTGAGTTATTCAGCGGCTAACATTTTAGGGATACTCTTAATCAAAAGGAAGGGGTTTTTCTACATTCTTTCAGGGGTGACAAGAAGTGTAGGGTACAGGGTTGAGTGGGAAGGGGCTGGGGATCACTGGTCTCACACAAATTTCCCACAATATAATGGTGTTAGATATTTTTCATAATAATAGTATTTAGAATAAAAATTATGATCATAGTAACAATAAAAATAGGAATAATGATAACAATACTTATGGATAGATAGTGCACAGGCAATTAAATATGGTCATCACTGGAACATGAGTGCAGCAGGGAAAGACAAATGACAGAAATCATACCCCTGAGCAAACTTTTGTATTGTTGACAGAAGAATGATTTTATCATCTGAATTGAGCTCCATGGTAGTTGACTTATTCTGCTCTAACGCGATAACTAAAAAAAAACAACTAAAAAATGGATAGCTGGACACGCTACTCTCTGATGACAATAAAAAGGTATCACAACTTTCAATGGAAAAAAACAAGGCTTACTTATTATTTTTACACTCTTTTTGGGAGAACGTTTCAAACCGACCAAGTTTGTAAACGTCTTGGTGTGTTTCTGGACCAGTTTGAAAACCATCAATTTCATGCAACTATGGTAAGCAATGCATAATTAGTAATAGTTGGTTATCTATAAATTGCTTTCGCAACTTTCTTTTTGCTTCTTTGAACGATTTGCTGGGTTTTTCACTCAACATCAGGATATCACTCTACCGCTTACAACATATTGCACCCGCATATGAGGAAGACAGTAAGTTGGTTTGCGGCGATTTGGTGAAGTTATTTTGCATTAGTTACTAGCTTACTAAAGGATTACTAAGCAATCCACTGAAATGCACAACATGTGCTTGGATTATGGTCCAATAAAAAGTAACAATGAAACTATGAGGAAATGGATACAAAGAATTGTCACAAAAGCTACGATCTTTTTGGTCTGCATTAACCATGAGTCTGTCCTTGCTAATATTCAATAAAATTAAGTAGTCAACTAAGAAGTGTAAGGCATCATTTATGAATCTCTTTCAGCTTTTCTCCTCTGCTGAATTACCAGGTTACAGATCTTAGTGTCTGACCCCAGGCAAGTAGAACCCCAGAAACTTGTTAACCTTTGGTTTAATAAACCTCACTAGGCCAGTAAACAAAGTAGCTACTGCTGCCTGCTTTACCTTGGAAAGGTTATGCATGTACTGTTGGTGTATCAGCCGCACAATTTCACCACATATAAAATAATTGACGAATTTTTCTGTTTGTGTGTACGCTGTATGTTCCCAAAGATATGTCACTAACTTAGTAATTGTTTAGTTTCTTTCACAAACACTGATATAGAGCAAACTACATTGCATTAAATCTGCTGATGCCTACTGTGTATGGAGTTCGCTATAAAATGTAAAAGTTACATTTCAATAATCACATATATATAGCTCATGCTCTAAACACTTCACATACATTTATAATTAAATAAACATACAAACATGCAGAATATTGGCTATCACAATATCGTTGTTCTCCATTGTTAGGGAATGATTTTCAGCTCCGCTATTATCATTCCCACTGTTGAACGTAAAAACATTTTTTTGCATTTATTGTTACTGTTATTGCCAATAATAATTCAACAAATCATCATTATAATAATCACAATGGTCGCAGATGATGCACACAAACAGTTCATATACTCACTTGCCATATATCATAATATGTTTACACACAGGCATATATAGCGAGTTACTTAAGAGCTATGCTTGGTTGATCCAGTCACAGGGCTACAGGAAACAATGTAATTTTCAACCCAACACACTCTTTTAAAAATCAATTATTTAATGTTTCACTTATGAAAAACCCCAGCTCTTCAGTGATATCAGTTTTTAGTATTAAAACCAGAGTTGGAAAACTAAGTTAAACTGGCTACAAGTTCAGTACACTCACTGCCCGTCACTGATACACACAATGTACTAAATTCCCATTAACCTGGTTTGTAGTGTTCATTCTATCACTAGTGACTGCAAGCAGGCTACTACTAGTAAAACTGTGGAGGACGGACAACTTCCCAAGGACAGTTCTATGTACAATATGTTCTATCAAACACACGCCTACCTTTAAGTAGTGGCTACACAGGCTGATGTTTTACATCGGAAGGCCTTGCGATGGGCATGTCTGATGGGCATGTCCACTTCGGCACATCGTTGGGCCTGTTCGTGAGCATAACCAACATGTTGGTCTTTGCCCGATGCCGAAGCAACATCGGCGTTCTCTGATAACGTTCCCAAGCTTATCAAGTTTAAATATTTACAACGCATCCCCATTAGAACTGTTGTCAACAACGAGCATCCGCTGCAAACTCCAAAGGAATTATTATCTTATAATAAAGTTTGATCAGTGAATTAGTTTCACATGGCTCATAAGTAGTAATATATGAGCAGATCTCCCTACCAAGTGTTTTTTTGTGGATTTGATCTTGGAGTTGAGACAATGGGTTACGGCGTTGGATGAATTCGCCGAGTTTATATTGTATTTTACTTGAGGGGTACTTGAGTGGCATTTGAATGGCATTTAAGTGGCATTTGAGTTTTGATTATTTTTTTACTTGATTTGAACTCATATGGCAACTAGATTTTGAATGTATGGCATTTAAGTTTTGATAATTTTTTTACATAACTCGAACTCATATAGCATCTTGAGAGAAAGGAGAGAGGAAAAGAGGAGAGAGAGGAGAGAGGAGATACATCTACATTGAATAAATACATTGATTAAAAATGAAACAATATGTGAATATATACATTTATTGTATAATAAGTAGGGATACATAAAGAGAACATATTAAATATTGTAAGCTTGAAATAGTTCCAATATCATTTCAAATGAAAAAATGGATGATGAGAGATTTTCATCCGTTTGTATGTATCTACATATATCTGATTGAAAATGATATAATAATTCAGTAGTCCATTGTATTGAAATCAATTTTTGAGTGAGCTCTTTATTCCACACTTTTCTTTGAATTTTCTTTAAGTAATCATTAATACTGACAGTTTTTGACATTTTTACAACTGTTTGAAAATTGTTTTTAGTCATAAGCTTAAATATTTCTACTGAATTGTCAACGTATTTATGTGTAGTGTATGGTCGGTATTGTATCGGTGAAAGTTCTCCATGTAAAGAAGCTACAGTTAGCAAATGCTGTGTCATACATAATAATATAGCTTGTAATGTCAAGCGATATCCAATCTTTTCCTGTACTTCAACATTTTCTTTAATATAGCTATGATATATCTTTGGAAGGTAGTCTTTGATTGTGTATCTTTTTGAACTCATAATGAAC
Organism: Cryptosula pallasiana; assembly: GCA_945261195.1. Taxonomy (NCBI): domain Eukaryota; kingdom Metazoa; phylum Bryozoa; class Gymnolaemata; order Cheilostomatida; family Cryptosulidae; genus Cryptosula; species Cryptosula pallasiana. Next base: position 16,454,709 of record OX183134.1, on the reverse strand, counting down.
TAAAATAAAATGTTAAGTATTAGTATATGATGATTAAACAGTGTTGTAAAATAATTACATTTTAACTTTTATTAAGTAATTTTTCTATTAATTCTTACCTTATCACCAAGAAATCAGCTGTAGTAGTTGATGAAATCAGTTGTAGCAGTTGATGAATCAGTTGTAGTAGTTGATGAAATCAGCTGTAGTAGTCGATGTTTTATTGCTGGAGAGAATGATTTCTATGCAGAGAGAGCTGTTCTTATATAGTATAAGCCACTCCTACTCATTTAGCTTATAGCCATTAAAAACACTCACGCGAAAACTCTATCAGAATAGTGTTATTCGCGTGAAATATCCCTGTTTTATTCGCGTGAAAATAAAAAATTTCATTCCCGCGAAAGCAACGGTTTCCATTCGCGTGAAAATGAAGTATATATTCCCGCGAAAGCATTGGTTTGTATTCGCGTGAAAATAAAATTTTTATTCCCGCGAAAGCAATGGTTTCCATTCGCGTGAAAATAAAATTATTTATTCCCGCGAAAACATTGGTTTGTATTCGCGTGAAAATAAAATGTTTATTCCCGCGAAAGCATTGGTTTGTATTCGCGTGAAAATAAATTATTTATTCCCGCGAAAACATTGGTTTGTATTCGCGTGAAAATGAAATGTTTATTCCCGCGAAAGCATTGGTTTGTATTCGCGTGAAAATAAATTATTTATTCCCGCGAAAACATTGGTTTGTATTCGCGTGAAAATAAAATGTTTATTCCCGCGAAAGCAACGGTTTCCATTCGCGTGAAAATAAATTATTTATTCCCGCGAAAACATTGGTTTCTATTCGTGTGAAAATAAAATGTTTATTCCCGCGAAAGCAACGGTTTCCATTCGCGTGAAAATAAATTATTTATTCCCGCGAAAACATTGGTTTCTATTCGCGTGAAAATAAAATGTTTATTCCCGCGAAAGCAACGGTTTCCATTCGCGTGAAAATAAATTATTTATTCCCGCGAAAACATTGGTTTGTATTCGCGTGAAAATAAAATATTTATTCCCGCGAAAGCAACGGTTTGTATTCGCGTGAAAATAAAATATTTATTCCCGCGAAAGCAACGGTTTGTATTCGCGTGAAAATAAAGTATTCATTCCCGCGAAAGCAACAGTTTCCATTCGTGTGAAAATTAAATGTTTATTCCCGCGAAAGCATTGGTTTGTATTCGCGTGAAAATAAAATATTTATTCCCGCGAAAGCAACGGTTTGTATTCGCGTGAAAATAAAGTATTCATTCCCGCGAAAGCAACAGTTTCCATTCGCGTGAAAATTAAATGTTTATTCCCGCGAAAGCATTGGTTTGTATTCGCGTGAAAATAAAATATTTATTCCCGCGAAAGCATTGGGTTGTATTCGCGTGAAAAAATGTTGATTCATAGGATTTAATCAGTGCAACTTTACCTATTTAAGAGCCACTGTTTTCACACAGAAAGCATCCAGTTCTACAACGACTAGCGGAGAAGCAACATCTACTAAATCTTTCATTGCAACAACTAGGAGCTCATCTTCTTTATAAAGGTAAGAGTAAAAATATTTATTTTTTGTTAGCTAACGCTACTAGGTTTATGACCTTTATGATCTTTTAAAATTAATTACGAAAAATTAAACAAAATGTTTTGTTTTTTTAGAATGAATACTCAAGACGAAGGAAGTCAACCGATGAATGAAGAAGCAGGATCCCAGCAAACCCTTTCCCCATCACCTTCTCCTATCTTTGATATGGCAGAAAGTCAATTGGTGGTTGATGAACCAGAATCCCAACAAGATTTTACTTCATTCACATCTCCTACTAACAAGCTGTCTTCAAAAAGAACATCGATGAGGAAACGATCTTTTATTGATTTGACAAAAGATGAGAATGAAACTGGCTCGAAGTGCAAAAAACTAGTTTTGACGGATGTTGGAGATGAAACGCTTTTTCGTCACACCAGAATACCCTTTCAAGATGCTGGAAGTAATGAACTAACCACTCTCACCTACAAGAGCGCTGGGTTAATAAACTCTCTCTCTCCAGATAGTCTAGAAAAACTTGAAGAATCCATGGAAATCCGAGAACTACCAGTACCAACAGTTATGGAGGTGTTGTCTGTTGAATTTCGTGATGAATCAAAGTGCACCATGATTTACAACTACCGAAAGGATAAGAAGATAACTCGGGTGAAGAGTGATGTTTCAACCGAAATAGGACTGCTTGTTAATAAAGCTAAGCAAACACGTCCAATTGTTTTAATTTATATGGGAGAAGGAAAGACAGGAGATGCGATTTTTCGTACTGCTGAATCTCATGGATGTAATCGAAAGATCAACGATCCATTCAACTCATTGTATGGCAAGAGTTTGAGACAAATACAGGCTTATTTCAGTGTTGCTCACCTACACGATTTTCCGACAGGAAGTGTTATAGCTTATGAGAATCCTGGAATGCTAAGAAAATGTGATACTCGTTGGAACAAGACTGCTGATGTTATAGTGGCTAATTACAGATGTATGGTGAAAGGAGAGCTATTGATTGGAGATCTTAGCATCCCTGCTCAAATAGCTTCATCTGTGGTGGCGGAAAAAAGTGGTGTAATCGTATTCAGAGGACTGAAACAAAATACGAACAACATGATTTCCTACGACATCATTCTACTCTCAGCTCTTCAAGCTTTCATTCAAGTCTCAGAACTGTTTGATACTTCGCTGCAGCACACCTGTCTCTCCTACTTTGATGAAAATGAAAAAGAGAATTGTCCAGAACAGCATATCAGAGTCTTAATCGATAACACAAAGGATGTGACTCGTCTTCTATGATGGTAAGTTTCATATCTATTTAAAGAAAGATCTGAAGTATTTTTGTAAAATTAATTCATATAACTATGTATGATAGAGTCATTAGTTACTATGTCTTTTAGATATAACTAAAGAGCGCTCCTGAGGAAGAAAATGAGAAGATCTTATTTACTTCTTGCTTGAAACATTACAAAATAATAGTTTTTATAGGTTCTGTAGTGTTTAGCACAAATAATGAGATAAGTTGTATTTTATTCATTATATTTGTTATATCAAATAAAAATCAATTATAATAATTTATTTTAACAATTTACTTAGTAAATTAGTTCCTTGTATATGTACACCATCTATTCCTTCTAATGTATTATCTTCTATGAACTCGAAGTTAGGATAGGTCTGTATGATAAATCTCCGTATTGAGTGATCTCTCATCTCACTATCTCCTATGTCTCGTAAACTTCTAACAATTTCATCCATACTCCATCCTCTACTTCTCAGTAAACAAAAGTATACACAATAGTCGTCACATACAGTTGACAAAAAATTTTGTAGTTGTGTTTCATTACTTCGTATTGTTTCATATCCTCCATGAATACTTAGTATTTCATTTACATCCGGATAAAAGGAAACAGAACGTCCAAACGAGTCAAAAAAATCCACCTCTGAATCATTAGCGTACACAGCCAACCAATGCTCTCCGGGTTGATGAGAATAATGGGTGTTGAATACGAAACATCCTGTTGGAAAATTGCAAATTTGCTTCCAAAACTGTTCTCTAGCTCCAACATGAATCCCTACGCTTTGACATAAAACGTCTGAAGATAAGATCGAACGAATTTGTATGGTATTCATCTGTAACTTTCTGTTTAAAGCACTGCGTCACCTCCGATAGTTAATTGAAGAATGCTATCCATCTCCAACACACCGTCTTTTACAAAGTATGCTACCAGGGATAATCCATCCGTCGTGTTAGCGCTAAAACGAATTTCCACACTTGTTGTGACATTTTTCATAGAGTGAAAACCTTCTTTAAGAAAATCACCAGTCAAATCAAATCCATAAAGTGTAGTACCATCAAGGTATTGTTCTTTCGTAATACCGAGACTATCGCCTTCAAGCAAAGTTCCGGTAGCGTGTAGAAACTGATGATATTCTCTTCCACAAATTCCTCTAGCATAATTTGGTTCAAATCTCCTTCCAATTGGACAATCACCAACTCTCAATACAATACTATCAACACTAGCATGCTGCATTCTATATGGATTCAAGGCGAAACGTCCGTTCATTGCGTTGTGATTAACTAAACCTAAATAAATTTGTTTAGGTTTTTGTTTGTTTTCTTCCAAAGTGATGTCGATCTGCGCAACACCAGCACGAATTCCATATAGTTTTATCCGTTTTCGATCAACAGGATAAATGTAGTTGTGACCTTCCAATGCCAAGCTGAGTTGGGAGTTTTGTATTGTAGGATTCACCTTAACTTTACAAAGATGAAGTTCAAATTTATCAATTCTAATCTTTGCCCCTCCTGCAGGCGCCTCATTCGCAGCAAACAAAGCTAGTTTGCCAGAGGCACGCTCAAACTCCAGCTGCATAGTAGGACCTGGTATTATTAGTTTTTTTCTGCTGAAATAATGCGAGATGAGGTTTTCCAGTTAATTCTATTGTCTTTCCACCTATGATTAGAGCTCTCCTCTTTTTCTTATCAGCGGTTTTGTGATCAGTAGCGTCTTTGCTAGTTGAATCATCATACAACCATCCTTCCATCTTACCTTGATATTTCTTTCTTTCTGCACTGTTTTCGAGTAGTTGTGAAAAGTAGGAGCGTAAACCGTAGTTGTTAGCGTATTCAACGGTGGTTCCTTCTATCGACATTTTCAACTCACTGAATAATGCATGCATTGAATCCCCCATCCACACAACTGCATCATTATCATTACCTGAAATATTGGTTCCATCATCTTGAACAACCGTGGCTTCAACTTGCAGAAACGAGTTGTAAAGATCTGTGTAATGTTCAGTGCTCCCTGACAAGGTTAACTCAATACTACCATAAGGATCTAACCTATCAGGTCTGATGACAACATATTCCGATCTTTCTACCGATATGTTTGTTGGTTCCGTAGCAAATACATCCAACGTTGGATTTATGTTGTAGGAAGAACCTTCCAACTTATTACCTGTTGTTCCATTTAGGCTAGCCATCTTTTGCGAGTGATGAATGCTTGAAGCGTTACCGCTTAATGAATATAGATATCGAGCTCAGCTGTCTTTATACCGGATTCTACTGCTATTAAAATATACCACGATTACCAACACCTCTCCTCTTCTTTCCACCTCTTGTTTTTCTCATTTTCATTCTATCTGGACGGACTGCATTGAGCACATCTCCCCCCAGATCATTCAACTCTGCCAATCCCCTCTTCTTTGCTGACGCTGCAAAACTTTGACCATCGATGACATCACGCGCTACATTTCCACCTACAGACAATGCTCTTTTCCCCAAACTAATTGCTCCTCTTTTCAGCATTGGTGCTGCAGATTTAAGTAAACTTGAAAAAATACTACCAAGTCCATTTCCTCTCATATTAGGCATCACTCGTCGTCCGCTATACACTCCAATTCCATTTCCAGCTTGCATCTTGTAGTACTCATCAAAAAAATCTTTTGAATCCTCAGGGGTGTATCGTACCAAACTCATTATAATTCTTTCTCTCTATAGTGAACCGTCAACACAACCTTTCCACCATCAAATGGTATTCGTTGACCGTCGTCACTCGTTATAAGTACTTTAATCATATCACTATTTAGTGATGAAGCGTCAACATAGTGAGGATTTTTAAATTCTTGATACACAACACTATTCTTCTTTCCTTGAACTGGAACTACTCTCAATAAAGGTACATTCGTATCTCCTACCATTCTATTATCAACAATGTTGGAATAAACATACAGGGATGTTAAACCGGAATTTATATCAGGAGGTGTGATATTATTGTATCTACCACGAGGGTATGTAGTTTTTGATTCAAATCCAAAAATATATGCTATATCTTTGGAAAAGCTTATGGCAGTATCAGGATCACTGTTAGTTAGTAAAGCGGTGTTGGTGATCTTGTTGTAGGAGATGGCGAATTTCTTGTCTAAATCCATTTCATTCATTCTCTTTCGTATAATCTCCTCCAACTCCTCTATACTATCATATCTTCCATTACCGATTAGGATGAAGGACTTTTCGCTTTTACCGGAGACATTAGTCTTTTCTAGATATATTTTCCCTTCGGTAACATTTTTCCAATTATTAGAATAAGTCATATCTAGCAGAGCTACCTCCCATTTACCGCCATTGATAACCAAATATTTATACAGTCTCACTGTAAATTCGGAATTGTTATTATCAGGAAACTCTTCACCACTAGAGTTTGAGGGTAAAGTTATCAGCATCGACATTTTCCCAACGTATGATGATTATATCAAGCGTTCTTTCCTTATAAACTATTCATCTACCCACTCGTTGAACTTTTCTCCGTATCCTAACCACTTAACCAGAATCTGTCTTTTACCTCTTTTCATTCTTCTTCCCAATATCTTTTCAATTCTGAAAATCGTGGGTTTTTTTACTTTTTGCAACTCTTTTTCGTAAAAGGTGCCATCAATCATCTCCTCAGCTAAATCTTTTACCCTATATACAACAGGTTTTTCATCAATAAGTACATCAGTGATTATAAAAATCTCAATCGTCCAATTCGGAGTGTATCCTCTTTCAAACGCTCCTCTTGCCTTACTTATTCTCACATAATCCCCAACCTTTAGTTTTGCTTCTTGAGTTAAACTATGTTCACCTCCTTCATACACACGATTCCATACAAGTTCTTGATTTTGAAAATTCACATCATTTGGTCTCATACCTATAGCACCATGAATTGTGTTGTTGTATGCATTAACCATTTCTGGTAAAGCATCAATGTATCTATCATCATCTTTATATGTCAAATATCTATATATCTTCTCTTTTAAAGTTCTGTTAAAACGCTCCACCATTGATGCCTTTATCGTTTCATTTTCGGTTGTAAAGCGCTTGATCTTTTTTTCCGCTAGCAGAGTCTTGACATTGACGTTGTCAAACTCTTTACCTTTATCAGATTGTAAAGCTTTATAATTTTCCCCTTCTAGTATTCTTCTCAATCCTCTTGCTACTACCGGTCCTGATTTGTTGATGAGCGGCACAGCCCAACCTTTTCTAGATAAAGAATCAATAGCAGTCAGTAAAAATGCTGTATTATTATTTTCATCTCTTCGAGATCGAACATCCATCAAATCTACCTGTAGCTGCTCCCCTATTCCAGCTACAATTGTAGGACGACGCTTAAACTTGGTTACAACTTTTTTATGTAACGTGTAGGCATCCTCACCACTCAACCATTCACGGATTCTTTTTTCTCCCTCTCGTTTTCTACGAGCTTTCAGTAAAGCTCTAGCTCCTCGTAGAGATGTATGTAATGCAGGATTGTAATACAACTCTTTTAGCGTATCGATGTCCATGAATTAGTACCGGGAACGACCAACTTTTTCTTCTGAGTACGTGTTCGATGCGGGGATTTTCTGACAGTTGTGATTCCTTCATCAGTTAGCAGGCTTTTAAATCTACTGTAATTGGTATTTCCCGATTGTATTTTACCTCCTTCGGTTAGAACGTCTCGTAGTAAAGTTTTGGAAGTCCTAGGATTCAACCAATGTTCTCCAATTTTCAGTCTGTCCTTCTCCGAGTCGAATCTACCAATTTTACTCAGATTATTCAACATTTTGACAGCGATCGTTTGATCACTCTTTTTTTTTGTTAAATCAGCTGCTTTTTTTTCAAAATCTTTTAAATTTTCGCTTTTACTATCGTGCTCATCTTCTCCATCAGTAAGAAATGTACTTCCTAGTAAGGTTGTGTCTTCAGTATCAAACAACCTTCCTTTTATTAATTCCGTCCCAATATCATCATCATCATCAACCATTTTCACTGATTCTAACTCATTGTCTTTATCAACATTTGGTGAAAAGACATTAGGTTTATTATCAATAATTGTGCTATTGGCCAAAGGAAAAGTAGACTCTGTCTTTTTTTTCTTAATGAGATTCCAACTATCCTTTTGTGTCTGGTTTTGGTTATTTTTAATCTTTTTGACATCAGACAAATACCTACGTAGGTTTTCAACATTTTCATCTAACTTTTCGTATGAGGATAAGTCAGAATCATAAGCCGTTTCCAGTAGATCATTTCGCTTTCGCTTCATATTTCTCACTGTTATAGCTTCCATAGGATTATAATACAATGGAGGTCTGGCTTTCTCTTCCTTTACCACTGTTTTATCATCCTTTCTTTCTGTTAATCTATAGTATTCATCTTCAGTGAGTATAAAATTACGTCTGGAGAATGTTAAAGGCTGTCGATTCATCTTTTTATTGATGATAAAACAGATACAATAGGTGTTATAATAGCATCCAAAAGATTCCCTCTACCACTCTGAATCAAAATTTTACGCTTATCATCAACTCTCCCTCTACCACTAAGTTTATGTAGCTCCTTCTTGTAACGCTGCAACTCAATAAACTGCTCAGAATCAAGAGGAACATTACCTAATATAATATTTTTAACACTTTCTATCAATGATTGAAACAAATCTGAGTTAGCCTTTTCGACTATAGCGATTTTCCCTTTCTTACTCAGATCATCCAGAGCTAAAATCGCCATTCTATTTCGCATCATTCGTGTTGAGAGTTTCATCTTTATCTTCTCCCTCCGCCTAGCACACTTTTAAGTAACCCTGGAACTATATTGCTGATGATAGGTCCTAGTAGAGCGCCTAAAAATCCTCCTTTTTGCAATACAGCTTTCTTATCATCTAACGTTGATTTTCTTACTAAAGCGCTAATATCCTTCACGTTTCGCTGCAACTCATTATACTGAGATGATGTCAATGGTATCGTTCCATTTATAATAGCTTTAGCACATTCCATTAGAGTCATAATAAACTCCTTTTTGGCTTTGGCTATAACAGACTTTTGAATAGCAAAGGTTGTATTGTTGAGCGATAACAACACAGCTGCATTTTTTGTTAATTTTTTCTCCAAAGCTTTAGACATTATAATGCTTTCGTGTTGCGTCGTTGAATAACAAAATATGATTGAGGTGAAGTGAATAGTAATTGTATTTATATCCTTTTACTTGGGTACATATAATATCATAGGGAGAACTGATGTAAAATTTCCCAATAGTCTATGTTGATCATTCGTTTGTTGAGTCGTATCTATTCGTAAATAAGAGTATGGTTTCTTTGTCGCGTCTTCAAAAGCCTCTTGTACATATTTTATTTTTGATGGAAAACATTGTCGAGCCAAATAGGAAATAGAAGAAGCATCTCTAGGGTTTTTAAAAAGAAAAAAATAATGACTATTCAAGGAAATTGTACGATTTCCTTTTAAAAACAGATTCTGAACAATAAAAAACACACTTATGTTCAAATGATGACTATGTTTTGTATACAAAGCATTAGCATCAGCTTTACCAGAAACTTCATCCATGAGATCATCAATTATCAGCCATCGATTTTTACCATCTCTGGGAAAACTCACTGTTATATCTATCATGCCTTCATGAAAAATCACTCCTGATACATCATCAAAGGCTTTTTGGTAGGCTCCATAACAGTAGTGAATCTCTGTTGGTGGAGGGTGTGCTATAGTCTGACTAGCTTCAATCATTCGAAAAATCGCTTGCGTCTTTCCCGATCCTGTTGGTCCTGCAATCATTGCTGTAAAAGGAGATCGCATCCTCGGGTCATAATCTTCAGGTTTCCCATTCATCATAAAAAGATGTTCATCAATCAACAGTAGTTTCATTTATGGTTCCAACAGGAGAGTTTCTCGCTTTTTGTATTTTTTCCATAGCTTCTTCATACATACTAAACTCAGTAACACCTCCAAAAGTGGAAAGCCCTACGACAAATACCAAAATTATCATAATTATCAACGCTTTACGCTTCATACTCGGTAAAACATCTATCATATCACGTTCAGTACCATCAATAGTATCAACTTCATTCATCGGTCTCATCTCAACATCATCCTCTGTCGACATCTTAACTTCCAATAACCATACAATCTTATCACGTTTTCATTTATATACAATGTGAAAACTATCAAAAAAATCAAATGCCATACATGCAAAATCTATATGCCATATAAGTTCAAAATAAGTAAAAAAATAATCAAAAACTCAAATGCCACTTAAATGCCACTCAAATGCCACTCAAGTACCCCTCAAATGAAATACAATATAAACTCGGCGAATTCATCCAACGTCGTAACCCATTGCATAACCTCCAAGGTCTAATCCACAAAAAAACACTTGGTAGGGAGATCTGCTCATATATTACTACTCTCATAGAACAGCGGTAATTGATAATTTCAACACAAATGAGTGTAAATATAATAATTAAAATTAATAACAAGTACAACAACAATAAAATAAAATTTATTATTACATCATTTATTATTCTAAATAACGAATATTCACAATATCTGAAAGATTTACTAATAAACAGAACCAAAAAAAATATTGAAGGCAGTGTTTTCATGGTAAACAAACAAATACAGCCATACATCGCATTGGAATGGTTCTTCAATTATTGTTGTTATTACGGTGATGATTATTAGTTGTAGCAGGGAAACAAATAATTGGTTGTCTGAAATGAAACAGGCAAAAACCCGCACTTTGTGCCATGTGATTGGCTAGTTTAGTCGTGGTTAACCAATGTGCTCGAGTGCATCGTCACGCTACTTCGGCCTATGTAGCCACCTGCACATAACCTTCAACGATCGCATAAGCACATCGGTATCAAAACATCGGTGCAGTGTGGCCACTCCTTTACCTAGTTAACCAACCGCTACAGCTGGGCGAAGCTTGATTGCACATTTTATATAAACCACACTTACTTTAGTATCATGCCAGCCAACTGTTATTAATGGGTGGTATTTTCTATTGTGCGCTCATCTCATGCCTATCATATCCATTGTATGCCTTATGTATAAATGTTTGTGTATCATGTGAATAAATCAGAGTCAATTACCACACTCTCATGAGCTCTATTGTTCTTACACAATAACCTCATTTGCTCAGCTATTCATACAAAGTACCAATTATAGTTAACTACAAATTTACTCAGTGAAACCAGTCAGACAAAGTACACACTAGACTGGCCAGGTGAAATCATTCATACAAAAAAACATTCAAGACACAGCAGCCACTGACTGTTCGGCCTGCTAAGCAGTTGTTCGGTGCACCTTGTCAACACACAAGTCCACGCTGACAGTTCAGACCGCTAATGATCTTTGATCATTAGCGGTTGAATCCGCCGAACACCAGTCAGCAGTGGCTTGCAGTAGACGGGGCAAACCAATCATCTGTCAGAAAACGTGCAGGTGGCCAAGCACTAGCTTGGCACACACCCTAGAATCCTGTACAATACTGCAATTTCATTGCGATGGAGTATTACAATGGAAAATCTGTTGATAGCGCAGTAAAATTTTGCTGTAGGCTAATTGGAGGCTAATCAATAGCTTGAGCGTGATCAACTCATACAACGAAGTTCATACAAATGCGGTGGCTCAATGATAACAATGATCAGCTAGTTTGTTTGCTTCACGGTTCAGTGGTTAGTATCTGCGTAAACTTCGATACGCCTAGTAGTAGTGGAAATTAACAGTCACTAGTAATAGTTGATAGGGCGAGGCCTACGCGTCAGGTTAGTGGACTTAGATGTGTAATATGTTTATTATATTCTGTATGTTCTGATGTATGCTACACAATTATTAATAATTTCTGCAGTTTTACTGGGTGTTCTTACTTGCTGCTGTTGTATGTCGATACATTGAATAATATATATACGGCGTAATACACACATACGATACAACAATAGCTAAAACAGATAAAATTTATAAATTTACTCTTCACAATCACATTTGGTGTCAATCTGTCAAGCAGAAGCTGCTAAGTTCACTGATGCTTAATAAAATTAGCTTGAGTTTCATCGACGTACTGAAGAGTGAATTTGACCAAAATCATAATAATAATGCCTTAATGTAGAACTGAATCACATTTTTGCTTGCGGTGGCTTCCTAGGGGGATTGACCTAGCTTAACAAGTAATGAGGAGATTATATCCTTATACATATATACTGTCTGCGTGTATTTCTGCTAATCATCACCGTTGATATATGTAACCGTACAAAATGTTGGCTGATAGTCGGAAATAAACTGCTAGTTAGTGGCTCCGTCAATGTCTACCTTGATTTTGGGGAACTTGTAAGTAGTGTCTCTTTTGATGTCGGCCTTGAATAATACGAGTACAGTCCTTAGTTTTTTTGTACATGACTGTAATGTTTATTTCAAAGTCAGACTCGTCAACAGTGATTTCCTTGGTAGTGTGAGCCCTATATTTGTTCATATGTTCAATGTGACAAGGATAGTTTTGAACTAGTTCTCTAGCCAAGGTAATTCTAGTATGTAAAATTCTTCTGGAAAATGGTTTCAAGAACAAGAATGTATTCTCATGCGGCCAGCTTGATGCGAAACTTAACTACGGTATTGTGAATAGGCTGAGGATGGAAAGCCGCTTCAATAACGAATGAACCCAGTTGGAAATGCAATCTCTCCTTGGGTACAGAAGACAGTAATCTGCGTCTGTTTTTTTGTAGCGATCGGTTGGATGCCCTTGTTTGTTAGCTCTTTTCGTGTCTATGCTTTGAATGCAAAAATTTTTGATAAACTGTCAGGTAGGGGTAGTTGCTAGTGTAAAAAACCGTAGTCACCTTGAATGTCATGTTGAAACCCTTAACAATCTAAGTGAAGAAATGAAAGTGTGGTCAGCTGTTTCCAGCGGTATTTTATATAAGTACCACTACACTGAAGCCAAGTTTCACAAAAGCTCATATAAGTCATCATTGTTTGAAATAGTTTTTATACATTTATTCAATATTTGTAGCATGAAATGAAATTCTTTTTCCAGTAATATCTATGTGAATATAGTTTGCTTTAATCTAGTACAAATCTGTATTTTATCAAGTGGACTTGGGCAGTAAAATGTTGCTCAAAACTCTTAACCGTCACTGCAGCCAAGAATAAACAAGGAGTCATCTCCCCTTCGGAAGAATAACTCTATATTGAGCAATACCGGACATTGCAAAGATTGCCTATACGTTTACTAAAGATTACGTGCCCTGTAATGCTAAAAGGTTCACTTTCATCCCAGTCAGTTTATGTGATCTTTGTAATTGTATAAGGGCGCACAGTCACGTTAGTTACCATCCATATGGCAGACATCCAAAATACAGAAGTTCAAAAACAAAACAATAATAATAAAACAAGTGGAATGTTTGTCATTTAATTTATTTATTAGAATTTATTATTATTTTTCATAAACATCTGACTGAATAACAAAAACCGGTAAGAGACTACTAAAGTGAAGTAAGAATAATTTCAAAAATTGCTATGCTCATTTTGAAAAAAGTTAATTGATTTCATCGGTACCGTAAAAATAATGAGCGTTTTTTTTAATAGTTATACTATTATTTCTTAAACTACTTTGGGATTATAGCTCTATAAATAAATTTTGGGGATTATTTATGTCCGAAGTTATTAGTTGTTTAAAATTTGATATAAAAGTTGAATGGTTCAAGAAAAGTAGTGTATTGATTCCTATTTTTATAATACCAATGGTTATATAAGCACTATATTTCGCCCCTTATTACTTAGCTTAAATTTTGATGTTTTTGTTCAAAGTTCCCAGTGGGCTAGGAGACATCCTGAGCTTTCAGATGAATTGTTGATTTAAGCTTTAACTTGTCAATTTGCAGCGTTATGAGCTTTTGGAATTGAGACTTTTTCTATAAGTTACAATGTAATCACTCAAGCATTTGGCTCCAGAGGACAACGTGACTAGGGGAACTGGCCACACTTTGATTTCTGCACTGACTTAACAATTAGTGTCATCAGATTGTCCAGAACAGCGGTCTCATTTTCAGCGATGTTTAGTTGGTAGTTGTAAATATGATTTAGCATGCCCCGGATACAAGATGCTGGCAGGAGCCAACTTGGGCTTCTTTATAACCAGTTTGTCTCCCGGACAGGCTTTGAAAAGATGATGATTCACACAAGCGTGTAACTTATCTTCTGTTAGACCCACCCTGTCTCTCACGAAATGGAATAATTTAGTTCTCCGCTTTACGTACTTTTTTATATATAGAACAAATATGAAACTATCCGATAAAATTGCGCTTAATGATAGATATGAAGGCGCTGTTGATGGTTATAAGGAAACTAGCTGTGGTGGGGTCGCTTCTAGAGAGGTTGAATATTCCATACAACAGTCCATCAACTTTGATGATTTCATCAGCAACACCAAGAACATTCCACTAGAACTAGGAGTACCAAACATTGACACAATTATCGAAAACGAGACCAGTGGTGAACTGACCCAAGATTTAAAAACCTGCTAGCAGCCGCGATAGCCTCTGAAACACCTGCAAATGGAAATATAGTGAAGGGTGTTGTAGTTTATGTTGAGAATGGCAGCGACTATGACAAATACGTTAAATAAAACTTCATGTCTAGAAGACGCGATAGACAATGTTCAGCAACCACCCTAGGCACTTGGTTATACACCGGGTATTGATGAAAACACTCAAAAGAAGTTGATGCACAGCTCCAGCCAAGGACAAGCTCTGGCTGCGCTGAACTCAACCGCTTACCCAACGCGAGGGGTACAGTGAGGAGAGGATTTCAACGCCTAAGACTGCTTGATCCAGAATCACCAGTCCAGCTGATTTATAAGAAGGAGCCCCTGCCACCAGACCTTTTCTTTTCCTAGAAGAATTTGCCCTACCTCAGTTTCCTCACCAAACCATAGCCAGGGCCACACCACTCTTGCCTCTAGATCACCTTCCAGTAACCTGTTTTTTTGGTAGATCAGGCCAGGCAACCCTGAAAGATCTCCCAACGGAGCGCAGGACCAGCTAGCCGATACAGTGAAGAATGCTGTCACCAAATAACTGAAATAAAACTTTCATATGAATAATAATTTCTTGCCCTACCTCCATCAGTTAAAGGATTTTGTCAATGCTTTCTTACTCTTGTCTGCTTTACTCGAACATGGAAAGCCACCCTTGATCCTACTGAAAGATGGAAGGACACTCTTGCTATGAAATAAACTCTGCCAGAATCACAAAAGTTTACCGTACCGTCTAATTCCAAGCAACAAATCATTCTGATTTCAAGAGCTACCCAAACACATATTTATTGTTATTGTCTTTGATAACAATTCATAAAAAACAAAAATAATGTCCTATATGGTGTAGTGACCACCAAAGTCACCTAAAAAACTGCCGAGTGTCAGGCAAACATTCCACTATTCTGTCACTGTCAGAAACCACTCTAGCGAGCCGTTATTTTCACTGCTGGTCCTGCGGTCAACCTGCCGGTTTAGTAGTCAGCCGTGCCAGCCCTGCAGTCAACCCTAGTGGCCTTGAAGCCGCCTGACAGACTCTATAATCAGCCCTGCTGGCCTTGCATCCACCTGACTGGCCCTGTAATCAGCTTATACTGGGTGAGCAACAATGAGTCTAGCCTGAATTCCCAGAGTGGTCTCAGATGTTACCAAGCCTAAAGCCATAATATAACTAATCACAAATACCTCAAAAGTTGGACCACAAGCTAGCCATGCCCTTGGGACTCGGCGCAGGAAACTGATGGTGGAAAACCAGCCCTGTCTGTGCAGTATTGCTTTTAAACTCTGCCTTCTACCTCTTGGCGTGTAATCTATTTACTCTTATTTACTTTATTTGATTGCCTGCTATATTTTCTTGTGTTCATTTGACCATTCATATTCCAATTCTTTATTGTTGGCTAAATGCGCTTTTACTCTAGGTGCATCTGCCTATAAAACGCAAAGCTTTGTACTATATCAGGATTCTATATAAGCATGTGCTTTAATAGCTAGATACTGTAGTACTGTAATGGAATTGCACAGGGCTGCAATCATCTCAGCCGGTGCTAACAACATATGCTAATCACTCACATATATACATCCAAGACTACTCTACAGCCTATCTACTAGAGGTTATGCTTGACTGCTCAAGAGTGCAGAGGACCTACTGCTTCACTAAAGCAAAGTGCAGGAAGGACTTTCCCGCCTCTAAGTTTGTTTATCAATTTTGACACTTGTCACATGCTAGCTTGTTTTGATTACTCAATTTGTATTAGCCAATCATATATTTTCATGCTTAGATGATTTTGTACCTCCTTTATATATAGCTGCATGCTGCCCAGCAGCTCAGATACAATTAGATACTCTTAGATACTGTCAGATACAGTTAGATAGGGTTAGTCTCTCGAACTAGTATTGTCTAGTTACAGCTAGTGTGTCTTCGCTAGCGTTCAAGGCTAGCCAGCACCAGTCCCAGAAGCCGAGGAATCGTTTGAAACTACCAGGAGGAATACCTTGGAAGACACTTAGGAGAAGACGCTTAGGATTCAGCGTAGCAACGACCAGCCAAGAGGACTATACTAGTAGTAATATATGAGCAGATCTCCCTACCAAGTGTTTTTTTGTGGTTCTGGCCTTGGGGGTTATGCAATGAGTTACGACGTTGGGTGAATTCGCCGAGTTTATATTGTATTTCATTTGAGAGGTTTTTGAGTGGCATTTGAGTGGCATTTAAGTGGCATTTGAGTTTTGATTATTTTTTTACTTGATTTGAACTCATATGCCAGCTAGATTTTGAATGTATGGCATTTAAGTTTTGATACTTTTTTCACATAATTTGAACTCATATGGCATCTTGAGAGAGAGGGGAGAGAAGACAGAGAGGAGAGAGGAGAGAGAAAGGAGAGAGGAGTTTTATCTACATTGAATAACTATATTGATCAAAAATGAAACATTATATGATTATATACATTGATTACATAATAAGTAGGGAGAATCTTCCTATATAATATAGCTAGAGTCAGTAAATACTAAGTAATACAAAGCACTACAACTTGTAATGACAATCAATGTATACATACATACATATGGTATCTTGAGAGAAAGAAAGAGAGAGAGGAGAGAGGGAGAGAGAGAGGAGAGAGGAAGAGAGAGAGAGGAGAGAGGAGAGAAGAGTTATATCTACATTGAATAAATATATTGATCAAAAATGAATCATTATATGATTATATACATTTATTATATAATAAGTATGGAAAATCTTCCTATATAATATAGCTAGAGTCAGTAAATACTAAGTAATACAAAGCACTACAACTTGTGATGACAATCAATGCATTCATACATACATACATACATATGGTATCTTGAGAGAGAGAAAGAGAGAGATGAGAGAGATCTTTTAGTTTTCTATACATTCATGTACATATGGTTGATTATGTACATATTTATGGGTATATTTATATCTACATAGAGAGAGGAGATATATCTAAATTGAATAAATACATTGATTAAAAATGAATCATTATATGATTATATACATTTATTACATAATAAGTAAAGAAAATCTCTCCATATAATATAGCTAGAGTTAGTAAATACTAAGTAATACAAAGCACTACAACTTGTAATAAATACAAAGTAATAACAGTTATTGCATAGTTTGTTCCTTTACAATGATGTTTTTGATGTACTGATGTTTGGTAAAAAAACTACATTAGTTAAGTTTTAAATTCATATGAAAAAAATTTGTGTCAATTTAGTATCTACTCCATAATATATTTACAATATTACTTTGTAATTATTAGTGAAAGAAATTATGAAATACCGGGGAGTAATTAAGTAATTCAGTAAGGAAATTGGTTGGAATTGAAGTAATATTATTTAAATACAACATTGCTTTGCAACAACTATTAATAAAAGCAATTATGAATGTTGATGAGTTACTAAGTAATCTAGTAAAGAAAACTGATTGAAATTACGGTAATATTTGTTAAAAGATACTTGCGACATGTTTTATCAACGAAAAAGTGAAACAATTTTCAAAATAATTACGATTAACTAAGTGATTCAGTAGGAAAAACCAACTGAAACACACAATATCCGTTTTGAAATATTTACAATAAACACAATTGGGTAATATTTGTTAAAAGATACTTGCAACATGTTTTATCAACGAAAAATTCAAACAATTTTCAAATGTTTACGCGTAACTAAGTGATTCAGTAGGAAAAACCAACTGAAACACGCAATATCCGTTTTTGAAATATTTACGATAAACACAATTGGGATATTGCTGTTATCAAAGAAATCAAGCGAGTATCAAATGTTTACGAGTAACTAAGTGTTTCAGTTGAAAAAAATCGATTGAGATTGTGTGACATCCGTTACAAAATATTTTACGTCAAGTTACCAACGAGAAAATAAATATTTCTTAGAATATCCGCTATAGCGAGTTACGATAATTTTTGCGCACCTTGAAGGTTTTCAGTCCATTTTCAGTCAGATCAAAATTTATGCGAGACGTTTTAGGTATTATTTCAGTCGACGTAATGTTACCAGTTCATTTTTAAAAAGTAATTAATTATAATATAACGCAAGTGCCCCGCAAGTGTCATTTTACTAATAAACTCATTCCAGAAAAGACATTAATCATCATCTCGCTTAATCCTATATGTTTTGATCTTTTTAATATCAAGTGTTATAAAGTCGCTCGAGAAAAGTCATTAATTACACCTAAGCACTATTTATTATCATGCTATTTCTATTTAAAACAAAACAACAAACGTCCATAGATGATGGAATTATAGGTCGAATTCAACCTAAAAAGGAAGAGAACTTGATTGCATCTATCTCCTGTTTTTTATTGTTTCATTACATATTAGTTAATACAGATACAGCCTTCCACCAAAACGAATTTGTGGTTTTACTTTTAATCCTAGTTATCTCCGCTATCGTCTAAAAAACATGAGCAAAGCATGACTTTATCCACTTGTTTTATTAGTTAGACTGTTACTTTTTTTAAAATATCTCATTGTTTTTTGTGTGAAATATAAATAATGTATCAACATACATAGTATATTTTCTGTTTTTAGGAAGCTGTTTTGTCTAATAAATCAAGAGTTATATGTTACATATACATATTTAAATGCTATCAGATATCTTTAAAGTGTTTATTACATTCCTAACTCATACTTAATGTTGTAAACTATAATTGAAGTTCTCACATTTTAATTTACTGTCTGATGATATAAAGATGGAGCTACACTACATCATTGTTTTGCTGATGATGTGTCTATATGATTGTTTGTGGTAGTGTGTGTTATAGTAGAGTATATCAATAAACTGCAATTGAACTAGTTATTAAATGCTATCAGTACCTGTAAAGTATTTTATTACATTCCGAACTCATACTTAATGTTGTAAACTATAATTGAAGCTCTCACATATTAATTTACTGTCTGATGATATAAAGATGGAACTACACCGCATCAATGTTTTGCTGTTGATGTGTCTATATGAAAATTGTTGCTATAAAAATATGTTTGAAGGATGTGAGTTGTCATTCAAATGAAATGTAAGTTTCATCCTAGCTAGTTATATTTAAAAGAGTATCAACCTAGAGGTTGTAAAATTTGTTTATCCAACGCTCTACATTCAAAAATTTTAGCTAGATGGAAAGACAGTTTACAAGGGTCTATGTGGTGGTTAAGCTTATTAATCTATCTAATCTCTATCTTCCCATTTTTTTAACCAACTTCCTAATTGTCTTCCACTTTTTTAAAAAACAATGTCGTTTATCATAGTAATAATCAGAAAATCAGTCTACAAATTAATCTTGATAAATGACTTCAATGTTTTGTATATAAGAGAAACTATTTTTTTAAACAGTATCAGTTTTCATTTGTACTTCATTTCAAGTATTAGTCTGCGAAACTACAAAAAATGGCTAGCAATATTCCTACAACAAATGAGTAAGTTATTTATACTATCTTTTACAATTTTGTTGCAGTTACATTTATAAATTTATACAAATGTATATATATATATATTACTTGTAGGTCTACAACCTCAAATGATGCATTAGAACTAAATATAGATGAAATAGATTTCAGTGCCATGTAAGTATATTATTGAAACTTTATTATTCAACTGTATTATATAGAGTTTTTAATTAATCACAATCTTGATTTATTGTTTTATTAAGCTCTACCGATGATGAAACAATGAGGTGGCTGGAAGAATGTTTTAAGGAAACGGAGAAGCCAAAAAAGACCAAGCTTACCACGCACATTGCTATGAGTAAGTATTTTTCTGTATTATGAAAAATGTAAATTTTTCTGTAGGTAAAATAATAACGACTCTACATTTACTACGTTATTTTTGTAGAGAAAACAACTACACGCTTTATTGCAAGCGCATGCTATATAGGGAAAGATGAATCCTTTCTCTCCTATGATCGCCACACATTTGAATGTAAGTATGATAAAAATATTATTTACTACATACTCATTCAATTTTAATAAATTTTTTTCAAAAAACTAACATAATTACATTCGTATTTTCTATTTTAGTTCAAGCAGAGAACCTGCAGCTAGAACAGTACAGAAGCAGAAGTGTTATAGATGGGGAAATAAAAGATGATAAGGAGTGCTTCAAGTGTAAGTGATATGCATTATCTTTATATACATATACCATACTCAAGACAGTTATCTATATATATATATATATATATATATATATATATATATATATATATATATATATATATATATATATATATATATATATATATATATATATATATATATATATATATATATATATATATATATATATATATAT
This sequence comes from Cryptosula pallasiana, assembly GCA_945261195.1. NCBI lineage: Eukaryota > Metazoa > Bryozoa > Gymnolaemata > Cheilostomatida > Cryptosulidae > Cryptosula > Cryptosula pallasiana. The sequence continues at coordinate 16,434,034 of OX183134.1, read as the reverse complement.
ATATATATGTATAATGAGAATTTGTTTATTTTGCTTGTAGATATCGATAACAAAAACACAAGGTATTTTCTTTCAGTGCTTACGTTATTATTGATAGCATATTGTACAAAGACGCTGAGCGAAGCACTGAAAGAAAAAAAAGACAGTATTTCGTGTATATTTTGTGGTAAGAAGTTTAAATTAGGGAAGATGCATGAGCCTGGCCGAGTTCTTTCAAGACATTTTTTTGCTCACTTGTTCATTTTTTATTGTTTATGCGGAAAATCACATACAACTTTGAGAGAACTCCAGCAACATACTTGTATTTTGAAAAATAAAATGTTTTTTGTTGTTGATATTGCTAGTTATAATAATTTTGTTTTATTTATTAATAAAAAATATTCTGAGTTAGTTATGAACATTACTTTTCCAAAAAATTTTATGTTAGTATATCTCTATCCAATAGAAGGTTATTTTTCTGGAAACATTGATTTAGATTTTGAATTAGGGTGTAAATGGTTGGCAATAGCTAAAAAACCGGTTGCTGGAGATCAAAAGCTTTTACTTAAAACCCAGCGTAAAAAAATGAGAGCACTTATATCTTCAGATTCTGATTTTTCGGAAACTGAAGAAAGTAATAATGACTTAATTTCTGTTGCTAGTTCACAGTGCAGTCCAAAAACCAGTGTTTTAGAATCTAATACAACAGATAACCCACAAACTCAAGTAGATTTAAAACAAAGCCAAAAGATTGATATAACTTCACTTAAATTAATTTTGAATATAAAAGATAGACTGAAAAAAAAGGGTTTTAATGATTGTGTTAAATTGAAATTAGCGTCTATTAGACAGAAAATGCAAAAAAATTCAGATTTTTCTCAAGAAGAAATTCTTGTATTAACTGCACTCTTAGGTGAGTTTTAAAATTTTTATTTCACTATATTTTTTAATATTATCATGGCTCTGGAATAGGCTTTATGCAACTATCCTATTTTATAATTTCTTACCACAAAATATATAGTTAATAGGATGTTTTTTATAAATACTCTCTATATATATATATTATATATACAGACAATAGTCTGTGTTTTTATGAATACTTTATTCATATGTATACACTTCATGTGAAATTGTTCTGTCATTAGTTTACCTAATGCATTATTTTTATTTGTTTTGTGGTTGAGAACTCCATACGCTTCATTCTTACTGTATTACTTTGCATAATATTACAAAATAAATATTACATCAACTACCTTCATACTGCATCCAAGTGATGAAACAGTAAATTTCACATCTGTATTACTGAATCTATAGCATTGTTATGAAAAAGACTATAATTACTTAATTATTATGTCATATCGTGACAAACTATCAACACCCAATTCACAAAACTGTAAAACCTAAAGTATAATGCTTGTGGTTGTAAAAAGTCTTCTACTGTTTTGGTTTCTCAAACAAATTATAAAACATTTTTCACAATTTTTTGTGTAAAAGCGGAGTTGTCTTACCATTTTGACACAATGTGCCGACAACTTTTACATATTTTTTCAAAAACGAAGTTTAGAAATTATAAATGGGAGTTGTCTTAACATTTTGAAAAATGAGACGATAACTTGAAATATTTATTTTTGTGTCGGAACATTGAAATTTTGTAACATTTTAGAGTTGTAACCCCGAAAGTTTTACAAACTGGCTAAATTACTAATGTTAAATATGAATAAAATACTTTATTACACTAAATATATACAAATTATTGCACAATACAAATAACATATAATTTAATGTTCATGAGTTGTTGCTGATAGATTTGGCGAGCCGACGGTCATTCACTTGTACACGTATTCTATCTAAAAGCATACATAGATGTCGTTATAACAACTACATTATACTATGGTGAAAAATACGGCTATTAGTAGTTACTTATTACTAGTGAAGATTAACATACCTTAATTAAATTTCCGATATCGAAATCCTGCTAGCTTCGCTTGAAATGTGATTGTTATCTTCATTGCTTTTCTCACTATCATTGTCGACAACTTCATCTTTTTCCTCAATTTTTTTGTTTTCAGAGTCATCATCCGTCATATTATCATCTTCTTCATCAGTATAAGCATCAATGTTATCATCGTCATCGTCATCATCGTCATCGTCATCGTCATCGTCATCGTCATCGTCATCGTCATCGTCATCGTCATCGTCATCGTCATCGTCATCGTCATCATCATCATCATCATCATCATCATCATCATCATCATCATCAGCAGCAACATCATCATCATAACTTTTCATCAGCTCAGCATCATCAAATAGAGAAAGTCTGAAAGCTATTCCTTCTTTTTCACTTGAAGTAGATAGAAGCATCAAAGCTTCTTCAACACTCAGAATCGTGAGAATGTGTTTCTTTGTGCCGCTTTCAGTTGTCATCGTACTTTTATAGTGGATCATACCACATTCATGATCTTTGATCTTCAAAACGTTCTCAGGAGGGACAACAATCTTCCCAGTCATCAAAGATCCATCATTCATCATGTATCTGTAAGTGACAGTGTGAGTGATACGTAGAGGCGATGTATCTTGTTTTCGTTTTCGCTGCTTCGACTTCAAATTTTTCCAAACTGAAAGTCTAGTGAATGTCAGAAGAGTGTTGACAGGAATATTATCGAAAGTGATGATATCAAAGTATGCTTGCAACTGTTTCAATGATTTTTTTCTCAAGATTTTGGCTATAACTCGTTGTTTTAGCCCTTGATGATGATCATCTCCTACAATACGCAGATCGGGTTGATTTTCTTCTAGCTTACCCATGTACACTAGGATTTGTGAAGAGCCGGGATCAAGTTCCTGTAGCTCCACCGTAAGTTCTTTGTCAATCAGTGACTTGACTCGAATTCGATGATTGTTTTTTAAAACATATTCATAGTCCAATATACCATAATCTTCAACGTAATTAACATCGAAAACCTCCAATATCGTAGGAATTGGTAAATCCAACAAACTCACAAAATTTCCGATTTCCAACATTCCTTTCTGCATAGCTCCTGTCATTATTCCACCCATCTCGAGCAATTCAAACTCTCTAAGTTTGTTTACGATATTATTCTTGCTGTTGCTGAATAAAAAGGAAATTGAAGCTCGAGATAATGTCACTGTCGGTTTTTTGTTATCCTCCGTTCGTTTGACTTCACTGTTCTCATGCAGATATGTGTAGTCCGGTGTGGGACTCAAAGGAGAGTCAGCTGAAACTACATGATGTTTCATTGCTATATCAGCAGGAGTATTGGTGTTTGAGCGAGAAGATGTATCATTAAAGGTGTTAGGATTGGATCTTCTATCATCGATGTGAATGTCGTTGGTGGTGGAAATGATGGTTGTAGTGGAAATAGCGTTAGTGTTGTTGGTAGCTGTGGTTGGTTCAATATGGAGCTTAGGAAGTGCTTTGGAGTGTGATGTCATCATACCTGCAAAAAGTAAAAGAACTTAGTTTAATGATGTAAATATACTGAAATTATTGTTTTATTAAAAGATTGTTTTTAAAAACTAAGATTCAAAAACCTAGATGTTTCAATTAATTAAAAACAAATAATTATTTTAGTGCTTCTTACCTTGTTGCTCTCCTAATAGCTGTAGTAGATGTTGCTTCTCTGTTAGCCGCTGTAGAACTGGATGCTTTCTGTGTGAAAACGATGGCTCTTATATAGCTAAAGTTGTACTGATTAAAGCCTATGAACCCCATCTCGTGTCAATCTCTATGAATCAGCATCTTTTCACGCGAAGGAAAGTCAATGTTTTCGCGGGAATAAATGAATTATTTTCACGCAAATACAAACCAATGCTTTCGCGGGAATAAATAATTTATTTTCACGCGAATAGAAACCAATGCTTTCGCGGGAATAAATGATTTCATTTCCCGCGAATGAAAGTCAATGTTGTCGCGGGAATAAATACTTTATTTTCACGCGAATGGAAACCGTTGCTTTCGCGGGAGTAATTAAATTATTTACTCCCGCGAAAGCAACATTCCATTCGCGTGAAAATAAAACTTGTATTCCCGCGAAAGCAACGGTTTGTATTCGCGTGAAAATAAAGTATTTATTCCCGCGGCAACATTGACTTTCATTCGCGGGAAATTAAATCATTTATTCCCGCGAAAGCATTGGTTTCTATTCGCGTGAAAATAAATCAGTTACTCCCGCGAAAGCAATGGTTTCCATTCGCGTGAAAAAAAATTATTTATTCCCGCGGAAGCATTGGTTTCTATTCGCGTGAAAATAAATTATTTATTCCCGCGAAAGCAGTGGTTTGTATTCGCGTGAAAATAGTTCATTTATTCCCGCGAAAACATTGACTTTCCTTCGCGTGAAAAGATGCTGATTCATAGAGATTGACACGAGATGAGGTTCATAGGGTTTAATCAGTACAACTTTAGCTTTATAAGAGCCATCGTTTTCACACAGAAAGCATCCAGTTCTACAACAGCTAACTGAGAAGCAACATCTACTATAGCTATTAGGAGAGCATCAAGGTAAAAACTTAATAAATTACACTTTTTACTCATGCATTATTTATTATACTAAAACAACTGAAAAAAATTAATTATCTGTATTTTTTTAGATTCAACCACAAAAAATGGAAATAGTTAACAACACAGAATCAGAAACTCAGCCTAAACCTTTGACTCAAGAGGACTTGATACTTCTACAAAACCTATGCAATAAAAAAATTGAAGAGAGAGTGCGAATTATCTCAAACAATTGTAAATTCATCCAGAAAGACTTGATAAAACAGCTAAATAATTTTCGAACTGAATCTTTTCTAACATTAAAGCTCTTAGGGAATGAAGTTACATCAGACATTCAGAGATTACATCATGTATTACAACAACGACAATATCAACTAGAACAGGTAAGCACACCAATTTCTATCGAGTGTGCTCGTAAAGATCTTGCTCTAAAAAAAAGAAACATGCGACGACAGTCCGCTCAAAGACAAGCTAGAAGGGTAAGGACTCAACAACGTAAGGCACGACAAGCTACAAAAACATCTGATTAACAGTCAATTTTTGATGATAAGGTAATAATTAATAAAAAAAAAACACTATTTAGTAAAAGTTTGTAGTTGTTTTAAATTTTCTGTTTAACCATTCTATACTAATACATAACTTTCATTTTTGTTTAATCATCCTATGCTAATACATAACTTTTTATTTTAGTTCATTATGGAATCAAAAGTACATAGAACAGAAGTCTTCCTTCCTAAGATATAACATCAGTACATCAAGTACATCAATGATGACATTGTAAAAAAGATTATGTATTAATTATCATTACAAGTTGTAGTGCTTTGTATTACTTAGTATTTACTAACTCTAGGTATATTATACAAGGATATTTTCCTACTTATTATGTAATAAATGTATATAATCATATATTGGTTTAATGTAGTTATATCTCCTTGTTCTTCTCTCCTCTCTCTCCAAATATCATATGAGTTCGAGTTATGTAAAACAATTATCAAAACTTAAATGCCATACATTCAAAATCTAGCTGCCATATGAGTTCAAATTAAGTAAAAAAATAATCAAAACTCAAATGCCACTTAAATGCCACTCAAATGCCACTCAAGTACCCCTCAAATGAAATACAATATAAACTCGGCGAATTCATCCAACGTCGTAACCCATTGCCTAAACTCCAAGATCTAATCCACAAAAAAACACTTGGTAGGGAGATCTGCTCATATATTACTACTTATACTGCTAGATACATTGGACTATTATTCAATACGTATTTAGAGACCTATTGCTCGATTTACACTTGTACTTACTGTTCAGTTCTGTGCGTTTTGGTTCATTAGCAAGTAAGAATGAAGTACTGCTACCCTTTTAAACTTGTGGAATCCGTTTGGCCGGTTTCCGAACTTAGTCGTGTCTGCTAGTTAGCAACATCCAGTACTCTCCGTATCAGAGAAACCATACTGCCTTGACACTCTGTAGCCATCGCTACCACGAAATACAGAGTAAAGCCAGTGAACAAAGCACTCTTGCAATACCAGTAACCGTTCTTGCTCCTCATAACGGGGAAAACCCTTACAATACTGTTATTTTCTGAAATTTACACAAGACAATTACTGCATTCTACTCGGAAGCACTTAGTTTTCATTCTAAGCCATGGGCTAGTTGCAGTTGTGAGGTTTGAACAGTAATCCTCCATAGCGCATTTAATTAACTACTCTCTGCACGGAAAGAGGCTTTGATGGTGGATTTTGATGGGTTCCCGACATTCCGCTTCACATGTGCAACAAGTTTCATAGAACACATTTGTTGTCCACTGAGTAGAGTACATGGAATACAAGATAAAAGTAATGGAATTGCTCATTCCTGGATTAGAATAAACCTAGTTTTCAGGCAAATTTTGGCTGGGCTTGAATTCTTTGGTTGAGCCTCTTATTTGGTTTTAATTCATTATTTTCATATCATAAGCTCCGTTCAGTCAAACCCTTGCACATGTTTTTAATTTAAAGACATTTCTTGTTGGTATGTTTTACTAAATTACATTGAATTGGATATTATTTATTTATTTAATTTAAATTTGATTAACTTATTTCTCAATTGTTTCACTTCGGATGTTTTTGATGTTTGACTAATTACTAATTTAAAAATGTAGATCAGACCAAACCTGAATGCATATCAACATTGAAACTTGATTTACCGTACACACATTCTTACACCAAAACTACTCAATTACAAGCTAGTCTCACTGGTGTCTGGAGAATGCGTTGAGTTCATGGCATAACTAAAACTTCATGCCTTACACATTTCAATTACATTTACTGTTTGGTGAGCTGCTTGGTGTGTGAAAAGTTGTTCTTGTCTGGTTGTCTAACCATAGTTTTAAGCATATGAGCATTTTGTTTCTCGCATATTAACTACCGAGATTGAAATAATTTTTTCTTGTTCTACAAAGACCTTTTTGTTTGTGTATGCCTTGTTGGTTGAAATTGTGTTTAGGCCTCCCCTCTCTCATGCTTTACTTCTCCGCCTCCTACAAATGCAATTTGTTTGGATTCAGAAAATTACTCTGTTGTTTTCCCATAGTTACATATACGATAGTGCATCCCACATGTGGTACAAAATAGTGAACATAAATGCTTGCTTCATGCACTAAGTTAGCTGTTCAACTGTTGTAGAGAGAGAGAAATGGATTTAATTGAGACAAAACATAAACATTATGCTGGAGGAAGTTCTGGTGACTCTCCCATGGAAGGTTGGTTCAGATTTTACTGCTTTTTATGTCATTTACAATTATTGAAAGATTTGATTTATGCACATTAGTCTTTGCATTTCATTCTGTAGTCGTTTCATGAAAAATACTCAATTTTTGATATTTTATATTGTAAGCAAGTTGCCGCACACAGTTATGGGACATTTTTAAGCTTAAATAATATAATTATAATAGTATGAGCTGAAAATCTATATCCTAGTGGATTTTGATCTGGGTTCCATGAAATACCGTTAATCTAAAGAATTATTTTTTTCTTTCCTGAGGGACACTCTTTGCACACAGGTGATAAAAATTTAACATTTATTATCAGTTCTTGTGTTATAAATAAAGCCCTTGGTTCAGACCAACTGGAGAGCATGCTAGCTTATCAACAACATTTTTTAGCGTAAGGACAATATACCTGGTGAATGCATGCAATGAAGAATAAAACTTTCAGCCTTTGTGCAGACTGAATGAAAAAGTATTGATCAACATAATGATAGTGCTAACAAACCAGGTGTAGAGTAAGTACGGCATAACGCAAAGAAGGTAACAGAAAACATAACAATACAAAAATTTTAGCGAAGAAGGTGCTGAGTTGCTAAGAGGCAGGTTCAAGATCTGGTAGCCGATAGAAAGCCCCCATTGATCTCTGATGAGTCCTAAGGCTCCATCTATTCTGTGGTCTGTAGTTTGATGTAGCACTGGGTGGGCGGTTCCTGTATACAGGTTGGAGGATATCCTTGGCTATTTTTAGAAACTTGGTCCAAGGCAGTCATTTTATGCTGGCCCGGTACAATGGGTACCAGCATGGTAGAGGTCATTGTTGACCCTCTAATGGTCATTACCGACTAGCTAAGTTTCTATGCTCTCCCTGCACTATATTGTTGTATGGGTTAGCAGTCTGAGCCCCTTCCCACACATGTTTACTGGCTCCTCCAAAACTAGGGAAGGATATAATTATTTTGTGAGTACTATACACAAAAATGTGTGGCTTGAATCTAAAAGATTTTGTTGCTGACATTTATGACACTGTTTACGATGGGCTGCGCAGTGAGGGGAAAATTGAAGAGGTCACAGTTTCCGCAGGCAGCATTTTGTTTGTTTTTGTGTTAATTGCTTTCATTCCCACTGCTGGTAGCAGCCCTAGTGTGTTTACAATTAAACCTAGTTTTCTGTACCTGATGTACTGATGTTTTAGGTTTCTCAAACAGCATGCATAGAAGTTGGTGACTTGCTGTACCTAGAAGTAGAACTTAAAGTATCAAGCCATTAATCATTTTTCTGTGATAACAGTCTCTGGCTATTATATTTAAAGTTATTACAAACTCATCATTCGTTTGACAGCCTAGCTTTTCAGACACTAAATAACGGCACATCACAAAACAATTGGCACGTGGTTTACAAAACTCATCAAGTTTGGCTATGAAATCAAGATATACATTCTGTCACTTTCATCGGTTCATTGCATATTCGCCGAATATCAAGTTAAAAATTAACATCCACGTCTAATTTTCAGCTTTCCTAACAAGCTCGCAAGCATTTTTGATACTTAACCATAAATTAGGTAAGTCTTCACCAATTTGTATGGGTTTTGGTTCTAAGAACACGATATTCATTGTTAACATATTGATACTGCTCACCTGGTAAACCTTTTTTTCTGTATTTTGTGTAATCCATATAAGTTGAAATAGTTACCATGTTCATACTTATCAGTCGCAAGGTGGCAGAAACCCTGTCATGCTCCTTTTTGTTGGAGGTAACAGAATTCTAGTCATAAACAACAGGCGCTGGCTATTGTTATTATCCAAAATGTTAGAAATTGTCACAAATAGCATATAAGTAATATTGTACGATCTGTTAGTAAAGACATGGTAACTTTTTTCTTAGCCAGTAGAGGTAACTGCCGTTTTCTGTTTAGTTTATTTACTGATTTAAAGTTTGAGATTGTAATAATCAAAGCATCGAGCAAATAAAAATCTCTAAATATATGTTTGTATTCATACTTTTTATTGAAATAATTTCAAGTCTTGTTAGGTAAGTCTGATAGCATAGTGGATAAAGCGCACTGAATTAGAAGTAACGGGTTGCGGTGATCGTTAGAATACTTCTTTGGTGCAACTAAAACTTCATTACTTTTTTTCAAAAGTAATCAAGCCAGTCCCGGTGGCCAACCGTGTGTATTGTGGGAGATTTTAGCAGAATATTATCCCCCTTTTCTCTCCACCCCTGCAAACCCCACTCTCTTGCTCTGCAGTAAATGATCATAAGCCTTTGGCTATGAGTCATGGTTGAGTGTTCCTGAAGTATAACGAGAAGTTGTACCCCCTCCACCCACACCAGTGGAGCTATGTATAGGAGTTAAGCCTACCTAAAAAGGAGTGACAATGCTACAGCAGGCTTACCTAATAAGGAGTGACTCATGCTACAGAAAGTTACCTTATAAGGAGAGACAGTTGAGGGGCACCCAAACCAACTTACCATGTGCTCAGGATTCCTATTGGTTCATGCTGTTGTTGTGTAGTGGATTTTGGGGGCTGAAAACCCACTAGCTGAGGTCGGTAGCTTGCTGCCACCAGTTGTTATATTTCACCTGCTACAACAGCAGGGTCGGTATGCCACCGAGATAGAGTATCAACTCTACAACCAGAAAAGAGCCCATGGCTCAAACACATTACTCTGTGCTATCGAGTAATTAGCCATTTATTCCTCCAGAATAAATACGAATTAGTTAAAAGGCACAAGTTGCACAAACAATAACAATAACACTAACACTAACTGAAGACAAATGGTAAATGTTTTGCCTTTTATAGGCATCTCACAGGAAGTCACAGGAAGTGATCTTTGTCACAACCAATCACAAGTGCATAATAGATAATTAACCAATATACAGTCTTATAATAATAGACAGCGAATCACATGGCTAAGATAAATATGGTGCTATCAAATGTAGGAGGGGTTATCAGGTGACTGTCCAATCAACGGCTTATGCACTTCCTGCCCCGCCTTTGCAACCTTTGTATCCGCTTCTCTTCCAGTTTAGGGGTAGTTATGTCCTGGATTCGTCTTCCTGAGTTTTTTAAGATACTTTGTGGTTCTCAACCTATGCTGATTCATTTCCTGCCGGCCCGGCAAGGTCGGTAATGTGTCATACAGGGCCGGCATAGACCGATGCATGGTCGGCACTGTGTTTAGATGCAGGGTCGGTCAATTCGGTATTGGTTGATACGACCGTTTCTGTGTCTAGCTATTAGTATAGGGTGCTAGACTTAATGATAATAAGATGCGCAGGAGTGTATGCTAAGAAAATCCACAACAATTGTATGTTGTGTCTTGCTTAACGATTCGTATATGTATTGTTATGGCGTATTTTATTGTCTCACTCTTGATCAGGGGTAAAAATTTGATGCCCTCTCTTATAAAAATGAGAAAGTGTTTCATTGGAAAGGCAGAAGTCTGGTGGATCTTGCTAAATACACTTATATCTTGTTAAATAGATTGTGGAATAAATATTTATTTAGTGAAAACTTTCTTATTTTGTGTCTGGGTCGTGGACCCCGTGAAGGCTGCCAGAGCCATTTCGGAGTGGACTCCTGAATAGTGAAAGAAGATTCGGAGTGATACCGTTGTCGTAGTAAAAAGTGGAAAACCACTACAATACAGTCTATTGGTTATTGAATAGTTGATTGGTATAATTTGATGGTTGACTGCGCCTCCCAGAAGGGAAACCTCCATAACTACTGAAAGTTTCACAATTTCATTTTTTTTCAACTATTCATGTCTACATACCACTTTGATGATGTTCTCCCCGTCCCTCACGCAAATGACCCATATTTTTATTTGTGCCATGTTAGATTATTGAAATGAAGCATGTTATTGAAGTTGTAAGGAGCTGTGTTAACCGCCCGTATGAATGCTTCTTCTTAGAAATATATTTATACTTTAGAATGTGAGATGGTAAAGATGGAACCAGGAATCAGAAGTATTGGTGAAAGTTATTACCCAAGAGGTAAGAATTCAACACAGTATAACTTGTAATTTTATATGGCACTCTAGATGAGTATGCAACTAAGAAGGTATTGTGAACTATTAGAAGTTGAATGCAAATTACAGATATAGAGATTTTGGTTGGAGCTGACGAAAAGACAGCAGGTCAAGGTAAGAGTCTGCTGTATTATATATGTGTGTGTAAACTAAAAAATTAGGGAAAGTCTTTGTTTGTGTTTCAATCGTTTTCGATATTTCCCTATTTTAATTAGAAAAATCAAAATAAAAGAGGTATTTTACAAAAAAATACTTTATTCATGCTATAGAACCTGAGGAGATGAAATTGGAGCCAGTGGTCACAAGTGAATGTTATTATCCAAGAGGTAGAGCAAACACCACAGTAACATATGTGAAGTACCTGTAACACTATATTATTGATTAGTGATCCAGCGGTGCGATATTTTGCATCAGCGGAATCATCTCTTTTATAGATATAAAGGTTGAAGTTCACGATGAAAAGAACACAGCACTTGAAGGTAAAAGCTTATTTTCTTAATCGTTCTGCAAAGAGCAAAGCATTGGATATAACAGGGTCCTGGCAGAGTAGTTTCACTTTAGAGATGCAACCGGAAGTAGCTTAGTCAATTGTTGAGCTTATCATTAGAAATCACAACTTGCTTGACCATTGTTCTGACTTGACGGAGCTTGAGCAAGTAATATGACAAAAATGATGTTGTTGAGAAAGCTCAAGGAATCAATAAAGCCTTTGGAAGTTATTTTTGGAAATATTTTGGTTTATTGAGGTAAAAGAAATAATCAACTATCATGTTCACGGGTAGAAAAACAGTTTCGTATTTCGAGCTTAATTGAGCTTGCCAATATAAACTGATGAAAGCGCGCCCTTGAACGATCACTCTGGTTTGCCACCACAGTGGCGATGTACTGTTACGATTTATGTGGATGATGCATCATCAGTGCTTTTTACCCCAAAGTTATCAGCTCTCGTGAATAACGAAATGTTTCTTTAGTAATCGGTAAAGTGAACTGACTTTCGCTTTAGCAGTTATTGGGGGTGGAGAGCGGGCTTCTGGTTTCTTTAATACTAGCAAATGGCTTTTTCTACTTGTTTTTTTTTCCCTTAGCTATGTAACTACTTTTGTTTCTGTTTTCTTTTTATAGTAGGTTAGACATAGCTACAACCATTGACTATAAAATATATGCCTTTGCCTAAAATCATCAGTATTTTTTGAAGTTATGACTAAACTTCTATTCAAACACTGGAGCTGACCCATTGAATTCAGTAACAAGATTGAGTTCACCTGCTTTTAGTGATTCAGTTATACTACAAAGGAATCCATTGTTACTACTCACAGCGAAGAGCTCCGATAATGGCTGAATCAGTTGATAGACTTGTAAAACTGTTCACATATCAGCAAGAAAAAAGACCACAAGAAAATCAGCAACAGCACGAATAAAAACAACAGGACTACCAGCAACATCAACAGTTGATAAATCTTTTATTTCAAGAAGGAAAATACAACAACACAACAGTGATCGCTGTACCAATCTTGTATGAATTTAATCCAACAACAGATGTACTCGCAGACTGCATGGACAGATTCAATATCTTTGTTACTGCGAACTCAGTGCTAGGGAAAAAGTTCCGTGAGTTTTTCTGAACAATTGAAGACCAGCAATATACAAACAGATAAGCAACATGGCTGCTCAGTTAACTACACCAACTCCCATTAATAAGTTGACCATAACTGAAATAGTCAGATTCACGAGGGAGCAATATGACACTGCATATTATTTTGTATGAAAATGATACAAATACTAGAGTGATATGCAGCGCAGACCAAGAAAGAGAATTCAAGAACTTCCAGCAAGGATACGCCAATATGCTATAACATGCCCATTTACTGACATTCAAGACCTCCTGGATGAAGCACTGAGGGTGCGATTCCTATGTTCTGTGAGCAATAAATTTGCACTAAAATCACTTTTCAGAGTCATGGGCGAAGAGCTTACTTTCAATAGAGCTACTGAAATTGCACAGGAGACTGTGGATGCAGCTAAAGTTGCCAAAGAGATCCTTCCTGGCACCCAGCCAAAGAACGACAAAGTTTCACCAAAGAAAAAGACTTCAACTCCACTGCAGCACCTTATGCAAGATCCAGCCAAAGATCAATAGAAGAATCCATGCTACAGATGTGACAAAATGGGACATCAACCTGAAACTTGTCGTTTCAAGACAACTAGATGCAGTTTTTGCTCGGAACTTAGACATATTGAGAGAGCGTGCACTTACAGGAAAATAACTCATTTCAAAATAGTAGGGAAGATTGTCACACAGCGCACCACATTGAGTTCCACCAAATCTTTTCCAGGACTACTTGAGGATATAGAACTACAAGGGTAAAGTCTCACCACTGAGCTTGACATTAGAGCCTGCCACAATTTTATTTCCCGAAATTTATGGAGGCAGTTAGGAGAGCCTGTTCTTCTACCTTCATATGTTGACTACAAATCAGCTTCAAGACCTGTTATAGAGACTATTGGGAGATACTGAATTTAAGTTAGGCTACTTTTTAAAGAGGACACAACGCTTCAGTTTGTAATAAGCACTGTCCGATGTCTCAACCTACTGGGACAATCAGTTATTCAACGGCTAAACATTTCCGTTGATGATGAATTACATGAGAAAACCATTTTTACCATAACAAGCGATAAGCCTGGTACAGCATTGCAGAAGGAATGCGGAAATCTATGTGGTAAATTTCCAGACTTGTTTAAAGATAAACTTTGGTGTCTCCAGGATATCAGCTGAAGATTTGGTTCAAATCTGTGGCAAGACTTGGATTCTGCAAAGCCCGCCAAGTACCATTTGTACTACTCAATGACTAAGCAAAGCGTATGATGCAGGAATTTTGAAAAAATATTTTGGTACAAACGCATTTCAGTGACTATGGCAACCCAATAGTACTGGCAAGGAAGGTGAAGCAACCAGGAGAAGTGTCAGGAGACATCAGAGTATGTGGAAACTATTCTGCGACAGTAAACGCGCAACTTAAAACACACAAACACCTCATCCAACTTTCTGAAAATTTTATCAGATATTTCGGGGGACACCATTATACTAAAATAGATCTAGCAGACGCCAACAATCAAATACGTTTAACACCAGTAAGCCAGAAAAGATTAGCCTTATCTACACACCAAGGATTCTTTTCACAGAGTAGATAACCTTTTGGAATCAGTTCAGCACCAGTTCATTTCCATCAGATCATGAAACAGAAGAACACAAGATTTCGAGGAGTTGCAGTGTACTTGGGTGATATTTTGGTGAGCGGAGCAGATAGCAATAGCCATCCACAGAATTTAAAAAGATGGCTGCGAAGATTACATGACAAGGGACTGGGATATCAAATAGGCAGATGTTTATTTGACCAACCTACAGTGGAGTATCTGGGACATAAGCTCGCTAAAGAAGGGCTAGAGAAAGGAGAAAAAGTTGATGCTGTTATACGGACGCCTCCACCTACCAATGAATCAATGCTACAATTTTTGGGATATTACCAAGTTGATATAGTCTCAAAACCATTGCAAAAACTGACTGGGAAGGGCAAACCATAGAGATGGAGTCTAGAACAAGAAACCAGCTTCAACTAAATTGAAAAGATGTGGTCAACAGATCAAGCATGGACTCATTTTGATCTTAAGTTGGAAATAGGAATCTCATGTCATGCTTCAGATTCTGGAATAGGATTAGTACTTTTTCAGAGCGATGCAGATGGAAAAGAAAGACTGATCTCCAGTAGATCCAAGTCCCAAAGCAGTACATTGGACAAATGTAGCCAAATCAAAAAAGAAGCATTATCAATCACTTTCACACTAAATAAGTCCCACCAGTGCTTGTATGGCATACAATTGAGATTGGTAACAGACCATAAATCACTTGTCGCACTGTTTCAAGCCAAAAAAAGTGCCTCAGCATTTTCTGCTAACAGACTAGCTCGATCAGCTTTATTACTGAGCCAATATGCATGCAGCATTGAATTAACAGCAGAGATTAACCTAGCGACATAAGAATGCTGACACTTTAAGCAGACTACTGGCAGGATCCGATAAACACTTTGCCAAGATGGGGATGACGAAGATTCAGACAATGTACACACCATTCACATCATTAGTCATCCACTCCGCCCAACTGATCTGCGTGTACGGACTATCATTCTACTTTAGCAGCTGAGAT
The DNA here is from genome assembly GCA_945261195.1 of Cryptosula pallasiana. NCBI lineage: Eukaryota > Metazoa > Bryozoa > Gymnolaemata > Cheilostomatida > Cryptosulidae > Cryptosula > Cryptosula pallasiana. The sequence goes on along the minus strand of OX183134.1, from coordinate 16,418,554 downwards.
GCAATAGACTAAGGAAGAATTTCCTAGTACTAAGGGAGTTATAGGAAAAATATTCCAAAAGATGGCTGACTCGCTACCTGAGACAGAGCAATGTCTACTATATAGAAACATAATTGTCATTCCGCTGAGTGTCCAACGCAAAGTTCTTCAGCTTTTACATCTTGGACACTTTGGTATGGAGAAGATGACAAAACTAGCTGTGTTGAGTGGAAGGCAAATCAGTTGTAAAGTTGACACTACACTCCCATCGCCGTCTCACATAACACAACAACACCAATCAATAATGGCACCAGACAGATCTCATCAGACAGTGATTCTCATTAGAAGCTATTCAGTTGGAGATGCTTGCCATGTGCTTTACCATGGACCAAGAAAAGTTGGACATCCGGTATGGGCTCCGGTAATCGTTACCAAAGTCGGCGGAACCACTGCCTGGTTGTGAAGTTTGTTCCACGATGACCCACATGAAGACGGCACATCGGGCAGCCGCAACCTAGATACCCAGCTGATGACAAAATTGATGCTGGAGAAGAACCAAAGATAAAAGCTGAAACTTTACTGATGCCCATACCTTCTTCGGAACCAATCTTAAGCCCTCCGAAACAGAAGAAATGAAACCCTAGTCTACCAGATGATGATGGGTATGGCAGACACAATCCCTGACGGTCCAGATGAAAGAAACAGACCTGACATGCACGTCTTTACCTTGGTCAGAAGATTTTATAATGTCACATGAACATTCATATAACGCCAAAATATTATTTTAGGTTAAGGGATTTTTCTACTGTTTTTTTCCCTTAGCCATGTAACTACTTTTGTTGCTGTTGTTTTTTTATGTGGAGCTAAACATAGCTACAAGCATTGACTATATAAGAATTGCCTTTGCCTGAAACCGTCAAAAATTTTCTAAAGTTGCGAATTAACCTTTGTCCATACACTGGAACTGACTCATTAAATTCAGCAACAAAAGTTTTTTTTCTCCTACTTCTAGTTATACAGAAAAATAACAACCTCTCATTGGGCCTACCCCGTCAAAACTACTTCCGCACTGACCAATGGCTCTCATTGAGTTGACGGCGTATGGGTTTGCAGGATCCCACACTACCAACTGCGAGGTAGTCTTTGACTCAGACTAACTGAGCATTAGTTTCGGATTAATACTTTATTCAATGGTATTCTGTTTCGCAACGAAATGATATCAGCGCAATAACCACAAGACTTCTGTGCCACACAAATTGGGTCTCTCCTTTTACACGAGAACATCAGGAAAGCTCATTCCCTTGTTGGAGATGGCTAAATCGCATACAACACATACAATACACAAATAATCGCATGCAGTATAGTCTACATAAACACAGTTAACCAATGGATTGCCAAGCACATGGCTATCAAGTTTCTGAGTTGGTTCAAACCAATCAGGGTAGTGTGTGAGCTTGTGGGACGAGCTGGCTTCCTTACTCTGAGCTTCAGCGCCTGTCGCCCATACTCTCTGTGGCATATAATTGGGTATTACAGCTTTTGGTATTTAGCCTTCCACCTTCGGGATGCTTCGGCTAAGGATACTGGCCTGGGGTAGGCCATTTTTATCCTATAAGGGTGTTCCACAGTTAAGCATTGATTTGGTATAGCACTCTATACAGGGATGATGTAGGTTATATACATTAAAGAGGGGGATACCTGTCCAGGTCAGGCAAGGCATGTATAGGGGAGAGGTTACTATTTAGTTATGCATCACAAATCTCCCACAATAGTAGGCAAAGTTTTTGAGTGGAAAATGCATGTTATTGCCCTAAAATTCTACTGGGCAATGATTATTAGTTTTCACTTTTAAGTTACATAAAGGCAGTCCCAATATTCGAATCCAATAATTTTTGGACAGGTGTTGTGGAATTTTTACCGGTAGATTACAATGCGTTGAGGCTGACAATGCTTTGAAGCGCTATTTTGATAGTACCAGAAAACACTCGATCATTAAACTTAACCTTTTTCTCTTTACTCATAGCATCACTAAGACCTAAACTGTCAATCACTTCAATTTTTGATTGCTAAGTTGAGCTAATTTTATCTATTTTTGTCGCTCTTCACCTTCTATACCTTTTGCATGAGATAAAAACAGTTTTCACATTAAAAGTAGAAGAAAACTCAGGAAATGCAGACTTTTTCATTTAAATCAGCTAATTATTTAGTGCTCTAGTACAACCAAACGAACATCACTCACTGAGTGATTTTATGAACAGATACCAGTCTTGCAATGAGATGCTTTAGTAGTTTATGTACCTGATCTGGCTTATGAAAATATACAGAGTGTGCAATTTAAAACGACAGTGTGTCAGTGCAACTTTGAAACACCAAGTCGAGCACTTTACTATGTGCAAAACATGAACAGCAGCGTGAGCAAATGCCATCTCTTTGTAACTAAGTACTTTGGCAGACATTCACAGATAGTGTACAAGCGCAACTCACAGATCCTGCAAAAATTACTCTATCACATCAGGCTTTTAACTAAATACCATTAATTTTTGTTTATGCAAGGATACAACTAGTGAATAGCTTATCTCCAAAGTGTCCTAGGTGAACGCATTTTATGTTTTAGCCACAGAGTTAAGCTCATCTTTATCCACAGAAGATACTCTAAGCCTGCTAAATTGTGAGAAATGTGACTTGGTGTTTACCGATGATCAACAGCTGTCTATACATCGACAGTCTCATTCGAACAAATCAAACAAGAAATTTCTCTGTGATCGATGTGGCTACTATGCCCCTTCTAGCAGTCATTTAAAGAGTCATGTGAGAACACACACTGGAGAGAAACCATATGCCTGCACTCAATGTGACTATAGAGCTGCAACTAGTAGTCAGCTACACAGGCATATGAGAACTCACACTGGAGAGAAACCATATGCCTGCACTCAATGCGACTATAGAGCTGCAGCTAAGGTTAATCTACAGCAACATATGACAACTCACACTGGAGAGAAATCATATGCATGCACTCAATGTGACTATAGAGCTGCATCTAGTCGTCAGCTAAGCATTCATATGAGAACACACACTGGTGAGAAACCATATTCGTGCACTCAATGTGACTATAGGGCTGCGATTATGGGTACTCTACAGAGACATATGAGAACTCACACTGGAGATAAACCATATGCGTGCACTCAGTGTGACTATAAGGCTGCATCAAGTAGTCAGCTACACAGGCATATGAGAACTCACACTGGAGAAAAACCATATGCGTGCACTCAATGTGACTATAGGGCTGCAAATAGGGGTACTCTATACTCTCATATGGGAACTCACACTGGAGAGAAACTATATGCTTGTACTCAATGTGACTATAAGGCTGCAGCTAGCAAGTCTCTACACTATAGTATGAGAACTGACACTGTAGAAAAATTATATGCTTGTACTCAATGTGGCTATAAGGCTGCAGCTAGCGAGTCTCTACACTATAGTATGAGAACTCACACTGGAGAGAAACTATATGCCTGCACTTATTGTGACTATAAGGCTAAATCTCTTAATACTTTACGCACTCATATTGCATTACATACTGGAAAAAAAACCATATCACACTGATGAGAAACCATATGTGTGCACAATGTGACCATAAATCTGTGGCTAGTAGCGAAGTACAAAGACATACTGTAAATGTCCATTCTTAAGAGAAACCATTTTTGTGCAACCATTGTGACTATCGAGCAACAGGTAACTGTGATCTACAGGCACATATGTGAACTCTAGTTGGGGAGAATTCGAATATACATGAGTAATATAGTGAGGGTATCTCATCCGAGGGTTTTATTGGGAATAGTTTGATTTGCATGGGCACAAGTGTGCTTCTTCCCTTGTTTCAAACCAATCTTTAAGTTTGTTTCCTATGGTGCCCCCAGGTGATAAAAGTTATGTTATCCTACTTTTTGTTATGGTTTTCATATTGTTTTGATTGCTAACATATGTTGAAAAACACATTGATGGATGCATGATAGTTTGACAGTTGTAGGAATTTTATTTTGTCCAACATTGTTTATACGTGTTAGTTCTGTGTTTTCTCAGTTCATTTGTCTGGTGTGACGTTAATTATGTGTGATTCGCAAGATATAGCGCAAAAACATAAAATGGTTGTATAAATGTTTGTATAAGAAGTAAAGTGTGTAATAGTTGTTGTATAAATGTGTGTAATAATGTCAATAAATAGGGACAATGATTTAGCATCATGCAGTAGGAGCAATATAAGAAGCATCATCAATGATGATCACTCCAAACTTTTCAAAATGGCTATTCAACGAGCAAGCAATCTCACAGTTTTTATACGATTCTGTTGGTTTTCCATCGTACAGCACTTTGTTTTTGATTTTATTGCCGGAGCCTGGATCTGAACGAGGAGGCTATACCGCGGCACATATTTCCACCGGATTTTTTTTTCTTTTCTTCCCGTGTGATGTTAATTAAGTGTGATTTCTTAAAAAATAAGCAAAACATAGCGCAGCAACATAAAAAAGGTTTTATAAATGGTTGTAACAAGTAAAGTGTGTAATAGTTGTTGTATAAATGTGTATTGTAATGTCAATAAATATGGATATTGATTTAACCTCATGCAGTAGGAGCAATCTAAGAAGCATCATCAATGGTGATCACTCCTTCAAACCCTTCAAAGTCGCCATCCAACAAACAATCTCATGGTTTTTTTTACGATTATTTTGGTCTCTCATCGCACAGCACTTTGTTTTTGATTTTATTGCAAGTCACCGGAGTCTGCATCTGAACGAGGAGGCTATATTGTGGCACCTATTTCCATTGGATTCTTTCTTCTTTTCTTCTTGTATCATCATACCCAGAATGCAATTGTCCACGCCTTTGTCGTATCTGTCTGGCGTGAGAAGAGATATCTCTCTTTTCTTCTGATTTTTCTTCAAAAGACGTATCTCGTGCAAAAAGTTACAGATTTTTCCTTTTGGAATCGATTTGAAATAAGTTTTTTGCCACCTTGGGCTTAAGCCTGATTCACAAACATACCATAGATGCTCGCGAGTGATCGCAGATCCTGTTCGAGCAACTGCTACGTATGTGATCCTGGACTTGCAGTGGCTTGTACAACGTTGCACGCTGTTGTAGAGGCTTGTAAAAAAGTTCAGCTGAACAAACGTTCCTGCGACGGTTGTACGATAGGGAGTACAGTTCTTTTACTTTTCTTTCTCAAAAATCACAGTTAGGTCAAGGTTACTCATGTAAACATGACTGCCATAATAAATAATAAAATTAATATTGTTTAGTTAGAAATATTGGTCATTATTTATTATTAATTTACTTTAAATATTTGAATGAAATATTGTAATAGATTTTCGTGAGAGATTGTGTGTAGCCAGATGCGCCAGGAGTTGCCTTACCTTACTGAAGTAGATGTTAGTTGGATGCCTAGTAACCTGGAGAGCATGCGTACCTACATATCGTGGAGATGTGGTAGCCAAGTGAAAAACTCTTACTAGGAATCGTTCCGGCGGCCATCTTGACTCTTACTAACTACTTATTATTGTTACAACAATTTTTGCGTAGTTAGTAATGCGCCTGTTTGTATAAATGTGTATGTCTATGGCGTAATAGTATTTGAATGTAGTGCCTTAGTTTTATCTACCAATTATTTTGTATTATTTTAACCAATCGCATGTTGTAGCTTTCAACTGCTTAGTTTGCGTACTTTTTTTATAAGTAGCAAGGCAGATCGCCCAAGCCTCCAGAGTTATTGGAGTAGTTTCACAGAGTTGAATCACTGCACACGTACCGAAAGTTGTAAATCTTCGTAGTCGTAAGCTGGAGTATTAGTTTTGTCTAACGTACCAGGACTATTAAGCACTACGAAACACCTCTCGCTGTAAGTTTTTTGTATCTTGCGTCGATTATATTATTGTTTACAACTACAACTCTCCTTGCGCTGTACATTTTGTGAAGCAGATTAACTTGTCGGTGATAAAACACTTAGAGATTAATTACACTCTTTGAAATTGTTACAAGTCTTCCTAACTCGATCGCTGAAATCTGCACACGTGCTTGCTAAGCAGAATTGAGAAGTATAGTAAAACCTGATCTGGCTGTGTTGCGTAACAGATACCTGTATTGTGAAGTAAGAAGTCTCTGTATTGAGACAGTGGAATTAATTAAGTGCCGTATACAGTGGTGTTATACTACCGGTTATTAGGTACTGTATCACTGGTTCGTGCCTTGACACTAGATTGGCTACGCTACCAGAAAGCCTCGTGCTCAACAGTCTAGGAAGGCTATATTGTGCGCCTATATCTTTTTGTGGCACCTCAAGATCTGTTGAAATTGTTACTTTTGCTGTAAATATTAGTATGTATAATGCGCAATAGTATGCTTACATTAAATCAGAAAGATATTTACTATGTTAATGGCTATATATGTAAATATACCCCGACATATTTAAAGCAATATTTGTGCATTAATTCCTTTGGTTGAGTTTGGCCCAAGTCTCCCACTAAGGGGCCCAACACTCACCTCTGTGTGGTAGAGTTGGGCATGTTCATTGATATAACAAAAACATAAACTGGTGATTTTTTTGGGTTGCTGGATTTATCAAACAGCATTACCATTACCAGACATCACACATAGGTCTATATGACATGGCCAAGTATTAGAGGGGTTGCTATAATAGTTGCCCTGCTATTAAGCGAAAGTGCTTACTATGTCCAACCCTCACCCCTCTCCCCTACTATTGGTAGATGTCACAGCGATAATTCTGATAAATGATTTTTTGACTGACAAAAATAATTAACTATAGGTGGCTGTCAACAAATAGACCCTGGAGTGTCGAGAAAATGGCAAAATACCATTTGCATGGTGATCAATTTGTGCGTGGTATAAAACCATCAAACCCACAATATCAAGGTTAAACACGTATCAAACATTAACTCGTCAACAGCACTCTGTTTCACCTCATTTTTATTCAACTTCAATAACACAACATGAGTAGGACAATTTCCAGCGGAATTATGGTGAGTATTCATTGTTAAGTAGAAATTTTGGTAAATGAAGATATACAATTGGGTTGTGATGGACAGTCAAAAGTTCAATATTTTTGTTAATATATACTACTTCTACGCTTTGTTATAGGGGGCAAACACCTGGCAATCAACCTTTGTGACACAGCCATGTAAGTAAAGCTAAGACACTAGAAATGGCCGATAACAATGAATTTTTACTATGGGTAGAAAAGAGTGAATAAGATTTATGGTAGTAATGACACTACTAGCTTGGCATGAATGAAAGTTTTGACAAATCGCTTTTGCGTTAGAGTGCCGTTGGAGTTTCGTTAGTCGCGCAGCATGCTTTGGGTGAAGGCAATGCCTAGCTAAAATTTTCTGTCTGTTTAACCCACAGATTTCAAGAAATGGTTCTAAACAAAGTGTGTTAAGATTCTATGTCTTTATGTGTCTGAGGGCACTGAACATGCACAAGTCTTCATTAGTTGGAAGACATCATTCAAAGGTGTGTGATTCAGTCATACAATCGCTATCAATAAAGAGATGCAATATAAACAAAGCACAAATAAATCTTTATTAGTTGGGAGATATGCTCACAACTTAGAGCTGGCATACTTTTACTCAAGGATGGCAGGTAGTCAGTATTTCTATAGTATGTTTTGTTGAGTAGTGATTGCAAGCCATACACAGTATGAGTATTATCTGTGTAGGAGGTAAGCTCTCTTACATCATCTAGCTTGAATAAGATCAATAACCAGTAAACATTTTAGCTGGTTCAGGGCAAAAATCCCACTGATGATGTAGTGACAGGTAGAGGAGCATGGCTTGAGTCAAATTGAGTAATTTCTGCCAGTTGTTGTTGGCGGGCTAACCTGAATTTTGAATTGTTGCTGTTTTGTGTGATGGCAGTCTTTCTATGTTTGATTGTTGTGGTAACTGCCATTTCTTGTGAGCTATCGATCCATTCATGCAGTAAGCTAGTTAATAAGTTAATGATTGACACTTTGATTGGCATGATTAAATTGAATTACCTATAGATAATAATGATCCCGAATTTGTAACAGTCAAAAATTCTTAAACTTGTAATGTTGCCAATCTCTGATTTGATGATTTGGTGGATTAACATTGAAGGTTGCCAGGTAACCAACAGGTTAATAGTCATGTCCGTCTCAACGTTATGGTATTACTTTTGTTCTCTGGTGGAATCCACCAACCCTAGAGTTTATTATTGGATTATCGTTTGTATCTAAGTAACAAGAAATTTCTGAGCTCCTTTAATAAAAATCCATCCTCGCCTGCTTTAATAAATTAAAAGAACATGAGTGAAAATTGACAGGTACCAATTGGTAACAAAATTCATCCCCAGTGATTGCTGTGGCATACTCAGAGGATGTTGAGACTGTCTAATTCAATTCTTCATGGAAATGTTACCTGGACACTCACAGGTCATTTGATGATTTTAGGTGCCCAGGAATGCGTGACATAGCAGCGGGGCCACGTGGAGAGATTTTAGCTACCCAGGAATGTATGGCATAGCAGCGGGGCCACGTGGAGAGATTTTAGCTACCCAGGGGGTGGTTTAGCTACCCAGGGATCTAAGGAATGAGAGTGGGGCCACGCATCGGAGTGCGGCGCCTCAGTGGAGACGCACCTGGTGTTGTACAGAGGGTGAGACGGATATTGATAAATTACAATGGACAAAGATTTGGATGATATACTTTTTTCAGTTGTTTGGGGAGAGGGTACTGACGGAGGCGACAGAGCATACATGGCATCTATTCACAGATTAATGGAGCCCACCAACTGGTCCAAGTGAATATTCTGTTATCTGACTTAACGGCAACATGAATAAATGGATGGATGTGTCAAACAACTTGTGTTTTAATGCTTCGTTTCTTAGTTTAATGTGAGGGTATGAAAATAGACAGTATTGGCGGGTTACATGCATACAGCCACGTGGATGTTAGAAAAACGAAAAATTTAGGGCACCAAAACCAACCAAAGACAAACAAGCTCAACTGAAACTGCCATACAGATATGTAATGGACAACAGTGAAGGACTAAAATATTTACATCGTGTCGACAGTAACATTGGTACCGCTGTAGCCTTATTATGCTATGCTAAGAGAAAAAAAGAAAGATGGTTGTTATTAGTTACACACCAACAACAAAGTCGAACACTTGTCATAAATGATTGTAAGGGTGATAAATAGCACAGATTTTTGTGATAGTAGTAGTATCGTAATAACAAAACGACGATGCAATAACCAAATCAATAATAAGGAATAACAACGATAATAATAGTAAAATCACTCTTTCTTTATCATTTCACCAATATTATAATAATCATGAAAATTCCATGCAAATATACCCTTTTAAAAGCTGCGAATGAATGCTATTGACTGCTTATGGGTTAAACATCTGCCTTTAACCATTGAGATGTTTGTGATCTGTCTGCTTTATTGATCCTTTATTTTGTATTCCAATCTATACAAAAACTCATAGCTGGGGATACAAACCCAATGCAGAGATTTTTTGTTGTTGCTGACAGAACCGAATGTACCTACTGACCGAAGTCCACATAAGCAATATTGCAAGTGTCAAATGCCAAAGAGACCATAAATTTTAGTATAAATGAAACCAATTAAAGTAAATGAATAATCACACCAGACAAACAGACTGTGTGAGAATTTCTCAACTTGAGGTGTGGCCAAAAACGATAGGGTACACAATATAAACTTGTGCAAATGATGACAGCAATGATCTGGTACCAAATACTAAAAAAGAACGAAAGAGAGTAGATAATTCCAAACTCCATTGCAATCTGCTTCTAAAACATTGCATCAACAATTTCTATTGTTAATCAGCCAAGTAATTGCAGTCACTTCACAGACTGATACATTGCAGTCACTTCACAGACTGATACATTGCAGTCACTTCACAGACTGATACATTGCAGTCACTTCACAGACTGATACATTGCAGTCACTTCATAGACTGATACATTGCAGTCACTTCACAGACTGATACATTGCAGTCACTTCATAGACTGATACATTGCAGTCACTTCACAGACTGATACATTGCAGTCACTTCATAGACTGATATATTGCAGTCACTTCACAGACTGATACATTGCAGTCACTTCACAGACTGATACATTGCAGTCACTTCACAGACTGATACATTGCAGTCACTTCACAGACTGATACATTGCAGTCACTTCACAGACTGATACATTGCAGTCACTTCACAGACTGATACATTGCAGTCACTTCATAGACTGATACATTGCAGTCACTTCACAGACTGATACATTGCAGTCACTTCATAGACTGATACATTGCAGTCACTTCACAGACTGATACATTGCAGTCACTTCACAGACTGATACATTGCAGTCACTTCACAGACTGATACACTGAGATACATACAAACAAATAATTAAACACAACACATTATATTCTACATAGAATTGCTAACCTTTCCTATGTATATTTAAGTTTTTGTTGCTGACAATATATTTATGTGAATGAGTGAACAGGAGTTCTTTATGTGTGTAAATTCTGCTTGCTGTCAGCAAGCCGTCATTCACCGTCAAGGTTGAGGTCAGAGACAATGACTTTCAGCAGAGTGAAAGTTTGATAGGTAAGTTTTTTCATATGAGATGTGTGATTTATCTGCCGCAACAAGTTTGCTCACATCCTTGTGAGTTGAAACTCAATGTTTCAAATTTGGATTTGTTTCCCTTGATTTTTGTGCTTGTGAGGTTTATTGAAATTTTGCTCATCTTTCAGAAAGATTTAATTCAACATAGAAAACTTTATTCATTTGCATAGTTCAACATGGCTGCTGCTTAAACACAGGGCAACGGATTAATCTCTCATCATTATTTTGCGATATAGCACTTGAGTTTAAAAGTCTGCCGGTCCCTAAACCCATGTATAAATCTTTCGCCGTTTACTAAATATTTCTGTGGATAAGAATATTACAATGTCTATAGACTTAATATTGGCACCCTAAATCTAGAGATAATCATGTAAGAACAATGTATCAATCTATTGTTGAAATGGTAGGAAGTCAATGGTGGCATTTTAGTCATTAGAACGGTTGTTACAGCAGTTGAATCTAATCAGGTACTAGTACAGCCTGGAGTTTGTGCAAGCTGAGAACATGAACGTACAAGGCATTTGCCACTTAATGTTTTCGTCACAGACAATAAGAACAAAACCCCACTATCAGCTCATCCATAAGGTGACTATTACATAGTATTTTTGTGATAAATAACCAAAACATTAAAATTCCTTTTTGCTTACCCACTAATACAACTTGGACTACACTTTAGATACAATCATAGAAGTACAAACTATTTTTTATGCTTTGTTTGATTTATTGATGGTTATGCTTTTTGTTCATCTGACGATTCATCTCTGAACTGTATTATTTGTACACACTGTGTCGCTATGCACAGAGTATTGTAAAGGATTTGTGTGTACTGATTTGTTTACGACTTTCACCGGACCACTGTCTACTAGACCCTTCCTATACTATTGAGTGCTACGACGAATGGTAGCGAGCCGACTTGCCTCAGGCACTAAACTCCGTATTGTGGCTTCTACTAACCAGTAGTATAACCCAGCTCACAATAGGCACTCAAGCAATTATTTGATCTATACGTCTCAACACAGGAGAATTTGTCTAACAATACGAGGATCTGTTACAAAATCTAACCAGATCCGGCGTCACCATCAATTCTTCTGGCTAAGCACGTGCATAAATTTCAGCAATTGATAAACTTCTACTAATCTTAACTTTGGCAATATATTTCGTCAATCGAGTTAGGCAGACTTGGACAATATCTTCCCAACAAGCAAATAATGTTTATATAACGTTAGCTAACGTTCACTTAATGTAACATTCGCAACTCATGTTTTTAAGACGTTTCATAAACAATACAAAATAACGTCCAGGCTGACATTTGGAATTAACATACATTGAACGTTATATAAACATTTGGCACAATATTTGTACATACATTCTATAAACGTCGTACAATAATGTTAATATAATGTTGTTTTTGACGTTATTTGAATGTTTGTGAACGAATGTCTAGAAATAACATTAATAGTACATTGTACTAACGTTCATTCTAACGTTTTTCCTAAACATTATAGTTACGTTAATAATAACACATTGTGCAAATGACCATTCTGATTTTTCTCCTAAGCGGTGTAGTTACGTTGCCCTTAATGCTTTGCTAATGTTTTTTGATTACATTATATACCTCACACACAAATAATGAAAGTATAACCTCGACTTGACATGTTTTGAATTGTTCTCAAAAAATTCCAAAACTGAAATTTCTGAAAAATTGAGAGATAGCATTTACTTTATTGCGTTATTATGCATTTCAATTTTGTTATTGTTCGTGCGACCTGCAAATAACATAAATGTGAAGTTAGTTATCCTTATCTTAAGGTAATGTCAGCATCAAACACTTTTATTTTGTCACACAAATGACTATTGAAAACATCCGTTCCAAAAATTTTAGCAACAATTTTTCAGATGTCATATTGACATTGGGCAAGACATCCAAACTAATTTTGTACAAATTTTTCCCAAAAATGTGTTGTCAACATTATTCCAAAAAGTTCCATCATCAGTACTTAACATTCTGAGGCCATTAAAGCAGCACTTCTCTTAATGTAATATTTAAGCATTTTAGTGAAAATATATCTGGACACCACGCATAACATCTAGGGTGACATAGCATACAGCAAACCTAAACTGACTAAAAAAATTTGCAGATTTTCTAATTTTCTTGGTGTAGCAACTTTAACAAATAGCTGAAGTTGATTTACTTGTTTTAACGAAAATAGCCCAAGTCTTAGCTACCTTAGTTCAAAGTTATGACAGCTGCCTTTGGAAGACTTAAAACTTATTTCGAGTTCAGGATTGAGAAATATCAGAATCATTGGGAGTTGTTTGCTCATCGAGCATCAATTTAATCTCAGTCCTATCAAAAGTTGCCTACCCTTACCCATGAGGTGAAATGGGTTTCCATGATGCAATTGAAATATGTAAACAAATGTACACTGATTTTCAAATAATAACAGAGCCTTTAATAATCAAAAATGCTCAGATGAACTTGCCAGATTATCAGCACAATATAAATGTAACATTGTATGTTAAAGCTGAGTATCTTGAACAGATTCAAATCAGTCATATAAAATAGATGTTGGCATTTGTGCATGCCATTTTTTTGAGTGGCTACAATTGAAAAATTGATGAGAGTTGATTGAGATCACAGAAATTCATTGAAATTTTTAGCTAATCCGTGATAATCATCTTTGACTGACTGTCAGGAAGTTCACTTAATTTTCTTGCACTGCTTTAATATTTGTGGGTGTCGACTAATACCACCCACGTAAGTTTTTTTTTATAAAAGGTATAATTAAAAACTAATTGTTTGGTTTGAAGCTATTTTTCTCTAGTTTAAAAGTTTTGATAATTTTATCTCATGGTTGGCATCCATCTATTTTATCTCTCAAGATATTTGAAGTGTTTTTATGTTTTACTGATTATCCTTATTAACTTCATTAACATCAAGATTTAATTGTTTGCAAGTTTTCTCTAACAGCTGCATGCAATGAAGTCTATTTACATATATTAGTTCTCAAATTTGCATATGGAGTTATATCACCTTTTTCAAGGGATACCTATATGTTATCAAGGAAAATGTGAACACGACTTCTAGTGTTTCACATACACCATACTTTGCTACAAACAAACATAAATAATGTTTGTTGGATATAAAATATAATGAATAATACTAAATTAAACTAGACTAAAATGTTTTCTCTGTAGAGAAAATAAAAGCCATACAGATGCACGGTTCGATGAAAAAAAAATTGTTCAAATTCGACTTACGGTTCAAAAGTTATGGAGCAAAATGCATTTTTTGAGGAGTTATCCTCTCGGAATCCATCTGAAAAGGCAACTATTAGTAACTTTACATGGTACAAAGAAAGTTGGCAGCTTTCCAAGTAAGCAGCTCATGGCTTGAATGATTATGAACGCATCAAGTTGTTTTTATACGCCCAAATTGCCTGACCAAGACGGAAATTGAATTATTTTAGGAGTTACCCTCTCAACAAAACTTTCAAAGCATTTAGGCAGTTACTATAGTGACAGAACATAACAATTAGACGAGATCAGCTGCGCAATTTGATGATATATGTTAATATAACTTAGGAGTTGTCCTTTCGGTTTAATGTTTAACATCAATACACACAAACAACACAGTTCTGCTCATATATTACTACTGTTCATTTTTCTTCGGAATGTTAGTCAATGTGACTGAATCAATGTGTCTTCCAAAATCGGTTATGATCAACGTAAGTAAGAACCAATAAAAACTGTTATTGCTTTGAGTTTTAATGGAAAAGCGTGTTGTGGTGTGAAACCATTGTATTATTGGCTGTAAAACATGCACACATGGCTTTGATTAAAAAAAGTTTTAGTGACTTGCAACAAATGGTTCAGAAGTTAAAAAGCAATATGAGGGTTCTGTTAGGAGTTTTCTCCTCCGAGATGGCAGGCAACTCTCTGAATTGCCTGTCAAAGTACACATGCATTTGGCAACATTCCAAGCAAGCTAGTTAATGCTAATGCCTCTATTCACTTGAATGAACTATGACGTTGCGTCATTACGCAGCTCAGTTCATAACGTTGTTGATCCAACTGCAATTGGCAACATTCCAAGCAAGTTACTCAACGCTAATGCCTCTATTCGTTTGAGCAGACTATGACGTTGTGTCATGACGCAGCTCACTTCATAAGGTCCTTGATCAAACTGCAGTTCACTCAACAACGTTGTGTCATGACATAACGTCCTAATAGGCCCCTCCTGTGAGAAAACCTGACATATCTACTTGTATTCCAACAGTTTATATTGAAATTTCTTACAGCAGACTATGACGTTGTGTCATGACGCGACGTTGTTGATCAAACTGCAGTTCACTCAACAACGTTGTGTCATGACATAACGTCCTAATAGGCCCCTCCTGTGAGAAAACACGCCATATCTGCTTGTATTTCCACAGTTTAGATTGGAATTTCTTCCAGCAAAAAAGTTCAAATTTTCTCAAAATCATTAAAAATTGCCTATCCTTGAAAAACTTGTAAACTTACTATTGAAAACTTTTGATGCCTGTGTACATCTACCATAGCTGCACACCCTCACATAAAAATCATGCAGTTTTGATGAAAAGTGACAGAGCTATTTAGCATTTATTGAACTAAAATGGCTGTTGAAGAGGCTTGCGGAAAGTGGAATAGCTGTGACACCGTGACTTTCTTAACTCGAGAAAAATACTTTCATAAAAGTTCAGATGTGTCCCTACGTAACCAACTATTTTTTAGAGAAGTCCGATCAGCGAATCTGTAGTTATAGAAGAAGACAGAAACTGAAATCTAGTGGTTAGACTGCGGCGAAAGAAAAATAACTAGAAAAGATAATTTTTTCTGTAGAAAAATTAAAAGCCATACAGATGCTCAGCCTGACGAAAAAAAAATGATCCATTTTCGACTTACGGTTCGAAAGTTATTGACAAAAATGCAATTTTTGAGGAGTTATCCTCTCGGTATCTGATGGAAAACGCAGCTATTAATGAAATTACATGATGCAAAACAATTTGGCAGCTTTCCAAGTAAACAGGTCATGGTTTGAATGATTATGAACGCATCCAGTTGTTTTTACACGACTAACTTCCCTTGTCAAGACGGAAACTGGTTTATTTTAGGAGTTACCCTCTCAACAAAACTTTCAAAGTTTCAGGCAGTTACTATAGTGACAGAACATAATATTTTGATGAGAGAAGCTGCGCAATTTGATGATATATTTACATGCAACCTAAGAGTTGTCCTCTCTGTAGAATGTTTAACATTCAAAAACATAAACAACCCTGTTCTGCTCATATATTACTACTGTTCATTATTTTTTCGGAATGTTAGTCAATGTGACTTAATCAACGTGTCTTCCAATATCGGTTATGAACAACGTAAGAACCAATAAAAACTGGTATTGCTTTGCGTTTTCATGGAAGAGCGTGTAGTGGTGTGAAACCATTGTATGCGGCATTATTGGCTGTAAAACATGCACACATGGCTTTGATTAAAAAAAGTTTTAGTGACTTGCGACAAACGGTTCAAAAGTTAAAGAGCAATATAAGTGTTTCGTTCGGAGTTGTCTTCTCCGAGGTGGCAGGCAACTCTCTAAATGGTCTGTCAAAGTACACATGCACTTGGCAACATTCCAAGTAAGTTACTCAATGCAAATGTCTCTATTCGTTTGAGCAGACTATGACGTTGTGTCATTACGCAGCTCAGTTCACAACGTTGTTGATCAAACTGCTGCTTGCTTAAAGACGTCGTGTCATGACTTAAAGTCCTAATAGGCCTCTCCTGTGAGAAAACCTGCCATATCTACTCGTATTCCAACAGTTTATATTGGAATTTCTTACAGCAGACTATGACGTTGTGTCATGACGCGACGTTGTTGATCAAACTGCAGTTCACTCAACAACGTCGTGTCATGACATAACGTCCTAATAGGCCCCTCCTGTGAGAAAACACGCCATATCTGCTTGTATTTCCACAGTTTAGATTGGAATTTCTTCCAGCAAAAAAGTTCAAATTTTCTCAAAATCATTAAAAATTGCCTCTCCTTGAAAAACTTGTAAACTTACTATTGAACACTTTTGATGCCTGTGTACATCTACCATAGCTGCACACCCTCATATAAAAATCATGCAGTTTTGATGAAAAGTGACAGAGCTATTAAGCATTTATTGACCAAAAATGCCTGTTGAAGAGGCTTGCGGAAAGTGGAATAGCTGTGACACCGTGACTTTATTAACTCGAAAAAAATACTTTCATAAAATTTCAGATGTGTCCCTACGTAACCAACTATTTTTTAGAGAGTTCCGCTCAGCGAATCTGTAGTTATAAAAGAAGAAAGTTCGCGAAAGAAAAATAATAATAATAATAATAATAATAATAATAATAATAAAACCTACTAAAACAATAGCCATACAGATTATATCTGAATGGCTAATAACTAGACTAAAATGTTTTCTCTGTAGAGAAAATAAAAGCCATACAGATGCACGGTTCGATGAAAAAAAAATTGTTAAAATTCGACTTACGGTTCAAAAGTTATGGAGCAAAATGCATTTTTTGAGGAGTTATCCTCTCGGAATCCATCTGAAAAGGCAACTAATAGTAACTTTACATGGTACAAAGAAAGTTTGCAGCTTTCAAAGTAAGCAGCTCATGGCTTGAATGATTTTGAACGCATCAAGTTGTTTTTGTACGCCCAAATTGCCTGACCAAGATGGAAATTGATTTATTTTAGGAGTTACCCTCTCAACAAAACTTTCCAAATATTTTAGGCAGTTACTATAGTGACAGAACATAACCGTTAGATGAGTCAAGCTGCGCAATTTGATGATATATGTACATATAACTTATGAATTGTCCTCTCTGTTTATCGTTTAACATTCAAAAACATAAACAACCCAGTTCTGCTCATATATTACTACTGTTCATTATTTTTTCGGAATGTTAGTCGATGTGACTGAATTGAAGTTTTTTCCAAGATCGGTTATGATCAACGTAAGAACCAATAAAAACTGTTATTGCTTTGAGTTTTAATGGAAAAGCGTGTTGTGGTGTGAAACCATTGTATTATTGGCTGTAAAACATGCACACATGGCTTTGATTAAAAAAAGTTTTAGTGACTTGCAACAAATGGTTCAGAAGTTAAAAAGCAATATGAGGGTTCTGTTAGGAGTTTTCTCCTCCGAGATGGCAGGCAACTCTCTGAATTGCCTGTCAAAGTACACATGCATTTGGCAACATTCCAAGCAAGCTAGTTAATGCTAATGCCTCTATTCACTTGAATGAACTATGACGTTGCGTCATTACGCAGCTCAGTTCATAACGTTGTTGATCCAACTGCAATTGGCAACATTCCAAGCAAGTTACTCAACGCTAATGCCTCTATTCGTTTGAGCAGACTATGACGTTGTGTCATGACGCAGCTCACTTCATAAGGTCCTTGATCAAACTGCAGTTCACTCAACAACGTTGTGTCATGACATAACGTCCTAATAGGCCCCTCCTGTGAGAAAACCTGACATATCTACTTGTATTCCAACAGTTTATATTGAAATTTCTTACAGCAGACTATGACGTTGTGTCATGACGCGACGTTGTTGATCAAACTGCAGTTCACTCAACAACGTTGTGTCATGACATAACGTCCTAATAGGCCCCTCCTGTGAGAAAACACGCCATATCTGCTTGTATTTCCACAGTTTAGATTGGAATTTCTTCCAGCAAAAAAGTTCAAATTTTCTCAAAATCATTAAAAATTGCCTATCCTTGAAAAACTTGTAAACTTACTATTGAAAACTTTTGATGCCTGTGTACATCTACCATAGCTGCACACCCTCACATAAAAATCATGCAGTTTTGATGAAAAGTGACAGAGCTATTTAGCATTTATTGAACTAAAATGGCTGTTGAAGAGGCTTGCGGAAAGTGGAATAGCTGTGACACCGTGACTTTCTTAACTCGAGAAAAATACTTTCATAAAAGTTCAGATGTGTCCCTACGTAACCAACTATTTTTTAGAGAAGTCCGATCAGCGAGTCTGTAGTTATAGAAGAAGACAGAAACTGAAATCTAGTGGTTAGACTGCGGCGAAAGAAAAATAACTAGAAAAGATTATTTTTTCTGTAGAAAAATTAAAAGCCATACAGATGCTCAGCCTGACGAAAAAAAAATGATCCATTTTCGACTTACGGTTCGAAAGTTATTGACAAAAATGCAATTTTTGAGGAGTTATCCTCTCGGTATCTGATGGAAAACGCAGCTATTAATGAAATTACATGATGCAAAACAATTTGGCAGCTTTCCAAGTAAACAGGTCATGGTTTGAATGATTATGAACGCATCCAGTTGTTTTTACACGACTAACTTCCCTTGTCAAGACGGAAACTGGTTTATTTTAGGAGTTACCCTCTCAACAAAACTTTCAAAGTTTCAGGCAGTTACTATAGTGACAGAACATAATATTTTGATGAGAGAAGCTGCGCAATTTGATGATATATTTACATGCAACCTAAGAGTTGTCCTCTCTGTAGAATGTTTAACATTCAAAAACATAAACAACCCTGTTCTGCTCATATATTACTACTGTTCATTATTTTTTCGGAATGTTAGTCAATGTGACTTAATCAACGTGTCTTCCAATATCGGTTATGAACAACGTAAGAACCAATAAAAACTGGTATTGCTTTGCGTTTTCATGGAAGAGCGTGTAGTGGTGTGAAACCATTGTATGCGGCATTATTGGCTGTAAAACATGCACACATGGCTTTGATTAAAAAAAGTTTTAGTGACTTGCGACAAACGGTTCAAAAGTTAAAGAGCAATATAAGTGTTTCGTTCGGAGTTGTCTTCTCCGAGGTGGCAGGCAACTCTCTAAATGGTCTGTCAAAGTACACATGCACTTGGCAACATTCCAAGTAAGTTACTCAATGCAAATGTCTCTATTCGTTTGAGCAGACTATGACGTTGTGTCATTACGCAGCTCAGTTCACAACGTTGTTGATCAAACTGCTGCTTGCTTAAAGACGTCGTGTCATGACTTAAAGTCCTAATAGGCCTCTCCTGTGAGAAAACCTGCCATATCTACTCGTATTCCAACAGTTTATATTGGAATTTCTTACAGCAGACTATGACGTTGTGTCATGACGCGACGTTGTTGATCAAACTGCAGTTCACTCAACAACGTCGTGTCATGACATAACGTCCTAATAGGCCCCTCCTGTGAGAAAACACGCCATATCTGCTTGTATTTCCACAGTTTAGATTGGAATTTCTTCCAGCAAAAAAGTTCAAATTTTCTCAAAATCATTAAAAATTGCCTCTCCTTGAAAAACTTGTAAACTTACTATTGAACACTTTTGATGCCTGTGTACATCTACCATAGCTGCACACCCTCATATAAAAATCATGCAGTTTTGATGAAAAGTGACAGAGCTATTAAGCATTTATTGACCAAAAATGCCTGTTGAAGAGGCTTGCGGAAAGTGGAATAGCTGTGACACCGTGACTTTATTAACTCGAAAAAAATACTTTCATAAAATTTCAGATGTGTCCCTACGTAACCAACTATTTTTTAGAGAGTTCCGCTCAGCGAATCTGTAGTTATAAAAGAAGAAAGTTCGCGAAAGAAAAATAATAATAATAATAATAATAATAATAATAATAAAACCTACTAAAACAATAGCCATACAGATTATATCTGTATGGCTAATAACTAGACTAAAATGTTTTCTCTGTAGAGAAAATAAAAGCCATACAGATGCACGGTTCGATGAAAAAAAAAATTGTTAAAATTCGACTTACGGTTCAAAAGTTATGGAGCAAAATGCATTTTTTGAGGAGTTATCCTCTCGGAATCCATCTGAAAAGGCAACTAATAGTAACTTTACATGGTACAAAGAAAGTTTGCAGCTTTCAAAGTAAGCAGCTCATGGCTTGAATGATTTTGAACGCATCAAGTTGTTTTTGTACGCCCAAATTGCCTGACCAAGATGGAAATTGATTTATTTTAGGAGTTACCCTCTCAACAAAACTTTCCAAATATTTTAGGCAGTTACTATAGTGACAGAACATAACAATCAGATGAGACCAGCTCCGCAATTTGATGATATATGTTAATATAACTTAGGAGTTGTCCTCTCTGTTTAATGTTTAACATCAATACACACAAACAACACAGTTCTGCTCAAATATTACTACTGTTCATTTTTTCTTCGGAATGTTAGTCAATGTGACTGAATCAATGTGTCTTCCAAAATCGGTTATGATCAACGTAAGTAAGAACCAATAAAAACTGTTATTGCTTTGGGTTTTAATGGAAAAGCGTGTTGTGGTGTGAAACCATTGTATATGGCATTATTGGCTGTAAAACATGCACACATGGCTTTGATTAAAAAAAGTTTTAGTGACTTGCAACAAATGGTTCAGAAGTTAAAAAGCAATATGAGGGTTCTGTTAGGAGTTTTCTTCTCCGAGATGGCAGGCAACTCTCTGAATTGCCTGTCAAAGTACACATGCATTTGGCAACATTCCAAGCAAGCTAGTTAATGCTAATGCCTCTATTCACTTGAATGAACTATGACGTTGCGTCATTACGCAGCTCAGTTCATAACGTTGTTGATCCAACTGCAATTGGCAACATTCCAAGCAAGTTACTCAACGCTAATGCCTCTATTCGTTTGAGCAGACTATGACGTTGTGTCATGACGCAGCTCACTTCATAAGGTCCTTGATCAAACTGCAGTTCACTCAACAACGTTGTGTCATGACATAACGTCGTAATAGGCCCCTGCTGTGGGAAAACATGCCATATCTACTTGTATTACAACAGTTTATATTGGAATTTCTTACAGCAGACTATGACGTTGTGTCATGACGCGACGTTGTTGATCAAACTGCAGTTCACTCAACAACGTCGTGTCATGACATAACGTCCTAATAGGCCCCTCCTGTGAGAAAACACGCCATATCTGCTTGTATTTCCACAGTTTAGATTGGAATTTCTTCCAGCAAAAAAGTTCAAATTTTCTCAAAATCATTAAAATTTGCCTCTCCTTGAAAAACTTGCAAACTTACCATTGAAAACTTTTGATGCCTGTGTACATCTACCATAGCTGCACACCCTCACATAAAAATCATGCAGTTTTGATGAAAAGTGACAGAGCTATTTAGCATTTATTGAACAAAAATGGCTGTTGAAGAGGCTTGCGGAAAGTGGAATAGCTGTGACACCGTGACTTTCTTAACTCAAAAAAAATATTTTCATAAAATTTCAGATGTGTCCCTACGTAACCAACTATTTTTTAGAGAGTTCCGATCAGCGAATCTGTAGTTATAGAAGAAGAAAGTTCGCGAAAGAAAAATAATAATAATAATAACTAGACTAAAATGTTTTCTCTGTAGAGAAAATAAAAGCCATACAGATGCTCAGTCTGACGAAAAAAAAATGATCCATTTTCGACTAACGGTTCAAAAGTTATGGAGAAAAATGCATATTTTAAGGAGTTATCCTCTCGGTATCTGATTTAAAACGCAGCTATTAATGAAATTACATGATTCAAAGAAACTTGGCAGCTTTCCAAATAAGCAGCTCATGGCTTGAGTACTTATGATTGCATCAAGTTGTCTTTAGACGACTAACTTCCCTTGTCAAGACGGAAACTGGTTTATTTTAGGAGTTACCCTCTCAACAAATCCTTCAAATTTTTTAGGCAGTTACTATAGTGACAGAACATAACAATTAGATGTGACCAGCTCCGCAATTTGATGATATATGTTAATATAACTTAGGAGTTGTCCTCTCTGTATAATTTTTAACATCAATTTACACAAACAACACAGTTCTGCTCATATATTACTACTGTTCATTTTTTTTCGGAATGTTAGTCAATGTGACTGAATCAATGTGTCTTCCAAAATAGGTTATGATCAACGTAAGAACCAGTAAAAACTATTATTGCTTTGAGTTTTAATGGAAAAGCGTTTAGTGGTGTGAAACCATTGTATATGGCATTATTGGCTGTAAAACATGAACACATGGCTTTGATTAAAAAAAGTTTCAGTGACTTGCAACAAACGGTTCAGAAGTTAAAAAGCAATATGAGGGTTCTGTTAGGAGTTTTCTTCTCCGAGATGGCAGGCAACTCTCTGAATTGTCTGTCAAAGTACACATGCATTTGGCAACATTCCAAGCAAGCTAGTTAATGCTAATGCCTCTATTCACTTGAATGAACTATGACGTTGCGTCATTACGCAGCTCAGTTCATAACGTTGTTGATCCAACTGCACTTGGCAACATTCCAAGCAAGTTACTCAACGCTAATGCCTCTATTCGTTTGAGCAGACTATGACGTTGTGTCATGACGCAGCTCACTTCATAACGTCCTTGATCAAACTGCAGTTCACTCAACAACGTCGTGTCATGACATAACGTCCTAATAGGCCCCTCCTGTGAGAAAACACGCCATATCTGCTTGTATTTCAACAGTTTAAATTGGAATTTCTTACAGCAGACTATGACGTTGTGTCATGACGCGACGTTGTTGATCAAACTGCAGTTCACTCAACAACGTCGTGTCAGGACATAACGTCCTAATAGGCCCCTGCTGTGGGAAAACATGCCATATCTACTTGTATTTCCACAGTTTAGATTGGAATTTCTTCCAGCAAAAAAGTTCAAATTTTCTCAAAATCATTAAAAATTGCCTCTCCTTGAAAAACTTGCAAACTTACTATTGAGAACTTTTGATGCCTGTGTACATCTACCATAGTTGCACACCCTCATATAAAAATCATGCAGTTTTGATGAAAAGTGACAGAGCTATTTAGCATTTATTGAACAAAAACGGCTGTTGAAGAGGCTTGCGGAAAGTGGAATAGCTGTGACACCGTGACTTTTTTAACTCGAGAAAAATACTTTCATAAAATTTCAGATGTGTCCCTACGTAACCAACTATTTTTTAGAGAGTTCCGATCAGCGAATCTGTAGTTATAGAAGAAGAAAGTTCGCGAAAGAAAAATAATAATAATAACTAGACTAAAATGTTTTCTCTGTAGAGAAAATAAAAGCCATACAGATGCACGGTTCGATGAAAAAAGAATTGTTCAAATTCGACTTACGGTTCAAAAGTTATGGAGCAAAATGCATTTTTTGAGGAGTTATCCTCTCGGAATCCATCTGAAAAGGCAACAATTAGTAACTTTACATGGTACAAAGAAAGTTGGCAGCTTTCCAAGTAAGCAGCTCATGGCTTGAATGATTATGAACGCATCAAGTTGTTTTTATACGCCCAAATTGCCTGACCAAGACGGAAATTGAATTATTTTAGGAGTTACCCTCTCAAGAAAACTTTCAAAGTTTTTAGGCAGTTACTATAGTGACAGAACATAACAATTAGACGAGACCAGCTGCGCAATTTGATGATATATGTTAATATAACTTAGGAGTTGTCCTCTCTGTTTAATGTTTAACATCAATACACACAAACAACACAGTTCTGCTCATATATTACTACTGTTCATTTTTTCTTCGGAATGTTAGTCAATGTGACTGAATCAATGTGTCTTCCAAAATCGGTTATGATCAACGTAAGTAAGAACCAATAAAAACTGTTATTGCTTTGAGTTTTAATGGAAAAACGTGTTGTGGTGTGAAACCATTGTATATGGCATTATTGGCTGTAAAACATGCACACATGGCTTTGATTAAAAAAAGTTTTAGTGACTTGCAACAAATGGTTCAGAAGTTAAAAAGCAATATGAGGGTTCTGTTGAGGTTTTCTTCTCCGAGATGGCAGGCAACTCTCTGAATTGCCTGTCAAAGTACACATGCATTTGGCAACATTCCAAGCAAGCTAGTTAATGCTAATGCCTCTATTCACTTGAATGAACTATGACGTTGTGTCATTACGCAGCTCAGTTCATAACGTTGTTGATCCAACTGCAATTGGCAACATTCCAAGCAAGTTACTCATCGCTAATGCCTCTATTGGTTTGAGCAGACTATGACGTTGTGTCATGACACAGCTAACTGCGCAACGTCGTTGATCAAACTGCAGTTCACTCAACAACGTTGTGTCATGACATAACGTCCTAATAGGCCCCTGCTGTGAGAAAACACGCCATATCTACTTGTATTTCCACAGTTTAGACTGGAATTTCTTCCACTAAAAAAGTTCAAATTTTCTGAAAATCACTAAAAATTGCCTCTCCTTGAAAACCTTGTAAACTTGGTATTGAAAACTTTTGAAGCCTGTGTACAGCTGCCATAGCTGCACACCCTCATATAAATATCATGCAGTTTTGATGAAAAGTGACAGAGTTATTCAGCATTTATTGAACAAAAATGACTGTTGAAGAGGCGTGCGAAAAGTGGAATAGCTGTGACGTGGTAACTTTTTTAACTTGAAAAAAAATATTTCGTTAATCTCCAGATGTGCCCCTACGTAACCAACTAATTTTTAGAGAGTTCTAATCAGCGAATCTGTAGTTATAGAAGAAGACAGAAACTGAAATCTAGTGGTTAGAGTGCGGCGAAAGAAAAATAATAATAAGACTAGAAAAGATTATTTTTTCTGTAGAAAAATTAAAAGCCATACAGATGCTCAGTCTGACGAAAAAAAAAATGATCCATTTTCGACTTACGGTTCGAAAGTTATGGAGAAAAATGCAATTTTTGAGGAGTTATCCTCTCGGTATCTGATGGAAAATGCAGCTATTAATGAAATTACATGATGCAAAGTAATTTGGCAGCTTTCCAAGTAAGCAGCTCATGGCTTGAGTACTTATGATTGCATCAAGTTGTTTTTATACGACTAACTTCCCTTGTCAAGACGGAAACTGGTTCATTTTAGGAGTTACCCTCTCAACAAAACTTTTAAAGTTTTTAGGCAGTTACTATAGTGGCAGAACATAACATTTAGATGAGACAAGCTGCGCAATTTGATGATATACGTTAATATAACTTAGGAGTTGTCCTCTCTGTAGAATGTTTAACATTCAAAAACATAAACAACCCTGTTCTGCTCATATATTACTACTGTTCATTCATTACTCTTTGCGGAATGTTAGTCGATGTGACTGAATCAATGTGTCTTCCAAGATCGGTTATGATCAACGTCAGAACCAATAAAAACTGGTATTTTTTTGAGTGTAAATGGAAGAGCGTGTTGTGGTGTGAAACCATTGTATGCGGCATTATTGGCTGTAAAACATGCACACATGGCTTTGATTAAAAAAAGTTTTAGTGACTTGCGACAAACGGTTCAAAAGTTAAAGAGCAATATAAGTGTTTTGTTCGGAGTTATCTTCTCCGAGATGGCAGGCAACTCTCTAAATGGTATGTCAAAGTACTCATGCACTTGGCAACATTCCAAGTAGGTTACTCAATGCTCATGGCTCTATTCGTTTGAGCAGACTATGACGTTGTGTCATTACGCAGCTCACTTCACAACGACGTTGATCAAACTGCTGCTTGCTTAAAGACGTCGTGTCATGACTTAAAGTCCTAATAGGCCTCTCCTGTGAGAAAACCTGCCATATCTACTTGTATTCCAACAGTTTATATTGGAATTTCTTCCAGCAGACTATGCCGGTGTGTCATGACGCAACGTCCTTGATCAAACTGCAGTTCACTCAACAACGTTGTGTCATGACATAACGTCCTAATAAGCCCCTCCTGTGAGAAAACACGCCATATCTACCTGTAATTTCAACAGTTTAAATTGGAATTTCTTCCAGCAAAAAAGTTCAAATTTTCTCAAAATCATTAAAAATTGCCTCTCCTTGAAAAACTTGTAAACTTACTATTGAAAACTGTTGATGCCTGTGTACATATACCATAGCTGCACACCCCCATATAAAAATCATGCAGTTTTGATGAAAAGTGACAGAGCTATTTAGCATTTATTGAACAAAAATAGCTGTTGAAGAGGCTTGCGGAAAGTGGAATAGCTGTGACACCGTTACTTTCTTAACTCGAGAAAAATACTTTCATAAAATTTCAGATGTGTCCCTACGTAACCAACTATTTTTTAGAGAGTTCCGATCAGCGAATCTGTAGTTATAGAAGAAGAAAGTTCGCGAAAGAAAAATAATAATAATAATAATAATAACTAGACTAAAATGTTTTCTCTGTAGAGAAAATAAAAGCCATACAGATGCTCAGTCGGACGAAAAAAAAATGATCCATTTTCGTTTTACGGTTCAAAAGTTCTGGAGAAAAATGCATTTTTTGAGGAGTTGTCTTCTCGGCATCTGTTTAAAAACGCAGCTATTAATACAAGTACATGATGCAAAGTAGTTTGGCAGCTTTCCAAGTAAGCAGCTCATGGTTTGAATGATTATGAACGCATCCAGTTGTTTTTATACGACTAACTTCCTTTGCCAAGACGGAAACTGGTTTATTTTTGGAGTTACCCTCTCAACAAAACTTTCAAAGTTTCAGGCAGTTACTATAGTGACAGAAAACAACATTTAGATGAGACAAGCTGCGCTATTTGATGCTATATGTACATGTAACTTAGGAGTTGTCCTCTCTGTATAATGTTTAACATCAATAAACACAAACAACACAGTTCTGCTCATATATTACTACTGTTCATTTTTTTTTCGGAATGTAAGTCAATGTGACTGAATCAATGTGTCTTCCAAGATCGGTTATGATCAACGTAAGAACCAATAAAAACCGGTATTTCTTTGAGTTTTAATGGAAGAAAGTGTTGTAGTGTGAAACCACGTTATGTTGCATTATTTGCTGTAAAACATGCACACATGATTTTGATTAAAAAAAGTTTGAGTGACTTCCGACAAACGGTTCAGAAGTTAAAGAGCAATATAAGTGTTTCGTTCGGAGTTGTCTTCTCCGAGGTGGCAGGCAACTCTCTAAATGGTCTGTCAAAGTACACATGCACTTGGCAACATTCCAAGTAAGTTACTCAATGCTAATGCCTCTATTCGTTTGAGCAGACTATGACGTTGTGTCATTACGCAGCTCAGTTCACAACGTTGTTGATCAAACTGCTGCTTGCTTAAAGACGTCGTGTCATGACTTGAAGTCCTAATAGGCCTCTCCTGTGAGAAAACCTGCCATATCTACTTGTATTCCAACAGTTTATATTGGAATTTCTTCCAGCAGACTATGACGTTGTGTCATGACGCAACGTTGTTGATCAAACTGCAGTTCACTCAACAACGTAGTGTCATGACATAACGTCGTAATAGGCTCCTGCTGTGAGAAAACCTGCCATATCTACTTGTATTTCAACAGTTTAGACTGGAATTTCTTCCACTAAAAAAGTTCAAATTTTCTGAAAATCACTAAAAATTGCCACTCCTTGAAAACCTTGTAAACTTGGTATTGAAAACTTTCGATGCCTGCGTACAGCTGCCATAGCCGCACACCCTCATATAAATATCATGCAGTTTTGATGAAAAGTGATAGAGTTATTCAGCATTTATTGAACGAAAATGACTGTTGAAGAAGCGTGCGAAAAGTGGAATAGCTGTGACGTGGTAACTTTTCTAACTTAAAAAAAAATATTTCGTTAATCTCCAGATGTGCCCCTACGTAACCAACTAATTTTTAGAGATTTTTGATTAGCGAATCTGTAGTTATAGAAGAAGACAGAAACTGAAATCTAGTGGTTAGAATGCGGCGAAAGAAAAATAATAATAGGAAAACCTACTAAAACAATAGCCATACAGATTATATCTGTATGGCTAATAATAATAAAACCTACTAAAACAATAGCCATACAGATTATATCTGTATGGCTAATAAAACCTACTAAAACAATAGCCATACAGATTATATCTGTATGGCTAATAATAAAACCTACTAAAACAATAGCCATACAGATTATATCTGTATGGCTAATAAGACTAGAAAAAATTATTTTTTCTGTAGAAAAATTAAAAGCCATACAGATGCTCAGTCTGACGAAAAAAAAATGGTCCATTTTCGACTTACGGTTCGAAAGTTATGGAGCAAAGTGCAATTTTTGAGGAGTTATCCTCTCGGTATTCAAATGAAAAGGCAACTATTAGTAACTTCACATGGTAAAAAGAAACTTGGCAGCTTTCCAAGTAAGCAGCTCATGGCTTGAATGATTATGAACTCATCAAGTTGTTTTTGTACGACTAAACTCCCTGACCAAGAAGGGAATTGATTTATTCTCGGAGTTACACTCTCAACCAAACTTTCAAATTTCTTTTTCTCTGCATATAAATTAAAAGCCATACCAATGCACAGTTAAACGAAAAAAAAAATTGTTCAAATTCGACTTACGGTTCAAAAGTTATGGTGAAAATGCACTTTTTGAGGAGTTATCCTCTCGGTATCTGATTGAAAACGCAGCTATTAATGAAATTACATGATGCAAAGTAAATTGGCAGCTTTCCAAGTAAGCAGCTCATGGTTTGAATGATTTTGAGCGCATTCAATTGTTTTTACACAACTGACTTTCCTTGTCAAGACGCAAACTGGTTTATTTTAGGAGTTACCCTCTCAACAAAACTCTCAAAGTTTTTAGGCATTTACTATAGTGACAGAACATAACCGTTAGATGAGTCAAGCTGCGCAATTTGATGATATATGTACATATAACTTATGAATTGTCCTCTCTGTTTATCGTTTAACATTCAAAAACATAAACAACCCAGTTCTGCTCATATATTACTACTGTTCATTATTTTTTCGGAATGTTAGTCGATGTGACTGAATTGAAGTTTTTTCCAAGATCGGTTATGATCAACGTAAGAACCAATAAAAACTGGTATTGCTTTGAGTTTTAATGGAAGAAAGTGTTGTGGAGTGAAACCATTATATACTGCATTACTTGCTGTAAAACATGCACACATGATTTTGATTGCAAAAAAGTTTGAGCGACTTCCCACAAACACTTCAGAAGTTAAAAAGCAATATGAGGGTTCTATTAGTTTTCTTCTCCGAGATGGCAGGCAACTGTCTGAATGATCTGTCAAAGTACACATGCACTTGGCAACATTCCAAGTAAGTTACTCAATGCTAATGCCTCTCTTCGCTTGAGCAGACTATGACGTTGCGTCATGACGCAGCTCACTTCATAACGTCCTTGATCCAACTGCAGCTCGCTTAAGGACGTCGTGTCATGACTTAACGTCGTAATAGGCTCCTGCTGTGAGAAAACCTGACATATCTACTTGTTTTTCAACAGTTTAGACTGGAATTTCTTCCACTAAAAAAGTTCAAATTTTCTGAAAATCACTAAAAAATGCCTCTCCTTGAAAACCTTGTAAACTTGGTATTGAAAACTTTCGATGCCTGTGTACAGCTGCCATAGCTGCACACCCTCATATAAATATCATGCAGTTTAGATGAAAAGTGACAGAGTTATTCAGCATTTATTGAACGAAAATGACTGTTAAAGAGGCGTGCGAAAAGTGGAATAGCTGTGACGTGGTAACTTTTTTAACTTAAAAAAAAATATTTCGTTAATCTCCAGATGTGCCCCTACGTAACCAACTAATTTTTAGAGAGTTCTAATCAGCGAATCTGTAGTTATAGAAGAAGACAGAAACTGAAATCTAGTGGTTAGAATGCGGCGAAAGAAAAATAATAACTAGAAAAAATTATTTTCTCTGTAGAGAAATTAAAAGCCATACAGATGCACAGTTAACTGAAAAAAAAATTGTTCAAATTCGACTTACGGTTCAAGAGTTATGGTGAAAATGCACTTTTTGAGGAGTTATCCTCTCGGTATCTGATTGAAAACGCAGCTATTAATGAAATTATATGATTCAAAGAAACTTGGCAGCTTTCCAAATAAGCAGCTAATGGCTTGAGTACTTATGATTGCATCAAGTTGTCTTTAGACGACTAACTTCCCTTGTCAAGACAGAAACTGGTTTATTTTAGGAGTTACCCTCTCAACAAATCTTTCAAAGTTTTTAGGCAATTACTGTAGTGACAGAATATGACATTTAGATCAGACAAGCTGTGCATATTGACGATAAATGCACATATAACTTAAAAGTTGTCCTCTCTGTATAATGTTTAACATCCAAAAACATAAGCAACCCAGTTCTGCTCATATATTACTACTGTTCATTTTTTTCGGAATGTTAATCAATGTGACTGAATCAATGTGTCTTCCAAGATCGGTTATGAACAACGTAAGAACCAATAAAAACTGGTATTGCTTTGAGTTTTCATGGAAGAGCGTGTAGTGGTGTGAAACCATTGTATGCGGCATTATTGGCTGTAAAACATGCACACATGGCTTTGATTAAAAAAAGTTTTAGTGACTTGCGACAAACGGTTCAAAAGTTAAAGAGCAATATAAGTGTTTCGTTCGGAGTTGTCTTCTCCGGAGGTGGCAGGCAACTCTCTAAATGGTCTGTCAAAGTACACATGCACTTGGCAACATTCCAAGTAAGTTACTCAATGCAAATGTCTCTATTCGTTTGAGCAGACTATGACGTTGTGTCATTACGCAGCTCAGTTCACAACGTTGTTGATCAAACTGCTGCTTGCTTAAAGACGTCGTGTCATTACTTAAAGTCCTAATAGGCCTCTCCTGTGAGAAAACTTGCCATATCTACTTGTATTCCAACAGTTTATATTGGAATTTCTTACAGCAGACTATGACGTTGTGTCATGACGCGACGTTGTTGGTCAAACTGCAGTTCACTCAACAACGTCGTGTCATGACATAACGTCCTAATAGGCCCCTCCTGTGAGAAAACATGCCATATCTGCTTGTATTTCCACAGTTTAGATTGGAATTTCTTCCAGCAAAAAAGTTCAAATTTTCTCAAAATCATTAAAAATTGCCTCTCCTTGAAAAACTTGTAAACTTACTATTGAAAACTTTTGATGCCTGTGTACATCTACCATAGTTGCACACCTTCATATAAAAATCATGCAGTTTTGATGAAAAGTGACAGAGCTATTTAGCATTTATTGAACAAAAACGGCTGTTGAAGAGGCTTGCGGAAAGTGGAATAGCTGTGACAAGGTGACTTTCGCAACTTGAAAAAAAATATTTCGTTAATCTCGAGATGTGCACCTACGTAACCAACTAATATTTAGAGAGTTCTGATCAGCGAATCTGTAGTTATAGAAGAAGAAACTTCGCGAAAGAAAAATAATAATAATAACTAGAAAAGATTATTTTTTCTGTAGAAAAATTAAAAGCCATACAGATGCTCAGTCTGACGAAAAAAAATTGATCCATTTTCGACATACGGTTCGAAAGTTATGGAGGAAAGTGCGATTTTTGAGGAGTTATCCTCTCGGTATCTTATGGAAAACGCAGCTATTAATGAAATTACATGATGCAAAACAATTTGGCAGCTTTCCAAGTAAGCAGCTCATGGTTTGAATGATAATGAACGCATCCAGTTGTTTTTACACGACTAACTTCCCTTGTCAAGACGGAAACTGGTTTATTTTAGGAGTTACACTCTCAACAAATCTTTCAAAAATTTTAGGCAATAACTGTAGTGACAGAACATAATATTTTGATGAGAGAAGCTGCGCAATTTGATGATATATTTACATGCAACCTAAGAGTTGTCCTCTCTGTAGAATGTTTAACATTCAAAAACATAAACAACCCTGTTCTGCTCATACATTACTACTGTTCATTATTTTTTCGGAATGTTAGTCAATGTGACTTAATCATTGTGTCTTCCAAGATCGGTTATGATCAACGTAAGAACCAATAAAAACTGGTATTGCTTTGAGTTTTCATGGAAGAGCGCGTAGTGGTGTGAAACAATTGTTTGCGGCATTATTGGCTGTAAAACATGCACACATGGCTTTGATTAAAAAAAGTTTTAGTGACTTGCGACAAACGGTTCAAAAGTTAAAGAGCAATATAAGTGTTTTGTTCCGAGTTATCTTCTCCGAGATGGCAGGCAACTCTCTAAATGGTATGTCAAAGTACTCATGCACTTGGCAACATTCCAAGTAGGTTACTCAATGCTCATGGCTCTATTCGTTTGAGCAGACTATGACGTTGTGTCATTACACAGCTCACTTCACAACGACGTTGATCAAACTGCTGCTTGCTTAAAGACGTCGTGTCATGACTTAAAGTCCTAATAGGCCTCTCCTGTGAGAAAACCTGCCATATCTACTTGTATTCCAACAGTTTATATTGGAATTTCTTACAGCAGACTATGACGTTGTGTCGTGACGCGACGTTGTTGATCAAACTGCAGTTCACTCAACAACGTCGTGTCCTGACATAACGTCCTAATAGGCCCCTCCTGTGAGAAAACACGCCATATCTGCTTGTATTTCCACAGTTTAGATTGGAATTTCTTCCAGCAAAAAAGTTCAAATTTTCTCAAAATCATTAAAAATTGCCTCTCCTTAAAAAACTTGTAAACTTACTATTGAAAACTTTTGATGCCTGTGTACATCTACCATAGCTGCACACCCTCACATAAAAATCATGCAGTTTTGATGAAAAGTGACAGAGCTATTTAGCATTTATTGAACAAAAATGGCTGTTGAAGAGGCTTGCGGAAAGTGGAATAGCTGTGACACCATGACTTTCTTAACTCGAGAAAAATACTTTCATAAAATTTCAGATGTGTCCCTACGTAACCAACTATGTTTTAGAGAGTTTCGATCAGCGAATCTGTAGTTATAGAAGAAGAAAGTTCGCGAAAGAAAAATAATAATAATAATAATAATAACTAGACTAAAATGTTTTCTCTGTAGAGAAAATAAAAGCCATACAGATGCACGGTTCAACGAAAAAAAAATTGTTCAAATTCGACTAACGGTTCAAAAGTTATGTAGCAAAATGCATTTTTTGAGGAGTTATCCTCTCGGTATCTGATTGAAAACGCAGCTATTAATGAAATTGCATGATGCAAAGTAATTTGGCAGCTTTCCAAGTAAGCAGCTCCTGGTTTGAATGATTATGAGCCCGTTCAGTTGTTTCTACACGACTAACTTCCCTTGTCAAGACGGAAACTGGTTTATTTTAGGAGTTACCCTCTCAACAAAACTTTCAAAGTGTTTAGTCAGTTACTATAGTGACGGAACATAACATTTATATGAGACAAGCTGCGCAATTTGATGATACATGTACATATAACTTAGGAGTTGTCCTCCCTGTATAATGTTTAACATTCAAAAACATAAACAACCCAGTTCCGCTCTTATATTACTACTGTTCATTCATTACTTTTTGCGGAATGTTAGTCGATGTGACTGAATTGAAGTTTTTTCCGAGATCGGTTATGATCAACGTTAGAACCAATAAAAACTGGTTTTTCTTTGAGTTTTAACGGAATAAAGTGTTGTAGTGTGAAACCATTGTATATGGCATTATTGGCTGTAAAACATGCACACATGGCTTTGATTAAAAAAAGTTTTAATGACTTGCAACAAATGGTTCAGAAGTTAAAAAGCAATATGAGGGTTCTGTTAGGAGTTTTCTTCTCCGAAATGGCAGGCAACTCTCTGAATTGCCTGTCAAAGTACACATGCATTTGGCAACATTCCAAGCAAGCTAGTTAATGCTAATGCCTCTATTCACTTGAATGAACTATGACGTTGCGTCATTACGCAGCTCAGTTCATAACGTTGTTGATCCAACTGCAATTGGCAACATTCCAAGCAAGTTACTCAACGCTAATGCCTCTATTCGTTTGAGCAGACTATGACGTTGTGTCATGACGCAGCTCACTTCATAAGGTCCTTGATCAAACTGCAGTTCACTCAACAACGTTGTGTCATGACATAACGTCCTAATGGACCCCTCCTGTGAGAAAACACGCCATATCTGCTTGTATTTCCACAGTTTAGATTGGAATTTCTTCCAGCCGACTATGACGTTGTGTCATGACGCGACGTTGTTGATCAAACTGCAGTTCACTCAACAACGTTGTGTCATGACATAACGTCCTAATAGGCCCCTCCTGTGAGAAAACACACCATATCTACTTGTATTTCCACAGTTTAGATTGGAATTTCTTCCAGCAAAAAAGTTCAAATTTTCTCAAAATCATTGAAAATTGCCTCTCCTTGAAAAACTTGTAAACTTACTATTGAAAACTTTTGATGCCTGTGTACATCTACCATAGCTGCACACCCTCGTATAAAAATCATGCAGTTTGGATGAACAATGACAGAGTTATTTAGCATTTATTGAACAAAAATGGCTGTTGAAGAGGCTTGCGGAAAATGGAATAGCGGTGACACCGTGACTTTTTTAACTTGAAAAAAAATATTTCGTTAATCTCCAGATGTACTCCTACGTAACCAACTACTTTTTAGAGAGTTCTAATCAGCGAATCTGTAGTTATAGAAGAAGACAGAAACTGAAATCTAGTGGTTAGAATGCGGCGAAAGAAAAATAATAACTAGACTAAAATGTTTTCTCTGTAGAGAAAATAAAAGCCATACAGATGCACGGTTCAACGAAAAAAAAATTGTTCAAATTCGACTTACAGTTCAAAAGTTATGGAGAAAAATGCATATTTTAAGGAGTTATCCTCTCGGTATCTGATTTAAAACGCAGCAATTAATGAAATTACAAGATACAAGGAAACTTGGCAGCTTTCCAAATAAGCAGCTCATGGCTTGAGTACTTATGATTGCATCAAGTTGTTTTTATACGACTAACTTCCCTTGTCAGGGGGGAAACTGGTTTATTTTAGGAGTTACCCTCTCAACAAATCTTTCAAAGTTTTTAGGCAATTACTGTAGTGACAGAATATAACATTTAGATCAGACAAGCTGTGCATATTGACGATAAATGCACATATAACTTAAAAGTTGTCCTCTCTGTATAATGTTTAACATCCAAAAACATATGCAACCCAGTTCTGCTCATATATTACTACTGTTCATTATTTTTTCGGAATGTTAGTCAATGTGACTGAATCAATGTGTCTTCCAAGATCGGTTATGATCAACGTAAGAACCAATAAAAACTGGTATTGCTTTGAGTTTTCATGGAAGAGCGTGTAGTGGTGTGAAACCATTGTATGCGGCATTATTGGCTGTAAAACATGCACACATGGCTTTGATTAAAAACAGTTTTAGTGACTTGCGACAAACGGTTATAAAGTTAAAGAGCAATATAAGTATTTCGTTTGGAGTTGTCTTCTCCGAGATGGCAGGCAACTCTCTAAATGGTATGTCAAAGTACTCATGCACTTGGCAACATTCCAAGTAGGTTACTCAATGCTCATGGCTCTATTCGTTTGAGCAGACTATGACGTTGTGTCATTACACAGCTCACTTCACAACGACGTTGATCAAACTGCTGCTTGCTTAAAGACGTCGTGTCATGACTTAAAGTCCTAATAGGCCTCTCCTGTGAGAAAACCTGCCATATCTACTTGTATTCCAACAGTTTATATTGGAATTTCTTCCAGCAGACTATGACGGTGTGTCATGACGCAACGTCCTTGATCAAACTGCAGTTCACTCAACAAAGTTGTGTCATGACATAACGTCCTAATAGGCCCCTCCTGTGAGAAAACACGCCATATCTACCTGTAATTTCAACAGTTTAAATTGGAATTTCTTCCAGCAAAAAAGTTCAAATTTTCTCAAAATCATTAAAAATTGCCTCTCCTTGAAAAACTTGTAAACTTACTATTGAAAACTATTGATGCCTGTGTACATATACCATAGCTGCACACCCCCATATAAAAATCATGCAGTTTTGATGAAAAGTGACAGAGCTATTTAGCATTTATTGAACAAAAATAGTTGTTGAAGAGGCTTGCGGAAAGTGGAATAGCTGTAACACCGTTACTTTCTTAACTCGAGAAAAATACTTTCATAAAATTTCAGATGTGTCCCTACGTAACCAACTATTTTTGAGAGAGTTCCGATCAGCGAATCTGTAGTTATAGAAGAAGAAAGTTCGCGAAAGAAAAATAATAATAATAATAATAACTAGACTAAAATGTTTTCTCTGTAGAGAAAATAAAAGCCATACAGATGCACGGTTCAACGAAAAAAAAATTGTTCAAATTCGACTTATGGTTCAAAAGTTATGAAGAAAAATTCATATTTTGGAGAGTTGTCCTCTCGGTATCTGATTGAAAAGGCAACTATTAATAAATTTACATGATGCAAAGTAACTTGGCAGCTTTCCAAGTAAGCAGCTCGTGGCTTGAATGATTATGAACGCATCAAGTTGTTTTTGTACTATTGAAGTCCCTGATCAAGACAAAAACTAACATAATTTAGGAGTTACCCTCTCAACAAAACTTTCAAACTTCCTTGCAATGACTATAGTGACACAACATAACATTTTGATGAGAGAAGCTGCGCAATTTGATGATATATTTACATGCAACCTAAGAGTTGTCCTCTCTGTAGAATGTTTAACATTCAAAAACATAAACAACCCTGTTCTGCTCATATATTACTACTGTTCATTATTTTTTCGGAATGTTAGTCAATGTGACTTAATCAATGTGTCTTCCAAGATCGGTTATGATCAACGTAAGAACCAATAAAAACTGGTATTTCTTTGAGTTTAAATGGAAGAGCGTGTTGTGGTGTGATACCATTGTATGCGGCATTATTGGCTGTAAAACATGCACACATGGCTTTGATTAAAAAAAGTTTTAGTGACTTGCGACAAACGGTTCAAAAGTTAAAGAGCAATATAAGTGTTTTGTTCGGAGTTATCTTCTCCGAGATGGCAGGCAACTCTCTAAATGGTATGTCAAAGTACTCATGCACTTGGCAACATTCCAAGTAGGTTACTCAATGCTCATGGCTCTATTCGTTTGAGCAGACTATGACGTTGTGTCATTGCACAGCTCACTTCACAACGACGTTGATCAAACTGCTGCTTGCTTAAAGACGTCGTGTCATGACTTAAAGTCCTAATAGGCCTCTCCAGTGAGAAAACCTGCCATATCTACTTGTATTCCAACAGTTTATATTGGAATTTCTTCCATCAGACTATGACGGTGTGTCATGACGCAACGTTGTTGATCAAACTGCAGTTCACTCAACAACGTCGTGTCATGACATAACGTCCTAATAGGCCCCTCCTGTGAGAAAACACGCCATATCTGCTTGTATTTTCACAGTTTAGATTGGAATTTCTTCCAGCAAAAAAGTTCAAATTTTCTCAAAATAATTAAAAATTGCCTCTCCTTGAAAAACTTGTAAACTTACTATTGAAAACTTTTGATGCCTGTGTACATCTACCATAGCTGCACACCCTCACATAAAAATCATGCAGTTTTGATGAAAAGTGACAGAGCTATTTAGCATTTATTGAACAAAAATGGGTGTTGAAGAGGCTTGCGGAAAGTGGAATAGCTGTGACACCGTGACTTTCTTAACTCGAGAAAAATACTTTCATAAAATTTCAGATATGTCCCTACGTAACCAACTATTTTTTAGAGAGTTCCGATCAGCGAATCTGTAGTTATAGAAGAAGAAAGTTCGCGAAAGAAAAATAATAATAATAATAATAATAACTAGAAAAGATTATTTTTTCTGTAGAAAAATTAAAAGCCATACAGATGCTCAGTCTGACGAAAAAAAAATGATCCATTTTCGACTTACGATTCGAAAGTTATGGAGAAAAATGCGATTTTTGAGGAGTTATCTTCTCGGTATCTGATGGAAAACGCAGCTATTAATGAAATTACATGATGCAAAACAATTTGGCAGCTTTCCAAGTAAGCAGCTCATGGTTTGAATGATTATGAACCGTCCAGTTGTTTTTACACGACTAACTTCCCTTGTCAAGACGGAAACTGGTTTATTTTAGGAGTTACCCTCTCAACAAATCTTTCAAAGTTTTTAGGCAATTACTGTAGTGACAGAATATAACATTTAGATCAGACAAGCTGTGCATATTGACGATAAATGCACATATAACTTAAAAGTTGTCCTCTCTGTATAATGTTTAACATCCAAAAACATAAGCAACCCTGTTCTGCTCATATATTACTACTGTTCATTTTTTTCGGAATGTTAATCAATGTGACTGAACCAATGTGTCTTCCAAGATCGGTTATGATCAACGTAAGAACCAATAAAAACTGGTATTTCTTTGAGTTTAAATGGAAGAGCGTGTTGTGGTGTGAAACCATTGTATGCGGCATTATTGGCTGTAAAACATGCACACATGGCTTTGATTAAAAAAAGTTTTAGTGACTTGCGACAAACGGTTCAAAAGTTAAAGAGCAATATAAGTGTTTTGTTCGGAGTTATCTTCTCCGAGATGGCAGGCAACTCTCTAAATGGTATGTCAAAGTACTCATGCACTTGGCAACATTCCAAGTAGGTTACCCAATGCTCATGGCTCTATTCGTTTGAGCAGACTATGACGTTGTGTCATTACACAGCTCACTTCACAATGACTTTGATCAAACTGCTGCTTGCTTAAAGACGTCGTGTCATGACTTAAAGTCCTAATAGGCCTCTCCTGTGAGAAAACCTGCCATATCTACTTGTATTCCAACAGTTTATATTGGAATTTCTTCCAGCAGACTATGACGGTGTGTCATGACGCAACGTCCTTGATCAAACTGCAGTTCACTCAACAACGTTGTGTCATGACATAACGTCCTAATAGGCCTCTCCTGTGAGAAAACACGCCATATCTACCTGTAATTTCAACAGTTTAAATTGGAATTTCTTCCAGCAAAAAAGTTCAAATTTTCTCAAAATCAATAAAAATTGCCTCTCCTTGAAAAACTTGTAAACTTACTATTGAAAACTGTTGATGCCTGTGTACATATACCATAGCTGCACACCCCCATATAAAAATCATGCAGTTTTGATGAAAAGTGACAGAGCTATTTAGCATTTATTGAACAAAAATTGCTGTTGAAGAGGCTTGCGGAAAGTGGAATAGCTGTGACACCGTGACTTTCTTAACTCGAGAAAAATACTTTCATAAAATTTCAGATGTGTTTCTACGTAACCAACTATTTTTTAGAGAGTTTCGATCAGCGAATCTGTAGTTATAGAAGAAGAAAGTTCGCGAAAGAAAAATAATAATAATAATAACTAGAAAAAATTATTTTTTGTGTAGAAAAATTAAAAGCCATACAGATGCTCAGTCTGACGAAAAAAAAATGATCCATTTTCCACTTACGGTTCAAAAGTTATGGAGAAAAATGCATATTTTGAGGAGTTATCCTCTCGGTATGTGATTGAAAACGCAATTATTAATGAAATAACATGTTGCAAAGTAATTTGGCAGCTTTCCAAGTAAGCAGCTCATGGTTTGAATGATTATGAACGCATCCAGTTGTTTTTACACGACTAACAGTAGTAATATATGAGCAGATCTCCCTACCAAGTGTTTTTTTGTGGATCTGACCTTGGAGTTTAGGCAATGGGTTACGACGTTGGATGAATTCGCCGAGTTTATATTGTATTTTACTTGAGGGGTACTTGAGTGGCATTTGAGTGGCATTTGAGTGGCATTTGAGTTTTGATTAGTTTTTTACTTAATTTGAACTTATATGGCATATAGATTTTGAATGTATGGCATTCAAGTTTTGATAACTTTTTTACATAACTCGAACTCATATGCTATCTTGAGAGAGAGGGGAGAGGAGAGAGGAGAGAGGAGAGATGGGAGATGAGAGAGGAGAGAGAGGAGAGAGATTTTTTAGTTTTCTATACATTCATGTATATATGGTTAGTTATGTACATATTTATGGCTATATTTATATCTACATAGAGAGAGGAGATATATCTACATTGAACAAATATATTGATCAAAAAGGAAAATTATATGTTTATATACCTGATTACATAATGAGGGGTACTTGAGTGGCATTTGAGTTTTGATTATTTTTTTACTTAATTTGAACTTATGGCATATACATTTTGAATGCATGACATTCAAGTTTTGATAATTTTTTTACATAACTCGAACTCATA
Source organism: Cryptosula pallasiana (assembly GCA_945261195.1). NCBI lineage: Eukaryota > Metazoa > Bryozoa > Gymnolaemata > Cheilostomatida > Cryptosulidae > Cryptosula > Cryptosula pallasiana. The sequence goes on along the minus strand of OX183134.1, from coordinate 16,377,985 downwards.
TGATATTTTGGGAGAAGAGAAGAATGAGGAGACTACATTGAATCAATATATGATTATATACATTTATTACATAATAAGTAGCAAAATATTCTTGTATAATATAGCTAGAGTTAGTAAATACTAAGTAATTCAAAGCACTACAACTTGTAATGACAATCAATGGTTGATAGTCTTTTTCTTTACAATGTTGTCATTGTTGTACTGATGTTATAACTAGGAAGGAAGACTTCTGTTCTATGTACTTTTGATTCCGTAATGAACTAAAATCAAAAGTTATGTATTAGTATGGGATGATTAAACAAAAATGTAAAATAATTACATAAATTTGAATTATAGTTCTTTTTACATTGGTTAGTTAACATTATATAGTAAAGAGAAGTAACTCACCAAGTTATATTATTCAGTTTGTTTTTTCTTGAGCATAATTTTCATCGAGCGTTTTTGATTCTCTCTCTTCTATCTAAAGCAAAACAAAAAATAATTGCTTTATAAATAAATATTATCTAATTGGAAGTATTACTTATATCAGTTAGTTTACATTGAATAAAAAATACTCACTGTGTTGTCTTGTCTGACATGCTCTTTTTGAATATAGTTTTCACCAGGGGGCGCTGGTTCTCTCAAAGATGTAGAAGATGTGTTTCCCACTCCCATTGAAAGCACTAAGACCTTGTTCTCAACAACCTCATCTGTAGTAAAGTACTTCATCTGGTTGGAATCATCAAGTTTGTTGGATAGGTTTTGAGCCGTTTCTATCGCTTGTAATGCTGTGAATGTGATTATATCATGTCGATGATAACCAAATCTACTAACTTCACGATTTCTTACAAGTATGACTCCTGTTCCAATTTGTTTGATGTTGCTAGCGTGTTTTTCAGGTATATATAGAACTCCCATCATCAAACCATCATATTGCAAACATCTGTAGTTTACCAGTAGCGCATTCATCACCACATCTCCATTAGGTAATGTTAACTGAGTTGATATTTGAGGAGATTCAAAACTGATTACACTTCCAACAGCAAATTGCGAGAGCGTTGCGATACGAACCATACTGATCAACTGAGTAGGTGTTTTTTTTTTTATTAATCTACTTAGCTGTTTAGCTTCCTCAAGGGAAATATTGGATGGGAAGTTGATAGGGTGAAAGATTGGATGCTTGTCTGAATCGAATCCCATAAAAACCACCAGTTTTGGAACATCCGGTTGTGTTGGAGCTAATTTGTTGTAATCCTCATTTCTCACCATAGACCTCACTTGTCGTCTGTTGCCAAATGTTTCGATATTGTAGCGGATAATGCATAAGTTTTTATATACATCCTCAGTTGGTTGTTCGATGGAGACTATCTCGAGAAGTGACGGCGTTTGATTTAAGTGAAGTGGTTGAAACCTTCCAATCATTACTCTGTCATTGGTATCGCAAGAATTGAGCAAACTAGCAGCATTTTTTGACAAGCAGGAAAGATGAGAAGGAGATGGCGCTTTCAAAGTCCAAGTATAGTCAATCGTTTTATTTCTATCCGAATCCCATGGCTTTGGTCGAATTGTGTTCAGTTTCCTTCTTATTAGATGTGAATCAGGAGGGATATTTTCTTTATCATCAGAGTATGGCTCGAATGTTGAGAGAAATGAGGTATTACGGTCTTCATTCATATTCAGAGCGTTCAGTCGGAAGTTGGAACTGAAAAGAGAGTAAAAAATATGTAACAAATGGCTGGAATTTGAAAAATATTTTGAAAAGAATAAACTAACTAGATATTTATAAAATAAACACATAATCAAAACCATAATAATTTTTCTGATGCGGTATGGTGAAACTATTTGATCTTTTATTAATAAGAACAAAATATTAAAACATAAAATTAATTTTCTGAAGTATTATAGCAAAACTAGTTGAAGTTTTTATCAGTATATGTTAAAGAATTATTTAGTAATTCTCACCTTATTGAGTTTCAAGTAAATGTAGTAGTTGGTGTGTAGATGTTGCTTCCTTGCTAGCTATTGTAGAACTGGATGCTTTCTGTGTGAAAACACTGGTTCTTAAATAGCTAAAGCTGTACTAATTAACCCTATGAAACCTTTATAATATATCTATGACTCAGCAGTTTTTTCACGCGATATTCCCGCGAAAGCTTTGGTTTTTATTCGCGTGAAAATTATTTTTTTACTCCCGCGAAAGCAATGGTTTCTATTCGCGTGAAAATAAACTATTTATTCCCGCGAAAGCATTGGTTTGTATTCGCGTGAAAATAAAATATTTATTCCCGCGAAAGCAACGGTTTCCATTCGCGTGAAAATAAACTATTTATTCCCGCGAAAACATTGGTTTGTATTCGCGTGAAAATAAAATATTTATTCCCGCGAAAGCAACGGTTTCCATTCGCGTGAAAATGAAGTATTGATTCCCGCGAAAGCTTTGGTTTGTATTCGCGGGAAAATAAAATTTTTATTCCCGCGAAAGCAACGGTTTCTATTCGCGTGAAAATAAACTATTTATTCCCGCGAAAACACTGGTTTGTATTCGCGTGAAAATAAAATATTTATTCCCGCGAAAGCAACGGTTTCCATTCGCGTGAAAATAAAGTATTGATTCCCGCGAAAGCAACGGTTTCCATTCGCGTGAAAATAAAGTTTTGATTCCCGCGAAAGCTTTGGTTTGTATTCGCGGGAAAATAAAATTTCTATTCCCGCGAAAGCAAGGGTTTCCATCCGTGCGAAAATAAATTATTTATTCCCGCGAAAACAATGGTTGGTATTCGCGTGAAAATAAAATATTTATTCCCGCGAAAGCATTGCTTTGTATTCGCGTGAAAATAAAATTTTTATTCCCGCGAAAGCAACGGTTTCTATTCGCGTGAAAATAAATTATTTATTCCCGCGAAAGCATTGGTTTGTATTCGCGTGAAAATAAAATATTTATTCCCGCGAAAGCATCGGTTTCCATTCGTGTGAAAATAAAATATTGATTCCCGCAAAAGCATTGCTTTGTATTCGCGTGAAAATAAAATTTTTATTCCCGCGAAAGCAACACTTTCCATTCGCGTGAAAATAAATTATCTATTCCCGCGAAAACATTGGTTTGTATTCGCGTGAAAATAAATTATTTATTCCCGCGAAAGCATTGGTTTGTATTCGCGTGAAAATAATTTTGTTATTCCCGCGAAAGCAACGGTTTCCATTCATGTGAAAATAATGCTGATTCATAGCAGTGCAACTTAAGCTATATAAGAAGCACTGTTTTCATACAGAAAGCATTCACTTCATCGTTAGTAACTGAAGGAAGAAGATCTACTACATCATCATCTACTACAACCCTCCTTCTTCATCATTTGAGTTACATAGGAAACAGCTGAAGTTCAAACAACTATGTATATAATTCATCTAATTCAAAGAACAACAAGTCTTCATTTATGATGTAAGTATTTATATTTCGTTTTAATTGTAATCAATTTAAGCGTGAAGACATTTTCTGAACAAAAAACAAGATTATTCACTATTTAAGATATCAAAAAATGATGTATGTAAGTTTTAATTATGGTTATTCTTATTATTTCAGAGGCTTCAAAATGAAAAAAGTACTCCTTCTTCATCCGAATTTTATAGAAAGCAGCTCTCAAGTTCAAACTAACTGAAGGAAGAAGATCTACTACATCATCATCTACTACAACCCTCCCAGCGGGCAAAGACACATTGAAACAATGTTGAAACTATGTTGAATGCGACGGAGAAACTACGTAGAAATTGGGGCTAAAAGTGAAACGAGATTCAACGTTGAAAATTAGCATGTGAAAAAACGTTGATTTGAGGGAGAAACAATGTTGAATCAACGTTGAAAAAGCCGAGAATTTAGGGTGATATATGGTTGAAAAGTACGTTGATTTGATGGAGAAACAACATTGAATCAACCCCAGGAAAGCAGAGATATTTCGATGAAATTTGGTTTGAGAACTGACGTTGATTCAAAGAAGAAACAACATTGAATCAACATTGAAAAAGCCGAGATTTTGCGGTGATATGTGGTTGAAAAAAATGCGTTGATTTGATGGAGAAACACTGTTGAATCAACTCCAACAAAGCAGAGATATATTGTTGATATTTGGTTAACAAACACAAGTTGATTCAAAGAAGAAACAGCATTGAATCAACATTGAAAAAGCTGAGAATTTGCGGTGATATATGGTTGGAGAGAATACGTTGATTTGATTGAGAAGCACTGTTGAATCAACTCCAGCAAAGCAGAGATATACCGTTGATATTTGGTAAATGAACAGACGTTGATTCAAAGAAAAAACAGCACTGAATTAGCACCCGAAAAGTAAAGAAAAGTTGGTGAAACGTGGTTGATCATAGGTTGAAACAATGTTTATTCACTATCAATAAAGCAAAGAAGTCACAGTGATTTATGGTTGAAAAACAGGTGTGGATTCAATGGTGAAACAATGTTGAATCCATAGCAAAAATACGGATATGTTACGTTGAATGATGTTAGAAAAACAGCAACATTAGAAGGTAGAAACAAAGTTGGATTTTACACAAAACAAACAAAAAAAACATATTAAGTAATGGTGGAACAAGAGAGGTCAATAATATGTACCAACAATGTTGAATCAATGCCAGAGAAGCATAGAAATTACATATAATTCATTTTTTTCAATCTAGTATCATTTAAATTATCTTTCAAATTTTTTTTTCAACATTATAGTTGAACTGGCATAGAATGAGTTACAGATTTTAAGCAGTTAAAATCTGGCGTTGGCATATTATCTCATAAAAAATCTACAAAACAACATTCTTTTTCAGTTCATAAATCCCTGTTGATAATTCATATTCGCTATTGTGTAGTAGATTGCTATCCCTATATATAAAGTGTTCTTATTCAAGGTATAAGTAGAATTTAAAAAAAGCGTTGAAATTCAGATATGTAAATTAAATTAATGAATTGCCAGTGGTTGTGAAAGAAAATGTAATCAGTCCAAAGTTCAGCTGCTGAAGCATCTGTCAGATATGTTGGCTCTAGATGACACTATTCATTTGAGCCTGTAAAAAAAAATAAAATTAATTGTAGTTTAAATAGTGAATATCTTTACTTTTTGAGGCAATTTACAATTATCATGATCCATGGCCCTCCATGGTTGTTTGTTTGTATCTAGTAGAGCAACAAACTATTAATTGATTCTAAACTGTAGATTGCACAGGTATAAATATGCACAATGCGAAACTGATAGTTGGTTTCTGAGTATCTTTTTCATGTAAAAGAAACCACGCTACTTGTCACCTGTTTTGTTTAGATTGCGTACCAAATATTCAATGAAGCCTAAAGAACAAAATTTGTTAACACAATATTTCTAACTTCCCAAAAATTTAAATGCTTGTGATCGGGAGATATTGTTACTTACCATTGTATGGTATTGGAATTTGGATAGAATCAAGCTCACTTCTTCTGGAGCTGGAATTTTGCGCAGCATCTACAATTAAATCAAAACATCCTGTCATTCGATTTTATCTTGGAGGAAATGAGAAACCAGCAATAAAACCTCTGACACCAGAAATGAATATAAGTAGTTACATATTCTCAAACTCATTATTGTTATTGTACAAAAAAATGTTCTGAACAGTGCCGATATATATATTTTGATTATCTACTATCTCACACTTTGGCCAACATTACCCATATCCCAGCTCAAGTGGCATCTGATTTTAGTGATGTGCACCACAAGTGCAGCTATAATTGCTTTAAATTTTACTCAAACCTTAGCCAATTTGATGGCACCGAACTTCAATAGCATTACACAACAGCATCATTTAGAGAACAAAGGAGAAAGTCTTGTCTCAAGGATAGATTTTGGGTTCCTTTGTCTATTTAAATGCCAGTTCATTATCTGTGGCAAAGAAATTATGTAACTATACTGAGTGGTTACACAACAGCTAACAAATTTAGTCAACTTCAACTAAATATTGAATGAAGCTGTCTCTCAATTCTTTTTGGTAAAGTGCAAACTAGATTCAAACTATCAAATAGAGGACAAGGTAATGTCCAAATTTCTACACTGAAAACAGCAATTCCAATCATAGAGTAATGCTTAGACTAAAAAATTGGACATTAGACCATCTGTGATAACAAACTAATGCTGCAACTTCTCAGCAAGTACTACAGTTTTGAACAGAAACATTTTTAGACCCAAAACGCACAAATGCAACCAGTTTTAATAGTTTTCAAGAAAAATAAGCATTTTGAAGCGGTTTTTTCACCTGCTCAGCAATCAATTACAGTTTTTGTTACATAAATTTTACCAACAAGTGATGTTCTATTTTACATACACTATTGAAAGCTTGGATGAGTCAAAATTTACAAAGTTATGTTGTTCGTTAAAAGGAGTCTATTGGTTTGTCGAGTTCGAAAGTCAAGAACAAAAGAACTGCAATCTCAGCAATGATCATTTGCTAAAGTGTTGCAAGTGACAGAAAAAGTGACTACACATTTGTGTTCGACAAAATTTGCTTGAAAGCAAATGTTGTGATGAGACTCCACATGGAAAACTAGTGTAACCACCTAAGCAGAAGAGCTAAGCAAACATTTAAATTCATTAAACAAACAATTGTACACTTATGGTTTGTCCATTTTATGTTGTAAATACTCAACTATGACCAACATAATTTAGCTACCAAAACAACTGCAACATATTTTTTTCATCTAACCGATATGACAACCTGTTTGTTAATGGTAGGTAAAGATAAAATAGTAACACTTATTTATGCCAATAAATTTCAACTGCCCAGCAACAATAGGCTTGCTAGTGTTGTTACTGAAGCAGGCAGTGACCAATTTACTTACTTTGATTTGTTTTAATGGATCAGTAATGGTAGCACTTGAGTATAGCTGGTAGATAGAGGTTCCGGTCGAAAATACTTTTCAATTGAGCATTCCCTAAATGCAAGCAACACTTTCTTCAGATCAGCTATTGTTAAAACACACCAAGTAATAGCAATGCACAAAATGATCTACATAGAAGTTTAAATGAAATTGTGGGCGGGCCTAGGAGATCCAGTAGACTTTGATTGGTTAACGTTGTTACCATGGCTATTGTCCATGTCGAAACAATGCTGTGCTGGGGTGAAATAGCATAAGTATGAAGGTGTCCATAAGTGTTTGTGAGCAATGTGATTAGCTCAATCCTCACTTGTTTCTCCATGGTTTGCAAGCACACAATCAACAAAGTTGTAAAATAGCCAACATCGAATCAACGCTTAACTTGCATGGTACAACTGATGTTGAATGTATTGGTCTGTTTCACAATTCCAACTAAGTTGAGCAAAAAAAGTTGACCGGTTGGCTAATCCTCAAACTTGCTTCGACCTGAACTTTAGTATTGTTCCCACAAACACACTAACCACTATTGTTGCTCAAAAGTTTCAACACAGTACAACTGATCGGTTTGACTGGTTGAAAAACCAAAGTTGAATCCACCCTGAAACCAATTTGGAAAATATGTGGATAGTTCAATTACATTGCAATCTGATCAATCAAACAGCTGATTTTCCAAATCGTTGTTTCTCAGTGGTCTCAACGTAGTACAATCAACAGATTTGAGAGGTCAAAGAACAAACGTTGAATCAATGTTGAAACTAGGTTAAATAATGAGGTTGAGTGTTAAACTAAAACTCACCTTGAACTTTGAAATGGTTTCCCTAAGCACGTATATCACTTGTGGGATCTCTCCATAGTTTCAACGTAGTGAAATTAACCACTTTGATTGATCCGAATGCGAAGGTTCAACCAACGTTGGAACAGCATTGAAACAACGATTGAGAGATGAGGTAGAATGTTGACCCAAAAGTGAATTCAGTTTCACCAAAGACAAAATGTCAAACATTTAGGTTGAACATTAACCATTCCTTAACTTTGTTTTAACCTAAGCTTCAGCATTATGCCCATGAACATCAATTTGATCTTTGTTGTTTCTCCATAGTTTCAACATCATGGAATCAACTAAATCGCTCCGATGAAAAACCAAAGTTGAATCAACGTTGAAACGAAATTGAAAAAAGGTTGTTGATTTCTCATCTAAATTTCAACCCCAACTTTAAACTGCATTCCATGTCCATATAGTTAACCTATGTTGCCTCTTCATAGTTTCAACATAGTACAATCAACAATTTTGAATGGTCTAAAAGCAAACATTGAACCAACGTTGAAACAAAGTTGAAAAGTGGCAATGAAAGTGCAAGCAAAGTTCAACTTCGCTTCAACGTTGAAACAAGGTTGAAAAATGAGGTGGAATGTTCAACGGAAATTCAACTCTAAATCAACGTTGAATTAAGGTAGACGTCGGTCGATTGCCCGCTGGGGCTCCTTCTCCATCATTTGAGTTACATAGGAAACAGCTGAAGTTCAAACAACTATGTATATAATTCATTAAAGAAAAACAAGTCTTCATTTGTGATGTAAGTATTTATATTTTGTTTTAATTGTAATCGATTTAAGCGTGAAGACATTTTCTGAATAAAAAACAAGATTATTCACTATTTAAGATATCAAAAACAAAGTTGTATGTAAGTTTTAATTATGTTTATTCTTATTATTTCAGGACTTCAAAATGAAAAATGTACTCCTTCTTCATCCGAATTTTATAGAAAGCAGCTCTCAAGTTCAAACTACTAGGAATATCATTCATTTTAATTCAAAAGAAAAGACAAGTCTTCATTTCTGATGTAAGTATTTACGTTCTATTATAATAGTAATCAATTCAAGTATATTGAAAAAAAATTGAAACCTTAGTTTTTTTTTATTTTTTTGCTATAAAGCATTATCATTTTTTTTTAGAATAACAACGAACTAGATCAAAGGAAAAGAACTTTCCAACAAAACTTCAACTTGAGTAATAACTGAAGCTACTACTTATATTATATATAAATAATGTGTCGAGTAACAAACAACAGATATGTAGCAAACACTATTTATAATGAAAAAAGAGAAATGCAAAAAACTCGAAATTGTTTTGAAAATACTAAAGACTGCGCTGAATGGATAGATGATAGTTTACTCGTTACTTCATCGTTGTTTTTACAACGAACTTTTCCTGATACCACTGCAATAACTTATGTCGTTGCAACTTATCCGGATAATCACTGTAGTCTTTTGTCATTAAAATTACAAAAAACTATTGCGCAACTTTCCCCATCGGACTTTTTCAAGTTCATTTACAATGAACTCTCTTTTTATGAAAGAGAGGCTTTAATGCTTGATGAAAGTTATCGAAGAAAATCATTTCTTACAAATTGGAGACGAGTAGGTAAACATTGTGGTGAAAACATGGCTGCAGCTGGTTTCTATAACCTTGAAAAAGACAACGCTGTTCGATGTGTTTTTTGCCAAGGGGTATTACTAAACTGGAAGGATGAAGATGAACATCCGATGAAAGAACACGCTAAAAGTTTTCCGTTTTGTCGATTTGTTAGAGGATTTAACACTCACAATCGTCTGTATAGACCTAGGAAACTACTTGCAGATGAAATGAAAAACATCTCAATTGTCAAAAGTTATACGATGGAAGAACAAAAGATCAGAAGAGGAGATTTAACTGCAGAAGTATTACCTCTAGGTATATCAATTGATCGTGCTGATACACCACGTTTTGCTACTGAAACATCTAGAGAAGACAGTTTCAAACAATGGAAGGGTAAAGTCTCCATGAAACTCCTTTCCAATGCAGGTTTCTACTATACTAAGTTCGGGGATAGTGTGAAATGCTTCTTTTGCTCAGGTGAACTTAAAGAATGGAAAGAGAGTGATCTACCATGGGAGGAACACTGTCGATGGTTCCCAGACTGTTATTTTTTACTCGGGAGTAAAGGTGAAGAGTACGTTGAGGATGTTTACATGCGAACGGAAAAAGGCAAAAGGTGTAAGCGACGGGTTGAAAAATATCGAGAAAAATTAAAACAAATAACTCGCAACAATGACACCGAAGAAATGAAACTTATTTGCAAAAAACTAGGATACAGTCAAAACGATATCGAACAAGTTTTAGTGTTAAATGGAAAACCTTTTGAGCGAATAGGTTTTATGATTGAAGCCCTACATATTTTTGAAAATGATTTTACAACTGTTGAGAATTCGTCAACACTGTTAAAAAATGATGCTAAATCAATTGATTCGTTAAAAAAAGATAAAGATCCGCTGTTAAAAAATGATGCTAAATCAATTGATTCGTTAAAAAAAGATAAAGATCAGACTAAGCAAAGCAAACTCGCTCAATGTGTGTCTGAGACGCATGAAAAAAAAGTAATTGCAAATCATATCTCTCTTCCGTGTGGTCATCTCATTTACTGTAGTGAGTGTAAGGAAAAAGCGCTTACTGAATGCTCATCAGAAGTAAAACCTTGCCCAATCGATGGTTGTCAGGTTGAAATTAAAGCATTTATGAAGATCTACATGAGCTAGCATAACAATTAACCTCAAAAAAAAGAAAAAATAATGAATGATTAAATAGATGTTTCAATTTGAAAACGTATCATTCGCGTTTTGTAATTTAACGGAATAACAACAAATATGCTACGTGTTGAAGACTTTGCTCACCAAGAAGCTTCCGATGCTATAGGTCCTAAGACTTTTTTGGCTGAGGTTTCTGATGAAATGTTGAGGATTTATTTTACGGAGGAATGTGTATACTGTGTACTAGGAGGAAGTTTTTACAAGCAAGCAACCAATCTATCGCTACTAAACTGTTACTGTTCACACGTTGATGACAAATGTATCACTTGTAAAAGATATGCTGAAATGGTTGAAGGCGCTACACCTACCAAAAAAGAATTGGGTGATGCTATCGACTGGATTGATAGAAGACAAGTTTTGAAAAATGCTAAAATGGGTTTTTTGGTGCATGATGAATGGATTAATGCTTTTTTGGATCTTTCCACTGATGATTTGAAGTCTCCATTTTTGTTAACAAATTTGAGAGCACGATTAAATCCCTACCTATTACCTACTAGTCAGAGCAAACTGGCTTATCAACGACTAAAGGATAAATTACTTGCGATAGCAGAAGGATATCCATACGCTTACACTCTTGATGAAAAAGAAGACTCAGTCAACCCGATAATAACTATTGATTCGACAAATATATCTGAAGACTCATAAAAGAACTGCTACAAAAAAAGTTGCTTCATTTATCTCTGAACTACAGCAGAAACATGAGTGGAAAAACTCAAGGATTCAAGTCAATTGGTACATTGGCTGATTTTGTTCCTAAGTTCATAAGGACTCATTTTGAACACATTCCTTTAGAGCGCTCGAATCCTCTTTTTGTTCAACTCATCACCGAAGAAGTATTTTATTTTGTGTTAGGATTCAATCTAGTTCGTAAATCAATACAAAGCATGCTTTTGAGCTGTAATTGTATTTCAAGAGCAAATCCTCTCGAATGCTTAAACTGTTCTAGGAGCTTTGATCCAAAAGTATGCTGTCCGCAAGACAAGTTGATAGATTTTGAAGATCTCAAAAAAGCGATCGAACTGGTTGATATAAAGCAGTGTTTGAAAGATGCTGAACTGGGTGATTTGATAGATATTTCGATTTTAAGAGGTTTGACTTCATTTCGCTGGACAGGAACACATGTTCTTTTGTCTCAATCTCGATTGGAACCATACTTACATTTTGGTAACCACTTTGATGAGATTGTTTCACATCTTCAAAATCGGTTGAGAGAGCTGAACAAGCCGCTAGCCTCTTACATATAAATAGAAAAAAACATCAAGAAAGAAAGTATTCAACTTTCAACACTGAAAGCGAAAACATTTAAAAAAATGAGCTGCGTATTTATCTTGCTACTGGCACTAACATTTCCCAATGTTAGTGGAGTATTCTATACCAACGAAATTGATGAATGTATAGCCGGAGTTATGGATAAAAATGATGTCTTGTTTTTTTCACCTTTCAAAAGGACTATACGATATAAAGATGAAAATGGAAAAAACTGTGTGCGACTCTACCCTCCCGACTTATTATATTGTGGTTTTTTCATCCCTCCAAGCGCTTCTTGGATCTGCAAGGAAATAACTTCTACAGATTCTGTGTCTTGTGATACACCAACAAAATACACTCTGAATCAGGAGGAATGCGCAATAGGGGTTAAAAATAATACGGAAGGTCTTACTCAAAATACAAAACTATTTTGGAATGATGAATTATGTGTATTTGAATACAACACCTCACGTTTGATTTGTCCGCCAACAGAAGGGTTTGAGACAACCAACTTTGCATGTGTGGAATGCAATCGTTTGACCAACAGGGAGTCGAAAATAGCTACTATCATCACTAACATCAATGGTATTGAAGGTGTAAATTTGTCATTTTCGAGTTTTGAAAGTTTGAAGTCTGTTCAAAACAAGATTATCATCAGTATCACATGTCAAGGAGATACCAAAGACAAATGCAATCCCAAGGTTATAAATATAGAGCTTTAGTTGAAGCATATTAACCAAAGACCACCGAAATGCAAGACAGTTAACTCTAGATGATGAAAGCATAAACTAGGTTAAAAGTCTCTCTCTCTGAATAAAAAAAATGAGATATTGCATCTATCTCCTATTATTCCCAATCCTAAGCGGTTATTGTCTTGTAACCGAGTTTACACCATTCACTTTATCTCATAGAGCGTCTGGATGTTTTCGGGGAATTCTTAATATGGAAGCGGTTGATTCAGTAACTCGTATTTTAAGAAAAAACTTAAAATATCGTTTGCGTAGACTCACATGTTTCATGGAACCTACTCACCTACGTAGAAGCTGTGACACTCGTGATATGTGGCCTCAACACTACTTTGTTTGCAAAACCGATGAAGCTTTAAATTACATTCGTTTATACGATGAAGGATTACTAACTACGACTCGAAGAACAACTCCAACAACAACCACTACAACTCCACATACAACGACAACAATCACCACAACTCCACAGACAACGACGACAACAACCCCGACGACAACCACTACAAACAAGCCAGTAGTTCCGGCTTTATCACCGTCAATTCCATCTCTTCCACAAGCTCTGGGTTTAGTCGATTTAATTTTGGAACAACCAAGCCCTACAAACTCTACTATATACAATTCTGATTGTGTGTGTGATAGATACATCATATGCGAAAACAATTCAGTATCAATTACAAATTCAACACCATCGATTTATAGAGTTTTTATTTATAATGATTTGGAGGGTTTTTCAAAACTTTCTCTGTCTATATCGGAAAATAGTAAACTTAAGCTTGAAGAAAATCTTCTCATCATCATTGAACCTGAATGTGATGATATTTCTTGTAAAGTCATCAAATACTTTACAAATTAAAAAGTTTTTATAGACTTTAACTCTATATATTCAACTTATTACACTCTATTATGATATCTATTTTATCACATTCTCCTTTTTTTGTAAATTTGTACAATTAGATGAAATTTGACCATTTAGAGAATGATTTCTTTTTGCAAAAAAATTTATGAAAATTGAATGAAATGAAAAAAAGACTATGTATTAATTGTTATTACTTAGTATTTACTGACTCTAGCTATATTATATGAGATTTTCCCTACTTATTACATAATAAATGTATATATTCACATATTCTTTCATTTTTAATCACTGTATTTATTCAATGTAGATATATCTCCTCTCTCTCAAGATATCATATGAGTCGGAATTACAGAAAATTATCAAACCTTAAATGTCTTACATTCAAAATCTAGATACCCTATGAGTTATAATTATGTATACAGTTACTCCCTACTTATTATGTAATCAGGTATATAATCATATAATTTTCATTTTTTGATCAATATATTTGTTCAATGTAGATATACCTCCTCTCTCTGTGTAGATATAAATATAGCCATAAATATGTACATAACTAACCATATATACATGAATGTATAGAAAACTAAAAAATCTCTCTCCTCTCTCATCTCCCATCTCTCCTCTCTCCTCTCTCCTCTCCCCTCTCTCTCAAGATACCATATGAGTTCGAGTTATGTAAAAAAGTTATCAAAACTTGAATGCCATACATTCAAAATCTATATGCCATATAAGTTCAAATTAAGTAAAAAACTAATCAAAACTCAAATGCCACTCAAATGCCACTCAAATGCCACTCAAGTACCCCTCAAGTAAAATACAATATAAACTCGGCGAATTCATCCAACGCCGTAACCCATTGTCTCAACTCCAAGGTCCAATCCACAAAAAAACACTTGGTAGGGAGATCTGCTCATATATTACTACTACTAACTTCCCTTGTCAAGACGGAAACTGGTTTATTTTTGGAGTTACCCTCTCAACAAAACTTTTTAAGTTTTTAGGCAGTTACTATAGTGACAGAACATAACATTTAGATGAGACAAGCTGCGCAATTTGATGATATATGTACATTTAACTTGGGAGTTGTCCTCTCTGTATAATGTAAAACATCAATACACACAAACAACACTGTTCTGCTCATATATTACTACTGTTCATTCATTACTTTTTGCGGAATGTTAGTCGATGTGACTGAATTGAAGTTTTTTCCAAGATTGATTATGATCAACGTAACAATCAATAAAAACTGGTATTGCTTTGAGTTTTAATGGAACAGCGTGTTGCGGTGTGAAACCATTGTATGCGGCATTATTGGCTGTAAGACATGCACACATGGCTTTGATTGAAAAAAGTTTTAGTGAGTTGCGACAAACGATTCAAAAGTTAAAGAGCAATGTAAGTCTTTTGTTTGGAGTTGTCTTCTCCGAGGTGGCAGGCAACTCTCTAAATGGTCTGTCATAGTACCCATGCACTTGGCAACATTCCAAGTAAGTTACTCAATGCTAATGCCCTATTCGTTTGAGCAGACTATGACGTTGTGTCATGACGCAGCTCACTTCATAACGTCCTTGATCAAACTGCAGTTCACTCAACAACGTTGTGTCATGTCATAACGTCGTAATAGGCCCCTCCTGTGGGAAAACATGCCATATCTACTTGTATATCCACAGTTTAGATTGGAATTTCTTCCAGCAGACTATGACGTTGTGTCATGACGCGACGTTGTTGATCAAACTGCAGTTCACTCAACAACGTCGTGTCATGACATAACGTCCTAATAGGCCCCTCCTGTGAGAAAACACGCCATATCTACTTGTAATTTCAACAGTTTAAATTGGAATTTCTTCCAGCAAAAAAGTTCAAATTTTCTGAAAATCATTAAAAATTGCCTCTCCTTGAAAAACTTGTAAACTTACTATTGAAAACTGTTGATGCCTGTGTACATATACCATAGCTGCACACCCCCATATAAAAATCATGCAGTTTTGATGAAAAGTGACAGAGCTATTTATCATTTATTGAACAAAAATAGCTGTTGAAGAGGCTTGCGGAAAGTGGAATAGCTGCGACACCGTGACTTTCCTAACTCGAGAAAAATACTTTCATAAAATTTCAGATGTGTCCCTACGTAACCAACTATTTTTTAGAGAGTTCCGATCAGCGAATCTGTAGTTATAGAAGAAGAAATCTCGCGAAAGAAAAATAATAATAATAATAATAACTAGAAAAGATTATTTTTTCTGTAGAAAAATTAAAAGCCATACAGATGCTCAGTCTGACAAAAAAAAAAGATCCATTTTCGACTTACGGTTCGAAAGTTATGGAGAAAAATGCATTTTTTGAGGAGTTATCCTCTCGGTATCTGATGGAAAACGCAGCTATTAATGAAATTACATGATGCAAAACAATTTGGCCGCTTTCCAAGTAAGCAGCTCATGGTTTGAATGATTATGAACGCATCCAGTTGTTTTTACACGACTAACTTCCATTGTCAAGACCGAAACTGGTTTATTTTAGGAGTTACCCTCTCAACAAAACTTTCAAAGTTTCAGGCAGTTACTATAGTGACAGAACATAATCTTTTGAAGAGAGAAGCTGCGCAATTTGATGATATATTTACATGCAACCTAAGAGTTGTCCTCTCTGTAGAATGTTTAACATTCAAAAACATAAACAACCCTGTTCTGCTCATATATTACTACTGTTCATTATTTTTTCGAAATGTTAGTCAATGTGACGTAATCAATGTGTCTTCCAAGATCGGTTATGATCAACGTAAGAACCAATAAAAACTGGTATTTCTTTGAGTTTAAATGGAAGAGCGTGTTGTTGTGTGAAACCATTGTATGCGGCATTATTGGCTGTAAAACATGCACACATGGCTTTGATTAAAAAAAGTTTTAGTGACTTGCGACAAACGGTTCAAAAGTTAAAGAGCAATATAAGTGTTTTGTTCGGAGTTATCTTCTCCGAGATGGCAGGCAATTCTCTAAATGGTATGTCAAAGTACTCATGCACTTGGCAACATTCCAAGTAGGTTACTCAATGCTCATGGCTCTATTCGTTTGAGCAGACTATGACGTTGTGTCATTACACTGCTCACTTCACAACGACGTTGATCAAACTGCTGCTTGCTTAAAGACGTCGTGTCATGACTTAAAGTCCTAATAGGCCTCTCCTGTGAGAAAACCTGCCATATCTACTTGTATTCCAACAGTTCATATTGGAATTTCTTCCAGCAGACTATGACGGTGTGTCATGACGCAACGTCCTTGATCAAACTGCAGTTCACTCAACAACGTTGTGTCATGACATAACGTCCTAATAGGCCCCTCCTGTGAGAAAACACGCCATATCTACCTGTAATTTCAACAGTTTAAATTGGAATTTCTTCCAGCAAAAAAGTTCAAATTTTCTCAAAATCATTAAAAATTGCCTCTCCTTGAAAAACTTGTAAACTTACTATTGAAAACTGTTGATGCCTGTGTACATATACCATAGCTGCACACCCCCATATAAAAATCGTGCAGTTTTGATGAAAAGTGACAGAGCTATTTATCATTTATTGAACAAAAATAGCTGTTGAAGAGGCTTGCGGAAAGTGGAATAGCTGCGACACCGTGACTTTCCTAACTCGAGAAAAATACTTTCATAAAACTTCAGATGTGTCCCTACGTAACCAACTATTTTTTAGAGAGTTCCGATCAGCGAATCTGTAGTTATAGAAGAAGAAATCTCGCGAAAGAAAAATAATAATAATAATAATAACTAGAAAAGATTATTTTTTCTGTAGAAAAATTAAAAGCCATACAGATGCTCAGTCTGACAAAAAAAAATGATCCATTTTCGACTTACGGTTCGAAAGTTATGGAGAAAAATGCATTTTTTGAGGAGTTATCCTCTCGGTATCTGATGGAAAACGCAGCTATTAATGAAATTACATGATGCAAAACAATTTGGCCGCTTTCCAAGTAAGCAGCTCATGGTTTGAATGATTATGAACGCATCCAGTTGTTTTTACACGACTAACTTCCATTGTCAAGACCGAAACTGGTTTATTTTAGGAGTTACCCTCTCAACAAAACTTTCGAAGTTTCAGGCAGTTACTATAGTGACAGAACATAATCTTTTGAAGAAAGAAGCTGCGCAATTTGATGATATATTTACATGCAACCTAAGAGTTGTCCTCTCTGTAGAATGTTTAACATTCAAAAACATAAACAACCCTGTTCTGCTCATATATTACTACTGTTCATTATTTTTTCGAAATGTTAGTCAATGTGACGTAATCAATGTGTCTTCCAAGATCGGTTATGATCAACGTAAGAACCAATAAAAACTGGTTTTTCTTTGAGTTTAAATGGAAGAGCGTGTTGTTGTGTGAAACCATTGTATGCGGCATTATTGGCTGTAAAACATGCACACATGGCTTTGATTAAAAAAAGTTTTAGTGACTTGCGACAAACGGTTCAAAAGTTAAAGAGCAATATAAGTGTTTTGTTCGGAGTTATCTTCTCCGAGATGGCAGGCAATTCTCTAAATGGTATGTCAAAGTACTCATGCACTTGGCAACATTCCAAGTAGGTTACTCAATGCTCATGGCTCTATTCGTTTGAGCAGACTATGACGTTGTGTCATTACACTGCTCACTTCACAACGACGTTGATCAAACTGCTGCTTGCTTAAAGACGTCGTGTCATGACTTAAAGTCCTAATAGGCCTCTCCTGTGAGAAAACCTGCCATATCTACTTGTATTCCAACAGTTCATATTGGAATTTCTTCCAGCAGACTATGACGGTGTGTCATGACGCAACGTCCTTGATCAAACTGCAGTTCACTCAACAACGTTGTGTCATGACATAACGTCCTAATAGGCCCCTCCTGTGAGAAAACACGCCATATCTACCTGTAATTTCAACAGTTTAAATTGGAATTTCTTCCAGCAAAAAAGTTCAAATTTTCTCAAAATCATTAAAAATTGCCTCTCCTTGAAAAACTTGTAAACTTACTATTGAAAACTGTTGATGCCTGTGTACATATACCATAGCTGCACACCCCCATATAAAAATCGTGCAGTTTTGATGAAAAGTGACAGAGCTATTTAGCATTTATTGAACAAAAATAGCTGTTGAAGAGGCTTGCGGAAAGTGGAATAGCTGTGACACCGTTACTTTCTTAACTCGAGAAAAATACTTTCATAAAATTTCAGATGTGTCCCTACGTAACCAACTATTTTTTAGAAAGTTCCGATAAGCGAATCTGTAGTTATAGAAGAAGAAAGTTCGCGAAAGAAAAATAATAATAATAATAATAATAATAATAATAACTAGACTAAAATGTTTTCTCTGTAGAGAAAATAAAAGCCATACAGATGCACGGTTCAACGAAAAAAAAATTGTTAATATTCGACTTACAGTTTAAAAGTTATGGAGAAAAATGCATATTTTAAGGAGTTATCCTCTCGGTATCTGATTGAAAACGCAGCTATTAATGAAATTACATGATGCAAAGTAATTTGGCAGCTTTCCAAGTAAGCAGCTCATGGTTTGAATGATTATGAACGCATCAAGTTGTCTTTATACGACTAACTTCCCTTGTCAAGACGGAAACTGGTTTATTTTAGGAGTTACCCTCTCAACAAAACTTTAAAGTTTTTAGGCAATTACTATAGTCACAGAACATAACATTTAGATGAGACAAGCTGCGCAATTTGATGATATATGTACATATAACTTAAAAGTTGTTCTCTCTGTATAATGTTTAACATCCAAAAACATAAGCAACCCAGTTCTGCTCATATATTACTACTGTTCATTTTTTTTCGGAATGTTAGTCAATGTGACTGAGTCAATGTGTCTTCCAAGATCGGTTATGAACAACGTAAAAACCAATAAAAACTGGTACTGCTTTGCGTTTTCATGGAAGAGCGTGTAGTGGTGTGAAATCATTGTATGCGGCATTATTGGCTGTAAAACATGCACACATGGCTTTGATTAAAAAAAGTTTTAGTGACTTGCGACAAACGGTTCAAAAGTTAAAGAGCAACATAAGTGTTTCGTTCGGAGTTGTCTTCTCCGAGGTGGCAGGCAACTCTCTAAATGGTCTGTCAAAGTACACATGCACTTGGCAACATTCCAAGTAAGTTACTCAATGCTAATGCCTCTATTCGTTTGAGCAGACTATGACGTTGTGTCATCTGCAGCTCAGTTGATAACGTTGTTGATCAAACTGCTGCTTGCTTAAAGACGTCGTGTCATGACTTAAAGTCCTAATAGGCCTCTCCTGTGAGAAAACTTGCCATGTCTACTTGTATTCCAACAGTTTATATTGGAATTTCTTCCAGCAGACTATGACGTTGTGTCATGACGCGATGTTGTTGATCAAACTGCAGTTCACTCAACAACGTCGTGTCATGACATAACGTCGTAATAGGCCCCTGCTGTGGGAAAACACGCCATATCTACTTGTAATTTCAACAGTTTAAATTGGAATTTCTTCCAGCAAAAAAGTTCAAATTTTCTGAAAATCATTAAAAATTGCCTCTCCTTGAAAAACTTGTAAACTTACGACTGAAAACTGTTGATGCCTGTGTACATCTACCATAGCTGCACACCCCCATATAAAAATCATGCAGTTTTGATGAAAAGTGACAGAGCTATTTAGCATTTATTGAACAAAAATAGCTGTTGAAGAGACTTGCGGAAAGTGGAATAGCTGTGACACCGTGACTTTCTTAACTCGAGAAAAATACTTTCATAAAATTTCAGATGTGTCCCTACGTAACCAACTATTTTTTAGAGAGTTCCAATCAGCGAATCTGTAGTTATAGAAGAAGAAAGTTTGCGAAAGAAAAATAATAATAATAATAATAATAAAACCTACTAAAACAATAGCCATACAGATTATATCTGTATGGCTAATAATAATAATAATAATAATAATAATAATAATAATAATAATAATAATAACTAGACTAAAATGTTTTCTCTGTAGAGAAAATAAAAGCCATACAGATGCACGGTTCAACGAAAAAAAAATTGTTCAAATTCTACTTACGGTTCAAAAGTTATGGAGCAAAATGCATTTTTTGAGCAGTTATCCTCTCGGTAACTGATTGAAAACGCAGCTATTAATGAAATTACATGATGCAAAGTATTTTGGCAGCTTTCCAAGTAAGCAGCTCATAGTTTGAATGATTATGAACGCATCCAGTTGTTTTTACACTACTAACTTCACTTGGCAAGATGGAAACTGGTTTATTTTGGGAGTTACCCTCTCAACAAAACTTGTAAAGTTTTCAGGCAGTTACTATAGTGACAGAACATAACATTTAGATGAGACAAGCTGCTCAATTTGATGATATCTGTACATACAACTTAGGAGTTGTCCTCTCTGTATAATGTTTAACATCAATACACACAAACAACACAGTTCTGCTCATATATTACTACTGTTCATTATTTTTTCGGAATGTTAGTCAATGTGACTGAATCAATGTGTCTTCCAAAATCGGTTATGATCAACGTAAGAACCAATAAAAACTGGTATTTCTTTGAGTTTAAATGGAAGAGCGTGTTGTGGTGTGAAACCATTGTATGCGGCATTATTGGCTGTAAAACATGCACACATGGCTTTGATTAAAAAAAGTTTTAGTGGCTTGCGACAAACGGTTCAAAAGTTAAAGAGCAATTTAAGTGTTTTGTTTGGAGTTATCTTCTCCGAGATGGCAGGCAACTCTCTAAATGGTATGTCAAAGTACTCATGCACTTGGCAACATTCCAAGTAGGTTACTCAATGCTCATGGCTCTATTCGTTTGAGCAGACTATGACGTTGTGTCATTACACAGCTCACTTCACAACGACGTTGATCAAACTGCTGCTTGCTTAAAGACGTCGTGTCATGACTTAAAGTCCTAATAGGCCTCTCCTGTGAGAAAACCTGCCATATCTACTTGTATTCCAACAGTTTATATTGGAATTTCTTCCAGCAGACTATGACGTTGTGTCATGACGCAACGTCCTTGATCAAACTGCAGTTCACTCAACAACGTTGTGTCATGACATAACGTCGTAATAGGCCCCTCCTGTGGGAAAACATGCCATATCTACTTGTATTTCAACAGTTTAGATTGGAATTTCTTCCAGCAAAAAAGTTCAAAATTTCTGAAAATCATTAAAAATTGCTTCTCCTAGAAAAACTTGTAAACTTACTATTGAAAACTTTTGATGCCTGTGTACATCTACCATAGCTGCACACCCCCATATAAAAATCATGCAGTTTTGATGGAAAGTGACAGAGCTATTTAGCATTTATTGAACAAAAATGGCTGTTGAAGAGGCTTGCGGAAAGTGGAATAGCTGTGACACCGTGACTTTTTCAACTAAAAAAAAAACACTTTCATAAAAGCTCAGATGTGTCCCTACGTAACCAACTAATTTTTAGAGTGTTTTTATCAGCGAATCTGTAGTTTTAGAAGCAGAAAGTTCGGCGAAAGAAAAATAATAATAATAACTAGAAAAGATTATTTTTTCTGTAGAAAAATTAAAAGCCATACAGATGCTCAGTCTGACGAAAAAAAAATGATCCATTTTCGACTTACGGTTCGAAAGTTATGGAGAAAAATGCGATTTTTGAGGAGTTATCCTCTCGGTATCTGATGGAAAACGCAGCTATTAATTAAATTACATGATGCAAAACAATTTGGCAGCTTTCCAAGTAAACAGCTCATGGTTTGAATGATTATGAACGCATCCAGTTGTTTTTACACGACTAACTTCCCTTGTCAAGACGGAAACTGGTTTATTTTAGGAGTTACCCTCTCAACAAAACTTTCAAAGTTTCAGGCAGTTACTATAGTGACAGAACATAATATTTTGATGAGAGAAGCTGCGCAATTTGATGATATATTTACATGCAACCTAAGAGTTGTCCTCTCTGTAGAATGTTTAACATTCAAAAACATAAACAACCCTGTTCTGCTCATATATTACTACTGTTCATTATTTTTTCGGAATGTTAGTCAATGTGACTTAATCAATGTGTCTTCCAAGATCGGTTATGATCAAGGTAAGAACCAATAAAAACTGGTATTTCTTTGAGTTTAAATGGAAGAGCGTGTTGTGGTGTGAAACCATTGTATGCGGCATTATTGGCTGTAAAACATGCACACATGGCTTTGATTAAAAAAAGTTTTAGTGACTTGCGACAAATGGTTCAAAAGTTAAAGAGCAATATAAGTGTTTTGTTCGGAGTTATCTTCTCCGAGATGGCAGGCAACTCTCTAAATGGTATGTCAAAGTACTCATGCACTTGGCAACATTCCAAGTAGGTTACTCAATGCTCATGGCTCTATTCGTTTGAGCAGACTATGACGTTGTGTCATTACACAGCTCACTTCACAACGACGTTGATCAAACTGCTGCTTGCTTAAAGACGTCGTGTCATGACTTAAAGTCCTAATAGGCCTCTCCTGTGAGAAAACATGCCATATCTACTTGTATTCCAACAGTTTATATTGGAATTTCTTCCAGCAGACTATGACGGTGTGTCATGACGCAACGTCCTTGATCAAACTGCAGTTCACTCAACAACGTTGTGTCATGACATAACGTCCTAATAGGCCCCTCCTGTGAGAAAACACGCCATATCTACCTGTAATTTCAACAGTTTAAATTGGAATTTCTTCCAGCAAAAAAGTTCAAATTTTCTCAAAATCATTAAAAACTGCCTCTCCTTGAAAAACTTGTAAACTTACTATTGAAAACTGTTGATGCCTGTGTACATATACCATAGCTGCACACCCCCATATAAAAATCATGCAGTTTTGATGAAAAGTGACAGAGCTATTTAGCATTTATTGAACAAAAATAGCTGTTGAAGAGGCTTGCGGAAAGTGGAATAGCTGTGACACCATTACTTTCTTAACTCGAGAAAAATACTTTCGTAAAATTTCAGATGTGTCCCTACGTAACCAACTATTTTTTAGAGAGTTCCGATCAGCGAATCTGTAGTTATAGAAGAAGAAAGTTCGCGAAAGAAAAATAATAATAATAATAATAAAACCTACTAAAACAATAGCCATACAGATTATATCTGTATGGCTAACTAGAAAAGATTATTTTTTCTGTAGAAAAATTAAAAGCCATACAGATGCTCAGTCTGACGAAAAAAAAATGATCCATTTTCGACTAACGGTTCAAAAGTTATGGAGAAAAATGCATATTTTAAGGAGTTATCCTCTAGGTATCTGATTTAAAACGCAGCTATTAAAGAAATTACATGATTCAAAGAAACTTGGCAGCTTTCCAAATAAGCAGCTCATGGTTTGAGTACTTATGATTGCATCAAGTTGTCTTTAGGCGACTAACTTCCCTTGTCAAGACGAAAACTGGTTTATTTTAGGAGTTACCCTCTCAACAAATCTTTCAAAGCTTTTAGGCAATTACTGTAGTGACAGAATATAACATTTAGATCAGACAAGCTCCGCAATTTGATGATATATGTACATTTAACTTGGGAGTTGTCCTCTCTGTATAATGTAAAACACAAACAACACTGTTCTGCTCATATATTACTACTGTTCATTCATTACTTTTTGCGGAATTTTAGTCGATGTGACTGAATTGAAGTTTTTTCCAAGATTGGTTATGATCAACGTAACAATCAATAAAAACTGGTATTGCTTTGAGTTTTAATGGAACAGCGTGTTGCGGTGTGAAACCATTGTATGCGGCATTATTGGCTGTAAGACATTCACACATGGCTTTGATTGAAAAAAGTTTTAGTGAGTTGCGACAAACGATTCAAAAGTTAAAGAGCAATGTAAGTCTTTTGTTTGGAGTTGTCTTCTCCGAGGTGGCAGGCAACTCTCTAAATGGTCTGTCATAGTACCCATGCATTTGGCAACATTCCAAGTAAGTTACTCAATGCTAATGCCCTATTCGTTTGAGCAGACTATGACGTTGTGTCATGACGCAGCTCACTTCATAACGTCCTTGATCAAACTGCAGTTCACTCAACAACGTCGTGTCATGACATAACGTCGTAATAGGCCCCTCCTGTGGGAAAATATGCCATATCTACTTGTATATCCACAGTTTAGATTGGAATTTCTTCCAGCAGACTATGACGTTGTGTCATGACGCGACGTTGTTGATCAAACTGCAGTTCACTCAACAACGTCGTGTCATGACATAACGTCCTAATAGGCCCCTCCTGTGAGAAAACACGCCATATCTACTTGTATTTCCACAGTTTAGATTGGAATTTCTTCCAGCAAAAAAGTTCAAATTTTCTCAAAATCATTAAAAATTGCCTCTCCTTGAAAAACTTGTAAACTAACTATTGAAAACTTTTGATGCCTGTGTACATCTACCATAGCTGCACACCCTCGTATAAAAATCATGCAGTTTGGATGAACAATGACAGAGCTATTTAGCATTTATTGAACAAAAACGGCTGTTGAAGAGGCTTGCGGAAAGTGGAATAGCTGTGACATGGTGACTTTTGCAACTTGAAAAAAAATATTTCGTTAATCTCGAGATGTGCACCTACGTAACCAACTAATATTTAGAGAGTTCTGATCAGCGAATCTGTAGTTATAGAAGAAGAAACTTCGCGAAAGAAAAATAATAATAACTAGAAAAGATTATTTTTTCTGTAGAAAAATTAAAAGCCATACAGATGCTCAGTCTGACGAAAAAAAAATGATCCATTTTCGACTTACGGTTCGAAAGTTATGGAGAAAACTGCAATTTTTGAGGAGTTATCCTCTCGGTATCTGATGGAAAACGCAGCTATTAATGAAATTACATGATGCAAAACAATTTGGCAGCTTTCCAAGTAAACAGCTCATGGTTTGAATGATTATGAACGCATCCAGTTGTTTTTACACGACTAACTTCCCTTGTCAAGACGGAAACTGGTTTATTTTAGGAGTTACCCTCTCAACAAAACTTTCAAAGTCTCAGACAGTTACGATAGTGACAGAACATAATATTTTGATGAGAGAAGCTGCGCAATTTGATGATATATTTACATGCAACCTAAGAGTTGTCCTCTCTGTAGAATGTTTAACATTCAAAAACATAAACAACCCTGTTCTGCTCATATATTACTACTGTTCATTATTTTTTCGGAATGTTAGTCAATGTGACTTAATCAATGTGTCTTCCAAGATTGGTTATGATCAACGTAAGAACCAATAAAAACTGGTATTGCTTTGAGTTTTAATGGAAAAGCGTGTTGTGGTGTGAAACCATTGTATATGGCATTATTGGCTGTAAAACATGCACACATGGCTTTGATTGAAAAAAGTTTTAGTGACTTGCGACAAACGGTTCAAAAGTTAAAGAGCAATATAAGTGTTTTGTTCGGAGTTGTTTTCTCTGAGGTGGCAGGCAACTCTCTAAATGGTCTGTCAAAGTACACATGCACCTGGCAACATTCCAAGTAAGTTACTCAATGCTAATGCCTCTATTCGTTTGAGCAGACTATGACGTTGTGTCATTACGCAGCTCAGTTCACAACGTTGTTGATCAAACTGCTGCTTGCTTAAAGACGTCGTGTCATGACTTAAAGTCCTAATAGGCCTCTCCTGTGAGAAAACCTGCCATATCTACTTGTATTCCAACAGTTTATATTGGAATTTCTTCCAGCAGACTATGACGTTGTGTCATGACGCAACGTCCTTGATCAAACTGCAGTTCACTCAACAACGTCGTGTCATGACATAACGTCCTAATAGGCCCCTCCTGTGGGAAAACATGCCATATCTACTTGTATTTCAACAGTTTAGATTGGAATTTCTTCCAGCAAAAAAGTTCAAATTTTCTGAAAATCATTAAAAATTGCTTCTCCTCAAAAAACTTGTATACTTACTATTGAAATCTTTTAATTCCTGTGTACATCTACCATAGCTGCACACCCTCATATAAAATTCATGCAGTTTTGATGAAAAGTGACAGAGCTATTTAGCATTTATTGAACAAAAATGGCTGTTGAAGAGGCTTGCGGAAAGTGGAATAGCTGTGACACCGTGACTTTTTTGACTAAAAAAAAATACTTTCATAAAAGCTCAGATGTGTCCCTACGTAACCAACTAATATTTAGAGAGTGCTGATCAGCGAATCTGTAGTTTTAGAAGCAGAAAGTTCGGCGAAAGAAAAAAAATAATAATAATAACTAGAAAAGATTATTTTTTCTGTAGAAAAATTAAAAGCCATACAGATGCTCAGTCTGACGAAAAAAAAATGATCCATTTTCGACTTACGGTTCGAAAGTTATGGAGAAAAATGCGATTTTTGAGGAGTTATTCTCTCGGTATCTGATGGAAAACGCAGCTATTAATGAAATTACATGATGCAAAACAATTTGGCAGCTTTCCAAGTAAACAGCTCATGGTTTGCATGATTATAAACGCATCCAGTTGTTTTTACACGACTAACTTCCCTTGTCAAGACGGAAACTGGTTTATTTTAGGAGTTACCCTCTCAACAAAACTTTCAAAGTTTCAGGCAGTTACTATAGTGACAGAACATAATATTTTGATGAGAGAAGCTGCGCAATTTGATGATATATTTACATGCAACCTAAGAGTTGTCCTCTCTGTAGAATGTTTAACATTCAAAAACATAAACAACCCTGTTCTGCTCATATATTACTACTGTTCATTATTTTTTCGGAATGTTAGTCAATGTGACTTAATCAATGTGTCTTCCAAGATCGGTTATGATCAACGTAAGAACCAATAAAAACTGGTATTTCTTTGAGTTTAAATGGAAGAGCGTGTTGTGGTGTGAAACCATTGTATGCGGCATTATTGGCTGTAAAACATGCACACATGGCTTTGATTAAAAAAAGTTTTAGTGACTTGCGACAAACGGTTCAAAAGTTAAAGAGCAATCTAAGTGTTTTGTTCGGAGTTATCTTCTCCGAGATGGCAGGCAACTCTCTAAATGGTATGTCAAAGTACTCATGCACTTGGCAACATTCCAAGTAGGTTACTCAATGTTCATGGCTCTATTCGTTTGAGCAGACTATGACGTTGTGTCATGACGCAGCTCACTTCATAAGTTCTTTGCTCAAACTGCAGTTCACTCAACAACGTTGTGTCATGACATAACGTCCTAATAGGCCCCTCCTGTGAGAAAACCTGCCATATCTACTTGTATTCCAACAGTTTATATTGGAATTTCTTACAGCAGACTATGACATTGTGTCATGACGCGACGTTGTTGATCAAACTGCAGTTCACTCAACAACGTCGTGTCATGGCATAACGTCCTAATAGGCCCCTCCTGTGAGAAAACACGCCATATCTGCTTGTATTTCCACAGTTTAGATTGGAATTTCTTCCAGCAAAAAAGTTCAAATTTTCTCAAAATCATTAAAAATTGCCTCTCCTTGAAAAACTTGTAAACTTACTATGGAAAACTGTTGATGCCTGTGTACATATACCATAGCTGCACACCCCCATATAAAAATCATGCAGTTTTGATGAAAAGTGACAGAGCTATTTAGCATTTATTGAACAAAAATAGCTGTTGAAGAGGCTTGCGGAAAGTGGAATAGCTGTGACACCGTTACTTTCTTAACTCGAGAAAAATACTTTCATAAAATTTCAGATGTGTCCCTACGTAACCAACTATTTTTTAGAGAGTCCTGATCAGCGAATCTGTAGTTATAGAAGAAGAAAGTTCGCGAAAGAAAAATAATAATAATAATAATAACTAGAAAAGATTATTTTTTCTGTAGAAAAATTAAAAGCCATACAGATGCTCAGTCTGACGAAAAAAAAATGATCCATTTTTGACTTACGGTTCGAAAGTTATGGAGAAAAATGCGATTTTTGAGGAGTTATTCTCTCGGTATCTGATAGAAAACACAGCTATTAATGAAATTACATGATGCAAAACAATTTGGCAGCTTTCCAAGTAAACAGCTCATGGTTTGAATGATTATGAACGCATCCAGTTGTTTTTACACGACTAACTTCCCTTGTCAAGACGGAAACTGGTTTATTTTAGGAGTTACCCTCTCAACAAAACTTTCAAAGTTTCAGGCAGTTACTATAGTGACAGAACATAATATTTTGATGAGAGAAGCTGCGCAATTTGATGATATATTTACATGCAACCTAAGAGTTGTCCTCTCTGTAGAATGTTTAACATTCAAAAACATAAACAACCCTGTTCTGCTCATATATTACTACTGTTCATTATTTTTTCGGAATGTTAGTCAATGTGACTTAATCAATGTGTCTTCCAAGATCGGTTATGATCAACGTAAGAACCAATAAAAACTGGTATTTCTTTGAGTTTAAATGGAAGAGCGTGTTGTGGTGTGAAACCATTGTATGCGGCATTATTGGCTGTAAAACATGCACACATGGCTTTGATTAAAAAAAGTTTTAGTGACTTGCAACAAACGGTTCAAAAGTTAAAGAGCAATATAAGTGTTTTGTTCGGAGTTATCTTCTCCGAGATGGCAGGCAACTCTCTAAATGGTATGTCAAAGTACTCATGCACTTGGCAACATTCCAAGTAGGTTACTCAATGATCATGGCTCTATTTGTTTGAGCAGACTATGACGTTGTGTCATTACACAGCTCACTTCACAACGACGTTGATCAAACTGCTGCTTGCTTGAAGACGTCGTGTCATGACTTAAAGTCCTAATAGGCCTCTCCTGTGAGAAAACCTGCCATATCTACTTGTATTCCAACAGTTTATATTGGAATTTCTTACAGCAGACTATGACGTTGTGTCATGACGCGACGTTGTTGATCAAACTGCAGTTCACTCAACAACGTCGTGTCATGACATAACGTCCTAATAGGCCCCTCCTGTGGGAAAACACGCCATATCTGCTTGTATTTCCACAGTTTAGATTGGAATTTCTTCCAGCAAAAAAGTTCAAATTTTCTGAAAATCATTAAAAATTGCCTCTCCTTGAAAAACTTGTAAACTTACTATTGAAAACTTTTGATGCCTGTGTACATCTACCATAGCCGCACACCCTCACATAAAAATCATGCAGTTTTGATGAAAAGTGACAGAGCTATTTAGCATTTATTGAACAAAAATGGCTGTTGAAGAGGCTTGCGGAAAGTGGAATAGCTGTGACACCGTGACTTTCTTAACTCGAGAAAAATACTTTCATAAAATTTCAGATGTGTCCCTACGTAACCAACTATTTTTTAGAGAGTTCCGATCAGCGAATCTGTAGTTATAGAAGAAGAAAGTTCGCGAAAGAAAAATAATAATAATAATAATAATAATAATAACTAGACTAAAATGTTTTCTCTGTAGAGAAAATAAAAGCCATACAGATGCACAGTTAAACGAAAAAAAATGGTTCAAATTCGACTTACGGTTCGAAAGTTATGGAGCAAAATGCATTTTTTGGGGAGTTATCCTCTCGGTATCTGATTGAAAACGCAGCTATCAATGAAATTTAATGATGCAAAGTACTTTGGCAGCTTTCCAGGTAAGCAGCTCATGATTTGAATGATTATGAACGCATCAGGTTGTTTTTACACAACTAACTTCCCTTGTCAAGACGGAAACAGGCTTATTTTCGGAGTTACCCTCTCAACAAAACTTTTAAAGTTTTTAAGCAGTCACTATTGTGACAGAACATAACATTAAGATGAGACAAGCTACGCAATTTGATGATATAGGTAAATATAACTTAGGAGTTGTCCTCTCTGTATAATGTTTAGCATTAACACACACAAACAACACAGTTCTGCTCATATATTACTACTGTTCATTCATCATGTTTTGCGGAATGTTAGTCGATGTGACTGAATTGAAGTGTCTTCCATGATCGGTTATGCTCAACGTTATAACCAACAAAAACTGGTATTTCTTTGAGTTTTAACGGAAGAAAGTGTTGTAGTGTGAAATCACGTTATGTCGCAATATTGGCTCTAAAACATGCACACATGGCTTTGATTAAAAGAAGTTTTAGTGACTTGCGACAAACGATTCAAAAGTTAAATAGCAATATAAGGGTTTTACTTGGAGTTATCTTCTCCGAGATGGCAGGCAACTCTCTAAATGGTCTGTCAAAGTACACATGCACTTGGCAACATTCCAAGTAAGTTACTCAATGCAAATGTCTCTATTCGTTTGAGCAGACTATGACGTTGTGTCATTACGCAGCTCAGTTCACAACGTTGTTGATCAAACTGCTGCTTGCTTAAAGACGTCGTGTCATGACTTAAAGTCCTAATAGGCCTCTCCTGTGAGAAAACCTGCCATATCTACTTGTATTCCAACAGTTTATATTGGAATTTCTTACAGCAGACTATGACGTTGTGTCATGACGCGACGTTGTTGATCAAACTGCAGTTCACTCAACAACGTCGTGTCATGACATCACGTCCTAATAGGCCCCTCCTGTGAGAAAACACGCCATATCTGCTTGTATTTCCTCAGTTTAGATTGGAATTTCTTCCAGCAAAAAAGTTCAAATTTTCTCAAAATCATTAATAATTGCCTCTCCTTGAAAAACTTGTAAACTTACTATTGAAAACTTTTGATGCCTGTGTACATCTACCATAGCTGCACACCCTCACATAAAAATCATGCAGTTTTGATGAAAAGTGACAGAGCTATTTAGCATTTACTGAACAAAAATGGCTGTTGAAGAGGCTTGCGGAAAGTGGAATAGCTGTGACACCGTGACTTTCTTAACTCGAGAAAAATACTTTCATAAAATTTCAGATGTGTCCCTACGTAACCAACTATTTTTTAGAGAGTTCCGATCAGCAAATCTGTAGTTATAGAAGAAGAAAGTTTGCGAAAGAAAAATAATAATAATAATAATAACTAGAAAAGATTATTTTTTCTGTAGAAAAATTAAAAGCCATACAGATGCTCAGTCTAACGAAAAAAGAATGATCCATTTTCGACTTACGGTTCGAAAGTTATGGAGAAAAATGCGATTTTTGAGGAGTTATCCTCTCGATATCTGATGGAAAACGCAGCTATTAATGAAATTACATGATGCAAAACAATTTGGCAGCTTTCCAAGTAAACAGCTCATGGTTTTGAATGATTATGAACGCATCCAGTTGTTTTTACACGACTAACTTCCCTTGTCAAGACGGAAACTGGTTTATTTTAGGAGTTACCCTCTCAACAAAACTTTCAAAGTTTCAGGCAGTTACTATAGTGACAGAACATAATATTTTGATGAGAGAAGCTGCGCAATTTGATGATATATTTACATGCAACCTAAGAGTTGTCCTCTCTGTAGAATGTTTAACATTCAAAAACATAAACAACCCTGTTCTGCTCATATATTACTACTGTTCATTTTTTTCGGAATGTTAGTCGATGTGACTGAATTGAAGTTTTTTCCAAGATTGGTTATGATCAACGTAACAATCAATAAAAACTGGTATTGCTTTGAGTTTTAATGGAACAGCGTGTTGTGGTGTGAAACCATTGTATGCGGCATTATTGGCTGTAAGGCATGCACACATGGTTTTGATTAAAAAAAGTTTTAGTGAGTTGCGACAAACGGTTCAAAAGTTAAAGAGCAATGTAAGTCTTTTGTTTGGAGTTGTCTTCTCCGAGGTGGCAGGCAACTCTCTAAATGGTCTGTCATAGTACCCATGCACTTGGCAACATTCCAAGTAAGTTACTCAATGTGTCATGACGCAGCTCACTTCATGACGTCCTTGATCAAACTGCAGTTCACTCAACAACGTCGTTTCATGACATAACGCCGTAATAGGCCCCTCCTGTGGGAAAACATGCCATATCTACTTGTATTCCAACAGTTTATATTGGAATTTCTTCCAGCAGACTATGACGTTGTGTCATGACACGACGTCTTTGATCAAACTGCAGTTCACTCAACAACGTCGTGTCATGACATAACGTCCTAATAGGCCCCTCCTGTGAGAAAACATGCCATATCTGCTTGTATTTCCACAGTTTAGATTGGAATTTCTTCCAGCAAAAAAGTTCAAATTTTCTCAAAATCATTAAAAATTGCCTCTCCTTGAAAAACTTGTAAACTTACTATTGAAAACTTTTGATGCCTGTGTACATCTACCATAGCTGCACACCCTCACATAAAAATCATGCAGTTTTGATGAAAAGTGACAGAGCTATTTAGCATTTATTGAACAAAAATGGCTGTTGAAGAGGCTTGCGGAAAGTGGAATAGCTGTGACACCGTGACTTTCTTAACTCGAGAAAAATACTTTCATAAAATTTCAGATGTGTCCCTACGTAACCAACTGTTTTTTAGAGAGTTCCGATCAGCGAATCTGTAGTTATAGAAGAAGAAAGTTCGCGAAAGAAAAATAATAATAATAATAATAACTAGAAAAAGTTATTTTCTCTGCAGAGAAATTAAAAGCCATACAGATGCACAGTTAAACGAAAAAAAATTTGTTCAAATTCGACTTACGGTTCAAAATTTATGGAGCAAAATGCATTTTTTGAGGAGTTATTCTCTCGGTATCTGATTGAAAACGCAGTTATTAATGAAATTACATGATGCAAAGTAATTTGGCGGCTTTCCAAGTAAGCAGCTCATGGCTTGAATGATTATGAACGCATCAAGTTGTTTTTATACGCCCAAATTGCCTGACCAAGACGGAAATTGAATTATTTTAGGAGTTACCCTCTCAACAAAACTTTCAAAGTTTTTAGGCAGTTACTATAGTGACAGAACATAACAATTAGACGAGAGCAGCTGCGCAATTTGATGATATATGTTAATATAACTTAGGAGTTGTCCTCTCTGTTCAATGTTTAACATCAATACACACAAACAACACAGTTCTGCTCATATATTACTACTGTTCATTTTTTCTTCGGAATGTTAGTCAATGTGACTGAATCAATGTGTCTTCCAAAATCGGTTAAGATCAACGTAAGTAAGAACCAATAAAAACTGTTATTGCTTTGAGTTTTAATGGAAAAGCGTGTTGTGGTGTGAAACCATTGTATATGGCATTATTGGCTGTAAAACATGCACACATGGCTTTGATTAAAAAAAGTTTTAATGACTTGCAACAAATGGTTCAGAAGTTAAAAAGCAATATGAGGGTTCTGTTAGGAGTTTTCTTCTCCGAGATGGCAGGCAACTCTCTGAATTGCCTGTCAAAGTACACATGCATTTGGCAACATTCCAAGCAAGCTAGTTATTGCTAATGCCTCTATTCACTTGAATGAACGATGACGTTGCGTCATTACGTAGCTCAGTTCATAACGTTGTTGATCCAACTGCAATTGGCAACATTCCAAGCAAGTTACTCAACGCTAATGCCTCTATTCGTTTGAGCAGACTATGACGTTGTGTCATGACGCAGCTCACTTCATAAGGTCCTTGATCAAACTGCAGTTCACTCAACAACGTTGTGTCATGACATAACGTCCTAATAGGCCCCTCCTGTGAGAAAACCTGCCATATCTACTTGTATTCCAACAGTTTATATTGGAATTTCTTACAGCAGACTATGACGTTGTGTCATGACGCGACGTTGTTGATCAAACTGCAGTTCACTCAACAACGTCGTGTCATGACATAACGTCCTAATAGGCCCCTCCTGTGAGAAAACACGCCATATCTGCTTGTATTTCCACAGTTTAGATTGGAATTTCTTCCAGCAAAAAAGTTCAAATTTTCTGAAAATCATTAAAAATTGCCTCTCCTTGAAAAACTTGTAAACTTACTATTGAAAACTTTTGATGCCTGTGTACATCTACCATAGCTGCACACCCTCACATAAAAATCATGCAGTTTTGATGAAAAGTGACAGAGCTATTTAGCATTTATTGAACTAAAATGGCTGTTGAAGAGGCTTGCGGAAAGTGGAATAGCTGTGACACCGTGACTTTCTTAACTCGAGAAAAATACTTTCATAAAAGTTCAGATGTGTCCCTACGTAACCAACTATTTTTTAGAGAAGTCCGATCAGCGAATCTGTAGTTATAGAAGAAGACAGAAACTGAAATCTAGTGGTTAGACTGCGGCGAAAGAAAAATAATAATAAGAAAACCTACTAAAACAATAGCCATACAGATTATATCTGTATGGCTAATAATAATAATAATAATAATAATAATAATAATAATAATAATAATAATAATAATAATAATAATAATAATAATAATAATAATAATAATAATAATAATAATAATAATAATAATAATAATAATAATAATAATAATAATAATAATAATAATAATAAAACCTACTAAAACAATAGCCATACAGATTATATCTGTATGGCTAATAAAACCTACTAAAACAATAGCCATACAGATTATATCTGTATGGCTAATAAAACCTACTAAAACAATAGCCATACAGATTATATCTGTATGGCTAATAAAACCTACTAAAACAATAGCCATACAGATTATATCTGTATGGCTAATAATAATAAAACCTACTAAAACAATAGCCATACAGATTATATCTGTATGGCTAATAAAACCTACTAAAACAATAGCCATACAGATTATATCTGTATGGCTAATAATAATAATAATAAAACCTACTAAAACAATAGCCATACAGATTATATCTGTATGGCTAATAAAACCTACTAAAACAATAGCCATACAGATTATATCTGTATGGCTAATAAAACCTACTAAAACAATAGCCATACAGATTATATCTGTATGGCTAAAAACCTACTAAAACAATAGCCATACAGATTATATCTGTATGGCTAATAAAACCCCGGGGTTTCAAAGTGAGTGAAAACTTCACTTCAATATCGAGCAGTAGGCTCCCTTTTGGTTGAAGCAACAGAAGGTTGAAACGTTTTAGGTTGGTGAATCGTTTAGTGACAAAATTTTTACCATTTCTCTTCATACTGTGCACAGAGTGCACTTTTGAGCCATCATAGCAGTTGTCAACAGTCATAAGTAGTGATGTCTAAAATAACTAAAGTGAAAATGAGTCGGCCAGATTGAAGGTTTCAGCTGAGTTTGCATTTATCAATTTTATATGAAAATATTAGGCCTGAAGGACTAATTTTTGGTTGTTAGTAGTGAAATGTTAATACTTAGCAGCAGTTTCTGGGTAGGCTGCTGTGTTGACTTTAGGTTTTGATAATGACAATGAGCATATTCAGTTTTCCCCCCACAATGTGCTCCTTCAGTACAATTTGGGCCCCGAAATGAACAAAGAGCCAGGTGTGCCTCCTGCATGCGTTTGGGTATTTTTACAGTCAGTAAATTGCTGATGAAAGTGAACAAAATACATTTTAGCACAACTCTCGTTGGTATGATTAACAGTTTTATTGTTTGGAAATAAGTTTTTTTGGGGAAAATTTGTCAGCTGAAATGATAACTATAAGAAACCTGGCATTATTTTCAAGGCAAAACACGCGTGCTTACATTGATGAATGTTTGGGCGTACCATTTTATTAATCCTTGTATTTGGTGAAACGATTGGTTTCATACTTGTCATGTCATCTGGTTTGTAAGGGATTCACTTGATTTTTTGGGTACATTACGAAAAAAAAATTCTATTCTTCAAATGTTGCTGAAATCTCTGAAAACTCCCTAAAACTAGCATTGCCTCCCTAGCACCTATTGCACACATAACTTTAGTTTTCAATTGAGCAAAAACGAGACTTTGAGATGACTCAAGGTAAACATTGTTTTCACATTATCCTTTTACATCTAGTTTTAGTATGTTTGAAAAGAGTTTTCTGTACCTCACCCCATGTTCGATTTACATTTACCTCAGCTATCGACTTTTTGAACTAATAAACTAAATTACTGACTTTGTTTCTAAGCAATCACCTCATCTATACCCGCAAAGGAGCCAGTCTGT
Organism: Cryptosula pallasiana; assembly: GCA_945261195.1. Classification (NCBI taxonomy): domain Eukaryota; kingdom Metazoa; phylum Bryozoa; class Gymnolaemata; order Cheilostomatida; family Cryptosulidae; genus Cryptosula; species Cryptosula pallasiana. The sequence goes on along the minus strand of OX183134.1, from coordinate 16,341,814 downwards.
TTTTTCAAGCCAACATGTCAGATATGGTTGGATTGGGTAACTATATGAAAAAATTTACAATTTCATTTTTAAAAAGTATACATGTTTCTACTATTAAATTTAATGAAATCAACTGATGCAATCAAATCACTCGCTAAACTGATTTGTGCTCAATATGCTTATGATTGCATAATTTTTGCGAAGTCTGATACTTAGTAAAAGCCAATCTACATAATCATTAAACATGATGAAAACTGCTGAGAGATTATTAGGAGCTTTGAACATGAATTTGAATCTATGGATTAACGATGGACATTATCTTCTAAAGTCAAATCTAAAACAAGGTTTTTTGCTCCCTGACAATATTTTACGATCTCGTGAAAAAGCTGCAGACTAGATTAAATGAAAAAATAATCCCTACTAGTTGTTCATGACGCTGCATGCTGGTATATCTTAAAGCTAAAGGTAAGATGATGATTGATAAATGAGCTTGTAAACAAGCATAATAGATCCAAGACCTTATCCTAATTGTTAGGTACTACCAAAATTAGACAAAAAGTAAAAAGGCTTGTAGGCGTTTACCTGTGTGCATGTGTTTACCTGTGGATGGTTGTATGTAATACCAGCTTCATGCATGTAAATATATGTTTCATGTTTAATTGAGTTGAAGCACACACATAGGTGGCTGCATGGATGTAAACAATAATTTGCCATTCCATAGACATAGCGCATAGGTGCAGAGGCCTATTTAGCTACAAGCTCTATCACTATTCAACTCCAGCGCAATTACTAACTTATAAACTTGCCCGGCTTAACTAGTGTCTATGCAGTTACTACTATGAGACGTAGGTTTTATAACTGCCTCGTAGTAGAGTGGGTGCAGAGGCTTACAGTTAGATTTGAGAGATGCAGAACTCTTTAAAGTATGAGCACAACTTTATTCACAGCAAAATCTGGCACAAATAAAAATAATTCAAGCTTATATAGTAGTAGTATTCAAACTTATGTCCCTGATAGGACAAAATTTTAATAGGTCAACTACATACGTTTTTACTCTACCTGTGACAGTAAATATTTGCACCAGAGCTAATTAAACAACACATGTAATAATGTTTAAACCTCCACAACACCGGTTTGTAACTATTAAAAGTGATGAAATATTAATATTTAATAATAAAAAAATAATTACAACAATGGAACATTATACAACAATGCAAAGAGTAGATTACTTTAGACAGCGCTCGCTATTGATGACTTATTTTACCAGTACGTTCGCTTTGCTGCTGTAAAACTGCTGACACATCTTAGCAGCATCAATGCTGAGCGGCTACCACTAGCAGTAACACGTTCTATTGCTACGAGTGCAGCTTTTCACGCAGAGGTCTCCGGGAGTTGGCAAAGTGTGAGCAAGTCTAGTGAAGGAGAGGTCATTGTGTAGCCTGCAATGTCCACTTCACCTTTAAAGAGAGGGAGGCTGAGCATAAGTGCCTCTTCCACAACGGCTATTTTCAGGACCACCAACCATTACTAAAGAGCTGAATTGTTTTAGTACTTGGTATGTATCAACATTCCAGAGCAGAGTTATTTCAACCCGTTCATAAAAATTGATTATTATGAAGTACTGTTTAGTTTTCTCTGTGGTCTCAATTGAGTAATAGCTGTATTTATATGCACAGTATTATTGAGAAGGGTGCTCAATAATTACTTTAAAACATACTCACTCTATTATAGATAATAACTACTTATTATGTATGCAATAAATTCCTTGGACTTGAGCAGTTCACTTAACCAAAAACAGATTTTACCATATACCAAACAACCATGATCACGGATAATGACTAATATGTAATTAGTTATTATTTGCTAATGACTCTCTGATATGCAGTAATGTGCTATGTTTTTGTCTACTGTATTCTCTAGTATGACTATATTAAGGGTAGAAATGTTTCAATATAAAAGCGAATTGTCGTCATTTAGTATATAAACACTATAGAATTGCTGTTGATGACCACAGAAATTAGAGACTTCTTTGCGCTTCTATAGAATCTTAAATAAAAATGAATAGTCAAGCCAGCTAGTTTTTGGTAAAAAAATTCTCAGAAGAATCCAAGTGAATAATGCAAGTGAAAAAGATTAGTACAACGTTGCAATTCTACCCTGACAAAGTTTGTCTTCAACAAAGTACTTAAGTGGTGAAGCGTGGCATTTTTGCTGCTACAAGGATCGGAAATTGGGTCATTGTCCACAGTCTTCAAGTGCTTGTCACTGTGGTGTAGACATATGTCAAGGATTGAGCACTGGGCATGGAAAGACAATATTGGATACTTCGGCCTTATCAACACATTGAGGCTTACTCTCGTATCATAGCCAATGACACTCCTTGCTTTGAGCACTACAGGCCTGGCAGTAGGAATACGTGCCTTCCAATAATGCCCACTTGTAGTTGAGTTTATTCATCCTTTCAGCTATAGAGGGGGGGGGGTACCCGTCGACTAGAAGTTTTACTAAATCAATGGGTCGGTAACTTTGTGTACTAACTTGACTCGTAATACTAGACTCTCTATCCAAGGGCAAGCGTGTGTCATGAAAGACTTTGCCAGTTGTTAACTGATTCATTTTCGTGCTTGTGTGCACAACGCATTTTTGTTCATCTTTACTATATCCGACTCACTGAAAGGTGATATTGTGGAGAATGAGGAAAGGCATGCCAACAATGTGTTTTCATTGGTGCATCTCACTTAAAGTTGGTTCGCTTCTTACATCTCTGAACTGGGGGTAGCTCTCAGGATACAACAAACTGTGATGATTTGACTACAGTCAGATATGATACCATGGGACTCACCTTCCGGCTCAGTTTGCTTGACAAGAGATTAAAGAGGTGACCCAGAAGTTGCTGGGTTGTACTTCTCAACTCTCTCCAGCTGCTTTTGCTTTATTGCAGCTGGTTTGAGAGAAAACTACTGTGGATGCTGGTGGCTTTTCCAAGGTTGGTGGTGGTCCAGATATGGGAACATTCATTGATCTAGATTAACACTCTTTTCGGTCATGTCCGACTTGGCCCTACCCAATACTGGGTCCAAAGCCTCTGAACAACTGGAGTACTCTGCATTACAAGTAGAGTAGTTGACACTAGAGGAAGAGGGTTTAGTGCTGATGGACTCGCTCTTTGTGTACACTTAAGTAACTTGGTATGTGTTGTGAGGTCACTAACCGTCTGTGACGTAGGAAATACCAAGTCATCCAGTATTTTTTGTGGTAATAATTGGAGCAATGGATCACCTATAGTGGCAACAGTGTAGGTATGAAGGAGTCCCAGAGGAGTAGTCCATCGAGAGTGTGGTAGTATGAGAGAGAGGGCTCAGAGCAGGAGCAGTGTGTCAAGGAAGGGTTTGCGGTACGTATTACCATTTTCATCAACAGTTGGAACTCGAAAGGGTCAGGTTTCAGAAAAATTATTGGATTGTCGAAACTCTCCCCAAGCATGAATGGGATCTTCTACACTCTTGGGTTCTATGGCTAGCATATCATGGTAAAGGTGGGGATGGCCTAGTGGGGAAGGGGAGGTCTCTAAAACTGTTTTATCGACATGTCAGCGATGCAAATCAGCTTATGTGGTTTCCACTTCATTAGCATTTTCTTATGTTGAAGATTGCTGTACCTTCCGGAGGTGGAAAATGCATGGTCAAACTTTGAGTGTGTTAAACTGAAGCATGCACAAAAGGCTATGAAAACACTTTGAAGAGTGCTTGGCTTCCCACGTTCAATAGTTTCATTCCACAGTGCCACTCTGGCATAAAAAAGGAACATTGTGGGCTCAAGGTCATTGGATTCTGCAACCTCAAGAAACTGTTCAATGAGTTATTCACCATCTTCTATGTTAGTGAACTTGGATTCTTTGAAGTTCTATGCGGGGGCAGTCAAGTTGGTTGTAGGACTCTTTGAACAATTTGTCCTGGCTTTGTTAAAGCTGATTTTTTTGTTTCCAGTTCTCTGGATTTTGGTATAGCCAACAGAAAGTTGTACAGATCAAATAAAGGATCAGTATTTGCAGTGTTTAGATGAGGGAAGCCAATTCAGGGCCATAAACTATTGCATTCTGGTCAGAAAGGGAGCTACAGGATTTGCATTTGATGTATTCAAGCAGGAACTCATTTGCTGTGCTGGGTTGGCCTTGTATTATTAGAGCAGCTCTATGAACCAAATACTCGGGCATGAAACGCCATTTGTTGATCAGGGAAGCTGTTTGGTTTGGGTGTATATTGATCAGGACAGCTGTAGAATGGTGAAGCAGAGAAAAGTGTACAAACATTCAAAAACTTGATGAAGAAAGCTGCTCATTCTAACATGTACACCGCTTTACTCTCCTACTGCAACGCACCAGCACAGAACGGATTCTTTTCAGTTGAAATACTTATGGGCAGACGAGTCTAGGCTGATCCACCTGCAGATCCCTGTACTCTCAGACTCTACACCCTAAACCACAACCTAATTGCTGAAAAAGAACACAAATAGAAACTCAAAAGAAACACTCAAATTTACTATCATCACAACGCTAAGGAGATGCCTCGACTCAATGAAGGCGGTTTAGTATACATGCGTGACTTCGAATAATCTGGTACAGTAACCGAAAACCTGCCAGGCAGATTGCATGCAGTCACTGCTGACAGTGGGAATGTACGCAGAAACAGATGCTATCTAAACATTATTGCAGTCAATGCCGCTAGTCCCCAATCACCAGAACTCAGACAGTCACCTGTGGAAACAGCGTCTCTGAGACCGACTTTGGGAACTCCATCTGGAACATTAAAAATAGTGCACGAAGAACGCTTTCACAAGTTTAACATCGTCCTGAATGTCTGGGTTATGAATGGTTGGGTGGTTGACATGAAAGTTGATAACATGGTTTGTTACTTTTTTTGAAGATCTGCTAGTTCGATTTTTACCTGTTTTTAGCAAAAGGGATATGTATTGTTAAGTTGAAAGTTTTCTCCAAGTACGCCTTCTAAATAGCTTAGTTTAGATGGGTAAAGTTCTTTTGGTCACTTTCTGATTCCTGTTCAACCATGCTTGTTCATGCATTGAACTGTCTCACCAAAATTAACTTGATCTGATCTACATCCTAGAGGTATTGACTGCATGTGGTTCAGGGCAGCAGGATAAGTGCCAGTACTGGGGAGGGAGTAAGGTAGGAAGTACAAGTCAAAACACTGGCAGCTGGTACAATCACACAATTCTACTGCCGCCATAAATATACAATATTTGCTGCCATTCTTTACCAACCTCCACTAGAGGAGTAATTCTGTAAGCATCCACCCTTCTATGAATAACATAAAGTGTTGATAAAACTGCAGAAACATTACATGCCAGTTTCTAATACTATACAATGAACTAGAATGTCACCTGGTACTACTGACAAGTAGTGGGTTAGCTTAGAAATAGTCTGAGTATATATCCATATACAATATCTAGGGTTCACCAAAAATAGCATCTAACGTAAGGTCTCCACACTAAAAAACTGACGCAAGTGCGTGAAAGATCTGAAAAATATAATAACATGGAGGATGTTTATTGATGAGATAGGCAAATGAGCCATTTCAAATATGCTAGCGCATTGTAATTGCCTTTATAATGAGCTAGCTTGTAGTAGTCACATTCTTCTTGCAACCATAACTTTTTATTGCAGCTGTTTTAAAAATCATCTTTTTAGCTGATCTATACAAAAGGCCAGCTTCCAATGACAGCCAATCACACACTCTAGCACACCATTTACATAGGGGAATTTATTTCTCATAGCGTGTCTGTTGGTGACACAATTATGCAAATTTATTGCACACTGACATTTAAAATATTGTAGTGTTTTTCCTCTTTGCACTACCGACACAACAACTAGTTTGTGGTCGGCGCCCCAGATTATAACTACAGATAGCTTACACTAATAAATAGGTTTTTGTACTAAATCTACTAAGCAATATATCATGTTGATAATGCAAGATGCACAAAACTCCTGGATTCCTCACACACAATAACTCCTTTTGTAGGAGATAACCAGGAAATCTCACCTCCCTTATTAGGGTGAGCAAATAACAAAAATCATACAGTTTACAGCAAATCATCATGGGTAATGTAACCACACAAACAAGACAATCCAATCACTTGGGCATGCACATGGCAGACAGCTCTGTGGGGTGCTTTCCAGCTCTTTCTTGGCCATGGAACTTTTCCATTCCTTATATGGTCTGCTGTCTTCCTAGTATCTGGTCCTTTCCACTGATTCAGCTCTGGTCTCCATAATAGGTAAGTTTTTGGGCTCCCTGGGCCTCAGGCTTCTTTTAGCGGCCATATTTCCCTGTTGATCCGGGGTAAAGATCCGGGGTAAGTCTTTATATATGTACATGCAGCATACAGGGTGGATACAGGCTCGGGCTAGCCAGTATCCAATTTACAACAGATTCGGTGTAGCACTAATCAAGGGGGGAGGCTCTGGGGTTACTTTACACTTCTCACTGAACAGGGCAAGGGGGGCTAGAAAATCATGGGGGTTGTGGGGTGGGGAGGCCTACGTAACACACAAATCTTCCACAATAAAGCACAAATCTGCCGCAATAAAGTTATCAAGGACATTTGTGAAATTAAATAAGAGTAACTGAACAGAGAGAACTTTTGAGTGGGATACGTTAAGCTTTTATTTGAGAGAAAAACAATGCACTCTGGGTATTATAGGCTTTACTTTAGACTCAGATGTCGTTTTACTAGTTAACAAATAAATTATGGTGAGGAAATTATAAGATGCGTTTTTGGTTTCATGCGTTAAGAATCCAGGTTTACTGTAGTAATTATAGAAGTAGGCTTAATGCTGAACAAATATAAGTAAGGCTCCAGTGTGGGTGACTAGCATGGTTGTTCTGAGTTGTTGGGTTGTTGATCGCTAAATACGACATTTACCTCATTTGATGCGGGAGGAAGTTACCTACAATCAAAATCATTCAGTGTATACAAACAATAGTGGGTGGTTTTACCAAAGAGCAAAAAAGTGTCACTTCAGTCTTAAAGGTTTTACCTGTCGCTTTTTCTTGGGCAGATATACAGCAACTCCAACAAGAAAAGCAATCAAAAGTAGTGCGGTCACAACTGCTGTGGATATAAACAGGACCGCATTTCTATTGTCTACAATTTCAGGTAAAAACAGACGCTGTACAAAGATCTGTTTGATACGTAGTAAGAATAAGTAGTATAATACAAGCAGTTCTCAAATAAAAAAAGCAATGGACATTTTGTAATAGATTTATGTTGTCTATCACCGACACAACGACATCCACCCTTTCTTTTCTCCACACTTTGTGGTCTATCCCAAACAGACTTTAACGACTTCACCGGGTCCATGACTCAGTGCACTACACAGGGAGTTATATAGTACATGTAGGTACTTTATTCCACAATCTATTTAGCAACACAACACAAGGGTAGTTAGCTCAATCCACGAAACGTCTGTTTCTCCACTTGCACAGCAATTCCTTTAATAGGAAGAAACAGGAACCTTCACTCCCTAATTAGGAGTGAGCCAATAATACAACACAAGACAAAACATTCATGAATAGAAAGAAGTGATACAAAATGCAATAACAAGTTGAGCCAATAAGCAAGGTGTGCACATGGCAGGGAGGCTCTACGCTGCTTTCCCGCTCTTTTCAGAGTAGTTGAAACTTTTTATTCCGTATATGGAGTCCATACTTCCTAGTCTCTGCTCTTAGGCGGTTCATCTTTAGTATCCAACTTCTAGAGATTGGTAGCTAGTTTGCTGTGCCAAGGCTAACCATTTTATTCATCTTTGTTGACTGGTAGACCAAGTGGTGTATGGGGGTGTTAGGGTAAGAGGGGGGGGGGACCTGACGTGACCAACTACCATGTAAATCTCCCACAATATTATGGTAATTAGCGAAGGACTTGTCACATAAAGGTTGTGTAATTTTAGGTGCTAAGTATAATTGAAAGTTTTCAGGCTGGTCAGATATACTTCTGAACCTTATGACATATATTTTTATGTGAGCTAGGTTTTTAGTTCCCGGTTTTGTAGAATGTTCTAAATCGTGTGGTCTTTGTATAATTGGTTTGAATATCGATATAAATTTTGATTGATATTAAGAACAACAGGGTTTTCGTGGATGTTATTCTGAGGGCAATATGACTGTTTTTCCTTTCTGAGTGGTATGTACTGCTGGAGAAACATACAGTTGTTTTGTTTACCAGGTTAAATGCTATGTTTATACTCCAGTGTGGATGATAGGTTTTATCATGATTCAAATGCAATAATTTGCTTAAATAAATATGTTATAATATATATTACCAAGTATAATAAGTAAAATATAAAGCATTCATAATAGTAATAATGTATATAATAAATATTAGTGCACATGAACCATAGATCGTTAGTAATATTGCTTTAAAACATTAGGTACTGGTCAACTCTCCTTATCTTTAGGTAACCGCAAGGAAAGAAATATTGTTACATTCACATTATTGATAATGAGAAGGCTGTTTCCCCTCATCACAATGTTTGCTTCTGACACAGGCTGAGTTGTTCCTGGAACGTTTTCTATAGCAATATTTATAAAGACTCTATAATTATATAAAAAAGATGTAGCCATTGTTTTTAGTTCTCTTCGCCGATGTAGCTTTTCTCGCTCTTACTATCATTAGTCGTAATTGTATCCACAAACATAATTGTCTCCAGAGTAATGATTTTCTCTAGAGCTGTAGTTGTTTCCGGATTTGCGATGGTCTGATGGAATGCAATTAACTCCGGAGTCATTGCTACTGTAACCGCTGACCCAGATATAGTTATCCGTGGAGTTATAAGTGTTATAGGATTAATCATTGGAGCAGGAGTTGTAATGACTGGAGCTGTGATGCTTAGAGCCAGAAAAATAGTTGGAGCTGTCAAAGCATTCTTATACCTTCTAGATATTCTAAGAATAGCACGCAAAATGGTGTTTCGCTTACGTTTTCCATCCACCTCAAAATCAGTATTTTTGCTGAAATAATTGTCTTTCCTGTGATTTTTCCAAAGCCCGAGGGAGTAAATAGAACATAACAATTTAAGGGTCGGTACAAGGCTGTGAAATATGACACGTGACTGCAAGACTTATCCGTGCTTGTTGCACTTGCCTAGTATAAAACTTCATTTCATTGTAGGAGAAAAAAGTTTTTTTGATAATTGTTCATAGCAGCATTGAATAACAGAAAGGTGACCAAAGAAACCCCATCATGGCAGAGGAAATATGGTGTCCATTTCGACAATTGGTATTACTCGAGTGGTAGGGGCCAACTGTGGAGATTTAGCCGGAATGGCCAGAACCGGTAAAGGCTGCATACACATGGTATCGGGTCACATATATTAGATAAAGGTCACACTGTGGGTAGGGGAGTGGGACACTAAATATGTAGTGATGTAATTTGGCGTGTGTAGCGGGGAGCACTGATTGCCTCGATACTGGGATGTTGCCTGAAGCGCTTCCAGTAAATTATAGGTAATGCAAATATCAGAAAGCTATCATTTACATGCATGCCCAATTACAGGGCCTTGGTAGTGCTGAATAAAAGATCTAGTGTTGCAGGTTTTGAGCAGATTAGAAACAAAGCTTGGGAAATTTATACCTACCTGTCTGCAGCAGAATTAAGTAAAGAGTGATTAAGTTTTACAGTCCATATATTAAAGGTTTGGGATAACTAAATGAAAGCCATAAATATCATGAAGTCAGTTGGATACAAGTCCGATGATAACTGAATACGAGAGTGTTATAGCGATGGTGAAGAGTATTTGTAACAATGAAGAGTTTAATGCTTACATACCGATGTATGTGTATTACGAAGCAAACACACATACCACATTTGTATACCACAAATTCTGGACTAATCCACCCGTAACATGCCAAGTGGCAGCTTCTTTGTACACATTAGGTAATAGTTGGCTCATACCTAGGCTCAGACTAGCTTGTGTTAATTCAGTATTAAATTCTTCTTAGACACCTTCACTGATCATTTTTTACCACTTTTTGTTCTTGGCTATCATAATTTTGATTTACTTAAATATCCCCGAATTTGATGTTTTCTATATTTGAAGCTTTGTAGTCAATTTGAGACATGGAGGGAAGAGCCATGCAGTTTCAGTAGTCATAGTATATCACTGCAAAGCAGTCTTTGATGAAGCTCCTTACAAACACATTCTCACCTAATTCTTTTTCAAACACTTTTATATCGTAGACTGAAGCTTACAATTGTTTGCTGGTAAAGTTGACTAGACTCCCTCTTCTTGCTAGAAATATAAATGTTTTTAACTTCTACCTCGGGCATATTGTCGGCATCTTTGTTATGTGTACTTGGGCCTTGACCAACCTCTGTTGTACATGTTGCCTTGATCTTTCTGTTGCAGTATAGCAATAATTGATTCCATGTTTTTGTATGCAGAGAATACATCCGTGGCTCGATTGCTTTTTACGGTGATTGTACCCACATGTTGAAAAAGGTGCATCCGGTAACATAGGAAACATGTTTAATCATTGCTCTAATAGAGAAAAATCTCCTTTTGCTGAGGTTTATAACAAGCATAAATGCATTTACCAGCCCGCTTAGTAAAACACAGTAATGTATTGCAAGAAGGAAATCTATTTTTTTCAAAGTCATAGTGCAAAACATTTAGCTATTTTCGCATTTTCTACGCTGAAAACCTAACTGTTCTTCTCCTTATTTGTGCAACGATTTTTCACAAAGCACCTTTTTCCACCCAAAAGTTTATTTATTTCTGTCCTCTTCCTTTGCCAGAATGTTTCGTTTTCTTTGCTTTTCTTATCATGCAAAGAGTTTGCAAAAAATTGTCTTTTATTTGCTCCAAGACGTAGCGATGTTTGCTTTTTTATGACGCAAAAGAGTCGTTTCTTTTCCTTCTTTTGGATGAAAACTTTCATGAAATTCCACTTTTTCAAGCAAAGCTTTAGTTCTTTTGGTTCTATGTGTTTGAGCAAAAACAACGCTATTTGGTTCTTTTTTTCCCCTGAAGAATTAACAAAAATCATCGTTTCCTTGTGAAAAAACTTAGCCACTGTCGTTTTAAGTCAAAAATGTCTTCAAAAACTTTGTTTCGTTTGCTCTTCTTTCTGCTTTAAAACTGAGACTTCCATCAATGTATCTTTGCCCTTTACTTAAACTTGGTAGAGTTTTGCCTCTAGCAAGATTTGGCATAAAAATAGAATGTTCTCAGGTATCATAAATATTTTCAAAGTTATTTTTACTTGATAGTCTATGGGTCAATTTATTAAAAAATTATCTTCCTCAAGTTCCTCAGGTTAAAAGCAAATTGGCAAAACAATCAACATCAAAAAAGTAAATGCTGATGAAACAGAGGATGTTTTCCACAAGCGTACAACCGTAGTGGCATCGCAAAAAAATTCTGAATGAACTTTAAAAGAAAACAAAATTTTGTTTGTTGAACCAAAATCGAAATGGTAAATATTACTTATCTTAGTTGCAACAAATCTTTCTATCTTGTCTGACGATGATTTGAGTAGTCGAGGAATCAATTTTTGAAGCAAGGTACAAAAACGGGACAGAAAGAGGTAAATAGAAGGACAGCACCTCATCATACCACGTCAAAACCTTCAGTTAAACTGAAGGAACTCGAGTAAAGACTGAAGGTTTCTGGAAACTTTTTGTCCTCCTCTTACAAGCATCTGAACAGATCGCACTTACTTGCTTCATATTTTATGCTGGAACAGCAAGTGATGAGGAAGTAGAGCCAAGTATCCTTGAAAAAGACCCTGAAACTCCTTGGGAAAAGACAATTTAGCGTTTGTTGTAAGCTAAACGAAAATGAATGCCGTCTTTATTTTAAAAGAAACATGTTTTTGACTAAAACAACTGTTCGTGATAGACCACTGGTAACAATTGATCTGATTGATTTTCTGCTTTGACAATTAGTGGAGTTGTGTTTCCTCCCCAATATCATTTAAGTTGCGCACTTGTTCAACTATTGTTAGCGGGTTATTGCTTGAAGTGGCTCAACACTAACATGTTATTGTACTAGAATTACAGAGGTCACACAAAGCCTGCTGTTGCAGAAAAGGAATTTTGAGTTGAGCTGCTAAAAACAAAAGTTGTTGAACCACTGGTCAACCTGTTGTACCAGAGATGAACTGCTAAATTCTTGTTTCTTGTATTATTTTGTTTCAGCCTACTTTAAACCAATGATATCACCTTATTTTGCGCTGCTCATTCAAATGTTTTAGTGCACAAATACATCCCATATTGTTATTGTTAATTGGAACCGCATTGGTATTGATGTAGAGTAAAGCTGGTTTATTGTATTGCATTCCTTACACTTGATTGCTAGCCCTCACCTATGTAGGAGAATATATACAGTAGCAACCAACCTCACCAAGTCACAAATTTTGAACAAAAGAAGCATTTATTTTCTTCAGGTTAGACTAATTGATACTCAAAGTTACTTGCTGTTATTTAGTCATAACTCCCTGCTATCCAAGCCTTTCAGCAGCCTTTGTCAATCTACTCACCTATGCACTTGAACTTGGCAACGCTCCACTCGAAAGGAGTTTCCATTGGATCGGGTGAAGTGCAATTTATAGTTCTGTCTGGGAGTTCAGCACTTGTAGAGTAACCTGCTTTGCACTTGTAGATTGCAGTTAGGTTGTCGTCAGCTAATTGGTACTCAGCGTGTTCAAAATTTCTTGGTTGAGAAAAGCACTGCTGACCTGCAAAGATAGAAAATCAAACGTCACAGTTTTTAACGAAAGACCTGCTAAATTGTTGCTGGAACAAACGTGGTGTTGCAATGTTTAGGCAATTAGTGCAGAATGCTATAATTAATCAGCTTTAGCTAACTTGCCTTATATATTGCGTTGGTAAGAACTTAACTTATATGACCTATCACTGCTTACAATTACTAGTAATTGACCTAGTAATGTAGTTCATCATGCTTGTAGGGCTCACACTACCATCCAAAAATGAGCAGATGTCTACAGAATGCAGTTAGTTACACAGCCAAACAACACCTCTCTCTGAAGGGTAACTAAGACCTGCAGGGTGCAATGGAGGAGCTGCTCATAACTTCACAACTAATGAGCCCACAGCTTGGGCGGTATATAGAGAGTTCAAGTATAAAACACATTTGTTGTCCACATATCTATTCTCTAGAAAAGCACATGCCCAGAGAAGTTAACAGCAGTAGCTGTAGTCGTTAAGTGGCATTAATTATACCGAAAACCAGCCTGTTAGTCGCTGGTTGACATGAAGTTGATTTCACCATCACATTAAAACCAGTAAACAACAAAGGAAGTATGATGAACCTTTGAAACAATAAAGATACAGCAATACATGTAATAATGAACAAAGTTAAATAAATGTGGTGCCTAACATCAATGAATGGAAAATACAGGCATAGTTCTGTCTTAGGCAGCATCATGTCCATAGTTAGTAATATGTAAAGGTAGTTATGTCATGGGCTTGGACTCCTGAGGCAACCTAAGCTATTTCGGTCACTTTTGCTGCTGTAACCATCTTTTTACCAACAGGGTATGGAACTGCAGGGCCAGTAAAGGTAACCTCAGGGTTTGTATGGAAGGCTAAGTAACCGCAGGGCAGGAGTGGTGTTTACCTAGTCTCCTGTATGGTTACACTGTGTTGATACCTTGGGGGCCTGTCTAACTGAAACTATCAGTGAGAGTAACCTTCATAATAATATCTGTGCGCAGGTCATGTGTGTCATCAAATTCACCACAGTAGAATTGGTAAAGCAAACGCATCCAGATCAATAAGTATTGTGCAGTATTTTTGTGTATGTACTGATACAGGCAAGGTAGCAGGCATCTGCACTTTCCTCAGCTCAGATGACAGTTGGTGGGCTATGATCAAGCACTTTAGGTGTCACTAACTACCAGTGCTGGCCTGCATTGCTGGACCAAATTCAACGCTGGACTGAGCAGCTTATTTGATGGACCGTACAAAAGTGTAGGCCACTCACTGGTGAGTGCTTTGTGTGCAAGTTAATGCTCGACCACAACTGTAAGTTTGTTATTATTGCAGAAGTCTAGTAATGCAATATAAGAGAGAGTGTGTGGTTGAGAGTAATTGTACTATTCTACTATTCTGACTTGGTTCCTCCAATTATTCTGGTTTATTATTGAGCATCAGCCCGTATCTAAACAAAAGGTTACGTAACTACTTTTTTGTTGCTCTAAGAGCAGCCTTAGATGATATTATAAAAGTTTGGATGGTTTGCACAAGAAAGTAAACTAAAATAGAATGATTGAACAGTAACTTGGACGTTGGGTTATAACGCATAAAATTGATAAAGTTGCTAACAGGGATGTATGTGCATGTATCTAGTAATGCCTCTCTCCTGTATAATAGTGTGGTGGATTTTCGTGAACACTATCTGTGCGCAAGATCCCCCTGACAACTGCTTGGTGTCAGGCAAGCCTAAATTGAGCCTGGCACAGCCAAAAAAAAGCACGTGAGCCGGTAGAAGCACTACCGGTCCTGCAGCATTCACTGCCGGCCCTGCATCATGCACTACCGGCCCTGCAGTGTCACTACTGACCCTATACTGGGTCGGTGAGGAAAGAAGGGTTGTAGCCTGTGAACCCAAAATGGTACAGAAGATGCAGGAGCCCAACTTTGCAGTTTATCAACCACCAGAAAGACCAAGTACAGGGAACACAAGCCGTAAGAGCCAGGAACCCGAGCTACTTATTGCACCATCATGATTCAGCATTATTGAATGATAAGCTCCGCCCCTCACTTCTGGGCGCCTTGTACATTTAACTTTATATTAGCCAATAATGCATTATGATATTAATAACTTACCTTTCTATTAGTGCAATTACTTCCTGTCACTGTTGATTTGTTGCCCCCTTATTTGGGCATATGTTTTCTCCTGCTCTGCATATAAAAGGCAGAGCCTGTTCACTAATTTTTTGTATTGTATTGTGAGTGTACCAAGTAGCAGTATACATTACCGTTATTATACTTCACTGGGTTGTGCTTGTATGATAAACTATGATGTACTCATTGAGACATTGAGTTGCTCGTTTGAGCCGTTGGCTCTGAAAACAGTTGTGGAGTCGGTATACTCCTATGTTTGGAAGTTGACCTCTGGAGAGAGGTGTTATTGGTGGACATTTGGTCGCCCCCCCCAAAAATCCACTAGAATAGAATGTTTTACAAGGAGCAGACCATAGAGGTGGTTAGTCATTTCTGGCAAATTGCCTCATAGGTTAGTTCCTATCGCACATTCTATTCAAAGAGTCATGTAGTTCTCGAAATATTACAAAGCTCAAAGATTGTACCTTTCCCAGAAGAGACACTGCCAGTATGGTCAGTGCCACTTGGATACCAACTTTAGTCTAGTCTAGGTACTTTGGTATAACAACATCTGTTTGTTGCTGTACAAATGTCGGGCCGTTTTTTGTTAGAGGATGTAAGAATAGTACAGTGGCATAGTCAAGTACAAACAATGCTTATACTGAATGCGAACAGCAATGAAAGAGTTCTTTAAATTTATAGCCCATTCTCAAGCCTGAGCTACATGATCGTAGATGTTTACTCACTTTTCATTTCACGAGGACATCGTACGTTTAGGAATGTACTACAATGCTGTATTTTTTGCGATGTCAGTTGACCGATCAACAGTTGTCACTTCTTTCATTGTTTCCAGCCATCAATATCACCCTAACTAACGAGTTTTAAACCAACTCTCAGCTGTCGGTTAAACTTATTTTATTTTCTCTCAATACAATAACAATTACATAGATGCAATGTGGGTAGTAAGATAGGAGAAGATCTCTGTCATGGTGTCAAAGGAAAAAAAGTTCTCCTGGTTCAAAGTGTCGTTTGGAGCACAATATATACAATGAGAATCTGAGAGTTACGTTTTTGTGCATCAGTTTTGTTGTGTTTTAACTTTGTTTGTAATTGTATGATTAACTGAGTATTTATCGTGCAGGGGTTGTTTATATTGGGGTTTGTATGGTCATTTAGATTGTGGGGTTAAGTATTGTATAAAAAAAATAGCTGTATTATAATGCTATTGGTAGACAAGATGTCGACAGAGGAAGATGTGGAGACGAGAGTGACAAATGAAAACATCGCTCTTGATGGTGCTACAAGTGAAAGTGTAGATGTTCTGCCGAGTTCCCAACAAAAGTACTAATAGTTGTGAGTATATTGGTAATTGTCATAGGAGTTTCTACTTTGGAAGTGTTACTGAGTCTAGTATATACGAAAGCGGTGTCAAAGAAATACAAAACACAAGAACTGCTCTCACTCGAATCATAAATGAAACTATTGGCGGATGACCAACATCTAATTCATAATGATAATGGATGGTAATGCGGAAGGAGTTGACTCGAGGATGAGGTTCCCTTTTACAGTGGTGATTGCGGGTCCTACTGGTTTCGGGAAGACACAAGTGATTTTATGAATGATTGAAGCTAGTCAGACTATAGCTTATCTTCCGCCGGTAGAAGAACATTTCTGTTATGGAGCCTATTAAAAAGTCCTTGGCGATGTATCCAGAGCAAAATTTTGCAAGGAAATGATAGATATAACAACGAGCTTCTCTGAGATGAACACAACAGGTGGTTGATAATTGTTGAGTTGATAAATGAAGTTTCCGGTAAAGCCAATGACAATGCTTTGTATACGAAACATAGTCATCATTTGCACATAAGTTTCTTTTTTATTGTTCAGAATCTGTTTTAAAAGGAAATCGAACAATTTCCCTGATAAACCACTATTTTCTTTTGGAAACTCTTAGAGACATTTCTTAGAATCCCTATTTGGCCCCTCAATGCTTTCCGGGTAGCGCAAAATATGTACAAGAAGCCTTTAAACAAGCGACAAACTGCCCATACTCTTCTCTATGAATAGACATGATTCATCAATCAGACTTTACATCGGCTCAAGTAAAAGCGCGTAAATACAACTACTATTTAATTCATCTCACACATAGTTTGTCATTCATTTGCTTAACACTCTGTTTGTATAATGACTGAAACTCTGCAATAAATTTGAAAAAAAATGGGACGCTTTTCTTTTCACTCAACACTGCTTCCACTTCGATTCAAAATTTTCTAATAGCTAACTCAAAAATAACATATTTTTATGAATCTACTGGAATGTACTAGGCTATTTTAAATGGAACAATACCATTGTCGACTGCCTAGTATAACTAGCTGTGGTGGAGCATGAAGGATATTTCTAGTCCGGTTAGGCACTCAATGATAGACGATACAGAAATAGGGCTGTGAAAAGAAAAATTTATAGCTTCCCCACTAGGACCTATCATCAGCACTGGAGTTCCTGGTATACTGAAAACTATGTTAAGTGGAGGATGAAAATTTGTATCTTCACAGAATTGATGAGGAACAGGATGGCTGTTTTAGCACTGGACGACTTGAGTAAGGAAGAGAAAATTGGTCAAGTCAAAAAAGCCAACTCGGATCTGTTTCAATCGTTGATAGAAACTGAAAAAAAAATGATTTGGCGTAATTTTAGTCTTGAATCGAACAATTTATTGAGTTGCAGCGGTACAAGAAGGAGCTGCTCAAACTAATTGGTAAAGGAACAGTTTGTGATAAGCATAGAATTTTCACTCAAACTGGTAGAGGGAATCTTCTGGACGCTATAATAACACCTATTGTACAAGTTTTATCATCAATGAAACCAATAAAGTCACGAGTCTCCAACCTTTGATATTTTGTAAAAGTTCTTTTTTGTGACTGAAAATGAGTGTGATAGATTAATGAAAAAAGTTGGCAGTCAGCCCCTGTATTATAGCCCTATGGAAGATATAACAGCGATAGACATAAAAAAGAAAATGAGATGCTTTGCTGGAAGCGTCGCCTGAATCAGATTTGTCCAGTACGAAAAGTACGAAAAGTTAGCCGAAAACGCCAAAAACATGTGTAGCTATTTCAGCGATGGCAGAAAAATTAAAAATCGTCATCGTCTCTGGTTAAGAAACCAAAACCACAACATAAATCACACTTGGCTAATAGTACGATTATCGATGAGAAGACTGACCTCCTTTTACCGATCAAACCTACTCCGTGTTAGTTGCTGCAGAGAAAATGTTGACAAGGAAAAACCTGTTTGAGACCAGTAACTGGTCAATGGATGTTATCGAGAATGTTGTTGGTGGGCGAAGTGATGACCAGGGTATGAAGGAGCGCTTAGAAGAGTTTGGGAGAAAAGTATTTTATATGGCAAGGAGGAAAGGTGATCCAGTGATCGGTGTCAAAATGTTCGAGTACTTGAGCAAAATTGGCAAGTACAATTCCAATAAGGACACGCTCAAAATCAGAGACAGATGGGTGAGTGCTGGGATTTCTAACAGTTCATTACGAGACCTTCAAAGCGGTACAGCCTCAATAAAACATGGAAACACGAACTACAGCAAAATTAAAATTCTGCCGTTGAATCAGAGGATCATACTTGTCAGGAGATCACCACTACAAACATGTAAGGGAAGATACACAGGTACACAGCACTCCCACACCTACCACGTCGGATCCTGTAGCAGCTATCATGGACACTCAGAAGATGTTGACTGGAGAAATTCAATCGCTGGTGGCCGCCAGAGATACCGCTCCACATCACCTGATGAACACAACGCCCACGCCGTGGTGCTAGGGCTGTGGTCAGCCAGGACGCATGATGGTTACCTGTCCTCAAACCCAATGTATGGTTAGGTTCCCAGATACCCCTAGACGAACGGGAAATGGCCGATGCCCTCAATGGCGCCACCAGCAGCTGATTGCAGTCGAGCAAGCCTGACACCCCCGATCCCATTCCCGTAATTCAACTCCATTGAGTGGACAACTCTCCAGGAAACTACATACCACAGAAGCACAGCTGAAATGACCTTACCAAGCCAGCTACTTTCTAACTGGTTGACTAGCCGGAAGGCCAGCTGCTTTGCTGATTGATACCGGTTGTACTACCAACCTGCTGTCTAGACACACTCACCGGCAACTACCAGTCTGTGAAGAGCACGCTACAACATAGCGAGTCCACATGGTTGGATGGCAGGCAGATCTACGATCCCCTTTTATGGGAGAGTGCAGCTACGTGGTTTCAGGCCGAGTGTAAACTTGGTGATCAGTGACATCATCGAAGATGCCATTATTGGCATGTTTTTCCTCACTGTACACGAGAGTGCTCTGAGATTCCAAAATTCAAAGGTCATCATAGACGGACATGAGCTTCTATGCACAGATATGCATGGGCAACTGCTAAGAGATAGCATCAGACTGGCATGTGCAGACCTGGTAGAGAGCCCCCCCTTTTACCGCAGAAGAAGAGATATGCCCCTTTGAGAGGGAGACAGTCCACACACGGACACCCAAGGTGGAGGTAAACATTTAAGAAACTCATAAGGCTGTTGACAGTACTCCGACACAAAGGTACAGCAACAAGTTTCAGTCAGATTGGACTAAAACTGTGGATGCTAAAGGCAAAACAATATTTTCCCCCATGCTGGCTATGCACCTGCGATGCGAAGAGGAGAGCCCTGCTTTTGGAGATAGAAGCGGCTGCCCTTCAGCCATCCAAGCCCTGCAAAGAAGTGCAAAGTAAAACGCAGCAAGCGCAGTACAGAGGCATGCCATGAGAGCAAACAACTGTGCCCAGACAGAAATTCCCACAAACCAACACATGGAAAAACTAGGAAAACAAGAAAGGCACTCAACAAACCTGCAAGAGAGGTGCAAACCATGCTGTGCTTGGTTGCAAAAAAACTCCCAGGGCTCCACACCCCCAACAACTACCAATCAACAGATTGACGACAAAAAGCCCCAGAAGAGAGTTAGAAAAGTGGCCCAAAACCCAAAGTGCCCCAACACTTCCTGCACTTTCCTCACAGTCAGACAGAGTGAGTCAAAATTGTGAACGAATTTGCAGCACAGGCCAGCCACTCATACCTAGCCATGACAGTGACAGAGCAATCCCGAAGCTAGCCATGTTGGCTGACCAGTGCATACAGCTTGATGACCACAAGGCAGATCTGCTGCAGGATGCAGACTTTGTATCTGTCCATCAACCAACTACGCAGAGACAGAGCTACTGGCAATGCCCACAGCTGAGCTGTATAGAGACCCCCATTCCCTAGTAGTAGAGACAGTCGAAAATAACTTGCTGCTGGATGCACCCCTCTCTAACTACCCACTGGACAACTCTACTGAGACAGAACTACCTACTATGCAAGCCCCCCAGTTATGTAAAGACCCCGCTCTCTCCCTAGGTGAAGCTAATGAAGAAACCACTCCGGCCAGTACAAGTACCGAGGAAACGCAGTTTCAAAGGACTTCAAGTACACCAAATGACTGTCACCCTTTAATACAGTGCCAGCAGAAGAAGCCTGTTGTGGCAGCTAATAGCAACGGTTCAATGACCTCCTCACCACCAGCCTTAGTGCCCCATAGCACTCTGCACTATACTCTGACACGGGCTGTAGTTAGCACCGCTAGGGTACACAATGAGGGAGAAGAGAGGAGACAACCTTCTCCTGGAATGCACATACGAAGCACCCTACCGGTGGTAGAATTTCTAGTGCTACTGTTGTCATTGATACACAACACTATGTGCCAACAAGCCCACTATCGATGCAATCAAATGGTTGCAGAGTTGCCTGCGCAAGCTGTTGTGGATACACGATCCCGAGTGGACGCAAACCCAACACTCACAGTACGTCTGGTGTCTGGCGTCTGAGCCCTCCAGTAAGGCAGGAAATGGAGCTGATCACAGCTTCCCCATGATCCCAGGGGCGGATTTTGCTATGGTCGCATGGGTCTCACGACCCCAGTTTCATATAGAACAAAAAAAACTAGATTTGTCTTGCCATGGGTGTTTACAACTTTTCGGCATTATTGGTTTAAATTTCAGCTTGGATTTTTCCATTGTTACCTAGCAACTAACAGGAAGCAATTGTATAACCAGTAATCTTCGGGATATGTGGAGTGGACCACCCCACTTCATCATACATAACCATGAAGCTTTAGAGCTGCATTTCCGGATTCATCAGGTCAAGGTTAACTTTAGTAATAATGACCAAAGCGTATGGTTTTATGTGTTCCAATCAAAAATTTTGTTGGATAATGAGCACATGATAGATCTGCAGCCCCTGTTGCATCATCACAGTTGTAAATTTCAGTGTCTACATCCTATTGACTAGTACTATCTCCCTGGGGTGATGGTTGCTGTAGCCAAAAACACTTAGAATTATTATTGTGGTGGTAGAATTATTATTATTATTTGTTTATTGTTATTATTATTTATAATTATTATTATTATAATTATTATAATTATTATTATAATCATAATGGTTATTCTCTATATGTGAAAACTAGCTATTTTTCTCATGTAAAGAGCTTCCATGTTATTAATTATTATCTTTGATGCATCATACTACTACAATCTAACCATAATAATCAAATAAGACTGCAGTGTAATTGATAATTAATTAATCAATAATAATAATAATTATTAATAATGTAGAGGAAATGCGCCACGACCCCACAAACAGGTCGACCCTGCTTACATTATAGCACTTGCCGAACTGTCTACTCACATTCATCTATTATTTTATACTTGTACCTGTTTATTTCCATATATTATATTGTTTGCACAGATTTACCATTTACACACATGTGCTTGTGCAATCAGCCGTGCTACTAAGACACACCTGTTCTATGGTACCTATGTTCTATTGGTGTATTGATAGCCAATCTGCTGTACAGGCGTGGCCTGCTTTTGTATTCCTACTGTCAATTATTATTATGTAATTTTGAATGTATAAATAACCATGTCATGTCCAGAATAAATCAGAGTTAATGCCTACACTCTCAATTGCTTGTCGATTCACTTGCATAAGCGCACTTATGCTAAAGCACAGGTAGCTTGACAGAAAGATACAAGTAGGCTCTTACACTGACACTTATTACTAAGTTCGAATCCTCGCACGATAAGATTGAACAAGGGGAATTGCACTGAACCCAGTCGACTAGTAACTAGGATAATAGTCAGTAGAAAGTGGTCAGTCGATTCGACTCACACTGCACCTGACCTACGGGCAAGTGATACTGGAACGATTATCCGAACAGCTAGTTCTACCTGACACACCTACTCTTCGGGATTAGGTTGCGGACGAGGGCGTACACTGCACTGTTGTACTTGCTTATTACTGTGGGCCGCTGTACAGGTGACAGCTACCACTTCACCCCAAATTCCTGTACAATAATAATATAGGAAGCTACTAAATTTTTATTATTATCATCATTATTGTTTATCATAGGCATAATAATGATCAATTCAATAGTATTTTTATTATTTTTGTAATTTAACTAACCATCATAACAATTTTACCAGTGTAAATTTACCAAAGTCATTTTTTATTATTTATTATTATTAATAGCCTATTAATTCAATATCATTGTTCAATCATCAATATTATCAACAAATGGTTGCTGGTTTTGATATTATAAGTAATAGCTCTTATTATTAGTGAACTAAAAAAATACTGATTATTATTATTATTATTATTATTCAATTTTTTGCCAATCACAGAAATTTACAATTATTGGTTTGTTACTAATACTGCTACTTTTTTTACTAAAGTTTATTTCTCTCCCAATCTCAAGACTTATAAATATGTATATCTATCATTCCTCAGATGTGAGGGTTTAACTATGGTGGCTCAGAACATTTTTTGTTTTGCATTTTAAAATGTCTGAGCGATTTACAAACCGTTTGAACTCTTTTGAAATAGTCTGAAGCTTTGAAAATCTTCTGAACGCTTTGTGAAATCGTTCAGTGGCTTTGAAAGTCCGACCCGATTTACTTGTTCGCTCTATTAATTTAGTCAATCACTGGATACTGATGGTGATGTCGATAATAATAATTATTGCTAATAAATATTATTATAATAATAGATAATAAATTTGATAGGTAATAAATAGGTAATAAAATGATGATTATTACAAATTGATTATTTGATAAAAATGAAACAATAATAAATTGTGGTTTTAATAATCATAATAATAATTATTATCATCATGCTTGTTATTATTCTAATTCTTGTCGTTAGCATTATTATTGAGTGATATTATTTGGTTTTCTTATTATAATTATTATCATTATGATGATGATGATGCTTGTTATTATTATGAGTTATAATGATAATTATATGAGAATTATAATAATTTAAAGAATAGCAACAACTGTTCCAGTTAATTTTTAGTTGATGGTAATAATTACACTACAACTATGTCCATGATTATTTTTACTACTTCTATACTTCTAGTCTCTGTTTATTGTTATCATGTGATTTGGCAGAAAAAATATTTAAGTAGCGTAGTAGTGTATCATAACTAATTCCACATAAATATGTATAAATTATTATTGATATTTTTATAACTGACAATGACATTTATTTATCACACCAAATAGCGGTATCTTATTGTACATACTATATTTGTTATACGATATTTACATCGATAAGATTTGAATAAATTTACTATCAGATTTTCTCACATAGCCATAGGTGGTTAAAGAGAGAAGATTTCTTTTTTTTGTAATAATACCAATGTGTACACTCATACAGCACTGAATTTGACTGTTGCTATTTAAATTTCATTCTATTTTACCAAGTCATTAATAGCCCTTACTTAGCTTTCTTGGCCAACAGAATCAGTAAAATTTGCTTTTAAAACTGATGAAAACACCTTTGTCCAACTGGTTGACTTTCAAAAATTTTTGACAGGCGGGAGGGCGCTCTGCCGCCCCTACCGCACCCACCCCGGCACGGGCCGGAGGCCCGAGTTTCTTCGCCCCCTGCCGTCCCATGAAATTTTTTGAACTACGGCCCTGGTAACACATAGGTGGAGACCCCTATTAAATATGTTGAAAGTCCGCCCCTGGATCCAGGGGGAGTTTAGTCACGGGAGGTCACCTGTACGTGGGACCTTCTATTGAGAGGGGGCTACATCATCACATGGCATAGTGCCGGACTATATAGATATAATCGAATATATTTACTCCTGGTTCACGAGACACCTCCCAACTCATATTATTCTTGATATTGTGGGAGATTTGTGCGCTGCTAATGACCCAAACTTTTCCCCTCCCCAAGCCCTCATAACCTTACACTCCTTGTTACCATTAAAAGAGCAGATTATTGTGCCATCAAAGCCTTCTTCCTTAATTAGAAGTACACAAAAGTTGGTGTAATTTAGATGCTGGCTATCCAGGGCCTGTATCCATCCTGGATGCAAGGTATATGTGTGCATATAATAGCTACATCAGATCTACATCAGATTTGATAAGGGAATATGGCTGCCAACCCTGGATCTAACATGGAAAAATGGCCACCGAGGAAATCCTAAGATGCAGACAAGTATAGGAGCCTACTGAAGCACAAGCACAGAGCTGAAGCAGTGGAGTGGAACAGGATCTAACAGGGAGGGTAGAGTGATTTGCAAAACTATGTGCCATGTGTGAACGCTTGCGATTAGCTGATATTGTTTACCTAATCGTGTCAACTTTATTGATTGGTAGATGAATTGGGTGATTGCATATGGTTTGCTCACCTTAATAAGGGAGTGAGCCTTCCTAACCACTTTCTATACAAAGAAATGTTGTGAGTGATGAAGGTAGAAGTATTTTGGATTGCGTTAGATTTATATTATATTGCTAAACAAAATGTTTCAAATACATTATTACCACTAGAAACTTTGTATCATTCATCAGGGGCGCGGTCTCTACACTAGTTGTCTAATGTTAAAGCAAGTAGATGCCGCCGTGTCGGTGGTGCAAGAGGAAAACACTACAATATGTTGTAAGTAAAGAACGGGCGTGTCTTTAATGGAGAGAGGTATGTGGTAAATTTTAATGAATGACAGTAGTAAACTGGGTGCTTATTACACTCATCTTCACGCCAAGTGCGCTAGAACTTCACCTACAGCTATTGGAAAAATACTGCGCAGGTGGGAAGTCTTACTGTGCCCGCAGCACAGTATGCAGAGCCGATATTGACCCCTACTGACCCTGTATAGGGACTCAGGGTCGGTCGAGAAGACCGCCATAACCGAGGACTTTCAAAACCAGCTAGGATCCTGCTCAAGGACAGGAACAGGAACTAACTTTCTTCATATCCACAGATGCCAAGACCACAAGCTAACCAAAGCCTTGGGACCCTGTAGGAAGCTTTGAATGGACAGTAGGAGATATGACAACGCCTCTAGCCACTTGGCGCCTATTACGTTTAAACCTCAATCATTGTATGATTTGTCAGTAATGTTGTATGTGTATATATACACTTTACACTTTATTTGAACCAGCGGTACATCCTCTAATAGAGGCGACCTTTAGAGGTTTCAGTACATGAAATAGCTATCAAAGCAAACACCCTATACCCATATACCCTATACCCTATAATCGCATCGGTCTAATCACTCCCTGTGCCTTTACGCTTAAATTATTTCATGCGAATTAATTCCTGCCAGCCACCAATAAAAGGGCTGCAACTGCTTACATTTTTTACACTCTTTTCTCATGTCTTGCCAATAACCCTAGTGGATTGCCACCCTAGGACTTTGATTGTTGAGCAGTAAAGCCAATATTCAAAACCACATGCTGGGTGGTTTCTGTGAACCTTGTGCTTTGCCTATGCCGACTAAACTGGCTGTGTTTACCTAGTTGTCACTGTGGAGCAGCACAGTGTCCCTCTGGAGAGAGGCATATTACTCGAGAATAGTGGATATTTGTAGAAACCAGACCAAAATCCATTACAATATCACTTTATTTTGAGCTGCTCATTCAAATTTTTAGTGCACAAATACATCCCAAATTGTTATTGTTAATTGGAACTGCTTTAGCATTGATGTAGAGTAAAGCTGGCTTATTGTATTGCATCCTTTACACGCGATTGTCACCCCACCTATGTCGGAGAATATGTACAGTAGCAACCAACCTCACCAAGTCACAAATTTTGAACCAAAAATAGCATTTATTTTATTTGGGTAAAACCAGCAGACGGTCAAAAGCCACTTGCTGTTATTTAGTCATACTTGCCTGCTATCCAAACATTTAAGTGGCCTTTCTCGATATACTCACCTGTGCACTTGAACTTGGCAACGCTCCATTCGAAAGGAGTTTCCATTGGATCAGGGGAAGTGCAATTTATAGTTCTGTCTGGAAGTTCTGCACTTGTAGAGTAACCCGCTGTACAGTTGTAGATGGCAGTTAGGCTGTCCTCAGCTAGTTGGTATTCGGCGTGTTCCAAATCTATTGGTTGAGAGAAGCACTGCTGACCTGCAAACATAGAAAAGCATATGTTACAGGTTTTTACAAAAGATCTGCCAAATTTTTGCTGGAACAAGCATGATGATACAATGCTGAGGCAATTAGTAGAGATTGCTATAATTGATCAATTATAGCTAACTTGTCTTAAATATTGCGTTGGTAAGAAGTTAACTTATATGATCTATCACTGGTTACAATTACAAGTAACTAACATAGTAGTGTAGGGCCATCCAAAATTTGCAGATGTCCACAGAATGTAGCTAGTTGAACAGCCAAACAACACTTCACTCTCCAGGGTCGGTAAGACCTGCAGGGTACAATGGAGAAGTTGCTCACAACTTTGCAACTAATGAGCCTATGGCTCCGGCAGTCTATAGAGAGTTAAAGTATAAAACACATTTGTTGTCCACATATCTATTCTCTAGGGAGGCAATTGCCCAGAGAAGTTAACAGCAGTAGGTGCAGTAGTGAAGTGGCATTAGTTATATCGAGAACCAGCCTGTTATTGGATGGCTGGCAGAAAGTTGATTTCGTCACCATGTTATAACCAGCAAACAACAAAAGGAGTACAATTAACCAATTGAAACAATACAGATACAGCAATACATATAAAAGTGAACAGATTTAAATAAATGTGGTGGCTAACATCAAGGAATAGAAACGACAGGCATAGTTCTGTCTTAGGCAGCCTCATGTCCATAGTTAGTAATATGTAAAGGTAGTTATGTCATGGGCTTGGCCTCCTGAGGTAACGTAAGTTATTTTAGTCACTTCTGCTGCTGCAGCCATCTTGATACCAACTGGGTATGGCACTGCAGTGCTGGAAAGGTATCTGCAGGGTTTGCATAGAAGGCTGTAAGGGGCGTGGCAACTGCATGGCAGGTATAGCGTTTACCTTGTCTCCTGCAGTAGTGACACTGTGTTGATACCTTTGGAGGGCTGTCTACTCGCACTATCAGTGAGAGTTACCTCTATAATAATGTCTATGCGCAGGGAATGTATGTCATCAAATTCACCAAAGTAGAATCGGTAAAACAAACAAATCTAGGTCAGTTAGTATTGTGAAAAGTTTTTGTGTCTGTACTCGTACAGGCAAGGTAGCAGACACCTGCACTTCCCTCAACTCAGATGAGAGCTGGAAGGCTATGTTCAAGCAATTTAGGCATCTGTAACTAGTAGTGCTGGCCTACATTGCTGGACTAAGTTCAACGCTGGACTGCGCAGCCACTTCGCTTGACCGCACAAAAGTACAGGCCACTCGCTGGTCAGTGATTTGTGTGAGAGTGCAAGCTAACGCTGGACCATAACTACAAACTTTTTATTATTGCCGGCTTGTAGTAATGCAATACTATAGTTGGTTTTTATGGTCATCACATCTGCGCAAGGTCGGCCCTGCAGCAGTCACTACTGGCCCTGCAGTAACTCTAACAACCCTAGAGCTCAAAATTGACAACTACGCCCCTGTTGGCTACTCCTCTGAGTAATCAAGAGAGCCACCAGAAGAAAGAGAAGAAGGAGTCACCTATTAACCACCCACAGACAATGAAAAGGAGTGGAGAGACAAGCATCGAAAACAGTGGACCGAACTAGTCATGATGCAATAGCAGGAAAGTACAGGGAAAACACAAAAATAGCCGTATCATCCAGAGATACTGCATCAAGGTAGTTGAATTTAGTTTCAAGAGAATTATCAGGAACTGCTCGACTAGATGTTGCAAGGCTAGAACTGAACTCGCCCTGTGAGAGATACCAGGAGCCACCAAAGTTTGACCCTAGTACTCCTGCTCAACAGCTTCCTGTGACTACGGACAAGATGAGTCAGCATTTTGAGAAAAGGTTTGAAAAAAAGAGAGTGGTCATTATTTCTCAAGACAGTGACTAGAGCACTACTACTGCTCCACAAGAAAAATACAGTAAGACAAATTAACATTATGGCTACCTCCAACTTTTTGGAGCTGACAGAGGAGGATGACGAGTATTTATTAGAAGCTGAATTAGCAACTTATCGTCCTCCAGGACTGGGAGAACAAGAATTGTTGGCAATGCCTAGGGAGGAATTAGTGAAGGAGGAAGCTATACCTCCCTGCCAACCACTGCTGCTACTGTGGATGTAGAGCTAGTGCATCAAGGTAAAGAGGGTTAGTTGTTTAACTGTAAAATTTCTGCGTGGGTTTTTAAGCATAGAACAATGAACAATGACTGACTATTTAGCTTTGCAAAGTGGCCGCCCCTCCAGATTTCAGCCCTAAACCCCAGGACACCTACCACTGAGAGTTTGTAGAAACACCCCCCCCCCACTGCTGACCTCGAAGACAGTTAAACCTCTCATTCAGGCAGCAGTTGTGAAAAAAGGCGGTAACAAATCAATGCCAAGTAGAGATAACTCCTTACCGACCAGGCAGTCAACCCTGTCAGTCTGGGGGGACATCTCTGCCAGCTTGGGGTCATTGTGACCGGGCCCGGAGGGCTGTGCAAGAGCCCAGAAGGAAGGCCAAGGATGGCAAAGGTGGTAAAAGTCCTTGACGACCACTCCTAAGCGAAGCAATGGGGTACCTCTCACAGCAGGGAGGCATACCTACCTCAGAATTGTCTGAAAGAGGTTGGAGCTTGTCTGTGCTCCCTACCCTGGCCAGGGGTAAGAGAAAAGTTTATTACTGCAGAGGGAGTAGGAAAGCAGAGTCGAAAGGGCAGGTTCTCTCCACAGGAAGGCGTTATCCCTCCCAGTGCCTGAGCTGCCTGGTGAGTAGTCACCAAGCCTTCCCCCCATTTTCCACTGCAGCACCCAATGTGTGTTTCACTCCTCACCAGGACGTTGTTATTGTTGCAGATACTCACTCCCATTCTACTGTGGATGTAAAACAGAAGTTTGAGGTATGCTTGGTACAAGTCATGCAACCCCCGGTACTGGAGGAAAAGGAGCCCAGTGAGAAACTGACTGTAGAGGCAGAGCCCTGCACTATCTACACGAAGAACAAAGAAAAGTCCTACCAGGTGGCGGAGGCTACTCTGGGTAGCTGTTCCTACAGAGAGGACTGAGAGCTTGATGCAAACAGCTGTAAACTCTGTATGCCCTAAATGCCAGTACAACACAAAGAACAACAGGCAGTTGAGGGTGCACATGCCTCAACACTACCTCTGGCACTAATGTTGCTGTAGGTACAGCAGTGGGAGTCTGGATGCCGTATACTCACATCAAGCAAAGTATGGTGCATCCAGTGATACGATACACCACCGGAAAACTGGCATCATTTATATGGTTGACGTGCTAGGTTTCAACCGGTTCTGCCAGTTCGTGAAATGGGCATACCCTCAAAGTTCAGGAAGTGCAGACCTACACATATAGGTGAGAGGAAGGTTTAAGCCACACTTCCCTGCAGATGAGAAGCATCCCCTGCAAAGCTGACAGCCAAGAAGAAGAGGAGCACGGCGAGACCGGAACCAAGTGCAGCACTTCCGGCATATGGACTTCAAAGATGGAAGTGTGCCCAAGTACTGTGATGCCACCCCCTGAGCCGACAGAGTCGCTCACACAAAACGGAAGAAACTGGCTGGCCAGTAGTGCCCAGACCTTCACTGCAAATCTTTCAGAACAGCATCCGGCTTGCTGAGGTGGTTGAAGGCTACATACTGACACTACGCGACATGCTACAGGTGCTAAGACGCCTTATAGTACAGTAGCTGTCGGAGGAAGATCGGGCTCTCGCTAAAACCAAAGCCCAGGCTGTAACGGCAGAGATGAGTCGCCTGCAGCTGCAAGCTGAGAGCTTGCATGGTGATCTATTCTAGACGCCAACTGAAATTCTGTGCAGTTATCAGTGATTATGATTTTTATTGTTTGCTCGAAATACAAAGTTTTCTGAGTTCAGGTGTTACTCGAAACTATAAGTTTTTCTCATTGCTATTCATTTAATTGAAAGCAAAGAGAGAATGTCTTTAATGGAGAGGGAAATGTAGTGAATTTCTATGGTGATTACATTTGGGCAAGGTCCCCCTCACAGCTGATGAGTTTCAGGCACACCTAAAGTGAGTCTGGCGCAGCCAGAAAACCTTCTGAGAAAACCAGTAGAAACACTACTGGCCCTGCAGCAATCACAACAGGCCCTGCAGCAGTCACTACGGGTCCTGCAATACCACTACCGACCCTATACTGTGCCAGGGAGAAGGAAAGGGCTATAGCCTGTGGACCTAAAGTACCACCAAAAGATGCAGAAGCCCAAGTTTGCTGCCTAACTACTACCAGATTGGCGAAGGACAAGGACCACAAGCCGTAACAGCCAGGAACTTGTACTACTATTGCAACACCACTTCCTGAGCTGACTCTGCACTATCGACTGTTGAAGCTTGCCACTTACTTATGGGCACTTTGTACATTTAATCATATTATAACCAATCTTATCCTGTGTTATTTGTATATTGAAGTTTCGTTTGCGCAATCACTTCCAGCTACTTGTGATTTTCTGCACCATTATTTGGGTATATGTTTTCTGTTGCTCTGCCTATAAAAGGCAGAGCCCCGCTGCTATACTTTGCACTTGTATTGGTATTCTGCTTGATACTGTTCCAAGCAGCAAGATACATTGCCATTCTTATATCACCCTGGATTGTTTTTGTATAATACAATATGATATACACTCTAATACACTGAGTTGTGCGTTTGAGCCGTGGGCTCTGATTACTGCTGTTGAGTTGTCTTACTCCTCCGTTAAAAAGAGATTGGAAGGTGACCTCTGGAGTGAAGTGTTATTGCTGGCATTCTGATCGGCCCCCAAAATCCACAACAATACAAGAGAACGTGTATGGTTGAAAGCAATTGTATTTTTTTATTCTTCCGGCATGGTTCCTCCAATTATTCTGATTTATTAGGGAGCATCAGCCAGTATTTATCCAAAAGGTTATGAAACCATATCTTTGTTCCTTTAAGCTCAGCATTAGATATATAATAAAATGTTTGACTGGCTTACACAAAGTTATTCATAATCATATATTGGTTGAACAGTAATTAGGATGTAGGGCTATAATGTATAGAATTGATAAAGTTAAATAGAGTGATTATATATGGATCGTACATGCCAGTATGTGCATGTATCTGGTCATGTCCCTTTTATGTGTAATAGAACGTTTTGCAAGCAGCAGGCCATAGAGGTGCTTAGTGAAATCCTGCACATTGCCTCATAGGTTAGTTTTTATCGCACATCTTATTTATTTATGATCAAAGAGTCATGTAGCTCTCGAAATATTGCAAAGCTCAAAGATTGTACCTTTCCCAGAACGGACACTGCCTGTATGGTCAGTGCCACTTGTATACCAAGTTTAGTCTAGTCTAGGTACTTTGGTATAGCAACATCTGTTTGTTGCTGTACCAATGTCGGGCCGTTTTTTGTTATTGCATATGAGAATACTACAGTGGCATTGTAAAGTGCAAAAAAATCTGCTTATACTGAATGCGAACAGCAATGAGAGAGTTCTTTAAATTTATAGCCCATTCTCAAGCCTGAGCTACATGATCGTAGATGTTTACTCACTTTGCATTTCACAAGGAAATCGTATATTAAGGAATGCGCTACTACGCAGTATTTTGCTGCGATGTCAGTTGACCGATAAATCTGTCACTTCTTTCATTATTTCCATCCAACAAGATCACCCTAACTAACCAGTGTTGAACCAACTCTCAGCTTTTGGTTGAATTTAATTTTATTTTTCTCATTACTATAACAATTAATTAGATGCAATGCAGGTAGTAAGATAGAAGATGATCTCTGTGATGATGTCAAAGGAAAAAGAGATTCTCCTGGTTCAAAGTGTCTTTTGGAGCACAAAACACCATGAGAACCGGATAATTATGTTTTTGTGCATCAGTTTTGGTTGTGTTTAATCTTGTTGTAATTGTATGTTCAACTGAGTATTTATTGTAAATGGGTCGTTTATATTGGGGCTTGTACGGTGATTTAGATTGCTGGGTTAAGTATTGTATAAAATCAAATAGATGTATTATTATAATGTTATTGATAGACAAGATGCCGACATAGGAAGATATGGAGATGAGAGTGACAAATTAAAACATTGCTGTTGATGGTGCTACAAGTAAAATTGTAGAGGTTTTGCGGAGTCTGAAATAAAAAGTGCTAATAGTTATGAATGTATTGGTATTTGTATAGGATTTTCTACTTTGGAAGTGTTACTGAGTTTAGTATGTATTAAAACAGTGTCAAGGAAACACGGAAGACAAGAAATTCTCTCGTTTGAATCGTAAATGAAACTATTGGCGGAAGACGAACATCTAATTCGTCATGGATAGTAATGCTGAAGGAGTTGACTCGAGGATGAGCCCCTCCTCTTTCACAGTGGTGATTGTGGGTCTTACTGGCTTAGGGAAGACACAGGTGATTTTACGAATGATTGAAGCTAGTCAGACTATAGATTATCCTCCACCGGTAGAAATACATTTCCGTTATGGAGCCTATCAAAAAGCCTTTGAAGATGTATCCTGAGTGATATTTCACAGGAAAAGCTAAATATAATGACGAGTTTCTGAGAGACGGACACAACAGCTGTTTGATAATTGATGAGTTGATGAATGAAGTTTCCGGTAAAGCCAATGACAATGCTTTGTATATGAAACCTAGCCATCATTTGAACATAACTGTCGTTTTTATTGTTCAAAATCTGTTTTAAAAGCAAATCGTAAAATTTCCCTGAATAGCAATTAGGATTTTTTTTAAATTCCTAGAGACACTTCTTTGAATATCTATTTGGCTCCTCAATACTTTTTGGGTTGAACGAAAAATGTCCAAGAAGCCTTTCAACAGGTGTCAAACAACAGGTACTCTTTTCTATGAATAGACACGACTCAGCGAGTTGGTGATCATTGCAGACTATGAGGAAACTTAACATCGGATCAACTTATGATATTATATTGTAAAGGATTTCGTTGTGGTCTCGAAACAACCTTCACTGAGAACTGTTAGAAAAATACTTTTACTGTGTGATAGTAGCGGTACAGTGATGCAGAGTGCAAATAGACTGATAGAATAGGCTCTCTGTGGAAGGTGATTAATATAAATATCAAGCTCTACCGGTATGGTTGTAAAAGCTCTCTATCGAAGAAGGTAGTAGATACGAACAGCAGGCGCTACCGGATGGTAGAATAGGCTCTCTTTCGTAGAAAGTAGTAGATACAGACAGCAGGCACTACCGGATGGTAGTAAAGGCTGCCTGTTGTAGGAGATCTGTATAGCAGACGGATTCGGTTAGAAAGGTATGCAAACTTTAGTGATACAGGCAACCGTCCTCACTAAATACACTTGTTTCAGAAAAATAATAATTTATTGGTAGAACATAAAAGCTTGCCAGATAAATAGTCCTTACGAGCATACGGTAACTTGAATTCTCAGATCAAACACCAAGACGTTACACGCAATTGCTGTCACGTATAGACTAGATACTATCTCATCCTGAGCTAAAACTAGTTTTGACTAACTCTAAGCAAATCTAAAACAACTTTGAGCGTAGGGCAAACTACCTCGCTATTTAAAGAAAAGATAGTAGCCGAAACTAATAGCATATGATTGGCTTAACACATAGCTAGCACAACAGAAACACGAATCATAGGCGGGCGGATTAAGCATAAAAATTTCAAGGGTAGCTGGTGCATTGGGAACCTGGCTAGTCGCCAATATTCCAGTGTTAATTATAAATAGCCATAAGATGACTTTAAGCCGTCTTAGCTAGCTTGCAATCTTCAACGCTCGATCTTGGCCACGAGAGGGTGCCTGGACATCTGCTTCATCTGTATAAGGTACTGCGCTATCAACCGAACAAGCTTGAGCTCGATGAGCTAGCACTCTCAGCCCACTGTTCACTCATGTGTGCACTACTAGCGAGCCAGTAGGCACACTACCCAACTGCATGGCCACTCTAGGCAGTGTCCATTACAATATGCACGCAAGTAAAAGCACATAAATACAATCACTATTTGATTCATCTCAAACATATTTTGTCATTAATTTGTTTAACACACTGTTAATATAGTGGCTGAAGCCCTGAAATAAAGTTGAAAAGAAATGTGGCGTTGCTGTTTGCGGCGCTGTTGTTATCACTCAACATTGCATCCGCTTCTATTCAAAAGTCTGTGATAGCTAATGCGAAAAAAAATGTTTTTATGACTCTAATAGAATGTACTAAAGCTATTTTAAATGGAACGATATCATTGTCGATTGACCAGTAGGTATATTTGCGACACTGAAAGTCACTTGATGATTGAAGAGCCAGAGACCCAGAGACTTTTTCGCCACCATCATCTCCCATTTGAGAATCCCCATCAAACAGAAGTCTACAATTTCAAATGATAAAGCATGCTGTTGATTTGAAAAAGCCAAGTCAAGATGATGAGAATATGGTTAAGGTTGAAAACTAAAACTGTAAAAAACCTGTGATGAATGTTAAAGACGACACACTTCTCCACCAGAAGATGTCAGAATCGATAACCTGAGTGACCTTTCCCACAAGAGCATCCTCTGCTGAATACTGCTACCCCACATCGGTGAAGCCGCATTGAAAGAACAGCAACAATTCAAGATCTACCGGTACCAACAGTTATGCAGGTGCTTGCCAATGAATTTCGAGATGAAGCAATGTGCGCTATCATCTACAGCTATCAAAAGGATAAGACGACAATTTGAGTGAAGAGTGATGTTTCAAGTGATGTAGGATTGCTTGTTAATAAAGTTAAGCAATCATGTCCTGCGGTTTTGATTTACATGGGATAAGGAAAGCCTGGAGAAGCATATTTGCACACTGCTGATGGACACCGTTGCTGTTTGAAGTCAAAGAATGCATCTATGCGCTGACAGGCAAGAAAATGAGACAGATCAAGGCATATTTGAATGTAGCTCACCTGTATGGTTTTCCACGAGACAGTGTCATAAGCTATGAAAACCTGGGAATGCTAAAAATATGCTACACTCAATGGAACAAGTCTGTCGAGACTCTTGTGGCTCAATACAAATGTTTGATAAATGGTGAGCTGCAGATTGGAGATATCTCCATTCCCCCTCAAAAACTTCCACGGTTTGTTGTAAAAATACGGAGTGATTCCATTCAAAATATCAAATCAAACTGCAGACAATACAGTTTCCTACAACGTTGTCTTGCCCACACCTCTTGTAGCATTTATTCAAGCCTCCGATCTGCAAGATATTACTGAACATTGCAACTTTCTCACCTACTTTGATGATACCGAAAAACAACAATGCCTAAGACGAGAGCTCGGCAACCTGATCACCAACTCAAGGGAGTTGGTCCGCTCTCTCTGGTGTTAAGTTTAATTTGCTTTACCGCGGAGTCAAAAGTAGGTTTTCAGCTAAGCCCTACATCAATGTACTATCTTCTCTGTATTTACTGTCTTTTAGGACTAACTAAATAATGATTTCTGAGAGTGAGGGTTAGAGACACTGTTACTTGCACCTTGTAAGAGATGAGCTCAACATCAACATTGAACATTACACATTAGTTTAATGGATTTCATAGAAATCGATACAAATACTACACTGATTTGTATTTTACAACAATTTTATCTGTTATATCAAATAAATTTTCACTATATTAATATACATTAACCATTTATTTAGCAGAATGGTCCCTTGTACATGTACTCCATATATTACTTATGGTGTATTGTCCGGTTTGAACTCGTAGCTAGGATAAGTCTGTTGGAGAAATATTCATACCAAGTGATCTCCTAGCTCATGGTCTCATATGCCTCATAAGTTTCTCACACTTTCATCCGTACTCCATCCTCTGCTTCTCGGTACACAAAAATATATTCAGTAATCATCGCATACAGTTGACAAAGATTTGTGCACCCGTGTCTCATTAGTCCGTATCAAATCATTTCCTCTCTGCCTCATCAGCAACTCGCTGGGTAAAACTGGGTAAAAAGTTAGATGTCGTCAAAATGAGTCAAAGAAATCCACGCCAAAATCACCAACCTACACAGCCAACCAATGCGCTCCATATTGATGGAAATAATGAGTGTTGAATACACAGCATGTCAACGGAAAATTTTAAAGCTGCGTCCAAAACTGATCTCTAGCCTTGACGTAAACACCCTTGGCAAGATAATCTCCAACGAATCTGATGGTGTTCATCTATTGTTTGTTGTTTAGAGGACTACGTCACCTGTGACAGCTAGTTCAAGAATGCTGTTCATCTCCAATACACCTTACTTTACAAAGTACGGGAACAGGGACAAACCTTTGGTTGTGTTGGTGCTAAAATGAATCTCCACATTCAATGTGACAGTTTTCATCGAGTGGAAACCTTCATTGGGGAAATCACCTTTCAATCGAATCCATAAATCGTTACGCTGTCTAGATATGGTTCTCTCATAATACCTATAATTCCACCATCGAGCAAAGATCCACTAGTGTGTAGAAATTAATGATATCTCACCCAAAAACTTATTTGGTATAGTTGGCCCATGTCTGCTTTCAACCTGGAACTCGCCAACTATCAATACAATGCTCTTGACATTGACATCTCGCAGCCTAACCGGGTTCTCGATGAAAAGTCCACTCAGAGCATTGTGATTGGCCAAACCTTGAGAGACCTGTTTGGGTTTCTGTTTGCTATTTTCCAATGTTCTATCAATCTGTCCCGCTTTTTTGCGATTCCCATAAGTCTTTAATCGCCTCCACTCAATCGGATTAACGTAGTTGTGTTTTTCAACACGTAACTGAATAGAGAGTTTTGTAACGTGTCCGTTTACCTTGACTTTGCAAAGATACAATTCAGTTTTGTCAATTCTGATCTTAGCTCCTCCAGCTGGTGACTTGTCAGCAGCGAACAAAGACAATTTGCTGAGAGCTCGTTTAAATTCCAGTGACATAGTTGGACTGGGAACTACCAGTTTTCTCTGTTGGAAAAGCGCAATGTGGGGTTTGCAGAAATGGCATGTCTTCCCACCCTTGATTAAAACACCCTACTTCTTTTGTCGTCTGCGGTGCTGTGTTGAGTGGCCTCTTTACTCATCCTATTTTGTAAACCAAAGTTTCCAACTGTTCCTGGTATTTCTGTGCAGTGGCGGTAGTTTCTGGTAGTTGCAAAAAGTAGGGGTGCAAACTATAATACAACAGTATTAACTTCCACAGACATTTCGATATCAGTGAACATAGCATGAAGTAAGTCTCCTATTTACAGATGTGTGTTGTTGTTGGTGACCGTAATATCAGTTCCATCGTTTTGGACGCTTGTGGCTCTGATTTGCATATATGAGTTGTTAGGATATGTGTAATACTTGTTACTCCATGCCAAGGTCAACTCGATCCAGCCGTATTGATCCAACCTGTCAGGTCTGATGGCGAAGTATTCCGATCTCAGTTGCAAAATTTTTGTTCGATCTCAATTCACACATTCTCTTTTGTGTCATCTCCTCTAACTCTTCCTCACTTCCGTATCCCCCGTTGTGGATTAGGATGAATGACTTTTTGCTTCTGTGGCAGGCATTTGTCTTTTCCGAACACATTTACCCTACGTCACATGTATTCCAATTCTTAGAAAACAAGATACTAATAGCGCTGCATATCATTTGATGCAGATGATGTCTGGATATTTATACAGTCTAACTGCACAATCAGATTTGGTGTTGTCGGGAAACTCTCCAGCATTATAATTTGAGGGCACAATTTTCAGCATCAAAATTTGTTGTTGTCTGACGGAGAAAGCAAGAGTTTGTTTCTTCAAAGCTACTCATCCATCCACCCATTGAAATTTTCTCTGTAGCCCAACCACTACTGACCAGTATCTTTCTTTTCCTTCTCCTCAATTTTTTATTCCAAAAATATTTGTGATTCTGAAAAGTGTAGGTTGTTTTTACCTTCAGCAACTTTTTCATAAAAGGCCCCATCGATCATCTCATCAGTCAGACCTTATACTTGATAGCTTTATTATAGGTTCAAAGATCTCAGTGGTCAAACTAGGGGTGCATCCTCTCTCAAATTCCCTTGTTAATTGTCACATAATTTCCAATTTTCAACTTTGGTTCTTTAGCCAAACTGTGCTCATCTCCTTTGTACACTCGTCTCCACTTCCACTTCCAATTTACGGCGTTTGGTCTCATACCTATAGCTAGGTAAATACTGTTGTTGTATATAATAAATATCTTGGGTAGAACATTGATATATATGTCGTCATCTTTGTGCATCAGATATCTGTAAATCTTCTCATTCAATTTCCTGTTGAAACACTCCACCATCAAAGCCTTTATTGTCTCGTTTTTGGTTGTAAGGCGCTTGATTTTTTTCTCAGCCAGCAGATTCTTGACATGATGATTAACAATCTATTTGCCTTTATTCGATTGTAAATCTTTGTAGTTTTCTCCATCCAGTATCTTCTTCAACCCTCTGGCTACAATGTGATTAGATTTGGGGATGAGTGGGACAGCCCAATCGTTTCTTGATAGAGAATTGACAACACTAAGTGAAAATGCGGTTGTCATTTTATTATTTTCGAGAACGCGCATCCATCAAATCTACTTGAAGCTGTTCGCCTATTCCAGCTACAATCGTGGGCAGCACTTAAACTTGGTCGTCACTTCTTTGTGCAAAATGTGAGTATTCTCTCCACGCAATCAGTTGCGAATTCTTTCTTCTCCCTCTCAATTTCTACGAGCTTTCATCGAAGCTCTATCTCCTTGTAGTGGCGTGCACAATGCCGAATAGATCTTTTACCAAGCAACTTTTACTAGATAGAAAAATGGGAGTGGTCTTCTCAAGAAGGGTAATATTTTGTGATTTTTTTGCTATATAAAGCAATTGGGGTAACCGCTGTTTTGGTTCGTAAACTAACAATCAATGAGCCGTAGCGAAATATAATTACTAGTATCTGTAGTGTAACTTAGCATCCTATACCATGAGTGAAACACTTTTTTCTAGGTCTGCAAATTTTGGAGTGTTCAGCAAAAGAATATGTGAACAAAAAAATTATTTCAGTAGAATAACTGCTGGAAGAAGACCATACAGCTTTGTTTTCAGTTTGAATTGCACCATCAATGTATTCCTCTAATATGGCGATGAGCGTAATTTTATAGGCTTAAGGTCATTTTTGCTCAGCCACAAGTCGTAAACATTGGCCAACATCACCTGACTACTCGTTTTATGTTCTTAGTAGCATCAGAGGCTGTAGGTACACTATCAATAACTATATAGTGTGCAGCGCTGATACAAGAAGCATGGTTCCATTGGTGTATTCATTGCTATTGCTAACACTATCTCAGCATTTGTAACGGGCGCTTGGTTAGCCAGTGTTCGATAATAAACACTGCGTTGAAAAAAATTAATTTGTGAATGCCATGATAGTTGATTGCGCTCGGCTTAACATATGCTTTTTTAGATAACAACAATTACAGTTATTAACCATTGGTGCTCTGCTAAAAAGCACACCAAACGGTCAGCATTCATTTAGTAGTCAAAAATATTTGATGCTGGACAGCCGGAATAATGGCGAGAAGGCATAAACATGTCTCACAGCAGAAAATACTTCCATGTCTGATGATATTTTAAGTTGCATCGTTGGCTTCAACCTCAATTAGATATCAAATAGAAAAAACAGGCTATAAAACTTAAACATATCTATGAGTAAAGCTCACAAAAATATCTCCTCGTGTAGAATGCTAACGTTTAGTCAAATAGAACATGAGCTGCTAGTGACAGAAGGCGATAGCTTTCTTTATGATGTATGAAGTATGTGAGTGGTTATATGAT
Organism: Cryptosula pallasiana; assembly: GCA_945261195.1. NCBI lineage: Eukaryota > Metazoa > Bryozoa > Gymnolaemata > Cheilostomatida > Cryptosulidae > Cryptosula > Cryptosula pallasiana. Next base: position 16,301,714 of record OX183134.1, on the reverse strand, counting down.
GAAATGGTGTCATACATATACTTACTCCTCTATTACAATCGGTTTTATTAATTCGGCCATACTGGTAAAACAAAGTCCAGTATGGAACTTTTACTGGGGTGTAAATTCACCAAATTCAACCATTGCTTAGCGTTATAGAAGGAGAAATCATGTTAAATGTGTTTTTTTTTATTGAAGTCCAATCATATCTTTATTATCTAAGGAGTACCAACACTAACACAGGGCAGGAACAAGCTGGTGTTATAGGTTTCTGGTTGGTCTAAAAACATGTCTCAATATTGTCATCGACAGCCCGCTAGTTTACTTCTCACAATAATCAACAGCAATTGATCAGCACTATGAACATAGTGTATCTTTGATTTAAATAATATTTGTAATAATTGGCACAACCCCTCCTACTTTGTGGCTCCACAAAATCATTCAAGGACCCAAATAATGATTGTTGATGCTAACTATTTTGTCTTCCAATAGCGTGTTTTAGAGATGTTTCAAAAAGGTTTTCCATAAAAGGTATGATAGATATTTAATAAATATCAAATAATACGGCGGTGTTTTAAAATAAAACTTCTTGTATTAGCAAGGAAAAGCATTAAAATTGAAGGCCAAAAGCAGCCTGAAATATTTTTAACCACAATAAATTGAATTATAAATTACATAAAAAAAGAGTTCTAGCAATGGGGATAGCTCTAATAAGAATTTATACGCAGAAGTTGTATGAGTTTATGCAAATATGCAAGTATGCAAATGCAAATAAACTGATAACTTTTATCTGTTTTGAGTTACGACGCCGAAAACAAAAAATATTAAATTTGGTTCATGGATTATTATTTTTGAGCCTATTTGTGATGTTTCTTTGATATGACAGAGAGGGTAATTTTTACAAACTGCTTTCCTTGTCATTTATATCACGGTCATGAGAAGAGATATAGATAACTTTTAAAGCCTATGGTTACGGGACCTGAGAAAATATGCGTTTTAATTTTTTTAAAAACAGAAAAATTATTGTCATTTTTATATTAGTTCAAACTTATAATTTGAGCTCTCTGGCAGGTTGTTTTTAGCTTTTACTTTTAATTGTTGTTTTCTTTTTTCCCCATGCCTTTGAAAGCCGACAGACAAAGATATAAGAACAAATAAAATCTGAAATATATTTTTGTATATAATTCAACTTGGGGATGAACTGTTTTTGGCTATATGAAAAGATTGAGAAAGACATTACTATCCCATTCGCAAGTTGCTGTGAACGAACCAGTTTGGCACACCACAATGTCAATTTTACACAGGTGATGTCACAAATGCTTCAAAAATCCTCTTTTTCAATAAAGTGCTAGTTGACCAAAACTTCCTTAAAAGTGACCTAAAGAAAATCAAATCACAAATATAAATGTTTAAATATTAGTTCACAGTGATTAGACACATTAGTTGATTTTTTATGATCAAAGATCCTGCTTTGGTTGTTAGCTTGTAAACTACCTTGTCAGGCTAAAACATACTTGTATGACGCGTTAGCGATAGCAATGAATACACCAATGGAACCATGCTTTTTGTATCAGTGCTGCCCACTATATAGTTATTGATAGTGTACATGCAGCCTCTGCTGCCACTAAGAACATAAAATGAGTAGTCGAGTGATGTTGGCCAATGTTTATGACTTGTGATTGAGCAAAAATGACCACAAGCCTATAAAATTGCACTCATCACCATACTAGAGGAATATTACTATGTTTCCATATCATGACAAAACATCGCCAAATCTTTCGGGTTTTCAACCACAAATAATTGGCGACAAGGGCATATATTTCCACAACTCAACGTTTATCGTCGTTGGTTAAACCACGCCCACAGAGGCAACTGCTGTCAGTGTGCTGTTGAGTGTAATTTAGCCAACTAGCATTGCAGGCTGCTTTTATTTATTATTTTGTTATATTGTGGCATAAATGTACAAAAAAAATGTTACAGAGTTGTTGGCTAGCTAGGGAAGCTGTGTGGTAACAATTGATTTTAGTAGCACATTGGCTATGATTTAATAAACTCTAATATTTATTATTGTTAGTGAGTAATAAATAATAAAAAGGACCAAGTAAATTTTTGCGGAAAAAATCCTATTAATTGTTTTTTATCACTGCAATAATTAATTACCAGCAGCTAAGATTAATTCATTTCAAATCAGTTGTATTGTTTCATAAATAACTGTGTAATAAACCACAAACGATCCTCATTAGTTAAATATAAACCCGCTCAAGCTAACGCCGATGCTATGTGGTTACAATGGATAATTTGTGGCTTCCTGTTTTATTACGCATGCCTGGTTTTATCGCCTTTGGCGACATTAGGGATTCCAATAGCAATAAGCATCTAGAATTTGGTTTATCGTCAATTTTTTGCTTTTGGAGACAACAAATGTTTATCGACAAGTCTCACGACAAGTTTATCAACAATGGCATTTCCAACAAAAATTTCCCTTTATCGCCGGCAGTATCGCCAACTTATCACAACATGAAAACTTAGTATATGTTGGTGGTGCAATTCAAACTGAACATAAAGCTGTATGATAATCTTCCAGTAGTTATTCTACTGAAAGAAGTTCTTTGTTTACATGCCATTTTTATGACCACCTCAAAGTTTGCAAACCTAAAAAACTTTTTGTTTGTTTATAGTATACAGAACTGAATGACCCTACAGGTACTCGTAGTCAAATTTTGCTGTGGGTCATAGGTTGTCAGTTATGAGCCACAACAACAATTACCCCCATTGCTCCATATAGAAAAATCACAACATCTTGCCCTTTTTGAGACGACTACTCCTACTTTTTTTGAGTAAAGTATGCTTGGAAAGGGATCTATTGTAATAAACTTATTTTAACACTTTGACGTCAATGTTTCATTTCTCAGAACGACTGAAGATTTCCCCGTGCACATTCATCCTGGTGATCTTTTGACAGATGCGATCCCTTTATCCAACAGCAGACTTTTAAATTTGCACTAGTTTGCGTTTCCCAATCTTACCCATACCGGTATTGGTTAGAACATATTAGAACACAGTTTTGGGAGTCTTACGATTCAACCACTTGTCTTTGAATTTGAGCATTTAACTAGCAGAATTGTACTTGCAGATATTTTTCAAGCTCTCCAACATTCTCACTCCAATGGCTCGATCGTCTTTCATTTTTTCATGCCGTTACTTTTCTCTCAAACTCTTCTAAATACTCATTTTCAACGGTATCAGCATTTTCTTCATCAACATCAAAATTCTCAATACTTATCATATACTAGTCATAGGTATGAAGTGGGCATTTTCATGTTTGTGATTTTTCAGTAACAGCAAGCACAGGGGTAGAGGGAGTAGGTTCGATTGGTGGAAGATGTCGGACTTGTCATCAATAATCGTACTATTAGTCAAGGGTGAGTTAGGTTGTGGCGTTTCTTTCACATGCATCAGACGAGTTATTCATTGGTTTGTGACTATTTTTAATTATTGCTACATCACTCAAATAGCTACGCATATTCTGAACATTTGCGTCTAAATTTTTGTACTTGGAATAATCAGGTTCATGCGTTGTTCCCAACAGACCACTCCGCTTTCTCTTCACATCTCTCACCGCTATATCTTCCATAAGATTTTAATTTGAATGAAAATTGTTTTTAGTTTATGCTGCAGCTTTATCATTGCCAACTTTTCTCATTACTCTATTGTACTCAATTTCAGACACTAAAAAAACTCGTCTAAAAATGTCAAAGGTTGGAGGCTCACGACTTTATTGGGTTTTAATGGCAATAAAACAGGTACAATAAGTGTAATTAGAGGGTCCGAAAGATTGCCTCCACCGGTCTGAGCCAAAACTTTACGCTTATCACCAACTATTCGTTTGGTAGATAGTTTGTGTAGTTCCTTCTTGTAGCGCTGCAGCTCAATAAACTGTTCCGATTCTAGATGAACATCTACTATATTGAAACAGATTCGAGTTGGCCTTCTCAATTATGGCGATATTTCAACTCCTGCTCAAATCATCCAGTGCTAAAATAGCCATCCTGTTCCTCATCATTCTTGTGGATATACTCTTTTTTGTCCTCTTCTTAAAACAGTTTTCAGTATACTAAGAACTACTGTGCTGATATGTTCCTAGTAGGGAAGCTAGAATCCTTACTGCAGCACAATTTCTCTATCATCTATTGATGATTTCCTAACCAGACTAGCAATATTGTGGTAGATTTCAGTGCACTCTAGGTGTAAACAGGTAGTTTACACTAGAAACCTTGCGAAGCAATGCACTAGACTTCTGCCCACAGCATTTGGTTAATAGCTGTTGGGTAGGAAGTCCTACTGTGCCGGTAGCATAGTAAGCAGGGCCGGTATTGACCCCTGCAGGGTCGGTAGTGACCTCTACCGACCCGGTACAGCTGTACTGGGCCGGCACAAGATGGCCGCCTTAGCGGAGGATCTGTAAAGATGTCCAGAAACTTAGTCAAGGTCGTAAACAGGAAGTGCTTACCCCTAAAGTACCAACTTAGTGGACCTAATTCTATATACAGCCTGGAAACCCTGTAGGAGCCGTCATTGGACAATTAGGAGAAAGGACTCCGCCCTTAGCCACTTGGCACCTCCTTGTATTATCTTGCATTGCATTGTGATTGGTTGAGTATTTATATAATTAATGTAATTGGTTCAATTACTTCCTGTGCATTGTCTCTTATATGTTTTGTGTTCATTAGCTCTCCTATAAAAGGAGAGCTCCCACTGTTAATCTGTGCATTCATTACAATGAGCCATGGCATGTATTCTTATACTGCTAAATACCTAGAGGAATAATTACCCTCAGGACAGCTTTGTAATAAAGCCATTATAACAAACACTACTCGGTACTGTTTGTCTGAGCCATGGGCTCTTGCCTTACCGGGTAATTCGGTTGCCCTATACAGTTGTCACTGTCGGTCAGTACAGTGTCCCCTCTGGAGAGAGGTAAAATACTCGAGACTAGTGGATGTCCGTGGTAACAGACCGGAATCCATTACATTGGTGGCAGCGGTGGGATAAACGGTACCTTCCCACGCTGTGCTCTTTCACGCTACCCTCTGGCCCTGCGAATGCACTGCAGGCCAGCTACCACTGAGGAAGGAGAAGTGATCTACTGGGTGTAGATCTGGAGAGAGGAGGAGAAATTGATCTACCGAAGTAGTAGATCTGAAGAGCAATTGACACAAGATACTACCGGATTTCTCTGCAGGTTCGTTTGAGTGCGCTCCGAACTGCAGCAGCTATCCCGGCACAGTATCCACTACTAAAGGCTGTCTGCATCAACCGTAGAGCTTGCTCCGTTTGCAGCAGTCCAGTACAGACGCCACCGTATCTTCTACAGGCTCGTAGAGTTCGCTCCGACCTGGACATAGAGATACCGGCACTGTGCAGAAGGAAGAGAGAGTCGTGTATCAGCCGTACAGACTCAGCTACCAGAAGTTATTCAGCTTGGAGTGCTACTCAGCTGGTAACAGTGACCCCGGCACTGTATCCATTTACAGTGTCCCTACACTACTGCCTGTAGGCCCGTAGAGCTTCGCTCCGCCCTGCAGCAGTACAAGAAGTTTCGTAACGGTTGTTACAAGCGACGGAGTGCCAGATACTGCCACAGTATCCATTGGACCAACCCCTAGATCTGCTAGAGCCACTGGAAACACAGCTACCGACCCGGATCTAACATATACCGGCCCGGGATCCAGTTGTACTGACCATTTCTTAGATTTGAGTTGAGATCACTCCTCTATCTGCAAAGAATGGCCACCCAGAGAGCACGCAGCGCTGGTCGAGCACCCGCTGGCAACCCAGAAGCTACAGCCATTGATAGATTGACCGAAGCATTGACGGCTATGATGAGGCCCAACCAAGACAATGCACCAGCTAGGCTAAAGGCTCCGAAGTTCGACGGCGAAGGAGACGTCGAGTACTTCATCAGCAGATTCGTTGAGGTAGCCGAAATGAATGAGTGGCCAGAGAACACGGCCATGTTATACCTAAGGGATGCATTACGAGGTAAAGCACTGGACTGTGGAAAGCCTCCACATCTGCAGGGTATCTTTGCTGCACTACGAGCACGTTTTGGGCTAACACAAAGGGAAGCTATGTCCCGGCTGACCAGCCTACGCCGCCAACACAAGACGTCGCTCCAAGAGCATGCAAGTGAAGTAGAGCGCCTAGTGCGCATTGTGTATGCAGATCTACCTCACCGACCCATGCAGAGGATGATGCTGGACATCTTCAGCACCACAGTTGGGAATGCTTACCTGCAAAGGCACTTGTTGGCCATGCAGCCCGTTGACGTAGCAGAAGCAGTCAGGGCCGGCAACGAGTATATGCAGATAAAGACACCGTTTGAAGAGCGCCAGGCTCATGTACGGATGTTAGAAGAGGATGCCGACGAGGAGGAAGAGGAATGGATGAGGACGGTTGCCAAGGGCCCGTCTCAACGTGTCTCCACCGCTACTGCCGTACAGCAGACGCACCACACCCCTACACCTGCCATACCGGATCCTATGACAACAGTCATGGACAGCCTAAAGCTACTAACAGAAGAGCTACGGTCGCTGAGAGCGGCAAGACAGGCGGCTCCCGCTCCACAGTTGGAGGCAGAGCCTGCAACACGCTGCTGGGGCTGCGGACAACCAGGTCACATGATGAGTACCTGCCCCCGAACTCAGCGCGCAGCTCACTTTGCAAACAACCCCAGACAGACGGGAAACGGCCGGCGCCCGCAGTAGCGCCACCGGCAGCTGACTGCAGCTGGGCAAGCCGGACCGCACCCACAACCCCTTATAGTCCTGGAACTCTGAAGAAGAGTGGACAACCTCCCAAGATACAACCGACAGCAACCAACCACCGCTGGACAAGCCAAACAACTCCTGATGCCCCGTACAGTCCTGGAACTCTGAAGAAGAGTGGACAACCCCCCAAGAGAGCATCAACACCCGCTGACTGCAGCTGGACAACTCCTGACACCCCGTACAGTCCTGGAACTCTGAAGAAGAGTGGACAACCCCCCAAGAGAGCACAGACGCCCGCTGAGGACAGCCGGACAGCTCGACAAGCCCCCATTAGTCCTGTAACTCTGAAGAAGAGTGGACAACCCCCCAGGAGAACACAGACTGACAGTAGCCGGATTGCTCGTCAACCCCCTTACAGTCCTGCAACTGTAGGAGAGAGTGGACAACCCCCCAGGAGAACACAAATGGCAGCGCCACCGCTGGAGCGACCTTACCAGGCCAGCTACTTCCTGGCTGGAAGGTTAGCCGGTAGACCAGCCTCCCTGTTGATTGACACAGGCTGCACCACCAACTTGCTGTCGAAGCATCTGTACCAGCAAATGCCACAGTCAGTGAAAGACACGCTGCAACGCAGCGAGGCACATGGACTCATGGCTGACGGGTCTAGGATTCCCTTTTACGGTACCCTGCAAGTAAACTTGCAGCTTCGTAAACTGAGAACGAGCGTTAACTTCGTCATTAGTGACATCAATGAAGATGCCATAATTGGCATGCCGTTTCTCACCTTACACGAGTGTGCCCTAAGGTTTCCAGACTCCCATGTCATCATTGATGGACATGTGTTACCTTGCACGGACAAGCACGGGCGGCCACTCAATGACAGTGTCCGTCTAGCGCAAGCAGAGCTGACGGAGAACCCCCCTTACACCCCTGAAGAAGAGGACGTCCCCACACAACCACCCGCTGTAGAGAGAACTACAGGTGGAATGTATCAGGCTGTGAAGAGCCCCCCGCCACAGGTAGATGGCAGAAGATTTGAGCCGGATCGGACAATAACTGCAGAAGCTATAGGCAAAACAGTGTTTTCCCCCCCGTTGGCTACACCCATGCGATGGAGAGAGGAGACCCCCACTGCTGGAAAGAGGCAGCCACCCTTCAGCCATCCAACCCCTACAAAGAAAAGTAGACTACCCCGAGGAGCTCCCCGACAACCTCCAGTGAACAGAATCACTGTAGCTGACCGTCTAAAGATGTTGGAGAAGTGGCCAAAACCTCCCAGTACTCGAACCCTTCCTGTTAAGCCGGGCAGAGTGAGACAAAGTTGTTAACAACTCTGCAGCACAGACCAGCCACTCGTACCTAGCAGTGACAGGACCATCCTCCAACTAGCCATGACAGCTGATCAATGCATAGAGCTCGAGGACCAAAAGGCAGATTTGCTGCAGGATGCAGGCCTTGATAATTGTCCATCAGCCAACTGTGCAGACACAGAAGTACTGGAAGCGATGCCAACGGCAGAGCTGTATACAAAGGTACAGAAGATCAAGCTAGCAGAGAAAGAGGGTGAGCAATTAAATGCAGCATTTTCAAAATGGTTATTTGAGAACTGCACACCACGAGATCCGCTAGCACTACGGAGTGGCGGCCCACCTAGCTATGCTAAACCTGTACCTCTAGACTCACCATGCGCTGGTGACAGTAGAGTATGCGCTCTCCCACAATTTGGGACTGCTGACACCCTCATAAGGGCAGTAGATAAGAAAGAGCGGGAGATCAAGTGCCCACCGCTTGATGCTGCCTGCCTGCCGGCCCGGGATGACTCCCTACCGGCCCGGGGTCCTCCAGAGATTCAGTCATGGAAGACTGAGAAGTTACAAGGCAATAGTTACCCTTGTAGAGCTTACCGAAAGAGAAAGCCTGTGGTGGCAGCTAAGGGTGAACGTCCCACGACGTCTTCACCACCAACCTTAGTGCCACACAGCACAGTGCACCACACCCCGGCACGGGATGTTGCTTGCACCCCCACGGTACAGTGGGAAGAGGAGAGAAGGCGCTGGCTTTCCTTAGAAAAGGAACGGCGGTCTCCTAAAGTTGAGATAAGGAAGGTTCTGCCAGCACTAGAACTTCCAGGGCCACTGCTCGCACCCATACATGCCGCTATGGTACAGCAAGCCCCGCTGCACTATAGGCAGCCCATTGACATGTTGCATATAACTGGTAATGCACATGTTGCTGTAGACGCGCGCTCACAAATGAACGTGACGCCCATGCTTACCATACGATTGGTACAAGCATCAAGCCCTCCCGTGGAGGAAGAAAAGGAGCTGATTACTAGCTTCCCTTATGATCCAGGAGGAGTTGAGTTATGGGAGGTCACCTGCAAGGGCGACCTTCTCTGGAGAGAGGTGCTATGTCATCTCATGGCATAGTACCTGACTTTATATATAATCAAATATATAATCTGGGTACGGGTGTTACCCCCACACATATCTGCTCTTGATATTTTGTTATTAAAGCCAGGCTATGACTTTAATGGAGAGGTATGTGGTAGATTTCAGTGCACTCTAGGTGTAAACAGGTAGTTTACACTAGAAACCTTGCGAAGCAATGCACTAGACTTCTGCCCACAGCATTTGGTTAATAGCTGTTGGGTAGGAAGTCCTACTGTGCCGGTAGCATAGTAAGCAGGGCCGGTATTGACCCCTGCAGGGTCGGTAGTGACCTCTACCGACCCGGTACAGCTGTACTGGGCCGGCACAAGATGGCCGCCTTAGCGGAGGATCTGTAAAGATGTCCAGAAACTTAGTCAAGGTCGTAAACAGGAAGTGCTTACCCCTAAAGTACCAACTTAGTGGACCTAATTCTATATACAGCCTGGGGACCCTGTAGGAGCCGTCATTGGACAGTTAGGAGAAAAGACTCCGCCCTTAGCCACTTGGCACCTCCTTGTATTATCTTGCATTGCATTGTGATTGGTTGAGTATTTATATAATTAATGTAATTGGTTCAATTACTTCCTGTGCATTGTCTCTTATATGTTTTGTGTTCATTAGCTCTCCTATAAAAGGAGAGCTCCCACTGTTAATCTGTGCATTCATTACAATGAGCCATGGCATGTATTCTTATACTGCTAAATACCTAGAGGAATAATTACCCTCAGGACAGCTTTGTAATAAAGCCATTATAACAAACATTACTCGGTACTGTTTGTCTGAGCCATGGGCTCTTGCCTTACCGGGTAATTCGGTTGCCCTATACAGTTGTCACTGTCGGTCAGTACAGTGTCCCCTCTGGAGAGAGGTAGAATACTCGAGACTAGTGGATGTCCGTGGTAACAGACCGGAATCCATTACAATATCTTTCGCGCTTCGTTGCAACTGATTATACTGAGCAGTTGACAATGGTGTTTCTTCATTTATAATAGCTTTAGCACATTCCATTACATTCATAATAAGATCTCTTTTGCATTAACTGTAACAGGTTTTGAGGCAGATGCAGTGTTCAGTGATGACAACAGCTTCGCCTTTCTTTTCAATTTTTGTTGCAAAGCTTTATTTATTGTATTAACAACGCATCGCGCGAACGGTTAACAAATTATATGCGAGAAGTAATGAATAGTAATTGTATTTATATGTTTTTATGGTGGAGAATATTATATAGGTTGATCCGATGCAGAGTGTCCCAATAGTCTATGATGATCATTTGTTTGCCGAGTGGTGTCTATCCGTTGAAAATAGTTTGGTTTCTTTGTTGCTTGTTCAGAGGATTCTTGTTCATGTTTTGTTTTTCCAAATAGGTGATTGGATAAGCGTATTTAGGGCTTTTACAAACAAAAGAATAGTGACTATTCAGGAGATTGTATGATTTATTTTTAAAAACAGACTCTGAACAAGAAAAAAGACAGAAAACTATTTTTTGTATACAAAGCGTTGGATTCAGCTTTATCAGAAACTTCATTAATCAACTCATCAATTATCAACAATCTGTTTTTGTCCATCTCTAAAAAACTCGTCATTAAATCTATAATTTCGTGAGAAATATCACTCTGGATACATCATCAAAGATTTTTAGATATGCTCCATAACAGCAATATCTTTCTACTGGTAGAGGATAAGCTATAGTCTGACTAACTTCAATAATTCATAAAACGCTTGCGTCTTCCCAGAATCAGCCGGACCCGCAATCATTGCCATGAAAGGAGATTGCACCCTCTGGTCAAATCCTTCAACATTACCATCCGTAAAGAATTAGATGTTTGCCATTGGCCAATAATTTTATTTGAGTCGATCGGGAGAAGTTCTGGCCCTTTGTATTTTTTGACTATGTATTCAGGAATACTAAACTCAGTAATGCCTCCAAAAGCAGAAAATCCTATAATAAACACCAATATCATCATAACTATTAGCACTTTTCATTTTAAACTCAGAAAACATCTACAATTTCACTCCTAGTGTCATCAACAGTATCATTTTCATTCATCATTCTCACCTCCACATCTTCCTGCATCGAGGTCTTGCTGATAAATAGCAATACGATAATACAACACATTGTTTTTATGCAATACCCAATCCCCCATCTAAATCACCATATAAACCCTTATAACAAAAACCCGTGCGACAAATGCTCAATTAATCATACAATTACAAGCAAAATGAAAACCAATAAAACTAGTTCACATAAAAAAGCACTTGGAACCAAGAAGACCATCTTGCCCTTAGACACCATGACAGATATTTGCTCCTACATTAGTATTAACATGCCAAGAGCCTGCTGACTGAGAAAAAAATCGAACGATTTACGACCGAAAACAACATGATGAAGGTTTTGATCGTGGAGCATTTTAACTGAAATGAAATATACATCAATTCAAACCGCGATAGGTAAGATACTCACTGACATAATTTTTCAAAGCCAAGAAGTTGTGTGGAACCAACTGTAAGAAGGAGGTGAGAACAGCACGGCTAAAGAACGGAAAACTAAAGTTGGAGACAATGTGTGAATTGGTGCAGCGAGATGGGCTTTTGGGAGAGGATACCCTCTGAACTGGACCATTGAGGTCTTTATACTCACCAATGTGCTTACCCAAGAAAGACACATTGTGTACAAGGTGAAAGACTTGGCCGAAGAAAGGATCGAGAGAACCTTTCTCAACTAAATAATTGCAAAAATTAACAAAAACCAACAATTTACAAAATTGAAAAAATTTTGGGAAGAAAAAACCCAGAGAAGTAAGAGATAGATACTGGTCAAGTGGTTGGGCTATGGAGAGAAGTAAGAGATAGATATTGCTCAAGTGGTTGGGCTATGGAGAGAAGTAAGATATAGATACTGGTCAAGTGGTTGGGCTATGGAGAGAAGTAAGAGATAGATATTGCTCAAGTGGTTGGGCTATGGAGAGAAGTAAGATATAGATATTGCTCAAGTGGTTGGGCTATGGAGAGAAGTAAGATATAGATATTGCTCAAGTGGTTGGGCTATGGAGAGAAGTAAGATATAGATATTGCTCAAGTGGTTGGGCTATGGAGAGAAGTAAGAGATAGATACTGGTCAAGTGGTTGGGCTATGGAGAGAAGTAAGATATAGATGGTCAATGAATAGCTTATATGGAATGAACTCTCGCCGTCTCTTTCATATGACGGCAAAAAGTTGATGTCGTTAACCTTGCTCTTGTTCTCTAATGGTGAAAAGTTTTCCAACCCCGATTTTACACTGAGGCTGCATAAATATCTGGACATCGTCGGAGCTAAACGGGCGGTAGCTCTGCTAGATACAGCATATTTGAATGATTGGCAAAACATGACGGAGGGTAAATTATATCTGCAAAAGAAAAAAATGTTTTCGGCAAATGCAGGAAATCAATAATCCTAATTGGCAATCAGAGATACAATAGTGTGGAAGAGTTGAAGGAGAGTATACGAAAGAGAATGTATGATATGGGCTTCGGCAAAAAATTCGCCATCTCCTACGACATAACACCCAACTCGAATTTCCGTCCAGCAGCTATCTTGAAACGACGCATAGTTTTTCAAAAGATTTAGCCTACTTTTTTCGATTTAAACTGAGTGACAAAACTAAAACTTTCGATCCAACTTATTTATACGTCTATTCCAACATTGTCGATCAAAGCATAGTAGGCGATATGAATGTGCCTTTGCGAAGGGAAGTACAAGAACAAGAGCAATATACAACCTCAGTGTACCAAGAGTTTAAAAACCCACATTATGTCAATGCGGAATCGTTGATAAGCGATCTCATCCAACTGCTTGTGACAAGCTGCGACGGTGAGCAAATACCATTGATGGTGAAAAGGTGCTGCTGAGGTTTCACTATAGACAAAAATGATACAATGAGTTTGGTATGCTACACTAACAAAGACTTGAAAGATTTTTTTCTAGCGGTATGACAAAATGTAAGCAGGGAATGGAGTGGGAATGTATAACGGACGCCGAGTGATGCCTGGTATGAGGGGCAACCGTCTCAATAGTATCTTCTCATTCATCTTCAAATTGGCAAGGTCTTTGCTGAAGTGAGAAGTGATAAGCCTGGGTAAAACGGCGCTGTCTGTAGGTAGCGATGTAAGGTGTGACGTCATTGACTGACACAATTTTGCATCCTCTGCAAATAGGAGAGTATTGCTGGAGCTCAACAGTCTTGGGGCAGATGTGCTTGGTGCAGTTTGTTCAGAAAGTGTCAAGAAGAGGAAGAAATTCGCTTCGACGAAAAAAGGAAGTTTAGGTAAATGCGGAAATTCCATATTGACCGAACCGAGGATCTATAAAAACAATGGAGAGTGACATTTGACTTCACTAAGTGATACAGCTTCAAACAATCATCACTTGCAAAAACATGGCTAGCCTAAATGGAACAAAATGGAAGATTCCCCTTGCGAAATAAACCCTGCGCTGGATGTGTTCACGATGGAGCCCATCGCAATTTCCGTAGATAGATCCCAATACGTCGTCATCAGATCCGGCAGGTCAAATCCTTACAGCTGGATCAGCTTGACCTTAGCAGAGAAAAGCAAAAATTGCACGGTCCTTTGCAACTAGGTTCTGCAAATCGAACCCACAGCTGTCCAAGGCGACATAATTGAGATTGCAGGCACCAACAACAACGTATTCAGGTGGATGGGACACTCATTCCATTCGATGTTCATGGAGATGAAATTTTGTATAGGAGATAATACTCTCAAATACCCCAACAATTATCGATTGCGCTCCTACTTTTTGCAATTGCTTAAAACTAGCACCACTGCAAAAAAATACCAAGGACAGTTAGAGGGTTGGGTGTCGGACAATTCAAAAAGTAAAGACGCCGATAAGCTCAGCTCCGTGGACAAAAAAAATGGGGGATTAATCAGGGGTGGAAAAACATTGGAGTTTTGATGTAAACCCAATCAAGCGCTTTTCCATCGGAGAAAACTTGCACTTCCTGGTCCGACTATGTAACGAATTGAAATGGGCTTCCATCAAACTGTATTTATTTATTTGCCGCTGATGAATCACCAACTCGAGAAGCAAAAATCAGAATTGACAAGTTTGAACTTTATCTTTGCAAATTAAAGGTCAAACCTCGATGCAAAATTCTTAACTCTGTTCAGCGTTGGAAGGACACAACTACATTTATCAGATTGAGTGAAAGTAAATAAATTGTATGGGATTCGCAGCGTATTGAAACAAATTGATATAACATTGAAAGAGAACAAAGAAAAACCCAAAAAAGTTTATCTAGGTTTAGTCGATCACAACCCTCTGAATGGGCATTTCACCAAGAACCTGTTCATGGTGCAACATGCCAATGTCATTGTCCGGTTGGAAGGAGATACTAGGCAAACTAGACCAAAAAAATTTTGGACTGGAATATCATCAACTTCTACATACTAGTAGAGCTTCGCTCAATGGTGAAAGTAAAGGTGTTATGAAACAATAATATCTTATTGACACTATAATTTATGGATTCGACTTGACTGTTGTTTTTTTTCAGACGAATTTTTTACTCAATGAAAAATGTTACGACAAGTGTGGAGATTCAGTTTAGCGCCAACACAATTCAAAGTTTATCCGGGGGTCACTTACTTTGTAAAAAATGCTGTTTTGGAGATAAATAGCATTCGTCAATTAGCTGTTGCGGGTGACGTTGTGCTCTAAACGACAAACAAGAGAAAAACATCATGCAAGTTTGATCAACATTATCTTCGGAAGATACCTGTCTCGCCGAGGATGTCCACGTCAGGACTAGAGATCAGTATTGGATGCAGCTTTGCAATTTTGCATTTTTTGCTTTGCATTCAACACTCATTTCCATCAACTCAGAGAGCATTGGTGGGCTGTGTATGCTGATGATTTCAGTGGGAAGGTGTTCGACTCATTGAAACGATGTGTAAACCCAGACATAAGCGAGTCGCTGAGGAGACAGAGAGGAAAAGATTCAATACCGAGTAATGAGACACGAGTGCAAAACTTTTTCTCAACCGCATGCCGCAATTACTCTATATACTTTTGTTTACTGAGAAGTAGAGGATGGAGCGTGGATAAAATTGTGGGTAGCCTGCGAGACATAGGAAACAATGGAATGAGACATCACTCGATACAAAAATTTATCCTAAAGACTTTCCTAGCTTTGGGTTTGCATGAGACAATGAACTGGAAGGAATACATGGACTACTTGTACAATGAACCACTCTGCTAAGTAAATTGCAAAACTAAATTACTATAAAGATATTTTATTTGATATAACCAATAAAATTGTCATAAAGTACAAATAAATGTAGTGTTTTTTTATTGCCATGAAACCTATGAAACGAATGTGTAATGTTTATCGTCAATGTTAAGGTCATCTTTTACAAGACGTAAATAAAAATCTCTCTCTCGGTAATCATTCTTTAGTCAGATTTAAAAGACATAGTGACTAGTGTACATCGATGTAGGACTTAACGTAAAACCCACTTTTGAAAGTGTGGTAAGACAAATAAAGCTTGCCATCAGAGATAATGAAGGGCCTCTCTTCATCTGGTGATCAGGTTGTCGAACTGTAGTCTTGACATTGTTCTTTTTCAACATAATCAAAGTAAGTGAAAAAGTCGCAATGTTTCATAGCATCTAGCAGATCGGAAGCTTGAATGAAGGCCTGAAAAGGTGTGAGCAGGACAACGTTGTAGAAACTTCCGTTGTCTGCAGTTTGATTCAGTCCTTTGAATCAAAATTACTCTGGATTTTTTCCCATACAACTGCTGAAGCTGTTTTAGGATAATGCATATATCTTCAATCAGCAGCTCTCCATCTATCAGTCATATGTATTGAGCCCCAAGAGTCTCGGCCAACTTGGTCCATCGGGGGTTGGTTTTTTTTGGCATTCCTGGGCTTTCATTGCTGTAGACGCCATGTGGTGGAAGATCATACAGATGAGCTATGTTGAGATAAGCCTTTGATCTTTCTCATACTCTTGCCTGTCAACACGTTGAACACATCCTTTACTTTAAACATCTAGCATATCTGGCAGCAGTCTGGAAAATGGCTTCTACAGTCTTTCCTTCTCCCACGTAGACCAAAACCGCTGGCTGAGCATAATTAACAAGAAATCCAACATCACTTTAAACATCACTCTTTAATCGATTTGTCCACTTGTTCGTTCGATAGTTTTAGATTAAGAAAAAATGTGAGATCATTGTTATCATTGAATCATAACTATTTCAAAGATAAATGCTTCACAGTGCACCTTGTAGAGTACTTCAACTAGTGTCAAATAATTGTTTAGTATTTCTTACCTCATTGCTGAGAGTCCTCCTAGTAGTTGCAGTAGATGTTGTTTTTCAGCCGCTGTTAATCAAGTGGATGCTTTCTGTCTAAAAACAGTGTGTCCTAAGTAGCTAAACCTGCACTGATTGAGCCTACCTGAATACCAATGGAAATTCTTGCACAAAACACTCTTTATAACAGATAAAAACTGAACAATATTTTTTCATTTGTGCGAAACTCTTATATATTCTGAGAAGATTTCCGTGAAAACACTTTTTTGTCATTAGAGCTAAAAGTTTTTATACTATAAAGGCAATTTAGCGCAAAAAAATTTCTTTTCATTCGGGCAAAAATTTTTCATATTAAAAAGAGATTTTTGGGTGAAGAAACTGTTTTTCATTTGCGCAAACTACTTATGTATTATGAAGGGATTTTTGCTCGAAGAAGATTTTTCTCCTCCATGCAACAAATTTATATGTCTAAAGGGACTTTCACACAAAGAAACTGTTTGCTATTTGAGCGAAAATTTTTATATCATGAAGTGTTTTTTGAGCAAGTGTTCTCATTGGTTGTGTCCATCGGTGCAACTTTTACTATTTTGGAAGCACCTTTTTCAAACAGAACTCATCTACCCAGCAGCAATGGCTGAAAAAGCAACAGCTACTGCAACATGTACTACAGCTACTTGGAGGACTTCCAGCAACAAGGTAAGAACTAATTAACAAATATTTAACACTGGTTTAAAAACAAAAACCTGTTTTAATTATTACGATTATTTCACTTCGATGTTTATTATCTTTTATTGTTTCTGTTTTTTTATTTCAGATCAACGTGTCCACAAAAAACAATTTTTATAAGAAAGGTTCCTTTCGAAATTTTATCATGGATACATAAAATACAACATGGTTGTTCGAAAAGAGTCAATCTACCTAGTTACATTTCAAGCGATGATGCTCTGCGCTACTCAACACATGTGAATGTGCGAGAATTGTGCGGAGAAATTTCTATGAATCAATACAATCGTGCATGTACATGCAAGACAGTGCAGTAAAATTTGTTATCGAGACGCTGAATAACAATTTTGAAACTAATATACACATGATAAACATCGCAGACATTAATACCAATTTTAATGAAAAGTTAAAAAGGCGACTTGGGAACAAATACCTTTTTTAAAAAATAGCTCAACAGTGGTGGACTAAAAGGTTTTCTTGTAAAATCCATTCTCAGGTCAGCAGATACCTGCAGATAAAATGTGAGCTAAATACGTCTGTTTCTGTTTTTTGAAACAACGGTAGATCTGCTTAAAGGGGTTATGACACCACTTTACAGAGACGACTTTTTCTTGTTAAAAGTGGAATCGCCGTGTGTCAAATCAATCATCAACCAATCAGCGCGACAAGGAAATACAATAACGATAGTACTAGTAGCGTATGATGAAGAACAACGTTTGGTGGTTATTTTTTATGCTGTGGTTGCACAATGTTGACAGCCCATCAGAAGCTATTAAAAGAAGATTAAGCTCTGTGATCGCTTTCATTGTCAAAGCTATTACCAGTCTGCAATTTGGAAATCTCATCAAGAAGACATCATTTGTTGTGTGAACGTACTACTACTAATAATAATAATAATAAATAATCAAATCATCATCATTCGATGGTGACGATGATTAATTCTTTTTACTATGGGATGCTGATGACGATAACCAATATCCTGCTGGAACAAAATTCTACACAAGAACGGATATCTGCCCCCTTTGACTGATATGTTGTTATTGCCACATGTTGGTGCCTTGCTCAATTATTATCATCACAATCAATTGGAACTTTTCAGAGCCACCCATCTGATATGGAAGAGTTGTTCTAAAAAACCCAGCTACACCTACTATATACTTGTACTATTTAGTAAATGATAATAATAATAATGCTGTGCATACATACAATCATGCATTCTTATATGCATCTCAATACACATATTACATATAATATTTGAACCAAAATTGATAACCACCGTGACCATATCAAACAGTATTATTGTGTATAAATAAATAATAAATCATTTATTATGATAATAATTATAATATTGTTGGTACTTCGTTTGTAACATGACAATAGTAGTAGATTAACACCAGGGACATAAATTTAAGGCCAAGTTAGAAATTATTGTCTTCATATCACTTATGATACTCATGTTTATGCAATTTTTTTCTGTTATTCTGTTTTAATTTTATATACAACCAAATTAATTATCTCACATGCTCACAAAATTGTTTCATAATAGCACAAATTTGATTGGTAAGAACATGACATGATGTTCTACTAATTCTCATATTACAGCAGAACTGTTGTAAGTGTGACAGACAAAAATTTTAATTGAAATTATAGTTTATTCTTATAACACCAGTAAATAGCTAAGAGCATAAATCATTCAGCTTGTATCTACCACCCAAAATAAATTGAACTTGAAAAAAATTCTTCATGAAACTAAAACAATAGGACATATCAAATTCATAATTTTTAACTGTTTTATGACAACTTTCTGGCACTGAGCATATCTGTTCTTGTGAACTGAGTTGATCAAAAAGGTCACGGTTTCTGGGAGGTTGACATATTCTTCAGCAATCATTGTAGAATGACAGGTAGAGATGAACGTAATCTATACGTGTTGTGTCAAGGAGCCATTCAAGAAAGCTTTGGTGCAGCTGATGCCATCAAGGACAAGTATTGTGTAATACTGTACAACCATCTATAAAAAAGAGGTTTCATAGATTTTCAGCAGATAACAGCTTTGACTAATGATCAGACAACAGTTCCATATAAATTCTGCTCAACATACCTTTGTAGTTTCACAGCAGAGCAGAGCTATGTCTCAATAACACTAGTTTGATTCCCAAGCCACAAAACCTTACATGTTGCAGTGATCTGGATTGTCAATGACTCTCTTTGTTTTGTCTGACTACCATTTTAACTGGAAAATAAAAAATAGTTTTCAACATTCTAACTCAATGTATTTACTTGTCGTATTTTTTAGTCAAGTGCAAAGAATGACAGAACGCACAACATAGCGTGGCCACTTGCTGTTACATTGGTGACTTCAGATTTACGCAGGAACAACAAACCATCTCTCAACAGCCACATAAATCGTGTTGCCCCATGCAATAAAAATTGTTTTTGAAATCGCAGTTGTCAGCACACTGGTTTTTTTTTAGTCCAGGTGCTAAATTATTGACTGTTATAAATATTTTTCTTTCAACAATCAATGAATGCTAAGAGTAGTAGTAGTGATAGTAATAGCTGGTAACATATATACGTATATCTGGTCCAAGTAGTGGAGTGGTATTTGCAGTGTACAAACAGCAGATTACTATCAAAGGCAACTGACTGCGTGAAGTTTATCACTCATTCATTCCAGAGTTTTTTTATCATTACTATTTAAAATGATACCAAATGAAAATGCCACTGATCATTTCTCAGAAAACTTGAGATGGAACGTTATTTTAGAGCTGCTATTAGTTACACTCCACAAATAACAAGTAGGTAATATTTTACAGTAGTAGCGATAGTAACAACTACCAACATCAAGAAAATCACCAACAGTTACATTACATTGACTGATAAACAAATTGTAACAATTATCATTTCAAGAGTATAAATGATGGGCTGAAATGTTACATATTATTATTGATAATACACTAAAAATAACAGAAGATACTATGAACAATTAATCATCACAAAATTATTTATAATGCAAACAATAATATTATCATAATAATAAAAGTACTAATAATTGGCAAACTACTAACTAAATTAATCTTATGAGACTTTCATTATTATAATCATTATTATTATTATTTATCATTCCATAGTAATTATCAGCCATGGAAACATTATTTTTATTTCTTATTATTATATAAGAAATAAAAGTAATGTTTTCATGGCTGATGATGATGATATTTATTATCTTATTACACTTACTTCGTAGGCTGCTAGCTTTAATTTAGTGCTTGCTGATAGTTCTATAGTATGAAACAACCAGCAATTAATTATAGAACAAACTACTTCTATTATTCTGATATATATAATATATAATAATAAACAATAATATACATACATGTATATGTATATTTATAATAAATAATAATAATAATGAAAAAAAATAATGATAATAATAATTCATTTCGTTATTATAATAATTAATATATATATAATATATATTATGATATGATAATAATAATTAGTATTATTATAATTATAATAATTATTCATTTTTACGGGTTTGGTTTATCGAACAACAACGACTTGTTGTTGTGATTGTATGGACCATTATCATTATAATAATAAATAATAATTATTTATTATTATAAATAATTATTATTATTTTTTATTATTATAATTATTATTATATAATACTAATTATTATAATAATAACTGTTGTAATAAAAACTTTGTAACTCAATCATCAATTCAATAATAATTATTGAATTGATGATTGAGTTACAACATTATTATTTTTCAAAGAATTCTTAGATAGAGAAAGCTTACAACACAACACTGACCTGCTTAAATTTGCAGTGAGTAGCTTATTAATGCAACCATAACAACTCACACCATGCATAAATGCACGACGACCGTTATTTGAGTTTTCTTTATTTATTTGCAATTCATCTCAGCAGTGACAAAAATTCTACCACTGAAAAATAACAACGATGACGTGATTGATGCTGTTGAAAATGTACTGAGAGAAATCTAGTTTCTCACTTACTAGTAGAGGGAAAGTATCAATCAAACGTAGAGTATTCTCATACAAGTGAACACATTTTTTGGGTAACTCTCAGGCTATAACCAAAGATTGCAGAAAAAAAAAGAAATGTCTTTGCACGTACCGGTACAACAGCAACCCTATCAAAGTCAACAGGTACTCGCTGACTTTTCAAAACAGCGTTAAAAAATAAGATAAATT
Source organism: Cryptosula pallasiana (assembly GCA_945261195.1). Classification (NCBI taxonomy): domain Eukaryota; kingdom Metazoa; phylum Bryozoa; class Gymnolaemata; order Cheilostomatida; family Cryptosulidae; genus Cryptosula; species Cryptosula pallasiana. The sequence goes on along the minus strand of OX183134.1, from coordinate 16,280,272 downwards.
GTGCTAACTCTCTTTTTTGTATTCAGCATAATGCTTGCTGAGCGAGTCTTTCTAGCTCAACCCACAAATACCCAAACAAGCCAATTTTTGGGTCCTCGCCTTTATAGCTCTATATGACTTGCGCCGTCTTCGTGAAAAAAAGTCGTCTAGGTCAGCAGAGATTGCGTTTATGCGATAGACTGTGGGGAGGAGAACACAACTCCGCAAGAATAATAAGCTAATGTCCAGGACTGAATTGGCAGCAGCTGCTCAAAACAAAGCCATTTATTGGTGTCATAACCCCTTTAAGGCCTAGCTATGATGTTTTTTTTCTTATGTCATAAAATTATACAGTAATACAACACTTAAGTTCTATATGATACTCAACCCACAATCTAAATCACCATACAAACCCAAATATATACAACTCCTGCTTAATAAATACTTAGTTACTCATACAACTACAACAAAATCAAACACAGCAAAACTGGTTTACAAAACAAGTAACTTTCATGTTCCATGGTACCTGGTGGTCAGAAAGACACTAAAAACAAGAGAACCTTTTTGTCCTTAGACACCATGATAGCGATCTGCTCCTATCTTACTACTAAGACGTTCTTGGTGCTGAAACCAATCGTTGTTTTTTGTCATAACAATAAAAATCATTTTGAGAGAATTCATTTTTGTTGCTGAACTCGATTAATTTCTAGTCATAACAGTTATGATGATTACTTGCTTAGTGAAATTTTATTCTACCAAGCTAATTAAAGTTGAAGGCTGCCATTATTGAAATTTGAGCTTAACTACTCAATGATAGATACATGTGGTCATCTGTGAATGATATTGATTGATACCATGTTTAATTGGTTTATGAATGTTGCTAGCAACATACAGCTGCTCTATGTTGTCGGAAATGACTAAGCACCTCTATGGCCTGCTTCTTGTAAAACGTTCTGTTATACAGAAAAGAGACAACCAGATACATGGACATATTGTCGTGTATAATCCATATATAATCACTCTATTTAACTTTATCAATTCTATACATTATAACCCTACATCCTAATTACTGTTCAACCAATCTATGATTATGAATAACTTTGTGTAAGCCAGTCAAAAATTTTATTATATATCTAATGCTGAGCTTAAAGGAACAAAGAAATGGTTAAGTAACCTTTTGTATAAATACTGGCTGAAGCTTTACAGGAAGCAAATGACTTACATAATGACATGGAAGATCAAGGGTACAGGAAGTGAATATAAGGAAGCACCACATAGTGATAAATTATAGTTGATAGTGCAAAAGATTAAGTACATGTAACATAAGTGATTAGTGGCAATGGGCAGAGTTAATTAACGCAATGTGTCAGCGTATAGCTGCACCTTCTCCTTGCAAGTATTAGGGCTTTTCACAGCTTTTGATCCCCGGATCTTGAGGTTGGAGGGTAGGGTGCATCATGGATAATGCCTTCTAAAGCATTTAACCTAATTTCAGGATCCTGAGCTAAGGCATCCATCTTCGATCGCTCTTACCGACCCTAGGGAGAGCAAGCCCCGCCTTATTGTACTGAGATGGAAGGACATTATTACAGTTTTTCACTAAAATTCAACAATTACCAGTGGTTTATTGACTGTGGTTAACATGAGTCTGTGCACCTCAGATATCGCCTCTCTTTTATTATAACATGCAGAGAAATTTTCTGTGCATTTGTTTATGCCAAGCTGCCACAACAATGACTTATTACCCTGCAGTTATGAGAATTGCTCAAAAGTTGCTATAATCTAACACGACCTGTGTTTTCATTTGGTGTAACCTATGAAATATGTCGCACAAAACACTCATAGGTCTTCATAAACCCTAAGATAAATATAGACACATACCAATAATGCATTGATGGTTGGCCCACTCGGCTTCCACTGCTGTTTCATTCAGAACACATTCAATGAGCAAGTCTGTCTCATTCTCTGCTACATAGGGCTGCACACACTCATAGAATAAATTTGCTTCCATTGGCCATGTGAAAGGAGTGGTATCACCTGTATACCTCAGTCCAGGCGGTAAATCTCCACAAGCTAAGACTGGAACATAAAATCTGTTTTACTGCTGACTAGTGCTACATTCAGTCTCACTTTGAGAAATCACATAAGCATTTAGTTTACCCCATAACAAATGATTCAGTGCTAACTCAAGTTCAACTGAAGTATGTAGTATGAACCTGGAACACAGTTATTTTCCAATTTTTTTCCCAAACACTCTCTTGTATACTGCCCAACTGGTTTGAATCAAAAATGATAAAATATTACTTGCTGCAGCAAATGAAGTAATATGAGAGTAAGATAATTTCCGAGCTGTAGGGGAGGCGGGGGTACCTTGGGACATGGGGCACAGTGGGACGGGTTCATTTCTGAGAGTTGTATGCTCCTGCTGGGTTTGATTTTCCGTTTTCTAACAGGAAATGACATATTGAGGCAGCCATATTATATTCAACCTCATGCTGGCACAGGATAAAATTTGGTGAGTAAAATAAAAATTTTAGTTCAAAAAGTAAATATTTTGTCACATACAATATACATAATTGTGTTGACTGGGTACCATCTACAGATAGGCTCTAAGTATTGTGGACAGTGATAATGTGTGTTTGATTGATTGAGTACAGCATTATATTGATTTACATTCCTTTTAATGAAAAAAAAGAGTTTGTTTGAATTGTTAACCTACGGGGCACAATGGGACAAAACCCTACGGGGCACAATGGGACATGTCCCACTGTGCCCCGATTTCCTCCAAATTGAGTATAATGTATTTTGAATGTATTTTGTAGACATAGCACGATGGTTAGAACCAGAATTCCCTCAACCAAGAGTCATACTGATGATACTGTATTTGCAACGGCTATTAAGGAAGTTGTAGATGGAACACTATCCTTGAGAGCGGCGGCTGATACCTTTGCAATTCCCAAGTCGACGCTAGCGAGAGCCGTGACAAAGTACCGGAACGCGGCAAAGACTGTTGGTAACGGTGAAGCTGTGACTAATATTTCATACCAACCAAATTGGAGCAATAGGCAAGTGTTCACTGGTGAGCAAGAATCGCTACTGAAAGAATACCTTATCGAGGCAGCCAAGCACCATGCAGGGCTAACTAAGAAGATGGTACGGGAATTATCCTATGAATATGCGAAGACAATCGGCAGGAAGTATCCCCCGACATGGGACACCAACAGCACTGCAGGTATTTGCTTTCTGTCTGCTCATACCCACTGCTTAAATACTCGTTATTACAGCATATAAGCCTATATCTGATATGATCATTATAATACTAGTATTCATTATATAGCTAATATGATCGTTATAATACTAGTAGACCTATCGCTTAATAGAATTCTATAATATTTAAGGGTTACTTGAAGTCGAGCTAACCATCCATTGTGATTGATTGCAGGAGAAGACTGGATCTACCACTTCATGAAGAGACACCCCAACTTATCAGTACGTACTCCAGAAGCAACCAGTCTGAGTCGAGCGACGAGCTTCAATAGAACTAACGTCGCTGCCTTCTTTGCCAACCTAGAGGCTGTGCTTATCAAACACAAGTTTGAGGCTAGTGACATTTGGAACATTGATGAGACCGCGCTCACCACTGTACACAAGCCGCCAAAGGTCATCGCTCTGAAGAATGCGAAGCAGGTTGGAGTATCCACATCCGCTGAAAGAGGCACACTCGTGACACTGGTAGGATGCATTAGCGCCCAAGGAGGTTATATCCCTCCGTTTTTGATCATGCCTAGAGTGAACTTTAAAGAGTCCATGCTGAATGGCACCCCACCTGGAAGTAGCGGGGCTGCTCACCCATCCGGCTGGATGAATCAGGAGATTTTTCTTTTGTGGATAGAACACTTTGCTAAATATTGCAAATGCTCCAAAGAGAAGCCAGTGCTTCTCTTGCTGGACAATCACACCAGCCACATTTCAATCGCAGCAATTGATGCTGCTAAGGAGAAAGGGATAGTATTACTTACATTCCCGCCCCACTGCAGTCATAAACTGCAGCCGTTAGATCGGACTGTGTATGGCCCGCTGAAAAAGTACTATAATGACACCTGCAACAGATGGATGCTCAACAATCCGGCTAGAACTATATCAATTCATGATATAGGAGCGCTGCTTGGCGAGAGTTTCCACAAAGCCTTTACACCAGCCAATATTCTGTCGGGCTTCCGCGTCTCTGGGATCCACCCATGCAACTCGGACATCTTTAGTGATGATGAATATTTGGCTTCGGCTGTTACAGACCGTCCAGCTCCGGTCCAAGTCCCAGCATTACCTCCTGCAGGTCTTTCTGGTCAATCTCAAAATCCGCTGCCCGCTGCCACAGTTACTGAACCTACACCATCGACCAGTGAATTGATCAGATCGCCCAACGATTTTACTCCCCAAGACCTTCGTCCATATCCAAAAGCTGGACCCCGCAAGAATGCAACCTCAAATCGAAGGAAAGTGAATTCCATGGTCCTCACTGATACGCCTGTTAAGCAGCAGATGTTGAAAGAACTGGAGGCAAAGAAGAAGCCACCAAAGAAAAGGGCCAAAATACTGACTCCGGAATCGAGCGATGATGATGACGGAAAAGAGGATGAAGCGCTGGCCAAGAGACTAGAGAAAGAAGACAGTTCTGGAGACGAGTTAGATACTGAAGAGCCACCTAGATCACCTAGGCCTACCACGGAGGTGGGAGAGTACGTCCTGGTCAAGTTTACTGGGAAGAAGACCAATGTGAGGCATTTCGTGGGCATTGTAGTGGAAACAGATGGCTGTGGAGTCTTATCGACTGTATCGTTTTTCAAGACTATTCATGGTATAAACCCTTCCTTCATCAAATCTGAGCCGGAAGATATCACGGATATTGATGACACCGATATTGTCCTTCGTCTACCACCACCAACGAACACTGGTGGAACTAGCAGGCTGTCCCAGAGGATGGTTTTCCCAGTTGACCTATCTTATTACTTTTGATTTATACTGAAAAACAGTTGAATATAATTTTGATTAGTTTCATATCTCAAATAAATAGTTGAACAACAAAAGTTAGTAAAGACCTCTCTGTATATTGTGATACATTATTTTCAATAGGAACATATAGTCCCAGAGTGCCCCGAGCCCTGTCCCAATGTGCCCCGACATAGGGGCACTCTGGGACAGTGTACAATGCTCTCTGTTTTTCTCAGAACTTTTTTCTAGACTGGTAAACTGCCAAATGGTTATTATCATGTAGTTAACAACACATCAAACTATATATGTGTATAGTTTGAAGATGACCATCCCAAAAATAAACGGTCTGTGGCCAAATAGGTGAAATTTGTCCCAGAGTGCCCCCGCCTCCCCTACAAACATCCTCCAAAGTTTTTACAGCACTCGCACAAAAGCCGCATTAAATTAGTTAACAAGCATTTCAAGGTGCTCAATTACCCTTGACCAGTGTCCATATTGTGGGTTTTCATTTGTCTCAGCTTCCCACCCTCTCTCGGTAAACTGTCAGTTTTACGCAAACTTACAAGATGTATTATTTCACAGCTTCAGAATTTTCTTCCATTGAAATCATTTTGGGTTTATAATTGCCTATGCTCTTCATAATTGAGCAAAGAAAAAACGGTAATGAACATTTTGTTGAACCAGTGCATTATCACAGTTATATTGTACAGGACTAAACTTGGTGTGGCAGCACTTCACCAGTATAAACTCCAGAAAGTGTGTACCAGGTTGCGTGACTCCAACTGTCTCCACAGAGTAGCACTGCTTCCTTATGGATAGATGCACTACTATCAACTTTGGTATCTTTACAAGGGTATGTAAGGATTGAAATAGCTTTGCCCAGCAGGCTGTGTAGTGGATTTTACTGAACACTAACGGTGACCACTACTTTGCAAGGTCCCCCTGATGGTTGCTACAAACAGGCATGCCTCCTATGTACCTAATAGAATGAGTCCGGCTTCTATTGAAGTTACTCTATTACTTTAAATGAGTAGTAAAGGCATATATAATTATATCGGCCCAAGGTAATTGTTCCTCCGGCCCTGGGTAGCTATCCCAGGCCGGTTTCAAAATGGCTGACATAGCTTGAGGGAACATTGATAGCCTAAGAACATGTATGACCCACGTCCAGGAGCTTACCAGCCTCAGAAGTCGGGAAAATTGGAACCAAGACTATAAAATACTAGGAACTACTGAGAGGAGACATACTGGACTGCTACTGGTCAAGATACCCATAGACTCCGCCTCTCGCTTCTGGGCACCGGTTCTCTTTATTATATTTATTCACTGATCATTGGACAGTGTTATTATATCCATTACTATTAGTTAATTCTTGTGATTCTATGTGTGGCTGGAGTATTTGGCAAACTAGGCCAAACATTTCCTGTGACTCTGCCTATAAAATGTGAGCTTTGCTTCAGTTCTTCGCACCACAAGTTCTACACTGTGCTGAGTTAAAACTTTTGTGTTACATGCGGTTATTGTGGGCCACCATTTTATTCGGTAAAGGAACAAATGTTATATCACTCGAAAGCACCGAGTATTTGTCTGAGTCGAGGGATGACAACAGTTGATAAAGGTAGAATATTGTCTTTACATTCAATAGTTCGTGCCATCTCGGTACTGGGTCTTCTGAGGTTGGCCGCTCATTGTCGGGCCTAGAAAAGCTGACTGTCTAGTTGTGCCAGCAGACAAGCAGTTTGTGCTATCTCGGCAATAGGTCACCTCTGGGGAGAGGTTGACCACTCATTGTCAGGCCTAGACAAGCTGACAGTCTAGTTTTGCCGGCAGAAAAGCAGTTGGTACGGTGACAACGCCTAGCAGAAAGTATTAGGAAGTAAAACTATGCTACTGCCATTCTATGGTGGTCGTACCTGAGTAATGTGTGGCTGATGCCGCATATTATTCTTGTTCAAGTCAACTGACTATTTCAAAGTTGAAAGACCTATGCCAGTACTGTTATAAAAATGAGGCTTTGCTGCAAAATGCTCACATTATATCAGCATTGTGAATAGAAATCCTTGTAACATCAATAATTTTGTTTCAATTTTTAGTCGGAAGTGACTGACGAATTTCATTAGATGTTGCCTCAATAATCAGTGATACAAATTTTGACAGATGGCAAGCGTTTAGGAATTAGATAACTAGTAATTCTTTTTACCATCTTTTAAATACCGTCTAACGACTATCTACAATTTAGGTAGTAAACTTTTAGTTACATAGTCTTACTTCGATAAACTGTCTTTGCAGCGTATTTCTCCTCTGTGTAGTGGGAACAAAGAAATATAAGAAAAGTGCAGACGGATGTTTTCCAGTTGTATATATGAACTGCGTTTTGAAGGCAATAAATGCCAAAACAGCTGCTGTCCACAGTTTGAGTAAATGTACCAATAATAAAAGAGTGTAGTAAAAAATTATTTTAAAAGAAATTACTAGTTGGTTATTTTTTAGATGCTTGCCATCTGCCTTAACATGTAGTATTGATTACTGAGGCATCATCTAATAAATTTTATGAGTCACTTCCACCAAACAATTGAAATCAAGTTATTTATTTTACAAGGATTTCTTATTACAATTTTGATAAAATGAGCCAGTTACCCAAGTGTACTTTTTCAATCAATCCTGAGGTATGCGAAAGACCGCTAGCAGCAGCCGCCTGATATATAGATTCTACTCGTTCAAAAAATTGTCCAATCACATGCTTACTACAGTTTATAACTAGTTTTGAGTGCATGGTTATAATCTGTGTGTGAGCAGGATCACTGTGAAAATGCATAAAAATGTTATCTACCAGAATTAAGGCAAAAGTGTTCGACCTTAGCCACTGCAGTTGGGGAGAACCATGAACTGTTGTATCTTTCAATTTATAACAGATTGATAAACCCAGGACCAATAAACTTTTCTAAACTTTCCAAACCCTTTTTTTTTCTTTTTTTGGTAGAAAAAGTTTCGCCTACATCCACTTTCCATAAACCTATTGCTCTCTCTATAAAAGCCAGTTTTCATTCCAAGAAAATAGTTTGGCTACCACTGAATGAATTTCTACTCTGGACCTTGGAGAGATGGCTGCAATATGCTAGCTACCCTTGGATTCATTATTCTAAAACTAACCTGTAGTACACAGTGTAATAACCCAACCTGATACTGTTCTTAAGACTAGACATTGATGAGTTCAGGTTCGGGTAGAATTTTGTAATAACAATCTGACCATCAGTGACGCAAAATGCATAGAAATAACACTCACAGTTTTTCTCCTATCCAATCCGAGTTTAGCTCTATTTATTGCCCGTATGTTAATCCATTTCTTCCTCCCTCTACCCCACATCTCTTCATCTGTGCACCATCTCTCTTTTGTCTAGCTCTGCTACTTCACTTTCCACTTTGCACTACCCTCACTCTGGTAAGAGCCTGCTTGGCTCTATCATGTTTAATTTTTCCTATCCCTCTAATGCCCACTGCGTCTCAATGACAGACATAGTAGAAAGAGTGCAAGGATACTTTATAGAGCTACAGGATGGATTCGTTTGGTGTTAGTTGCTCCAAATAGCTACTACAGACAATGTTACTAGACTTGGACTGCGTCCAATTTGCACTAGCTTTGCATTATTTGTGAAAGCACAAACAATGAAGTTGCATTTTCAGCATTGCTTTGGTGGTTTGCAAAATCAAGCCAATAATTTTTCTCCCAATTTTTAATTCTGTAAACAGTAGGCTTCAACCATGTCAGCAAGGTTTTTAGTGTGCCCCTGGCGAGCTGTAGTAATCAAAACTATGGATATTTTTGGAGTAAAGTTGGCTAGGACCCCCCACCTTTTCCAACCTCATCCCCAGGCTCCAATCATGGCTTTTGGGAAGAGCCCGGATCAGTCCTTTGTAATATATATGTGCTACACCTGGTTTAGAGATCATGCTATACTGGGTTTTACCGGATAAATTCTTAATCTTGTATCCTCTATGGACAACACAAACGGCCCACACTGGGCCAGTATCCCACCTCATTTTACAGAGAATACCAGAACGAGAAGCCTGAGCACCAAATGACCATGTAATCCTTCACAATTGTAAAAGAAGAGTAAAACAATCAGTTGGAGCTCAATCTAAGGAAGACGACCTGCCTTATACAAATACACAGCTTTCACCTGCCTCTCGTTATTGCGAGCAAAGGTTGGGAACTACTATGTTATGTGCCAATTGTGTGCTAGCCATATGATTGGGCAGCAATTACTTGGATTGTGTATCATACTTTGTTGTTGTTGTAATAAAGTGTTTCATTTCCAAATCTTGTTTAGTTTGTCTGGGTTGTGGACCCTGTCGCAGCATTCAGAGTAGAGCCAGGTGAGAAGAGGAGTGGAGTGTGAACAAGGGGTGCACACGGAAATATGGTTGTTGTACTTTTAGTCGGCACCAGTACCCATGAGAACCTGCGAGATACTTTTTTGGGTGCTCCAGGTGTTATAACTTTTAATGTTCATAATATAGTCAAACTCATCCATCTAAATCAACATATCAACATACAAATCACAATATAAACAAATCCTAAACAATAAATACTTAGCAAACATGGGTATTGTTTTTGTGCACAAGTTTTTATTGTTTGTTGTGCAGGGGTTGTTTTTATTATCGCATGATGATTTAGATTGGGGTTTGAGTATTGTATAAAAATGAAGCTTCGTATTATTGTATAACTTTATTATATAAGAAACATTACAGATAAACATCGAACATCTCTACCATTGCCTCGAAAGAACGTATAGAAGCAATCACCTCTTTATTTATTTGCAGGTATCTATAAACCTCCTGTTGGATTTTGGACCAAAAACTTGTAACCCAACTCTGTTGATGTAATTTTGGAATAAAGTGCTTCATTCCAGAGTTGTTTTTAATTTTTTTCAAATACTTTTTAATATTTACAGAATTTGACATTCGTATAACGGTTTCAAAATTGTTTCGTTCACACTGTAATAGATTACTATCTGTGGACATTTATCTCATTTATCGTTAGTAAGCTGACTAGCTGAGCACTAGCATGCCATTCACCTACAATGCATATTAGGATGTGCTAGCAAGACAAGCATGAACTTGCCCAGTAAACAGCTCTAGCCTTTACGTCTAGTAGAGGAGCCAAGCCTTACGCCTAGTAGATGAGCCAAGCCACCTGTACTCTTATGGACTTATTGGTAACTTTCCATGATCTAATGTTCTTTTGAATTCTAGCGGTAACTAGTTCTGTTTTGCCAGTCTTGGCTTGTAAACATGTCATAATTGTTTTGTTGTGCCAGCTGTGTATTGACCAATCAAAAGTGAGCATTTTCAGCTGTTTTTCGACCATGCATGCTTAGTATAAATAGAGAGACTTTGTGCTCACTGGGCAGGCCTGTTTGTGCTCTTGGCCAGAGAGTTAAATCCTGGTCAAGCTCTTGTGTATTCTTATGATAAACGTTATAACTTCAACTTCTCGTAGTAAGTTTGGCAGGTTGCCGGCTTATTGGTTGTTCTTTCATACTTGGTTGAACAGTGGTGTATCTCTATACACCTGTAGTCAGAATCATGAAGCCATCCCTACTCGTCTCACTAGCACTCCCAACCCGGTGCTACTGCTACAGGTGCTACCATGTGTCTCTACAAAGTGCAGTTGATAAGACAGGCTTGCTCTCTAGCAGGTGTCGGTAAAGGCAAACACGACGCAGACTAGAAACCTTTACAATATCCATGAAAAACTGTACAACAATGTCTTGCATACTCTGCTCATACTGGTTTGTCAAGACTTTCCCGTGTAGTGTTCCCATGTTTACCATATGTTGTGCGGCACAAAATATTATAACTTGAAATGTCACTAGGTGCACTGTTTCCTGTATAACAATCATATTATTCTGTACGTATTTGTGGTATATTTCTGGAAGAAAATCTTTTACATGAAGTCTTTTTGATGCCATATTGCTCTAAAATAAAAGAAACATATTAATAAAGGATAATAAATACTTAAGTAACATAATGATTAAGAAAGGTTTTTATTTTTTTAACTAATGCTAAATAATGTTTTTAATAATGCTCACTTTATTGCCGAGAATCCTACTGGTAGCTATGTAATGAATACTGTTGTAGGTTTTTTCTTCAGAAGCTGTCGCTGGAGTGAATGATTTCTGTGTAAAAATACAATTTTTTAAATACTCCAAGTTGCACAGCTTATAATTAACCCTACAAGAAATGATAATACTCGCACAAAAACCCTTTATGATTTATAAGGATTTTTTTGTGCAAAGGTCCCTTTTTTATATATACAGATTTTACTGATAAACAAAAAAAAATTTCCGTTTGAAGAAATTTTTTGTTTTGTTTTGCGAATAATGTGTTTTTTGCAGACAAAAAATGTAATTTTTCCAGAAGAAGTATGTTTTTTCGTTCACGCAAAACATATTGTTTTTGCACAAAAACCCCTTTATAATATATACAGATATTTCGAGTGAATAAAAGTTTTTTTCCCGCACGAAAATCTGTATATACACCATAAACGGTTTTTGCGCAAAAAAATGTTATCTTTTCACACAAAGGAAGTAGCTTTTTTGCAGACAAAAATGCTATTTTTTGCGCAAAAAATTTTGGAGTTTCCACACGGAAAAAAATGACTTTTTATTGCGCAGTATTTTTTTCTTTTCGTGCAAAAACCGATATTTTATGCTCGCAAAAACCATATATATTATAAAAGGAGTTTCAGAAAAACAGCAATTTTTTGGGACTAAAAACACCATTTATCACGCGAAAAAACAACACTTTTTGCAAACGCATTTTTCGCGCCAAAAATTTGTTTGTGCACCCGAAGAATGTTGTTTAGTTACGGCGGAAAACGACATTATTTGCGCAAAAATCTCTGTATAATACATACACATTTTTACGCGAAAATTTTTTTTCCTCTTAAAAATCTTCATATACAATATAAAGAGATTTTCATTCAAAGAAGGTTGTTTTCCACACGGAAAAACATGTCGTTTGCAGACAAAAAATGTTGTCATGTTCATGCGAAAAACAACATTCTTCGCAAGAAAATCCGTTTTATAATATATGTATGCAGAATTCTCGAGTGAATAAGAAACTTATCACGTGAAAATCCTTATACATTGCAAAAGGATTGTTGAGCGAAGAATGTTGTTTTTTTCTCGATGATTGTGAGATTAGGACAATCGGTGTAACATTGAATATTTAAAACGCTCTGTTTCCACACAAAACTCATTCATTTCGACTAAAACATCTGAAGGATCAGCATATGCTTCTGCATCTATTGCAACAACTAGAAGGACTCTCAGCAGTAAGGTAAAAGTTAATAACTAATTATTTAAGGCTGGCTGTGAAACTTAATAAGACATAGCCTTCAATCATGTGTTGTTTATTCTGCTCAGATAATATTCATTCACAAAAGTTTGTAATGTCCTATGCTAACCCTTTACACTGTATGATATTAGTGATTAACAGGTTTTTTTTTGTTTTTTCTAGAACTACTCATAGAATTGCAAACAGTTGGCATCAACATAATAGAAACTGATTCTAGGCCTCTATCTGGAGAAGATTTGATACTTCTACAAACTTTATGTAAAGGTTAAGACACGGTACATATTTTCACAAGCGATGTTGGTACCATCAGCAAAAAGTGGGCCCAACAGTTAAAGGTTTTTCAGTATGAAACTCTTCTAACACTAAAACTCTTAAAGATTGATAACACCACGGAGATTCAAAAAATTTGTTCTCACTTACTACAACAATGTCAACAAAATCTGCTAAACACACTTTTTTCTATCAATAACGCTCGTATAAAGAAGAGAACTTGAAGAACAACAAAACATCAAAGGGTACGAAAGTCTACAAAATAAAAAGACAAACTGTAATACCGTTTACACTCAGATTGTTTATCTGAATTATTTTATATCTTTATGAGGTGAAACTTATGTATGGTAACTGGTGCCTACTTGAAGTAAACCCGGCAAACCAGGAGAACTTTTTCCTTAGACTCCATGACAGAGATCTGCTCCTATATTACTATCAAGGAAATTGTGCGATTTTCTTTAAAAAACAGATGCTGATCAACAAAAAATACACTTATGTTCAAATGTTGACTATGTCATGTATACAAAGCATTGGCATCGGCTTTACCAGAAACTTCATCCATAAATTCTTCAATTATCAACCACCTGTTTTGTCCATCTCTGGGAAGACTCGTCATTATATCTATCATTCGCTCATGAAATATCATTCCGGTTACACCGCGAATGGCTTTTTGATGGGTTTCATACCAGTAATGTACTTCTACCGGTGGATGATAAGCTATAGTCTGACTGGATTCAATCATTCGAAAAATTGCTTGCGACTTCCATGATCCAGTCGGTCCCGCAATCATCGCTGCAAAAGTAAAACGCATCCTCGCCCCGAAAATTTCAGCGTTAGCATTCATGATAAAAGGAGATGTTCGTCATCTGACAATAGTTTAGTTTATGATCAAATTGGGAGAGGTTCTCACTTTTTGTATTTACTTCAAAGCATTTGCATATATACTAAACTCAGTAATGCCTCCAAAAGCAGAAAAACCTCTGACAAATACCAAGATCATCATAGCTATTAGCACTTTTCATTTCAAACTCAACAAAACATCTACAATGTTACTCATAGTACATATAAGTAGTAATATATGAGCAGATCTCCCTACCAAGTGTTTTTTTGTGGATTAGACCTTGGGGGTTATGCAATGAGTTACGGCGTTGGATGGATTCGCCGAGTTTATATTGTATTTCATTTGAGAGACATTTGAGTGGCATTTGAGTGGCATTTAAGTGGCATTTGAGTTTTGATTATTTTTTTACTTAATTTGAACTCATATGGCAGCTAGATTTTGAATGTATGGCATTTAAGTTTTGATAATTTTTTTACATAATTCGAACTCATATGGCATCTTGAGAGAGAGGAGAAAGAAGAGAGAGAGGAGAGAGGAGAGAGGAGTTTTATCTACATTGAATAAATATATTGATCAAAAATGAAACATTATAAGATTATATACATTGATTACATAATAAGTAGGGAAAATCTTCCTATATAATATAGCTAGAGTCAGTAAATACTAAGTAATACAAAGCACTACAACTTGTAACAAACAATCAATACATACATACATACATATGGTATCTTGAGAGAAAGAAAGAGATAGAGGAGAGAGGGAGAGAGAGGAGAGAGGGAGAGAGAGATTCTTTAGTTTTCTGTACATTCATATATATATATATGGTTAATTATGTACATATTTATGGGTATATTTATATCTACATAGAGAGAGAGAGGAGATATATCTACATTGAATAACTATATTGATCAAAAATGAAACATTATATGATTATATACCTGATTACATAATAAGTAGGTAAAATCTTCCTATATAATATAGCTAGAGTCAGTAAATACTAAGTAATACAAAGCACCACAACTCGTAATGACAATCAATGCATACATACATACATACATACATACATACATACATATGGTATCTTGAGAGAAAGAAAGAGAGAGAGGAGAGAGAGAGGAGAGAGATTTTTTGTTTCTATACATTCATGTATATATGGTTAATTATGTACATATTTATGGGTATATTTATATCTACATAGAGAGAGGAGAGAGATATATCTACATTGAATAAATATATTGATCAAAAATGAATCATTGTATGATTATATACATTTATTACATAATAAGTAGGGAAAATCTTCCTATATAATATAGCTAGAGTCAGTAAATACGCACATGTCCATATTCATGTACATGTGCATAAATGGACATGAATAGGTACATGTCCATATTCATGTCCATATTCATGTCCATATTCATGTCCATATTCATGTCCATATTCATGTCCATATTCATGTCCATTTATGTACATGTCCATATTCATGTCCATTTACGTACATACCTATGTTCATATTTATGTACATGTGCATGTCCAAATTCATGTCCATATTAACATTTTATAGCTATGTACAGAGGAGAGAGAAGAGAGGAGAGAGAGAGATTTTTTAGTTTTTTATACAACCATGTATATATGGATAATTATGTACATATTTATGGATATATTTATATCTAGATTGAATAATATACATTTATGACATAATAACTATATTGAATGCTATAAAATATGTTGGAAAATCACCAAGTTAGTCCTCTAGATGGTTAAAATTTACAGTATTTGGGAAATAACTGCAAGAGAGGAGAGAGGAGTATTTGGTTGAGGAGAGAGGAGAGAGAGGAGGCTTGAGCGTAAATATTTCTTTTAGTTATTTACATAATAAGTATATTGAATACTATAAAATATCTTGGAAAATCGTCAAATTAGACCTTTAAATGGTTAAAATTTACAGTATTTGGGAAATAACTACAATAAAAAACATTATGAATGTATGGCATTTAAGTATTGATAGTTTTTTACATAATTCGAACTCATATGGTATCTTGAGAGAAAGAAGAGAGGAAAAGAGGAGAGAGGAGGGGAAATAATCGCAGTCAAATGAAAAAAATAGATGAAGCTAGATATTCATCTATTTGTATATATCCACAAGAAAACTGGGGTATTTGGTGAAATATTCTTTTATTCCATTCAATTTTCCTTAATTTTATTTGAGTTGAAGTATTATTTACAATGGTTAGAATTTATTAAAATTACTGCTCAATCTTTTATCCAACACCTACAATAATTCTTAGTAATAGTAGTGTAATGAGACTGAGTAATAATCTACACACACCTTGTTCACTCTGTATGCTGTAGCACATGTTTTTCCTTTAGTTATCTGCAGTTACTTCAATTGGATCTTATCCAGATGTTTTATAGTCTTTGCTGCTACTGCGTTTTGTCTCAAACAAGAGTCCAAAGTAGGCATTGTGTCTACAAAATACAAAAAAATTGATTGTTACAATTGATTCATTTATTTTCATTGGCTTTATCTACATATACATAAAGTAGCGAAGAAACAGTTTGTGTGAGTATGAAACTATCTAGTAGAGATAAATTTATATCTAGGTTCAACTAGCATTAAATATTAATTACTTATTATTTTGTTAATAATAAATAATTAGAGTCAGGTACTTTACTAGTGCTCGGACAAACACACAATTTTGTTAATGTCAAAGTCTGTGATCTTACAAAGAAATAACTTAGATACTATTAGCATAAAATTATCTAGTAAAGATAAATTACCTAGGAGTGAATTCTAGTTGAGGTTCGATTTATCAATATCCAAAGACAGGGTTTGTAACACAAACGGATTTGGTTGTAGGAGGCTATTTTCTCCATAGTGCAAGTAGGTGAGTTTTTCAACTAGTGGTAAATAAATATTTATTATTATTTTATTATTTAGATCACAAGACGAACAAAATTCAATAAAGTAACAATGAAAACCAAATGAAATCACAATAATATTAACAATAATAAGAATAATAATAATAATCATCATCAGTAAAAATTATTTTTCATATTAAATACAATGAATAATAACTGTTTTATGCTGATAATGAAGTAAAACAATACAATAATGAAAGTTGTAATCGTTTTTTGGCTGTAAAGTTCAAAATCAACCTGTCGTTCAAGATGTCATTTAAGGCTAACCTATTTTTTCTCTCGGACCTACGACAATTCTGTCAATCAATGCCAAAAGACTGCGATCTTGAGCGGAAACAGGATAGGTTCTATGAGCATGAAATTATTTAGGAGAGATACTTCTATGGTCAGGCCATATCGTAATAGGAGGATAACTCCAGAGTGCAACTAGTTGAGTTTTTCAACCAGTGTTGAATAATTATTTATTATTTCTCACCTTAATACAGAAAATCTCCTAGTAGTTGTAGTAGATGTTGATCCTTCAGTCACTGTTGTTGAAGTGGATGCTTTCTGTGGAAAAGCGGTGCTTCTTATATAGCTAGGTTGTACTAGGTTGTACTAGGTACTAGGTACCGATTGACACGAGTTGATTCCAATGAAAAGCCTTTATGATATATAAGCAGGTCTTTACGCAGAAAACTCACGCGAAAACTAAAAAAAATAAAAAACATTCTTCGCGGGAGTTTTCCGTCTTATATGTTATAAAGGCTTTACGCAAAAACTCACGCGGAAACCGAAACTAAAAACAAAATTCTTCGCGGGAGTTTTCCTTCTTATAAGTCATAAAGGTTTTACACGGAAAACTCACGCGAAAAGTGAAACAGTCAAAAAATTCTCTTCGTGGGAGTTTTCCTTCTATATACTATAAAGGCTTTACACGGAAAACTCACGCGAAAACGGAAAATAGAAAACAATTCTTTCGCGGGAGTTTTCCTTCTTTTATGTTATGAAGGCTTTATGCAGAAAGTTCACGCAATTTTTTTACCGTAAGTTTTCCGCGTAAGGCCTTTATAGTACATAGAAGGAAAACTCCCGCGAAGAATTTTTTTTTATTCTTTTTGTTTTCGCGTGAGTTTTTGCATCAACCTGTTATAACACATAAGAAGGAAAACTCCCGCGAAGAAGTTTTTATTGAGTTTCGGTTTTCGCGTGAGTTTTTTGCGTACAGCCTTTATAACATATAAGACGTAAAAACTCCCGCGAAGAATGTTTTTTATTTTTTTAGTTTTCGCGTGAATTTTCCTGCTTATATATTATAAAGGGTTTTCATTGAAATCAACTCGTGTCAATCGGTACCTAGTACCTCGTACAACCTAGCTATATAAGGAGCACCGTTTTTACACAGAAAGCATCCACTTCAACAACAGTGACTGAAGGATCAACATCTACTACAACTACTAGGAGACTTTCTGTATTAAGGTAAGAAATAATAAATAATTATTTAACACTAGTTGAAGAACTCAACTAGTTGCACTATGGAGTTATCCTCCTATTATGATATGGAGTCGTTCTCTTGACCATAGAAGTATCTCTCCTAGATAATTTTATGCTCATAGAACCTACCCTGTTTCCTCTCAAGATCGCAGTATTTTAACATTGCTAGACAGAATTGTCGTATGTCTGAGAGAAAAAATAGGTTAGCTTATTAAATGATGCCTTGAACTACAGGTCGATTTTGAACTTTACAACCAAAAAATGATTAAAACTTTCAATATTGTATTATTTTACTTCATTATCAACATAAAACAGTTATCATTCATTGTAAAAATAAATAATTAGAGCCTTTTACTAGTGTTAAATAATTATTTATTATTTTTTACCTTAACTCTACTTAGAGTCCTCTTAGTGGTTGTAGTGATCTAAATAATAAAATAATAATAAAAAGCTAATTCCAAAGAACTAGATGATTTAATTGACTATAGACAAATAATTATTTTAGCACTTCTTACCTCGATGCTGGTTGCTTACATGGTGTTTCATTGCTATAGCAGCAGGAGTGTTGATGTTTGAGCAGGAAGATGTATCATTAAAGGTGTTAGGATTGGGTCTTCTATCATCAATGTGAATGCCGTTGGTGGTGGAATTGGTGGTTGTAGTGGAGATAGTGTCGATGTTGTTGGTAGTTGTAGTTGGTTCAATATGGAGCTTAAGAAGTGCTTTGGAGTGTGATGTCATCATACCTGCAAAATGGTAAAAGAACTTAGTTTTTTAATGATTTGAATATACTGAAATTATTATAGTGTTAAATAATTATTTACTATTTATTTTAAAAATAAATAATTAGAGCTTTCTACTAGTGTTAAATAATTATTGATTATTTTTTACCTTATCACCACTTAGAGCCAGATGATTTAATTAACTAAAGACAAATAATTATTTTAGCATTTCTTACCTTGATGCTGGATGGTCTCCTAGTAGCTGTAGTAGATGATGCTTCTCCGCTTGCTGTTGAAGAACTGGATGCTTTCTGTGTGAAAACAGTGGCTCTTAAATAGCTAAAGTTGCACTGATTAAACCCTATGAATCAGCATTTTTTCCAATTCTTTCACGGGAATAAAAACTGTTTATTCCCGCGAAAGCAACGGTTTCCATTCGCGGGAATAAATACTTTATTTTCACGCGAATGGAAACCGTTGCTTTCGCGGGAATAAAAATTTTATTTTCACGCGAATACAAACCAATGCTTTCGCGGGAATAAATAATTTATTTTCACGCGAATGGAAACCGTTGCTTTCGCAGGAATAAATAATTTATTTTCACGCGAATGGAAACTGTTGCTTTCGCGGGAATAAATAGTTTATTTTCACGCGAATAGAAACTGTTGCTTTCGCGGGAAAAAATAAATTATTTTCACGCGAATGGAAACCGTTGCTTTCGCGGGAATAAATAATTTATTTTCACGCGAATAGAAACTGTTGCTTTCGCGGGAGTAAATAGTTTATTTTCACGCGAATAGAAACTGTTGCTTTCGCGGGAATAAATAATTTATTTTCACGCGAATGGAAACTGTTGCTTTCGCGGGAATAAATAGTTTATTTTCACGCGAATGGAAACTGTTGCTTTCGCGAGAATAAATAGTTTATTTTCACGCGAATAGAAACTGTTGCTTTCGCGGGAAAAAATAAATTATTTTCACGCGAATGGAAACCGTTGCTTTCGCGGGAATAAATAATTTATTTTCACGCGAATAGAAACTGTTGCTTTCGCGGGAGTAAATAGTTTATTTTCACGCGAATAGAAACTGTTGCTTTCGCGGGAATAAATAATTTATTTTCACGCGAATGGAAACTGTTGCTTTCGCGGGAATAAATAGTTTATTTTCACGCGAATAGAAACTGTTGCTTTCGCGGGAATAAATAGTTTATTTTCACGCGAATAGAAACCGTTGCTTTCGCGGGAATAAATAATTTATTTTCACGCGAATGGAAACCCTTGCTTTCGCGGGAACAAACAGTTTTTATTCCCGCGAAAGCATTGGAAAAAATGCTGATTCATAAGGTTTAATCAGTGCGACTTTAGCTATTTAAGAGCCACTGTTTTCACACAGAAAGCATCCAGTTCTTCAATAGCAAGCGGAGAAGCATCATCTACTACACAAGATCTACCACCTACTTAGATGATACCAAACCAATGAAGACTCAAACTACATGAATTTTGAAGACAGCATACTTCTCCAACACAGCAAAAATTCATTTCAAGATCTACCACCTACTTAAATGATACCAAACCAATGAAGACTCAAACTACATGAATTTTGAAACAGCATACTTCTCCAACACAGCAAGAATTCCTTTCAAGATCTACGACTTAATTAGATGATACCAAATCAATGAAGACTCAAACTACATCGATTTTGAAGACAGCGCACTTCTCCAACACAGCAAGAATTCATTTCAAGATCTACCACCTACTTAGATGATACCAAACCAATGAAGACTCAAACTACATGAATTTTGAAGACAGCATACTTCTCCAACACAGAAAGAATTCCTTTCAAGATCTACCACCTACTTAGATGATACCAAACCAATGAAGACTCAAACTACATGAATTTTGAAGACAGCATACTTCTCCAACACAGCAAAAATTCATTTCAAGATCTACCACCTACTTAATTGATACCAAACCAATGAAGACTCGAACTACATGAATTTTGAAGACAGCATACTTCTCCAACACAGCAAGAATTCCTTTCAAGATCTACGACTTAATTAGATGATACCAAATCAATGAAGACTCAAACTACATCGATTTTGAAGACAGCGCACTTCTCCAACACAGCAAGAATTCATTTCAAGATCTACCACCTACTTAGATGATACCAAACCAATGAAGACTCAAACTACATGAATTTTGAAGACAGCATACTTCTCCAACACAGCAAAAATTCATTTCAAGATCTACCACCTACTTAAATGATACCAAACCAATGAAGACTCAAACTACATGAATTTTGAAGACAGTCTACTTCTCCAACACAGCAAGAATTCCTTTCAAGATCTACGACTTACTTAGATGATACCAAATCAATGAAGACTCAAACTACATGGATTCTGAAGACAGCACACTTCTCCAACACAGCAAGAATTTCTTTCAAGATCTATCACCTACTTAGTTCTCCAACACAGCAAGAATTCATTTCAAGATCTACCACCTACTTAGATGATACCAAACCAATGAAGACTCAAACTACATGAATTTTGAAGACAGTCGACTTCTCCAACACAGCAAGAATTCCTTTCAAGATCTACGACTTACTTAGATGACACCAAATCAATGAAGACTCAAACTACATGGATTCTGAAGACAGCATACTTCTCCAACACAGAAAGAATTCCTTTCAAGCTCTACCACCTACTTAGATGATACCAAACCAATGAAGACTCAAACTACATGAATTTTGAAGACAGCATACTTCTCCAACACAGCAAAAATTCATTTCAAGATCTACCACCTACTTAAATGATACCAAACCAATGAAGACTCAAACTACATGAATTTTGAAGACAGTCTACAACACAGCAAGAATTCCTTTCAAGATCTACCACCTACTTAGATGATACCAAACCAATGAAGACTCAAACTACATAGATTTTGAAGACAGCATACTTCCCCAACACAGCAAAAATTCATTTCAAGATCTACCACCTACTTAGATGATACCAAACCAATGAAGATGAAGACAGCACACTTCTCCAACACAGCAAGAATTTCTTTCAAGATCTACCACCTACTTAGATGATACCAAACCAATGAAGACTCAAACTACATGAATTTTGAAGACAATCTACTTCTCCAACACAGCAAGAATTCCTTTTAAGATCTACGACTTACTTAGATGATACCAAATCAATGAAGACTCAAACTACATGGATTCTGAAGACAGCACACTTCTCCAACACAGCAAGAATTTCTTTCAAGATCTATCACCTACTTAGATGATACCAAACCAATGAAGACTCTAAAAATTACTTATATTATATTTCGATGATGCTGAAAAAAAACTGTCCAGAACAAGAGTTCAAAAAGCTAATCTATAACTCAAGGCAATCATATCACTATAGGTGAGTTTTACTAATTTTTACCATAAATTAAACAAAATGCTGAATATATACATTTTCTAGGTGAAAAAAGGACTTTTTTGATGTAATTAGTGTATTTTTTACAACAAAATGCTGAATATATACATTTTCATGGTAAAGAAAAGGACTTTTTGGGTGTAATTAGCGTAGTTTTTACAACAAAATGTTGAACATATACATTTTTTCAGGTAAAAAAAAGCACTTTTTTGGTGTAATTAGCGTATTTTTTTACAACATATTTATAAAGCAAGTATTTTTTGTTTTGTTTTAGATAGATGAAAGAGAATCAAAAGCACTTGGTGAAAATAATGCTCAAGAAAGAACAAGTTGAACAATGTAACTTGGTGAGTTATTTCCCTTTTCTAATAATGTAAACTATCCAATGTAACTAGAACTATAATTCAAATTCATGTAATTATTTTACATTTTTGCTTAATCATTCTATACTAATACATAATTTTTTTATTTTAGTTCATTACGAAATTAAAAGCACATAGAACAGAAGTCTTCCTTCCTAAGATGTAACATCACTACATCAAAGACATCATTATAAAGGAACAAACTATGCATTAACTGTTATTACTTTGTATTTATTACAAGTTGTAGTGCTTTGTATTACGTAGTATTTACTGACTCTAGCTATATTATGTGGGGAGATTTTCCTTACTTATTATGTAATAAATGTATATAATCATATAATGATTCATTTTTAATCAATGTATTTATTCAATTTAGATATATCTCCTCTCTTCTCTCTCTATGTAGATATAAATATACCCATAAATATGTACATAATTGACCATATATACATTAATTGCTAGAAAACTAAAAGATCTCTCTCCTCTCTCTCTTTCTCTCTCTCAATATACCATATGTATGTATGTATGTATGAATGCATTGATTGTCATTACAAGTTGTATTGCTTTGTATAACTTAGTATTTACTGACTCTAGCTATATTATATAGGAAGATTTTCCCTACTTATTATGTAATCAGGTATATAATCATATCATTTTCATTTTTGATGAATATATTTATTCAATGTAGATATATCTCCTCTCTCTATGTAGATATAAATATATCCACTCTCCTCTCTCCTCTCTGTCTTCTCTCTCCTCTCTCTCAAGATGCCATATGAGTTCAAATTATGTGAAAAAAGTATCAAAACTTAAATGCCATACATTCAAAATCTAGCTGCCATATGAGTTCAAATCAAGTAAAAAAATAATCAAAACTCAAATGCCACTTAAATGCCACTCAAATGCCACTCAAGTACCCCTCAAATGAAATACAATATAAACTCGGCGAATTCATCCAACGTCGTAACCCATTGCATAACCCCCAAGATCAAATCCACAAAAAAACACTTGGTAGGGAGATCTGCTCATATATTACTACTCATATATCATCAACAGTATCATGTTTATTCATCACTCTCATCTCCACATCTTCAACTGCCGACATCTTACTTTTCAATAGCAATACAATATCACAACGCTTCCTTTTTTTGTACAATACTCAAACCCCCAAATCTAAATCATCATACACTTATAAAAACATCTCTTTCAGAATATAATATCTAGTACCCATGTTTATATAAATAATCCAACCCATGCATCTACATCAACATACAAATCACAATATAAACAATTCAAACACACTAAATACTTAGCAAACATAAAGAATTATAACGCCCAATGCACACAAAAAGGTACCTCATAGGTTCTCATGGTAACTGGTGCCAACTAAAAGTACACTTTAAACCAGCAGAACCTTATCCTTGGACTCCATGACAGAGATTTGCTCATGTCTTACTACTATGATGCTGCTCATTATCAATTGTTATCGTTTGTTTCCTTGACATAATAGATAAAAACCAGCTGAAGCATTACAAGTTCATGAGCAAAGAGCAAAATCAAAGCATGACTTAACAATATACTAGCATGATAAGTGTTTGTACAGCAGTTTTCAATTCTCTCAGGGCAATCAAAGAAGCATGATTAAAAATCGAAACAATCAGAAAGACAGGGAGATACATTTCTCGAGTGTAATATAAAGATGATAAAGCTTGTCATTAATGGAAGCCATTAGATCTCAGCTAACTGGAGCCTGTTAGCTCCATTTAAATAGTAATTTTAAAGACTGTTCTTAAAGGTCCGTTGCGCGTGACTCTCTGCTACGGAAATGTTGCATAAATTATCAGTTAATCGTGGTAATTCACTGTAGATATAGGCTGTGGGGGATTTGAGGGAGCAATGTTATAATTTTTTTATGTTGGTGGTTGATGGATAAATGAATGAGTTATTGGACTAATGAATACACAGATGTCAAACCACCTGTAACTGCTCTTGTTGTAGAATCTTCTTGCTACCATTGTTGTCTACTCAAATTTCCCTTACTTTTATAAACTAGTTCCTCTGTAAACACTGTCTTTACTTTTCAATTGTCACGTTATTGATAATCTTAAGTGCCTTTATCCCTCATAATACTTCAATACTGACATCAGGGTCTGATTGCTGGTAGCCCTTCCCATTTTCCCACAATTCAATAATTGACAACTCACCAAGTTTTTGAGTCAAGATTCAAATGATTAGTCTTCATAACTAGATTTATACTGATATGAACACAATGTCACCAGCTGTACCCAACTAGTGTTGGATGAAATGATAATTTAGTGGTTCTAAGAGCCACTATTGTGCTTCCACTAGTTTTATTTAACAGTACAAATGTCCCATTTTTTTCACTAGTCTATAAAAAATTCCACAAAGTTTTTCAAACAAAGCTACATTCTAATTTTTTGACCAGGTACTAAAAACAGTCAGTTTTTTAGAGGCATGTGCTATCTAACTAGTACTCACTTTTGAATCTAATTACAAAGCTGTAGGACTCCTGACGATTTGCATGTGCCTCAACAAGCAAGTATTGGATCTCACTGAATAAAAATGTACTACCTTGTCTCTTAATGTCAATCTCCACACCGCGGTTAGTAAATACTCCAGTGAAGCCTTCATTGTACAACATTTCACACTGGATTGTGAATGGTAGGTTAACAATGTTTAACTTAAAATTTATTCCAAACGATGCTTCAGTCTGCTCTATTTGTTGCTCTGGGTTGAATGAACTGGCAAGAACTCCAAACAGATCTTCTTTTTGCGGGTTCTTTGGTAACTCCACACTTGAGGCAACTTTTGCAACTACAAATCAAAACCGTAAAATCGATCAATGAAAACTCAATTTGAAGCCGCATATACTATGTTGGTGTATAAAACTATCCTGTGGGAGATTGGTACAACGCTTAGTTGATTTTGGCCCCCTTTCCCCACCCTTCCCACCCCCACCCCCAGAACCCCCTACACCCCTCGCCCTGTATGTACAAATAGTGTGAAGTGACTTCAGAGCCTCCCTTTTGTCAATATTACGCCAAATTCACTGTAATTTGGATAACAGCTACCCCTGGTCCATAATCACCCTGTATAGTGTATACATAAGTATAGACACCAACACCAGGTCACCCCGGGTTACCCCGGGTCTGCACCCAGGGTAAGGTGTGAAAAATGGCTGCTATGGAGACCCGAGTCTTCCAAATAGCAAAGACCAGAGACTAGGAAGCCAGCTTACCAAATAAGGAGTGGAAAAGTTCCATTGACCAAAGAGAGCGGGAAAGCACACCCGAGAGGTGTCTACCATGTGCGCACTTTTCTAATTGGATTGTCTGATTTATATTAGTGTATTGTGTATGATGATTTGTTGTTTTATTGAAATGCTATTTGTGATTTGCTCACGTTAATAAGGAAGCGAGAGTTCCTGACCATCTCCTATAAAATGTATTGCTGGGCATTGAGAAGACAGAAATCTAGTGAAGTTTTGTATATCAACATGGTATATTACTAAATAGAATCAGTCCAATAAATTATTTATTCGTGTAACCTCGGTGTGATTATTCTGGGGTGCAGGCACTGAACTAGTTGCTAAAGTCAGTGGAGTTGATGTCGCTGTGCCGTTAGTGAAAGGTGGAAAATCACTTCAATGTTCTTCTCTGCAGTGCAAAATACTGTAGCTGCGCTTAAGATGAGCTGCATTTCATGTACATGTACTGACAGTTGGATACAGTAAACAGATAGCTTTATACACCAGCAGTGGTACAATAGATGACTTCCAAGTCTTTTGAAAACCCTGGCTCAAAATTGGAGTTATCTGCCTGTAACGGTACATTTTTCATATAAAGTACTAATAACCTGTGCGGAAAAGTAAAAAAACAGCACTGTAAATAAAAGTATTCACGACCTGTTCGCCGACAATATACTTAAAATAGTAGGGTATGTAATTCAATATATCACATATGCAACAAAACACTAGTTTAGAACAACACAAATATTCGATGAAATGTTATAGTCTACGATCAAATCATAAAGAAGATTACTCCAAATGTACAAACAAATCAAGAAAATAACAAAATTCGAACTGCTATAAACTGAGATAGTTTGTAAAGCTCCCCTTTAGTTTGGTAATTTTTGAACACTTGCAATAATTTTGAATTATTTTTCAAGGATACAAACTCGGTATAAGAAAATGAAAAAAAATCAACTCCTTCGTTATTATTTATTTAGTGTTCAGTTTCATTTGCGACCTACGAACAATATAAATAAATACTCGTTGATCATTTTTTATTCAGTGAGCTACTTTTTGTTCAACCACGAGTTCTGAACCAGATGGTTATTTACTGATTAAATTTATTGCCAGTCTGATTATTTTTATTGCAATGTGTTTGGTCAACAGAGGTCGCAAATGCTCTTAATGAGTGCGAACATTGTAGCTCTACAACTATGTTATGTAACATTTTACTGCCAGTGTCAACAGCCCAGACTGAAATATTCTAAGCGTGCATTCTCAATAGAAACCATGCTACTAGTTTATGTTACACCAAGTTGTGTCCAGGTAGTAAATATTGCTAGTTCCATGTGGTAAGCATGACTTGTGATTGGCTGGTTGTGCTCACATATAAACTGGCAGTCAGCACACATTTGTGGCATCATTCCACGCTTGTTGAATTCATTGGTGCTGTGGTTTTAGGCTATTAAAGTGAGTATGATAGGCTGTGAGACCACAATATAAAATTCAACGCTACATATTGTATAAACAATTAATATTCTGCTCCTTCATCTAGCCTAAGCTCATTCATTATTTGACTAGCATGCCTGTTTTTGCTATTTAAGCATAAATACCTGGAGTTGTTTGTGCCCCATACAGGTGTACGAACAACTCACATAATAGTTAGCTAAGTCCGCCCCCCAACCCTAACACCCCCTACACCCCTTGTTCTGTCGGTATCAAAGGTATAAAGTAATCCCTGAGCTTTTCCTCCTTTGTATCTACTCAAACTCCCCCAAAAATTGGACACATTTGCGCCCGACACTGTATAGACACTGTATCCGTGTACAAAAACATATATAGCTTACACTGGGTTACCCCGGGTTAGCTACCCAAGGCCAGTATCAAAAAAGGCTGATTCAGATAGCCTGGGACCTGGAAGACTGGTTGTCCACCTCAGGAAGTCAAAGATTGAAGCTAAGAAGCTTAGGAACACGGATCAAGGAAGTAAAGGACCTTATGTGGAGTGGAAAGTTTTCAGACCGTAGAAAGAGCGGAAAACAGTCCAGTGCTACTTTACCATGTGCTCGCCACTTGACTGGATTGTTTTATTTATGTATTTTGTATTATCTATTGCCATTTGTATACATTTTTTATTATTGTCTGTCATTGGTTCACCCCTAATAAGGGGTGAGATTTCCTCCTTGCCTTCTATAAAAGTAGCTTTCGTGATGCTTTACAGACACAAGTCTTGTGGACCTTGTACAGTATCTTTACTTGCATTGCTAAATAGATTGTATAATAAAGTGTTTGTAAGAGGAAACTCTGGGGTAGTGTTTCTGGGGCGAGGACCCCGTGGAGTTGCAGAAGTTGAAGAAGTTGGAGAGTTGATACAGTTGTATCAGTAGTAGAGGGAGCATAACTACTACAACTCTTCGAAGCTGAGTGCCGGCAAAATGAAAGTGTATGAACAACTTGCATGACAGAGAATGTTTTCTGTTGAATGTTTACCAAAATGGGAAGATAAAAAGCAACTCATCAACGATTAATAGAAATTTGGCAGGCTTGTTGAAGGATGCATTCCCTATCTTAATTACAAAGAAAAACGATAGGATTTACAGCCCTCATCCGCTCCCTTCCACCCTCTCTACCTTAAAAAGTTTAAAACAATGCAATATTTTTTATGGGTGCAAAGAGGTGCCAAAATTCCGAAACAAGTTGATTTCTCTTTTAAATTAAGCAATTGGGTTGTGACTGGGTCACCCTCCCCCCCCCCCCCGTCTTTTATAGAGGGTGCTGATACACATTCAACCGGGAAATGCTGCAAGTTTTTATAAAGTACAATGCACAACCACGGAGTTAGGATGTTTTAACTAAAATAAACAGGCTATTGTAATACGATTGATATAATTGAACAGCCCACCGAGTTTACAGGGCTATAGCAGATTACACAAACATAAGTTTTTAATCACACCAGTGTAGCTATAGAGCATAATAATTATTAAATAACCACGATGCCGTCAGCGATTATATAAGATCGTTGGTACAGTAGTTAATAAACTTGATAAAACAACAATGATAATTCATATAATGCAACGCAATGTTTATGAGTAAATTGATTGTCTGGTATATGTGGGGGAAGTGATAATAATAATACAAGTAATCATTAGCATATATCTACACTTCTATGAAACTATTATCACAAATAACAATAAGAATTTATTGTGGTGACAATCATTTATAATAATAAGACCAATTATTCATCTTCTTATCAAAACCTACTTATTAGTATAATAACTATAATAAGTTACTATTATTATTATTTATTATTAAAAAGTTATAACAAGAATCACATTATTAATTATTATAGTAACAATAATTCAATGATAGCCATTAATAATTACAATAGCAATCACAAACAGTACGATCGTAATTATAAATGACTAGATTTAACAAATTTTTTAAAAAATGTTAACGATATAAAAAACAGTTATAATAGTGATAACACGGGCATTAGAGGTTTGCCGAAAAAGTAACCGAGACAATGCCCCCGTTACTAAATGTGTTAGTAATAACCTAGCGTATTGACTCAGTTTCAATGAATCGGGATGATGATATTGAAAGTTAGCTCTCTTTGAACTTTTCCCAACCAACCTGATATTGCTATCAGCCTGCGTATTAAAAGCCATTTTTATTACAGGACGAATTGTCTGTGTTACTTTTTTTGGCAAACCTGGGAGCTCCGTGGATAACAACTATAATAAATGACAGTTATTAGCAGCTATAAAAAATATAAATATCTGTTTTTGTAGGTAGATTTGATGCTGCTGTGTATAAAAATAGTTCAAAGTGTTTTTAGGGACATGTCATTAAAATATTGACAGCGGGGAAGCTATCAACAAAAAACTTTCATGAGCCTGCATGAAGTAACAACATCTTATACTACAAACGATGGTAACTTCCGGTTGAATATAGAAAGTTCAAAGAGAGATAACTTTCAATGTCGTAACCCCATTGCTGGCAGATGAGTGCGTGCTCTACCCATACAAAAAGCAAAATTCTCAACCACTGCATCTGCAGAGTGCAAAAGAGTTTATATGCTAAGTAATTAATCCAATTAGCAATCTTGCACTAGTTGTAAAGGGGATAAAAAATTGGAACGAAACATTTTATTAATCAAACAATATCGCGGGACCAGCTTCTGAAAATTTCATGCAACAAAGTTACAGTTCTGCTAGGACTTAAGAGCCGTATTTGGACCAGAACAACAGAAAGTCTATAGTAAGAACATCATGAATGTGACGAAGTACAGGGAAAAATGACAGTTATAGAGCACATTTACTGTGTTGTTTATACCAGTACAAATGTACTTATCCAAACTTTTTAGTGCCATTTGAATTGAATTGGCCAAATGATGGGCAGCTTGCAATATTTCCTTCTGTAGCACCTTGTAACAGAAATATCGAATTCAGCACTTGCTCCCAAAC
Organism: Cryptosula pallasiana; assembly: GCA_945261195.1. NCBI lineage: Eukaryota > Metazoa > Bryozoa > Gymnolaemata > Cheilostomatida > Cryptosulidae > Cryptosula > Cryptosula pallasiana. Next base: position 16,250,216 of record OX183134.1, on the reverse strand, counting down.
CATGAAAGAAAACACTATTTTGGTAGAACGATTTCTCATGTCCCTCCCCTGTAAGTTCAGCCATTATCTCAGTAGCAGTTTCAGCTCGGATGTCCAACTTCTTATATCACTACTTACTCGTACAATTGTTCATATTTCATAGATATTGCACTATACTTCAATATTCAATAATGCAAACCATTATACATGATAGGAATGCATACTAGAGAAGTAATCCAGTAAAAGCCAACTTGACTTGATAACACAAACTAGGTATTGCAATGTGGTGGATCTACACTGCAATACTTACTACTGTCCATTAAAAACAGCCGTTCACAGATCGTAGCTCGTAAAGCAGCAAATCAACACCTCTCTCCTAGAGGTAACGCAGGGTCGGTCAGACCTGCAGAGTGCAACAGAGAAGCTGGTAACAAATTCATTGCGAGTTAGCACTCGGCTCAGACAAACTAAGTATAATTTTATGTGATGAAATACATTTATTGTCCGCATGTCAAGCTCTAGGGCGGCAATCGCCTAGAGAAGTCCACAGCAGTAGCAGTAAATGATAAGTGGCAAGGTATATATGCGAAAGCAGCCTTTTATATGCTGATCACAGGAAGTGTATTGCATCATGTTGGTGCAACCAATTAAACATAACAAGAAGTGCTACAACCAATCAGATGGCAATACATATAATGACATACAATATTAAAAGGATAAGGCACCTAGTGGCAAAGAATAAAAATATGTGGTAAAGTTCTTAATCTAGTTATCGTTACAATCCAGGTTGACGGGAAGTGTAGGTAGTAAGGTCATGGATTCCTCCTCGGGAATTGATACAGATCATCTTTGGAACTCTGGCTAGGGCGACCATCTTGTTGTTGGCCCAGTATGTCACTGCAGGGTCAGTAAAGGTCACCCCTGGGTAAGTAGAAGTTACTGCAGGGTAGGTAAGGCAAACTACAGGGCTGATATAGAGTTTGCTGAGTCGGTGAGGCAAATCGTCTGCTTCTAAGTGATGGCTACTTGGTGCATCACTTGGGGAGGCCTGTCTGACTAAATAATAGTGTCAGAGTCACCTCTAGGCCAAAATCCACCACAACAGTATGTTTGTTAGATAAAAGCCTTGTGTCACTCACATAGCCATTTATTCTTGTAAGCAGCAGCCACGAAACACTTGTCACCAATTTTTTATACGGTGGTGATGCAATCTACTATATTTACATTAATCGTCTACAAACCACAGCATCAATGAATTTGATAAGTGTGGAATGATGCCACAAATGTGTGCTGGCTGCCTGTTCATTTGCGAGCACAACCAACGAATCACATGGCACCCTTACCACAGTGAACTAGTATTATCTACTACCTGGCCCAACATGGTGTGGCATAGATTCGTAGCATATTTCATTTTGAGAATGCACGCTTCAAAAAAGTTCAGACTGAATTGGGCGCATTGGTATTAAGTAGCATGCTACATAACATAGTTGCAGAGTTACATTGTACGCACTCCTTAGCTGTGTTGTCTTTCGCATCTTCTGCAAAACCCAATGGTAGTGTATAAAAAATGTACCCTTGCACGAGAGAACAATTTTTTGTTTTTTTTTGCTTATTTCTTAGGCTTGGAACTTTTGTATAAGAGCAGATTTGCATCATACTATCTGAAGACAAACAGTTCTCCTGGTTTCAAAGTGCCTTTTTGAGCACCAAGTCCGTGAGAATCGTTTAAGGTACATTTTTTGTGTGCAAAAGGTGATGATTTTGGCAGCTGCTAGTGTTTGTAATACTGCATATAATTATGATTATTATCAAGTAGTTATTGTGCTGGGGTCGTTTATATTGGGGTTTGTATCACTGTTTTGATAGTTGGTTTTACTAGTGTGTAAAAATGAAGTGCTGTTTTTTTAAAATTTTATCGATGGGCAAGTTGTTGGGAGAAGAAGATGCGAAGAAGAAAGCTATGAGTAAAGACGATTCAATTGACGGTAGCAGCAGTGAAAGTGTAGATAATGATTTGCAGAGTCTGAAATGAAAAGTGATAATATTTATGCTTACATTGGTATTTTTCATACAATTTTCCATTACTGTAGGCGTAACCGCATTTAGTATTTATGAAAGAGCTATCGAAGAAACACAAAGTACAAGGTACTCTACCATTTGAGTCATAAGACGCTGATGATAGCGACAAGTCCGCATTCTCTACCCGGTCTAGCCTGTACAAATGGAACGTCCTTTCATTTGGATTGACCTCTGCCCTGCCACTTTCAAGAGGCTCATGGAACGGGTCCTCCATGGCCTCCGCTGGAAGTCACTTCCTCTGTACCTGGACGATATTATCGTCATCAGTCTTGATTTTCGCACTCACCTCCACCGGCTAGACGACATCAAGCTAATACTCAGCAAGTGTGAGCTATTGCAATCATAAGTTTGCTACCTGGGTCACATGTCTAGTGGACGGGGTGTATCTACAGACCCGGAGTAGATTGCAGCAGTTCAAGACTGGCCCACCCCTACTGGCCTGAAGGAGTTTCAGGTATTCCTCGCTACGGTTGGGTATTACCGGCAGTACCTACCCCAGTTCTCCCTCGGGGCTAAACTCCTAACTAAACTTACCTGCAAGGGCGTCCTCTGGAAATGGAATGCCCCTCAGAAAAAAGCTTTTGTACAGCTTAAAACCGGGCTACTCTACCTTGATGCAAACGGTCCATACATACTTGATACCGATGCCAGTGATGACAGCGTCAGAGCCATCCTCTCTCAACTGCAAGACAGTTGAGAGCAAGTAATCGCCTACTACTGTAAGACGCGAGCCCCATGAATGCAACTATTGCGTCACCTGAACATAACTATTGGCCATGGTCAAAGCCATCAAGCACTTTAGACCCTACCTCTACAGACAGACCTTTCAGATAAGAACAGAGCATGCCTCTCTCATGTGGTTATGTAAAAGGAAGAAACCGTCCAGCCAAGTAGCTCGATGGCTCGAGACCCTGCCCGAGTTCCGGCTCATGATTGAAGATCGTAGTGGACACCTGCATGGAAATACACGCAGACTCAGTCGACGGTGTTCCCCTGACTGCAGGCAATGTGAACGCCAGAGATGGAAGAACTAAAGGAGAAGATATAGTGAAAAATCTCATCACCCTTCCCCCTATCCCCCAGTCCAAACCTGCCCTATCAATCCCTATCCCCCTCAGTCCTCGCGTATATACTGTCGCTCGCTCACGCCCCCAACCCCTGATACCAACTTAATGGAAGTTCAGAAGACTGGCCATCACCCCGTGGCAGTCATATACAAAGCCATAAAGACTAACTCTTACGTGGATCACACTCCATACACTCCATTGCACTCCGTGCAACTCTGGCCAGATGGTGTCCTGGAGATATACCGAGCCCGACAACTCAGCTCACACTAGTGCGCTGTATGCCTCCTCCCCAGTCTCAGAGGCAAGGTAGTCTGGGAGACTCATGTCATGGTTCACCGGGACATCCAACGAACCTTCAAAAGGCTCAACTTTATTTGGTATTGGCCTGGCATGACCTCTGATGTGCAAAGAGCAATCAACAGCTGTGAGACTTGAGAGCGAGCCAAGCACAGTAGAACAAGACCCAATCCAACCCGGCAACAAATGTATACTGGCCGGCGATAGCAGAAGCTGGCAGTAGATTTAGCCGGCCCCCTACCCGAGACAGATAGAGGTAACAAGTGGATCCTTGTTTTAACAGACCACTTCACCCGCTAGCAAGATGCCCCTCCTCTCTCCGATTCTACAGCCTCAGTAGTTGCAACGGCCCTGGATGAACACGCATTTCGTTACTTTGGACTGCATGAACAAATGCATACCGATCAGGGTGCTCAGTTCGAGTCTAGCCTTATGTGTGAACTGTGTACCCTCTGGTGAGTCAAAAAGACCCTACCACCCCTAAGCCAATGGAGTCGTGGAACGCAACAGTCGGATGCTTGGATATGCACTGCGTTCCCTCCTACTGAGGAGACGGTCAGAATATCTTTCCCTAGCTAATGAGAGCATTCCTTGCCACACCCCATTCAACCACAGGAGAGACCCTTAACTTCATCGTACTGGGAAGAGAACTGCGTTTTCAAGACTAGTTGACTTATCACCCCCTTCCCCTCCCTCCCGGTGCACGGGTACGCTCAAGCGCTACTGTTGAGGCTCAAAGCGGTACACGGAACTCTCAGAACCAAACTAAAGCAGATAAGAGGTGATGATGAAGAGGAACCTTCCCTATCTAAAGCAGGTGATGAGGTATGACTAGAAAGCAAGAGGAGACGGAAGGGTGAAAATCCCAATTTTCAGCCTAAGATTGTCAGACCCTACCTATTGGAAGAAGCCTACAGTAATCATACTTACCTTATTGGCAGACATGAACAGTGCTCCGTGCAAAATGGCAGTCGCCTCAACCCATGGAACTGCATGGAACCATTTGGACGAGCCCTGCAGCCATAGAGCCAGCATACCGCCCGAATATTTGTGCTGGTGCCCCCAGGAGACGAGAAAGTCCCCCGCCACCCCTCCAAGACATCCCTCTCCCCTTTCTAGAGCTACCCTTGCCCCAAGACTTCCATTTGGAAATTCATTTCCCACCAAAGATCATTACCTGAACCAGAATCAGGACCCAACTTACAACAGCCTGCAGAGGAGGCCCACACTAACACCTCCAACAAAAATCGTCCAAATCAGGCAAAAACTGGCCGAGCTGGAGGCCGTGCAACGAGATGTCCCCCCTCTTGCCACACCCGCTCCCCTCCCCTACCATACCTCCAGCACCTACACGTTGCCCTAGGTGGAATTTGGGACCACCCCAATGCTATGGCCAGCCCTGGTGCCACCAGGTGGCTGCAAATAATGACACCGTATGGAGGGAACAATACTTCAAGAAATTGAGGTTACTGGCAGAAGTAGAGATATTTACCACTAAACCTGATGACCCCACACACCCATGCCGAGTCTTAAACAATTTTCCAGGATGTCCTCTACTCAGGGTAGAAAAAAATCATGGTTTTTACGAGAAAAAAAAAAGAATAAACCAGGTTTTTTGCTTTAAACCGGTTTTTATGGTTTAAATAATTTGAGTGCAGTCAACGCTATATATTTGGCCTGCTGAATGGTTAAAGCGATGGCAATTGATATGTAGCAGTTAATTTGCTAAAAATTCTTAATGTTTATTAGTAGTAATATATGAGCAGATCTCCCTACCAAGTGTTTTTTTGTGAATTATATTTCAGGGGTTATGCAATGGGTTACGGCGTTGAATGAGTTAATATTGTATTTCATTTGAGGGGCATTTGAGTGGCATTTGAGTGGCATTTAAGTGGCAATTGATTTTTGATTATTTTTTTACTAAATTTGAACTTATATGGCATATAGATTTTGAATGTATGGCATTTAAGTTTTGATAATTTTTTACATAACTCGAACTCATATAGCATCTTGAGAGAGAGGAGAGAGGAGTTATATTTAGCTTGAATAAATACATTGATTAAAAATGAATCAATATATAATTATATACATTTATTACATAATAAGTAGGGGTAAATCTTCCCATATAATATAGCTAGAGTCAGTAAAGACTAAGTAATACAAAGCACTAGGTCTTGTAATGATAATCAATGCAAAGTCTTTTCCTTTACATTGCATTTTGGAAAATCATCAAATTAGTCTTCTATATGGTTAAAATTTACAGTATATCGGAAATAATTGTAATAGAAAACATTAAATCTATTAAAATTTACTGTAAATTTTATGTAATACAAAGTACTATAACTTCATTTATTCACTTGAGACTACATATCTGAATCATTATATGATTATATACATTTATTACATAATAAGTAAGGAAAATCTCCGCATATAATATAGCTAGAGTCAGTAAATACTAAGTAATACAAAGCACTACAACTTGTAATAAATACTAAGTAATAACAGTTAATGCATAGTTTGTTCCCTCACAATGATGTCTTTGATGTACTGATATTACATCTTAGAAAGGAAGACTTCTGTCCTGTGTGCTTTTAATTTGGTAATCAACTAAAATAAAAAAGTTATGTATTAGTATAGAATGATTAAGCAAAAATGTAAAATAATTACATGAATTTGATTTATAGTTCTAGTTACATTGGATAGTTTACATTATTAGAAAAGGGAAATAACTCACCAAGTTACATTGTTCAGCTTGTTCTTTCTTGAGCATTATTTTCACCAAGTGCTTTTGATTCTCTTTCATCTATCTAAAACAAAACAAAAAATACTTGCTTTATAAATGTGTTGTAAAAATGCTGCTACTGCGTTTTGTCTCAAACAAGAGTCCAAAGTAGGCATTGTGTCTACAAAATACAAAAAAATTGATTGTTACAATTGATTCATTTATTTTCATTGGCTTTATCTACATATACATCAAGTAGCAAAGAAACAGTTTGTGTGAGTATGAAACTATCTAGTAGAGATAAATTTATATCTAGGTTCAACTGACATTAAGTAATTATTTATTATTTTGTTAATAATAAATAATTAGAGTCGGTTACCTTACTAGTGCTCGGACAAACACACGATTTTGTTAATGTCAAAGTCTGTGATCTTACAAAGAAATAGCCTAGACATTTGTTATATACGTGCATGGTGTAGCTGTTGGATTAGTGTAAGGTTAAGGGTAGCTAGAGGATTATGAACAGCTGGAGGGTATTAAGAAGCTTAGGGGACTTTCTGGAGTGACCACAGTGCGTGGTGGTTGTGCTGGAGCTTCTATCTTATACCTAGTGAGTGATACAACATGGCGTCGTAGGCAAAAGGAAAGGAGGATTACCACATACTATTGTGTTTCATCATCTTGTGAAAGGAGTGGTATTGAAGGGTTTGTGGTGGTAGTGAAGGTCGGTGTGGATTTATTATTTGTTAACGCCGTTGTTATAGGACTGGTGCCAGTTGGTAGTGGTGAAGGTGGGTGTTTATTGTTTGTTTGTGGTGGTGTATTACAACTGTTGTTGTTGAAGGATACAGTCAAGGCTATTTGTTATTATTATAAGATTTGTAAAGGAGTTGGCATTTATTTCGCCAGTTTTTAAGGTCAGTGTTTCCCAACACTTCAGGTTAGTGAAGTATGGCCTTGGGATTTGATTTTAATGATTTTCCTAGGTTAGTCATCAATCCTGATGACACTTATGGTTCATGGAAGGCGTGGTTAGATGAATTTGAGCTTTGTGTGGAAATGGTTACCTTTAAACTAGGGAAGGAAACAGTAAATAGGAGAAAACAAGATGTTTTCAAGGGGAGAATGAAACTGTTGGCTTTATTGCATGCCATTGGTCAAGGGGGTAGAGATGCTTTAGAGTCTTTTGGATTTGATATGAGAAGTGAGGCAAGTAGTTATGAACAAGCGATGGCTCATTTGAAAAATGTTTATGGTTGCGAGGAAACAGTTTATGTGAAAACATTCAAGTTTGTCACTGCTAATCAGGCTGTGGGGGAGAATGAAATTGATTATCTGCTATGTGTTGAAAAACTTAGCAGGTCATTAAATTTTGAAAATAATGATAATGTCAGGCAAGAATTTGCATTAGCTATAGCTGTGAATGGTTTGAGAGAATCTTCACTGCGTATTCAGCTGATGCAACAAGGTAATTTAAACTGGAAAGGACTGACTGGCACTCTGAGGGCGAGGAAGTTGGCTCGAGATTCAGAGAACATCTTGGAGCTGGGTAAGGCAAATCAGTTAAACTCCACACAGGTAACTGATATAAAAAGGAATATGCATGGTGGAGAGAGTTACAGCAGTATGAAGGTATGTAGTATTTGCAATGGTCAATCTGCTGCAAAATATGGTAGATATGCTGAGAAATATGCCGGCAAAATAAAAGGTGAGGACAGCCATAGCTGTGATGATTATAGGTCTACTAGGCATTCTAACAATGAAAGGTTCATGCCTGAATGGCGTAGAAAAGACTCGAGTAGGAGCAGGGTTGAAAGTGACAGAAGAAGTAATAGGACCAAGTCCAGAGGTTATTTGGCTTTCAATGATGCTAGAGCATGTTTTTGCTGTGGCAAAGGTGACCACCAGATCAGGTTTTGCCCAGCTGTACACTGCTGGGTTTGTGAAGGTATAGGTCATACTTCCCAGGACTGCCCTAATAAAAGGTACAAACATACTGGTAGGCGTAGTTATCGAGGTAGTAGTAGTGAAGGAAGTTGTGCGAGTAAATTGAGTGAGGGTTACATTGGTTGTGTAAAGGTTGTTGATTCTGAGGAGCCTTCTTATGAGGCCCAGAATATAGAGTCATGTGCACCTCTATCTGCGAGAGGCTTACCTCTTCCAGAAAACAAGGACTGCATGCGTAGTAAGGTTAAAGAGTCACCTGTGGCCCTGCTTGCATGTGCTGCCATTGCTGAGGTAAAGGATAAAAGTATTCACTTCGGTGAGTCAAAGGTTAAGGAATCCAACAATAGGGAAGACCAGTCAGGCTCTGGTTCTGAACTTGCGTCTGGGATTGGCAATGGAGAAGACCAGTCAGGTTCTGGTTCTAATCCGGCGCCCTTGAAAGTGATTGAGGTAGTGAGAAATGTGGTGTGGCCTGAGAGTCTTGAGTGTATAGCTTTAGGCCTGGAGAAAGAGGAGAAAGGTAGTTCTGAGAGGTTGAATAGTAAAGATATGGGCGGCTAGCCAGTCTGTGGATCAAATGGAGTGAGGTGATTCAGTATGAGTAAAGTTTCAGTTTTGGTTTTGGTTGTGTACTTTATGTAATGTTCATGTATGGTGATATGTCAACTATCTATATTGAGGTTTACATGCTTGTGAGTTATGTCAAGATTCTTGGCTTAGTATTATGCTATACTAGCTTGGAAAAAAAGGGCATGTTATATACGTGCATGGTGTAGCTGTTGGATTAGTGTAAGGTTAAGGGTAGCTAGAGGATTATGAACAGCTGGAGGGTATTAAGAAGCTGAGGGGACTTTCTGGAGTGACCACAGTGCGTGGTGGTTGTGCTGGAGCTTCTATCTTATACCTAGTGAGTGATACAACAACATTATTAGCATAAAATTATCTAGTAAAGATAAATTACCTAGGAGTGAATTCTAGTTGAGGTTCGATTTTTTTAATAATAAATAATTAAAACCGCTTGGACAAACAGACCGATTTGTCAATGACACAGCTTGCGTTCTTGCGAGCGAATAGCTTAGACACTATGCGTATAAATTTATCTGGTAAAGTTAAAATTATGTCTAGAGGCGAAAATGAAGGACAACTCCGTATCGCAACTAGTTGAGCTTTTCTACTAGCGTTAAATAGTTAGTTATTATTTATTTTAAAAATAAATAATTAGAGCTTTCTACTAGTGTTAAATAATTATTGATTATTTTTGACCTTAGCACCACTTAGAGCCAGATGATTTAATTAACTAAAGACAAATAATTATTTTAGCATTTCCTACCTTGATGCTCTCCTAGTAGCTGTAGTAGATGTTGCTTCTCCGCTTGCTGTTGAAGAATTGGATGCTTTTTGTGTGAAAACAGTGGCTCTTAAATAGCTAAAGTTGCAGTTATTAAACCCTATGAATCAGCATTTTTTCCAATGCTTTCGCGGGAAAAAAAATGTTTATTCCCGCGAAAGCAACGGTTTCCATTCGCGTGAAAATAAATTATTTATTCCCGCAAAAGCAACGGTTTCTATCCGCGTGAAAATAAACTATTTATTCCCTTGAAAGCAACGGTTTACATTCGCATGAAAGTAATTTATTTATTCCCGCGAAAGCAACGGTTTGTATTCGCGTGAAAATAAAATTTTTATTCCTTCGAAAGCATTGGTTACCATTCGCGTGAAAATAAACTATTTACTCCCGCGAAAAAATTGTTTGTTATTCACGTGAAAAAACAGTTTTTATTCCCGCGAAAGCATTGGAAAAAATGCTGATTCATAGGGTTTAATCAGTGCAACTTTAGCTATTTAAGAGCCACTGTTTTCACACAGAAAGCATCCAGTTCTTCAACAGCAAGCGGAGAAGCATCATCTACTACAGCTACTAGGAGACCATCCAGCATCAAGGTAAGAAATGCTAAAATAATTATTTGTCTTCAGTTAATTAAATCATCTGGTTCTAAGTGGTGATAAGGTAAAAAATAATCAATAATTACTTAACACTAGTAGAAAGCTCTAATTAATTATTTTTAAAATGAATAATAAATAATTATTTAACAGGAGAGCAACCAGCATCGAGGTAAGAAGTGCTAAAATAATTATTTGTCTGTAGTTAATTAAATCATCTAGTTCTTTGGAGCTAGTTTTTATTATTTTTTTATTATTTAGATCACTACAACCACTAGGAGGACTCTAAGTAGAGTTAAGGTAAAAAATAATAAATAATTATTTAACACTAGTAAAAGGGTCTAATTATATATTTTCACAATGAATAATAACTGTTTTATGCTGATAATGAAGTAAAATAATACAATATTGAAAGTTTTGATCATTTTTTGGTTGTAAAGTTCAAAATCAACCTGTAGTTCAAGGCATCATTTAATATGCTAACTTATTTTTTCTCTCGGACATACGGCAATTCTGTCAATCAATGTCAAATAACTGCGGACTTGAGCGGAAACAGGATTGGTTCTATGAGCATAAAATTATCTAGGAGAGATACTTCTATGGTCAAGAGAACGACTCCATATTGTAATAGGAGGATAACTTCATAGTGCAACTAGTTGAGTCCTTCAACTAGTGTTAAATAATTATTTATTATTTTTTACCTTAATACAGAAAGTCTCCTAGTAGTTGTAGTAGATGTTGATCCTTCAGTCACTGTTGTTGAAGTGGATGCTTTCTGTGTAAAAGTGGTGCTTCTTATATAGCTAGGTTGTACTAGGTTGTACTAGGTACCAATTGACATGAGCTGATTCCAATGAAAAGCCTTTATATAATATATAAGAAGGTCTTTGCACGGAAAACTCACGCGAAAACTAAAAAAAATAAAAAACATTCTTCGCGGAAGTTTTCAGTCTTATATGTTATAAAGGCTTTACGCAAAAAAACTCACGCGAAAACGGAAACTAAATAAAAACTTCTCCGCGGGAGTTTTCCTTCTTATGCGTTATGACAACTTTATGCAAAAAACTCACGCGAAAACAAAAAATAAAAAAAACTTCTTCGCGGGAGTTTTCCTTCTATGTACTATAAGGGCCTTACGTGGAAAACTTACGGTAAAAAATTTTGCGTGAGTTTTCCGCATAAAGCCTTTATAACATAAAAGAAGGAAAACTCCCGCGAAAGAATTGTTTTCTATTTCCCGTTTTCGCGTGAGTTTTCCGTGCAAAGCTTTTATAGTATATAGAAGGAAAACTCCCGCGAAGAGAATTTTTATACTGTTTCACTTTTCGCGTGAGTTTTCCGCGTAAAACCTTTATGACTTATAAGAAGGAAAACTCCCGCGAAGAGTTTTTTTTAGTTTCGGTTTTCGCATGAGTTTTCCGCGTAAAGACCTGCTTATATATTATAAAGGCTTTTCATTGGAATCAACTCGTGTCAATCGGTACCTAGTACAACCTAGTACAACCTAGCTATATAAGAAGCACCGCTTTTACACAGAAAGCATCCACTTCAACAACAGCGACTGAAGGATCAACATCTATTACAACTACTAGGAGATTTTCTGTATTAAGGTGAGAAATAATAAATAATTATTTAACACTAGTTGAAGAACTCAACTAGTTGCACTCTTGAGTTATCCTCTATTACGATATGGTCTGACCATAGAAGTATCTCTCCTAAATAATTTCATGCTCATAGAACCTATCCTGTTTCCGCTCAAGATCGCAGTCTTTTGGCATTGATTGGCAGGATTGTCGTAGGTCCGAGAGAAAAAATAGGTTAGCCTTAAATGACATCTTGAACGAGAGGTCGATTTTGAACTTTACAGCCAAAAAAGGATTACAACTTTCATTATTGTATTGTTTTACTTCATTATCAGCATAAAACAGTTATTATTCATAGTATTTAATATGAAAAATAATTTTTACTGATGATGATTATTATTATTATTCTTATTATTATTATTATTGTTAATATTATTGTGATTTCATTTGGTTTTCATCGTTACTTTATTGAATTTGGTTCAAGTCTTGTGATCTAAATAATAGAATAATAATAAATATTTATTTACCACTAGTTGAAAAACTCACCTACTTGCACTATGGAGAAAATAGCCTCCTACAACCAAATCCGTTTGTGTTACAAACCCTGTCTTTGGATATTGATAAAAATGTTATCTTTTTTGTATTATGAAGAAATAATAATAAATAGCTCACATTTTTTAAAATATTTTTTATTTTTTGTCTTTTTAGATTGGATAGGTAAGATGGCAAAAGTCAATTGGTGATTGAAAAGTCAGAGATCCGGGAATTTACTCCTCTACCTTCATCTTCCATCTACAATCAAAGAATGCAAAACCCAACCAAACTGAACTCTAAAGTCTCGGATTTTGAAGACAGCACACTTCTCCAACACAGCAAGAATTCCTTTCAAGATCTACCACCTACTTAGATGATACCAAACCAATGAAGACTCAAACTACATGGATTTTGAAGACAGCACACTTCTTCGACACACCGAGAATACCTTTAAAAAAACCAAAAAAAACTACATGGATTTTGAAGACAGCACACCTCTCCGACACATCAAGAATACCTTTAAAAAAGAAACGAGAAAAACCGACATCAATTCAAGATCTACCAATTCAGCTATGGTGGTGTTCACCATAACCTACCAACTTCCACCCCTTTTAAAAAAAAACCAACAACCAGCATCAATTCAAGATCTACCAACACCAATGATAGATGTTACACAACATGAACTTCTCTCCTACTTAAATGATACCAAGCCAATGACCAACACGCCAAGAATCCCTTTAAAAAAAAACCAACATCAACTCAAGATCTAGCAATGATAGATATTACACAACATGACTTTCCTACTTAGATGATACCAAACCAAACCAATGAAAACTCAAACTACATGGGTTTTGAAGACAGCACACCTCTCCAACACAGCAAGAATTCCTTTACAGTAAGAAAACCAACAACCAGCATCAATTCAAGATCTACCAACACCAATGATAGATGTTACACAACATGAACTTCTCTCCTACTTAAATGATACCAAACCTGAAGACTCAAACCATATGGATTTTGAAGACAGCACACTTCTCCAACACACCAAGAACCCCTTTAAAAAAAACCAACAACCAGCATCAATTCAAGATCTACCAACACCAATGATAGATGTTACACAACATAACTTTCTCTCCAGCTTAGATCATACCAAACCAATGAAGATTCAAACTGCATGGATTCTACTTCGATGATGCTGAAAAAGAAAACTGTCCAGAACAAGAGCTCAAGAACCTAATCTATAACTCAAGGCAATCATATCACTATAGGTGAGTTTCACTAATTTTTACCATAAATTAAACAAAATGCTGAATATATACATTTTCCAGGTGAAAAAGGGACTTTTTTGGTGGATTTAGTGCATTTTTTACAACAAAATGCTGAATATATACATTTTCCAGGTTAAAAAAATACTTTTTTGGTGCAATTAGTGTATTTTTTACAACAAAATGTTTAATATATACATTTTCCAGGTGACAAAAAGGACTTTTTTGATGGAATTAGTGTTTTTTTTTTACAACAAAATGCTGAATATATACATTTTCCAGATCAAAAAAGGACTTTTGTTATGTAATTAGTGTATTTTTTTACAACAAAATGCTGAATCTATACATTTTCCAGGTGAAAAAAGAACTTTTTGGGAGTAAGTAATGTATTTTTTACAACAAAATGCTGAATATATACATTTTCCAGGTGAAAAAAGGACTTTTTTGATGTAATTAGTGTATTTTCTTACAACAAAATGCTGAATATATACATGTTCTAGGTGGAAAAAGGACTTTTTCGGTGTAAATAAGGTATTTTTTACAACAAAATGCTGAATATATACATTTTCCAGGTGAAAAAAGGACTTTTTTGATATAATTAGTGTATTTTTTTACAACAAAATGCTGAATATATACATTTTTCAGGTGAAAAAAGGACTTTTTTGGTGTAAATAATGGGTTTTTTACAACAAAATGCTGAATATATACATTTTCCAGGTGAAAAAAGGACATTTTTGGTGTAAGTAGTGTATTTTTTACAACAAAATGCTGAATATATACATTTTCAAGGTAAAAAAAGGACTTTTTTGGTGTAATTAGTGTATCTTTTACAACATATTTATAAAGCAAGTATTTTTTGTTTTTTTTTAGATAGATGAAAGAGGATCAAAAGCACTTGGTTAAAATAATGCTCAAGAAATAACAAGCTGAACAATGTAACTTAGTGAGTTATTTCCCTTTTCTATATAATGTAAACTATCCATTGTAACTAGAACTATAATTCAAATTCATGTAATTATTTTACATTTTCGCTTAATCATTCTATACTAATACATAACTTTTTTATTTTAGTTCATTACCAAATTAAAAGCACATAAAACAGAAGTCTTCCTTCCTAAGATGTAACATCAGTACATCAAAGACATCATTGTAAAGGAACAAACTATGCATTAACTGTTATTACTTAGTATTCATCACAAGTTGTAGTGCTTTGTATTACTTAGTATATACTGAATCTATAGCTATATTATATGGGAAGATTTTCCCTACTTATAATGTAATAAATGTATATTATCATATAATGATTTATTTTTGATCAATGTATTTCTTCAATTTAGATGTATCTCCTCTCTCCTCTCTCTCTATGCAGAGAGAGAGAGAGATAAATAAATATGTACATAATTAATGAATGTATAAAAAACTAAAAAATCTTTCTCTCCTCTCTCTGAGTTAGAATTATGTATGGAATTATCAAAACTTAAATGCCATACATCCAAAATCTATATGCCATATAAGTTCAAATTAAGTAAAAAAAAAATCAAAACTCAAATCCCACTTAAATGCCACTCAAATGCCACTCAAATGCCCCTCAAATGAAATACAATATAAACTCGGCGAATTCATTCATTTCTGTAACCCATTGCATCACCCCGGATTTTGACCCTACAAAAAACGCTTGGTATGGAGATCTGCTCATATATTACTACTTTTATTTTCAAAATGAGATAACTGTGTGGTACAGCAAGGCATTGTTATTTAAATAATTGACTGACTCTACCATAGATCTACATCAAATAGGAACACTATATCTGCTAAGTGCCACAGCTACATCGCATTACCATAGCAGGACACAAGGTCATTGGCATTTATTGAAGTATTTTTGAATTTGAGAGGTGGTAAATGAATACATTTTGATTTCTCAGCGTCAAGTCGATTTCCCAATCGACAGTGGATCATCAAAAATTTAAACTCTCTTTGGTTACATATGTGGCTCATATTTTTAATAAGCATCCTTCATTTCTCTATTTTAGTAATTAACTGAAACTGAGTTGAAGCATTAGTTTTATCAGTTTAGATCTTCAGAATAACCAAGAGTGATTGCTGTAAAGCGGACAAAAGGCAAAGTGAACTTTGAAAACTTGAAATATTTGAATAACAAATGAAAAAGCAGTAAAAATCATAGAAACCGAAAAAAACCACAGAAGTTTGACTGGTTTAAACCTGGATTAAACCGCTCGGTTTAAACCGAGGGTTTAAACTGAGCCAACCCTGCCTCTATTCCTACCCGAAATCTCGACTCCCACCCCTGACTTTCCGTCGCCTCAAGACCCGCCAAAGCCGCCTTTATTTTCCACCACTACAATAGAGCACCCCCACCAACCAGTACTAACCGGTTTGCAGTCAATTAACACGATAAATTCAGTGCTTTTTTCCTTTGCTTGTCTCGGTTGTCTCCTACAGCTATTGAATAACTATTTGACTAACATGAAGGTCGAAAGCGATAATTCTTATCTACAAATAGAGGAGGATGACAATAGCCGGTTACTTGAAGCCAACCTAGTTGAGTACCACCCCCCCCCCCCCCGTCTAGTGCCAAGGAAGACCAGTTACTGGGCATACCCACCACAGAGCCTAATACGTGTTTTAGTCCAAAAGAAACAAACCTGGCTGATTGCAGAGGGATTTTACAAGATGACACTCATGAAGAACCTGCAAAGCCAGTCATTTGAGAGCCAGGCCCCTCCTTGAGCAGTTTTAGTGAGTTCCCAGACCTTCCCCCGTCTAAACATTACCAATCAGAGGCGACTCTGGAATCCTCCCCAATTCCCTCACCCTTTTCACACACCAGCCATAGTCATTGTCTGAAAGGCCCCCCTACAGTACCCCTACCCATCAGAAGTGGCAACCACTGGACCAAAAAGGCAAGTCTCACTGCTACCACCTGGCATGAGCTGATACCCTTGAGGAAACATATTTTCTCTTCCTCAGCCCCTTCCCCCGGAACCACCCACACTAGTAATGAGCAGAGTGTGGGGGATGGATGTGTAAATTAGAGACTATGTCGCTAATGAAGCAGGGGTATGTGAGAGATTTGTATGATAGTTTACCCCCCACCCCAAGCCCCCCCCCCCCCTTTCCACCCTTTACCCTGTCAACAATGAAGGTGAAGTAATCCCTGAGCCTTCCTTTCTCGATATCTACCCAAATTCCCTCGTAAATTGGATACCAACAACCCAGGGCCTGTATAAATGCTGTATTCATGCCTATACAACATATATAACCTATCCCAGGTTACCCCGAGTCAGCTACCCTGAGCCAGTATAAAATATGGCTGATTCAGATAGCCTGGAACCTAGAAGACTGGATGCCCACCTCAGTAAGTCCAAGAGCGAAGTTCGGAAGCTTGGAACACAGACCAAGACGGTAGATGCCCGTATAAGGAGTCGAAAGTTTCCAAACTAAAGAAAGAGTGGAAAAAACAGCCCAGTGTACTTTGCTCACCAATCCTATTGGATTACTTTATTTACCAAATTGTATTACATACTCTGATTGATGGATTGCTCTTATTATATTATATGATTGGTTTATAATAATAAGGGGGTGAACTTTCCTCCTTATTTCTTATAAAAGGAGCTTTGTTGCTGTATTAAAGCCCTGGTCACACGAGACTGATAAACGAAACTATAACGAAACTATTTTAGAAAATCGCCGAGGTGCGACTATAATAGTTTCGTTCGTTGTGAATGACCCTGACATTGGAGACCAGCCAATAACAGAACATAGAAAATAAACCTATTAATGAGCTTATCTGGTCGAATGGTCCAATCACATGCAAGCATTGCAACCGAAGATTTTCCCAAACCTAGCATTGCTTGATCACGACGAAACTGAATTATTCGCTCGGTTTGCTGAGCAACGAATTCGCTGGGCCTGAAAAAAATAGTTTCGTTATAGTTTCGTCAGAAATTCGGTCTCGTGTGACCAGGGCATAAGACAGAACTCTAGTGGATTCTGTACAAGTGTTTTATATTGTATTGTTAGTTGACATGTGATTAATAATGTGCAAATACAGTGATTAGGAATGCTCTTGGTTTCAATTCATGCAGGACTAGTAGTAATATATGAGCAGATCTCCCTACCAAGTGTTTTTTGTGGATGAATGCTCGGGGGTTATGCAATGGGTTACAGCGTTGAATGAATTCGCCGAGTTTATATTGTATTTCATTTGAGGGGCATTTGAGTGGCACTTGAGTGGCATTTAAGTGGCATTTGAGTTTTGATCATTTTTTCACTTAATTTGAACTTATATGGCATATAGATTTTGAATGTATGGTATTTAAGTTTTGATATTTTTTTTACATAACTCGAACTCATATAGCATCCTGAGAGAGAGGAGAGAGGAGTTATATCTAGCTTGAATAAATACAATGATTAAAAATGAATCAATATATAATTATATACATTTATTACATAATAAGTAGGGGTAAATCTTCCCATATAATATAGCTAGTGTCAGTAAAGACTAAGTAATAGAAAGCACTAGGTCTTGTAATGATAATCAATGCAAAGTCTTTTCCTTTACATCGCATCTTAAAAGATCATCAAATTAGTCTTCTATACGGTTAAAATTTACAGTATTTGGGAAATAATTGTAATAGAGAACATTATATCTATTAAAGTTTACTGTAAATTATATGTAGTACAAAGTACTATAACCTTCATTTATTCGCTTGAGACTACATATCATCAGCATTCGAGATCAAGTCTATATATATATATATATATATATATATATATATATATATATATATATATATATATATATATACATATATATATATATACATATATATATATACATATATATATATACATATATATATATATATATACATATATATATATATATACATATATATATATATATATATATATATATATATATATATATATATATATATATATATATATATATATATATATATATACATACATTGTGGATCGAAGGAGGCGGCTCATAAAAGGCGTATATAATATATATATATAACATATGTGGGGCATCTGGAGGAGGCTCAGGTCTGGACTCCTGCTGGCACACCTTTAAAGATAATTTCTAGTACAATGTACTTTGGAGTTGTGCCCTTTTTTGTAATATAGTAAAAGTCCAGGTTGGGTTTTGAAATGCCGATGTTGGTATTTTTCGCTACAGTTTCTGATTACGCCTAAGAATTATCAGGCATTTTATCTTTGGCTCTTTAATAGTTCCATAAAATTTTAAGTAATAACTGTTTTAATTTGTTGTAAGAAATTTGATAACTATTTTTTATCATGAGAAACCTTTTCAATTAGTCTAAGATCTGCAGCTTTTATGATTTGTGTTCAACCTTGTATTTATACTTGATACTTTTACCATGTATTAAATTGTGAAAAATTATTCATTCATTCACACTGAGCAACAAAGAGGAACTACCTGAACTTCCATTGCAAAACATATGTATTCACCACTAGGATAATCTTATGGCTGTGCCACCATAATAGCAAAAACAATTTGTGGTTTCAACTAACAACAAACGGTCTTTATGTGTCAATATCAAAGGACACTGTAGATTGTGAATGTCATTGATGCCTGTGCGGAAATCAAATCAGAAGCACGTTTGTGTGGAAGAACAATAGGAGAATGGTGGTGAGATAAACATACACGTGCACATTTCTTGATAAACTCTTTTGTTATATTAATAGTGCTGTTCAATTACGAATTTCGCCAACAGCTGGAAAAGTATCCAGCGCACTGTTAAATACGATGAACCAATAAGACAATTTTAAATTATTACATTCCTGACGGACCCATACCAGCACGTCTAAAGAACCAGATGAACCACACATAGTGCAACACCAACTTTTCATACTGCGTCGTAGAAAACCACATTAAATGGTTTATGCCATTACTATTTACACAGTATAAACTTTTCAATGAAAAATTCGTTGAGATATAATAAAGTGCCTACCTGAAAGCCTCCTATTGATGATATATACTAGAGTGTATATAGGAAAGCCTCCTATTGATGATATATAATACTGGAGTGTCTATAGGAAAGCCTCCTATTGATGATATATAATACAGAGTGTATATAGGAAAGCCTCCTATTGATGATATATACTAAAGTGTATATAGGAGAGCCTCCTATTGACGATATATAATACAGAGTGTATATAGGAAAGCCTCCTATTGATGATATATAATACTAGAGTGTATATAGGAAAGCCTCCTATTGATGAGATATAATACAGAATGTATATAGGAAAGCCTCCTATTGATGATATATAATACAGAGTGTATATAGGAAAGCCTCCTATTGATGATATATAATACTAGAGTGTATATAGGAAAGCCTCCTATTGATGATATATAATACTAGAGTGTATATAGGAAAGCCTCCTATTGATGATATATAATGCAGAGTGTATATAGGAAAGGCTCCTATTGACGATATATAATACAGAGTGTATATAGGAAAGCCTCCTATTGATGATATATAATACATAGTGTATATAGGAAAGCCTCCTATTGATGATATATAATACAGAATGTATATAAGAAAGCGTCCTATTGATGATATATAATACTAGAGTGTATATAGGAAAGCCTCCTATTGATGATGTATAATACAGAGTGTATATAGGAAAGCCTCCTATTGATGATATATAATACTAGAGTGTATATAGGAAAGCCTCCTATTGATGATATATAATACAGAGTGTATATAGGAAAGCCTCCTATTGATGATATATAATACTAGAGTGTATATAGGAAAGCCTCCTATTGATGATATATAATGCAGAGTGTATATAGGAAAGCCTCCTATTGATGATATATAATACAGAGTGTATATAGGAAAGCCTCCTATTGATGATATATAATACAGAGTGTATATAGGAAAGCCTCCTATTGATGATATATACTAGAGTGTATATAGGAAAGCCTCCTATTGATGATATATACTAGAGTGTACATAGGAAAGCCTCCTATTGATGGTATATAGTAGAGTGTATATAGGAAAGCCTCCTATTGCTGATGTATACTAGAGTGTATATAGGAAAGCCTTCTATTGATGATATATACTAGAGTGTATATAGGAAAGCCTCCTATTGATGATATATAAAACAGAGTGTATATAGGAAAGCCTCCTATTGACGATATATACCAGAGTGTATATAGGAAAGCATCCTATTGATGATATATAATACAGAGTGTATATAGGAAAGCCTCCTATTGATGATATATACTAGAGTGTATATAGGAAAGCTTCCTATTGATGATATATAATACAGATAAGTATATAGGAGAGCCTCCTATTGATGATATATAATACAGAGTGTATATAGGAAAGCCTCCTATTGATGATATATAATACAGAGTGTATATAGGAAAGCCTCCTATTGATGATGTATAATACAGAGTGTATATAGGAAAGCCTCCTATTGATGATATATAATACAGAGTGTATATAGGAAAGCCTCCTATTGATGATATATAATACAGAGTGTATATAGGAAAGCCTCCTATTGATGATATATAATACAGAGTGTATATAGGAGAGCCTCCTATTGATGATATATACTACAGTGTACATAGGAAAGCCTCCTATTGATGATATATAGTAGAGTGTAAATAGGAAAGCCTCCTATTGCTGATGTATACTAGAGTGTATATAGGAAAGCCTTCTATTGATGATATATAATACAGAGTGTATATAGGAAAGCCTCCTATTGATGATATATAATACAGAGTGTATATAGGAAAGCCTCCTATTGATGATATATAATACTAGAGTGTATATAGGAAAGCCTCCTATTGATGATATATACTAGAGTGTATATAGGAAAGCTTCCTATTGATGATATATAATACAGAGTGTATATAGGAAAGCCTCCTATTGATGATATATAATACAGAGTGTATATAGGAAAGCCTCCTATTGATGATATTTAGTAGGGTGTATATAGGAAAGCATCCTATTGACGATATATACTAGAGTGTATATAGGAAAGCATCCTATTGCTGATGTATACTAGAGTGTATATAGGAAAGCTTCCTATTGATGATATATAATACAGAGTGTATATAGGAAAGCCTCCTATTGACGATATATACCAGAGTGTATATAGGAAAGCATCCTACTGATGATGTATGATAGACTCTACATAGGAAAGCCTCCTACTGGTGACATATTGTGGTGGAGGTCTCCAGCACCCACGGGTGCACACTTGCCTACAAACCGTTCTGACAACAGTCTGTTAGTAATTGTGTGTTTAGAACAACAGTTATAACCAGTACCGAAATGACCGACCGACCTGTGCCCGTAAGATACGGACTCTGCATCAGCCTGTTATCAACACCATATTAGTCATTACCCACTCTGTAGGGCCACGCCGGGTCGGCAGCAGCGTGGCCGCTGTAGCCTGAGAGCCCATGACTCTGTCCACCACTTCTGGGTCCCATATACATTTAACTCTATATGCCTTATTTAATTTGTGTGTATTGATATCTGCAATGCTTATTTTCCGACTTATATTCCACTTATATATTACTGTTTACTGTTTTACTTGGTGCGTTTTGCCTTTAAAATGCGCAGCTCTTGATATAACCGATGGAAAAGTTCGGTATGGTTGAACTGGGTTGTCTCTTCTCTCATTTAGCTATTTACACTTACACCTTATTGGTGCTCATGATACTCTTAAAAAACCTGATCATTGGATCTACTACGTTACCATCATCATCAAGAAACTTCAGTTTGGGAGCCTTTTTATGCCAACTCATCGAAGTTTTACCAAATACAGTTTGCTTAAGGCTATTTCAGTTTTCAAATGTTACAAGATTAATGGCTCTCTTGGGATAATACTATAAATTAATATCACGCTTATGGCATTACTACGGATGAAGAAGCTGTGAATGATTACACTACTGGTGCATACTCATAATTGTTATTTTGGTTGTCAACTATGAAATGGCAATGAGTAAACTTCCTGCCGAAAAGGAATGTTTATTATAATATTAAACGGTTTAAAAGCTTATGACAAATGATTATTTTTTCTGGTAAGTTCTTTCTTTGCTTTCCTCCATTAATCATTTGATAATCATCTTTTGGTCTGTTGATAAACAACAAAATAGCGTATCTAGTAAACAAAATGTAGCAACTACATAGCTCATTATTTTCTTGCTTTTAATTTTCGTCGATCATCAATATTGAAGCCAATTGTTTAAAGAAGGAAAATATAATCCTTGCAAGATACTGATACTAATTCCCTTATTTAGATAGGTTAATCAAACTCTTTTGTAGCATCAATATCACTCCTTGTAGATGTACTTCTATTACAATACATGAACATGTTGAAATTCATCGGCCAATCACAATGTAAACAAGAATGCCTCCGGCGGTTTGTTAATATTACTGCAATCAACTGCTTGGCAACCATTCACGGGTAACTTACAGAAAACTTTTTAATTTTTAAAGCCTTTTCAAAGAAAATCAAACTGACCAAGTAATAATTGACAAGATATTGTACTATTAGATGAGTTTGTTGTTTACTCAACATACAAATTTTACTGAAAGACAACATTCATAAAAAAATTGGACTAAATCTAAAACATGCAAAAGAGAAAGGTTTTCACGTTGGCAAAGGTTCTTGTTCTCGTTCACATTTTTTGTTCAAGTCCTGCATTATTTGTTGATTGTAGAACAATTCCGAATTTATTAATAATGATGATAATTATGATGATGACGTTAGTTTTTTATGTAGACAACCAGGATAATAATAATAGTAACTAAAAAACAACAATGACGTATAAGCAACAGTTTTAAAAGAATTAAACTTCAAAGGCAATAATATCAACGACTTCACTCAGCCACATATCCTTCTACAGAACAAATTCATGCTATTGCTAATATTTCTCTATCGCTCTGCATTTAAAATGAAGTACTCAATACAAGCGTATTATTTCAGCCGTTCAGAAAAATTGCTGCTTTGAATCTAAATAATAAAATTTTGAAATGTCAAAGAAAAAATAAGCCAGGTTGGAACCGCACAGAAAATTGATGAAATTGTAAAATTACCATTGCAATATTTCTTCAACATTCATTTCAAGGACAAGGAGAGAACTTAACACAGTTCATCAAGATTGACTGAGCCGAGAGATTTTCAATATACTATCAGACAATGCAACACTGATGCGGGGATTATTCAGTTTCTACAGAAGATTGTCAGCATCTAGACCAACTTACTCCAAGCTCTTGCCCTAAACAGACTCTCTATTCAATGCTTTGTTAAGAACAATTACTTTTAGATAGGATTACCTTAACTATCACAATTGAGAATGAGACCACTAATAACTGGTGTTGCTACTATACTCACTTGGCTAGCATTTCTATTTTGGAGAAAACAAACAATAGGGCAGTAAGAATAATAAAGTGAACATAGCCCAGTGCAACAGGCAAACCCAATCATTTTCTGCATACCTAAAATATATTCTCGGTTGCGCCTTTTTATATTATCCAATGACATTTCAGAATTGGTTATTCGCAAAAAGAGTTTTAAAAATCTCAATTTGTCGAAAAATTCAAGTATTACTATATTTGAAAATTATTTACCGTTTTATCATAGGAATAAACCCGTCCATCAATTTCTCCATAAACATCATGCAGGGATGAAAAAATGACTAAAAAAGTTAATAGCTCGACAGTTAAAGCTTTTTTTATAATAATTTACTAGCTACATATATGTTACCCATATTAAAGCTTTGTAGGGACTGGTTCAATTGTCTCTCACATTTCCTTTCAATGGAGAAACTAATCTTTTATCTCAAAGTTTACTCATACAAAGAAATTACATAATACAGTCTTCTTTCATAGCTGCGTTCACCTTTCATCTTGGAGCCTCAAAGGTGGAGACTTGGAGAGGATTAAAACTCCCAACTTATCTGGTGTAAGTGGTAAAAGTTAACAAAACACCAGCCATTCACCTTTTCACATGCCAGCAGTAAGGACTTGAATTCGTTTCATACACATCTTTTTCAGCAACTCTGTCTCAAGGTGAGTGATGTTTTAGCCCGAGCTATCTCGTTTTTTGACTTAAAATCAAGCGGGCTCATACGTTATTGCTTTACTGTTGACAACTAGTTTTTACCAGCTTAAGTGACAACAATTGCTAAAAATTACACTAATAATTTTTATTCAGTACTTTGAAGTATTCTTGTATGAAACTGTCTTAGTTGTGGTTTAAATTCATCTCTGCCAATCTGAGTTTGATAAATAATGTTTTGTGTTTCAGCCATTTCAGCGATGAAGCGTGCACAAAGAAACCGAAAAGAATCCAGAGTCAGTGCAAATGGAAAGGTGACATAATTAAGCTGTTTCAAGCGTACATGATAAATTTATGAATTCTCAATTTATCTCTTTTAATTAGGTAACATGAAAAATAGTTTATTTATCTTCAATGTGTTTTTATTGCACACCGTTAAATTTATGATATGCTGGCGGGTTTCAATAGCTGAAAATTGATCTAATAGCATTGCTTTTGTCAGGTATGTAGTTTCAATTGAAGTATAAATCAACTGAACTTCAAGGTTTAAATATGAAATAAAATGAACAATCTTTCTTTCTGAAAGTTTAATCAGGTAAAAACACAGATAATTTTATTTCCAGATATCAAGTATGATAGATTCATCTGGATTATGTTCCATTTCTAAGTAGTTGAATCCAAATATCATATGTATATATGAGCTTTGACCTTGAAAAGATTTCCCAGTAATAGTCACTACAAATGGCATACGGTTGAACTATCTAAAACGCAGTCGAATAGTTTTCCAAGTTGAAAGTATTGACTTGATACTAGCCATGATGACAGCGACAGTTAAAGGCTAACTTTTTCTTAAATTTGCAAACTTGAGCACACTGTGGCAGAAGCAGTGCGAGTCAATGAGTTTTTTTCAAATATTTATGTTTCTATAGCTCATTATGTTTCAGCTTCTAATTTATATCAACCTTTTATTAAGAAGTTTAATGATAATGTTATAAATTTGTCATATATCCAAAGAAAATCGCGATTGAGATAATAAGCAGAATAAATTGAAAATAATTTATTTGAACTATTTTTCGTGTTTTCTCATTTATGCTGACAGGCTTAAATATGGGTGTATGTAATATGAACATATCGGTTGCTATTTGAGAGATTTTTAGTGTAGACACAGCTCTTTTAAAAAAATTGATTAGATAGATTACAGCATCCAGGAGCATTGGAAAAAAGTTGGCAATGCAAATTTGGGCGAAGTTTTAACTTGAATAAACATGGCTCTTGGTTGTCTCTGTGGTAAAAAGTATATATTTGAACAAACTCGTATATACAATTATTCAGGAGCTATTAATTGGCATGGATATAGCAGCTAGATGGAAGGATGGATTATTTTACAAGGGAAAAGTTGTCAAGTTTCCAGCTGACACAGAAAAGGTCCAGATACAGTTTGATGACGGAGTAAAATACACAACCAGATCTAAGCAAATAACAACATGCGATATTGAATGTAAGTATTTATTTCATATGAGATTGATTACTGTAAACTGCATCTCACCTCATGGTTTAATCACTTTCATTATGAATTCATTAACTCGATATACAATTTTGGTACCTTATTGGTTACTCATCTAAAAATGAGACCAAAAATCTGGACAGCTGCTCTCAAATTTTTACTATGGAAAAAAATGATTTGTTCTAATCTATTTCATGTCAAAGTAATCCGATGCAATAATGTGATGGTACAATGTGCAAACACGGAGCTTATCAAAAATGAAACATTTGGAAATCAAAAAAGAACATTTATGTTGTTATTTCCACATGTCACAGCATTGCAATCACATAGCAATTTCAATAACTTTCAAAATGTAATAATACATCTTAACTTGCGGATCACACTTTCATACATTTTAAAGAAGGTGATATTTACAGATATAAAAATTGATTCACTGCACTTCACTTTTATGCTGATTTATCTAATTCATCATGTAGTGCCATAGTTAAATTGTTTATTGTAGTTCTTTCCATCAACAATTTTCACTACGAACGAACGAACGAACGAACGAACGAACGAACGCCCTGCCCATAGGTAACTTTGCTATTAAGAACAACGAAAGAATAAAGACATATCTAACACTGAAATTGAAAGATATGTTTTCCATTAAAGTCTGTAATGAGTCTCATAGCAAGAGAAATTATTACTTTTATGCTCTTTTTCCATTGAGTTTTACCAATATTCGACACATTAATGCTGCAGTTTTCTATTTGTAGAGGGCCCACATGTAACAGTTTTTCAGTTTGATCAGATGGATGTGGATTGTTTGAAAGAGGTTGTGATTGAAAAGCCAACAGTTTCTCAGAGTAAGTAAGGCTTATGTTCGAAGTTAATGCAATTGCAAAGTACGGCTCATCTCACCAGTGTACTAACCATAAAAAATTCACATTTTTTTCATTAAAAAATCCCTAAATCAAAAACATTTCCACAGTTTTTCTCAGGGTATAAATGCGTTCAGTTTCTTTCATTTCATTTTTTCCTCTCAGGATATCCATACTTATAAAATCATTAAATTTATTTTGGAGTATCCTTATGTATAAGTCTGATCCACTCGCTAATTGTGGAGATTCATGTTTGGAAAAAGTTTCAACCAAGTATAAATTATATTCACAAAAGTCATTTGTTGGACATTTCTTAAAATCATAATAGAATACATTTTAATTTTTTTTTGTCATTCTGTAGCAATTGGTGGAGGCGATGTAAAATATAGGATCAATCAAAAGTTTATATTTGAAAACAAAACATTGTCGATCTTGCATATACCCCAAGTACTAGATGTGTAACTTTTACACCTAAATTGTAGATATAATAATTGAAACACTCATTTCAAATACTTCAAAGTTTTTTTCTTTCTTTATAATCAAATGTTTTGTTTTGATAATACTAATAATTTATGATGAGCCCGACAGCATCTTCTAAGACTTGAACTGAAATATACACAATGTATAAAAAAACTTTTTTGTTCTTATATTAATATGAATGTTGCATTGCAGCAGCTCCTCATTTGTTTGTATTTAAACAAAAACCTTGAAAACTCTAAACATTTCCCATAATTGTGATAAATTTTTATTTTTGGCAATTGCACATGTATACATGTGTTTCAACGTTTTGCAAAGGCTCAAATTTTCTTCATAGAGTATTATTTTGAAATTTTTAAAATTTTAGTGGTTCCAGATTCATAAACACTTTTTAAACTTTTAATAGATAGGTGTTTATTCACTCAAAGTTGTTTCATCTTTTTTTATTGTCAAGTTTCAATTTTGTCACTATATTCAACTTCTTTCGGTAAAAGTATCCATTTTCAGATCCACAGAATCATTGATATTTCTATGCTCTTTCAAGTTTAATTGATACAAAAGCGTGGCAATGTCACTTTTAGCGCACCGTGCTCTGAAGTGAGAAATAAAAAATGTGATTTTCACAACAGATGCAACTATCTCATCAACATACATTATGTATATTGATCTGAGCGCATAATTAATAATTTCACATTCATTCACACACTTACATATTAAAATTGCATATCAATTTCCAAACTTCACAAATATCACATAGCTTTTTATAAAACTTATCTTTAAAAAAAATTGTTATTTTAACACTCATTGGAAGCATGACACCTACTGTGATAAAATACTACAGTAACATTGTCCACCATCAGGTTCTGAGTAGCCATCGTTATTGGCTTACTTTATGAAAAACATTTCTATAAGGTTATATTGATGCCAATAAAGTATTACATATATATATATTTATACTACCACTCATCTAAATTTTCAACAAGCAAATTTTTTTGTATCTGCATTTGCTATTAAATCATTTTCACCCGCATAAAATTGACTACTAAAACTAAATGGAAACCATATTAAAAGCATTAGCACACTTTTTGTGGTGGGTTATTGAAAGCTCTCTGGGTAATTGTAATGTTAATTTCATTGTACAATTTTAATAATTTAGTTTCCATTGAAAT
Source organism: Cryptosula pallasiana (assembly GCA_945261195.1). Taxonomy (NCBI): domain Eukaryota; kingdom Metazoa; phylum Bryozoa; class Gymnolaemata; order Cheilostomatida; family Cryptosulidae; genus Cryptosula; species Cryptosula pallasiana. The sequence goes on along the minus strand of OX183134.1, from coordinate 16,221,716 downwards.
GACGAAAAGCAGCATCCAGCAAAGCCCTACGCTGAGAGATGACCCAAGCCCAACTGAGACATTTGTTCAACCATCAGCTGCATCAGGTAGTTATCACAAACACTTTTTAGTCAGTAAAATACTGACCTACAACTAGTTGACGTTCTGAAACAGTCAAATCAAGCTCAGCCATAGAATCTACATAAACCATTTCTCTCATATGTACATCCCGATAGACTTGATCATACTTTTTTTGGTTTGAGCACTAACATTTGAGTTGTTCACAAGTTTGACTAATATATTTTTTATCAAAATATACCCTTCTTCATTTCATGATTGAAAGGTATGGAAAGTAGGAAGGAGCAACGCCCGATACTGACACATGGTGCATGCTCAATCATTAGCCCAGTGCCACCATCAAGTCCATCAGGTAACTTTTCAAATCTTTTTGTGGTTAGTCAGACGTTAATTGATGGTCTTATTATTTTTTGATGGCATTTTTATGAAATAATAACCCACTTGCCAATCATTACAAACTGTTGTCTGTTGCCCCACAGGTTTGGAAACATCAGTCATTACTGGTTTATTGGCAACTGATATGAGTTTTTCATGCTCACAACCTTGTTTATGATTACGAAACCCCCTGTAAGAAGACTGTCACCATTTTCTGCTCTGGCATTTTAGTATCGTTGTTTTCTAATTGTGCAGAAGTAGAAGACAGTGATGATGATTCTCTCTACTCCGAGAGTAATATGTCCTCGTCTGACAGTGAAGACGGATACACAGATGGCGTAGACAACAGAAAGTTGAGTGACCACACAGATCATGTTGAAGTTACCAAGAAGGCGGAACTGCAGCACCAAGTTGTTACCACAGGCAAGCAATCACTATTTCAAATATATCCTGAAAATCTATTTGCACAATGCACCTAGCATTAGCAATGTTTTATCCTGGTATAATTGAGATAAACTTGTTACTTGGCATAAGAAATCCAAATTTGATAGTTTTTTTAATGCTATTTTGGTGACAGGCGTACTTGCACATAGCAAATACTTGCCGGTCTATTCACTTTCTCTCAACTCAATCATTCGCGTTGTAGCAAATGCATTTCTAAATTGTACCAATATGATTTCAGGTTCGGGAATAAAATCAGCAATGGCAAATGGTGAGTAACATAGCTTGCATCACATTTCAACTGTATTTCAAACTTGAACTAGCTGCATGGCATATTTTTACCAATTTTTCATCTGTAACCTGAATAACAACATAATATTGAACAGTTATTATATGTAAAATATAATGTAGCGAATAGGAGTTGTGTAAAGCTGCATTCACACTAGAACAGTTTTTTGCTAAAAAAAAATCATTCATGATGGAGCTGTGCCCTTTTTTTTCCAGTGACCGGGTACCCAGTAGAAAATATTTGCTCTTTGGTGATGGAAATAGAGAAGCTTTTGCTCCTAGCACAACCACACCATTACTTATGATAGTTCGATCAGTTATTGTATAATTATTCAACGTGTCCATGTTTTTCATCAGTAAATGCGTTAGTTGCTGTGTCGATATTTATTATTTGTAATATGTGTTATTCCAAACAGCTTTTTTTAATTATTCAGCGTTACCAAATATTTATTTCAATTAATTTAACATGCTTCTATGTTATTGAAGCCCTGACTATCAATAGGTGGTAAACAGTAATGGACCAAAAATGCTAAGATACAGTCATAAATCTTTTGATTCACAAATGGCAGTGATTATGGTAACTATTGATAAATAATAATTGTTATTACGATTTAGTTATTGCAAGGCGAAACATCATTATTTTTCATTCTTTTATTATCACGTGTTGTGTAATTGGCAATGAGTAATTTTTGCACTATTTTTTTAATGTAGCTATGTTGATATTTTGCTAAAAAACGCTGGTGATTTCGAGCAGTGCTCAAATTCCAATAATGCTCGCTGATATGATAAAAGTCAACCGTCATTGCATTTGGAACTGAGCAGATTTCTGCATCAAAATCGTCCTAGTGCTTACGTGGATTTAAACATGTCTCATTGAAAGTTCGGTTTTGAAATTTCATTTTACAATAGATACAGAATCGTTTTTTATTTCATATAGATCCTGAACGTCAATATTACTCCCAAGTATTTTCATGCTTGGCCACGATTATCTATGTGTATAATGAAATCTATAGAGTATCACATTTGTTTCATCTATTGTTGTTTAAGAACCGACTTCTGATATATTTAGCATGAATCAAGCTTGCGAACATTCTTTTTAGAATACCAATAAGATTTCTGCTTCTATCATTATGCAGCAGATTCTCGATCCAAATGTTCCGAATCATTTTGTAGTAGTTGTGCCATTCTACCAATCTAAGGATGGAAAAAAGAATTACACCAGGCCAGACTATTGCTTCTATTGTGACAAGCTGATAAAGTCACGGATCAGTCGCCACTACACCTCTATTCACTGCAAGGAGGATGCTGTGACATCGGCTCTAAAAACCAAAGACCCTACAGTCAAGCGGAATCAGCTGGCCAAGTTACAAAACTTGGGTAACTTTAAACATAACAGCAAGGTAAGATACTAACAATTTTGCCGCACTTCTTCTCAAGATAGCAATACTTAGCTGACAAAGTAATAATTAGGTATTTTAATGTGAGTCTAAGAAGTTGTGGTTGTACACATTTTTTTTATCCATTTCATGTTACTAGTTTACAGTTTATTACCACTTTGTAAAATCAGAAAAAGATATAATAATGAAACTTTTCGCAAATTGAGTGGTAATTTTATTGTAAAAAGTGAGGATATTTTTTGCAAATTCAATGGCTGAAAAATTTTCAGCTTGAAGTTATCAAAGCTTAGAATTTTCTCCGGGAAAATGTATAAATGCAACTTGAACGTTATCTATAGAAACCCAAACTTATTACAAAAACACTCCAACTTCATTTTATAAACAAAATTGGCTGTATTGCATTAGTTTCAGTAGCTAACACAAAAGTTGAATTTATCCAAGTATTTTGATGCAGCCATCTTGAGCTTCCTCAATTTAACACTGTTAGACACAAAGCTTATTCTTGCATTTAATCACATGGCAGTAGTAACACATTGCACTTCATATCAACCAGCTGTTAAGTTTGAAGACTTTATATTTTCAAATTCCAACGGATGTTCTTTGGAAAAATTAGGTAGGTATCAGCGGGATGACATAAGTTACCTGAATGGAAGACGAAAATATTATCACAGTCTTTTCATGTAGTCCTCGACCTTTGAATCTCCCAAATTTCAATCTCTTTTAATAAAAATAGGTTGTTTTATGCCAAGAAAGTTACTTTGTGACTTAACTTTCATTGATTCTATGTATTAAAGATATATTCACTGGTGACCTCTACTGGAGTGTTGCAATTGTATGCAGTATCCACATTGCTGTCTACTACAACCACTGAAAGGCAGTGCTGAAATTTATTTTAACCCAAACCAAAAGCTGGGTTTGCTTTTCTGATATCATTGTTGGAATCATCAGCAATATTAACTTTCAAGTGCTGAGTACCCAATGTTTGACATAAACATGGGCTAGTTTTTGTTCATTGCTATTAGCTTGGTTGAAAAAATTTAACACTCTATGAAGTAAGAGAAAGATAATTCTGACAATTGAATAGTATCAGTAGACTGAGAATGCCACAGTGAAAAAAAATTGGGAAATAAAAGATTGCTCAGTATTTTAATTAAAGTTTTACGCTGGTATGTAGTGTACATTGTGCACAGTGCTCACAAGCATAAAGATTAAACATGTAGTTAGTAGTGAGAACAATCAGCGTTTGTTGGTAGCTCAGGATCAATGCCTCACTCATTATCTGTTAAAAACAAGTCTAATTAATTACAAAAGAAAAGTACTCAATGCCAAGATCAATTATGCGATGGTTAGCATGTGCCATACATGTGTAATGTGAGATGACGTATAGCCAATAAGTCACTGTGTCACTTGCATAAATGAAAAGGTTTTTACGGTTAATTATGCCTGTGCATACTCTAATTACAGGTGCTATCACAAGGTCAAGGTGAACTTGTAGTGGTGACAAGGCCAGCGAAATCAACTCCAGCTCATCGCTTTATGCCATGCAATTTTTGCTATGGATTTTATGCTAAAAAAACTTTAGCTAGACATGTAGCTTCCTGTCCTATGAATGAAGGATCTGTTGCATCTGACACGCGCAGTTGTCGAATGTTGCTGTTGGCTCACTTGCCAGCCGGGTCAGAAGTGGAGCATGACTTGGATGACTTACTTGGTGGAGTTAGTGAAACGAAAGCTAATCCAGGTAAGCAAGTAATTTAATTATCTTTTCGCAGCTTCGATGTAATAAATAATTTTCTGAATAGTGTTGTCGCAGACAGGGTTGCAAGCTGCCATTGCAAAATATTGGTAGCTTAAAAAGTACTGTACTTCTAGAAAACTGGCACGATGCGTTTTTTTATGCCACATGAAAAGTAATTTAGGTTTCTCGCATTACTACACCTGCTGAGATTTTTGTGATAAGTCGTATTAGAATTGAAGTTTCTTACTACTCACTTAAGCCTTTTCTCACCAGTTTTTACGCAAAAAGGGTAATCTCATGTTTTCAGACACACATGTATGTGGTTTCAGAAATCATTAGTTGATGTTTTTAGGGCTTACTTCCATCATCCACAAAGATCATCTAATAAAAGAGTTTGCTAGATGCCTGCTGATGAAACTTGGAGAAGCAGAACTGCGCAGACCTGGTACAGTTGAAATGAATGGGATTCGAACCAAACTTAGATCCATTGCACGGCTGCTGGCAGCAGCTCAACTATTTGATAAGTCAATCCGAGATATTGACAGTTTGCTGAGACCAGTGAATTTCCACACACTCATTTCAGCATCAAGGAAATTGGCAGCTGACAGCCCTCAAATTGGAATTGCGTTAGGCGGGTACGTTAAGCAACTGAATTTGATTGCTATAACAGAGGCAATAACAAGAGGGGAGCAAGGACGTCGCAAATTAGGTGAAGATTTTCTTTACATTTTCAATGCTCAGTGGCAATACTCAGTCTCTGCTGTATCTGCAAAACGACAGAAACTGGCTGCTTTAAACAAGCTGGAAGAGCTTCCTCTCGCAGAAGATGTTGAAAGATTAAGCAAATCGTTACGAGCGGATATTGCCAACTACAAATCCCATTCTGGTCCTTTTCTCACGAAGCTCTGTCTGGCCTTTTTGGTAATTTTCAACAAGAGGAGACCAATGGAAGTGGCTGAACTGAAAGTGAGCGACTATTTGAAAGAAATAAACCGGGATGTTGTTGACAACTCTTGCATCTTGAACTCCCTTGATTCAACGGAGAAACTGTTGTCTAAACGGTGAGCCTAACAAAAATTCTACCGTGTTAATTTGTGTAAAACTGAAACCTTCTCAATTTTAAATCACGATATTACAGAGAGTAATGTAATACTAAGGAAAGTCTATTTGTATGTTGGTTCCTTAGATTTTCAATGTACTAAAATTTTATCACAAGTCCTCATACGTTTATAAAATTTTCGAAGCTTATTGATATGTTTTGTGCGACTTTGAATATTATTGTGAGTTGCAGTAGTACTTAACTTGTGCTGTTTCACTATCAATTTCAGCATGAAATTCAAATTATGGTTCTAAATGGTAAAATTTCACAACTTTTCCAGCATGAAAGCAATAGAAGTTCGTGGAAAATCAACCAGGGGACTTAGAAAAGTCTTTATCATTGTGCCAATGTTTATGATGGAGGCCCTGCAAATGCTGGCAACCCCAGGCAAAATATTCTTGTTTCAAAGGTTAGTGCAATCCCCATATAACATTGCACTAATTAACTAGTTATGTATAGTACTACCAGTGGATATGATATACTGGATCAAGATAAAAAAACGGTCAAAATGTGTATAGATGACTCAGATACTATTGTGCTGTTGATCTTACATCTGCCAGGTTTCTCAATCTCAAAAAACGGTTGTATAAAGATTAACTATTGAATGGTGTTAGGTCTGTCATAATGGATTGACAATGGGCCAATGCAATGAGAATTATTTGATCGAATATTACTTTAGACCATGTTCTGATAAACCATTGAATGGCACAGAAGCAGTGAGAGAGATAGTAAAACGTTGTGATGGACTGCAAAGACCGGACCTGCTGCATGCACAAAAGTTTCGAAAACTTTTAGCAACCACATGCCAGGTAGCCTAGTTCCTAGCTTGCTTTTCTTACTGGGAAAAACAGTTTGACATGCTATACAATTTATGAGCCATTTAATTGGTTGATAATTAAGCATCTGCAACCGTTAAAACATTGCAAGCCCTCACCAGAAGTTTGTGACGATTTTATATTCCTTTAAAAACTTTGTTTTTTTAAGGTGATAAACATGTCAAATGATGAGTTAGAGATGGTGGCGGAGCATATGGGACACTCTACCAATATCCATACAAATGTGTATAGGCTCCAACAAAACCTGATGGAGAGGGCCAAGATGGCACGGATATTGCTTGCTGCAGAGCAAGGATCCTTTTCTAAAGATTCCACAACACAACTTGAACACATTATCATTGATGAAATTCCAGTATATGGTATGTTTCAGAGCCAAATATTGATTGACACATTTTGCTACAATCGAGCGAGAATAAATCAAAACTTAATTTGCTCACAAAGCAATTCTCAGGTTTAAAATTATGTCAGTAATTCACAGATGCTGAGATGGGAATGATGATCGCAGACAGCAATGCTCAACCTATGGATGAAGACACAAAATTGGATGATGGTACATGTATGTATTTATAATTACTAGTCAATGACCAATGTTTGTCTCACACTTGGTCTTGCATGGCTTGCTATAAACAATGTATGTTTTATGAGCCACTTATACTCAATCATTTAGCTAGCAAGCAAAAAGGTACAAGTTTACAACACAATTTTTAACTAAAGAATAGCACAATGCTTCCGATCGTGCTAGAGTCAGCTCCCTATTAAAGATGCTTCAGTTTTACTCAAAACTTTTTTCTAAATCATTCCCTTCTAATCCTTCTATGCAAAGTTCATTATCATTTGAATGTTTATTTTTTTGACTTGTGAGGGTTAGAAAGTGCTAGCGCCGTTAGCAGGTAAATTTTAATTACTAGTCTACTTGCTAATTTTTTTCTGTTCGGAAACCATTTTTAGCAATTTACCTTAGTCATGGCAAAACCAAGACTTTGTATGTCCGTAATTTTTGTTCATGCAACTGGAAAACATAGTTTATTGTTGAGCTTTTGTCATTTAGATACCACGTTGAGTGGAGCTGAGAATACCTCTGGCAGTGAGCGGAAAAAGTCTGGTGGTGATGAGGAGCCAAGCACATCCATGTGTATGTATTCATTGTAACATCATCCAAACAGTGGCATCGGAAAATGGCGCGATGAAATCTTGATGCTTCTCTGATTGCATGATGAATATTTATTTCTATTTATACTGATTTTATAAATTAACCCTGCCATTGAAGGTGAAAGTGAAAATGATTTAAGTCAGCAGCACTTAAACTATCTTTAAATAATCAAAACGCACCTGTCATATGTTCTAAATAGTGAAATGACAGCACGGTTCAGGTGTTCACTAAAGTACTAATTGAGCTAAAGCATTTCTGTTTGTTGTTTTACTGTTAAATTTCTGTCGCTTAATTTTCTTTTCAATGAAAAAGGTCAGAAGAGTACAAATAAATTTGTCTTGAGAAAGTTTGAATGTCTCTCCACAGTTTGCTTGTAATAGTTAAAAAGGTTGTCAGTTGGAACTGGGTTTCGGTAGTCTACTCGATAATTATGTGTTTTCTATTTCACATCGCCAAATCAGCAATGTAGACTGTTGTTGGAAATTTTAGTCTGATATATTTAATACTATCACATGGCAGAGCGCAAAAACAGTATAAACCCTTCTCATAAACGTGTACTCAACAGTACAAATTCTCAGTAGAAGCTAATAAATTGGTTTTATTTCCAAATTAATTTTTTGTATTTTAGGTGATCGAGTCAGCATGGACACATGTGACCAAATTGGTGCCTTACCATCTGTTGATAGCTCACCCAAAGCTTCAAAATGTATGTATTCATCTAAATACTGTTTAAAGGCTTCATGCTGAATTGTAATATTTCACAAAACTGCACATGTAAAAGAAATCATGCCTAATAATCTAAAAATAAATTTTATTGACAAGAAAACTTTGTCAAGAAACCAAGAGTTATTTGTAATCACGGTTGTAACTTGTCTGTTGTTGTTCCATTTCTTGTCATTGGCCATTGGTTCACGGTATGCTGTTTGGAAGTTACAACTTGGATCGGTTATGAAACAAGCAAAAAACTCAGCAGATGAAAAGTCTATTATGGTCCTAACTTCAAACTTGTTTTAAGTGGAGTGGTTTAAAAAAAATTAAATGAAAATGGCATGCAATCTGATATGACAACGCTATCTCACCACAACGAAACAGTTTTTCTTCTTTCAGAAAAACCCATATGTGTTTAGTGAACAAAGAACTAATATTATTTAATGATACAGCTACCGAGTAATAATGTATTCACAATGAATTTAGCGACTTCAAAAACACAAATCGGCAAGTTAAGTTTTCAATTGCTCTTTGCAAACAATGAAAATATTGTTGTTAATTTGACTGTGCACATGTTACAGATTTTATTTTTTTTTCATTCTATGGGGTGTGCATTTAAAGATATCAGTAATTATGGACAGCAACATTTCTTCAACACCATACAAAAGTAACCACACTGTTACGATTGTTTTATTTATTAGGCATAAAGAAACCATGGAGTGCGGCAGAGAGAGAAAAGTTCAATGCAATTTACATCAACAGAGATGGGATGCCCGGAAGGGAGACTATGAAAAAGCTGATAGCAGCTTTCCCCAGCAGAACCAAAGCTACGCTGAGAGCGCGTGCACATAATGTGTTGCACAAAAAATGCAAATAACTGCTTCACTTTCTGGAGCATAGATTGTTATTATTTGTTAGTATTAGTAATTGTACTAAATGTAGAATTTTTGGATAATAAATGTAGTCTGTCAATACTATTTAGATCTTGATAATTCTGATTCAAAAACATAATAAAACTTAAATCACATTCAAAACTTTCAAATGTAGTGCTTACAGTGTTGGAGACATGTAACTAAAAATTTCACCCATGTGGCACCTTTTTATTCATAAGATACTAGTCTTCAAAAAAGAAGGTTAAGATCGAAATATTCGGCTTCTCTTAAAACTAGTTACGCAAGAAAAACAAACCAAAAACTGCTGTCCTTAGAATGTTACGTTAATTTTCTAGTGATTCTTACCAGAACTTTTTAATAACCACCTTCTTTAATAAAGTAACTATTTCTATTCAGTTATGCACAGCTTGTGAGTCTGACCATATACGAACTTTAGATTTGAAAGTTTTATTCCCAAATCGTAATTTCGTTATTAATCATTTTTGACAAAAATAATTGCCTATTGCTTTTTTAATTCATTACTTACTTGAAGAACAAGGAGTTTTTTGCTGGATTCAAGCAATGTATACAACGTATAACCTAAAAAAGATCATAGGAGGCTCGCAATTATAAGGAGAGACAACTCATGAAAATTTGAAGTTGGTACAGATTTATGAAATACCAAACAGCCAGGAGGCTTTTGTGCTGTATATACACTGCCTCCTGTTGCAATAATTATACAAATGAATTTCAGGAGTTGTCTGTTCTTTTCACTATAATTTACAAAAATGGGAGTTGCATTTTTTGTTATATTCCTATGGTTACCAATCATTTCCAACATGAAATATTGAAGCCTCCTATGCAGAGCCTCCTACGAGTCAAAAGCCTCCTATGATATTCCCATATAGATGTTTAGCCTCCTATGGGTAAAAGTATCATAGTATATATATATATATATATATATATATATATATATATATATATATATATATATATATATATATATATATATATATATATATATATGTATATATATATATATGTATATATAAGATGAATGATTTCTTGTATTATATATATATGTAGTTATAGTAACTGTTGTGAAAAGAAGACTATTATAAAGGTTTTTATTTAAGCCAAAGTAGGTTCAGTAGATAATCCATCAGAACACACTCGTCTTTTAGCATAAAAATATGTGAGCCCTCGCTTTATTTGGTTGTATGTCAACATTGTTTTATCCTTTACTACAAATCCTCAATTTTTACCCATAAACGACTTTTTTGTGTTCAATACATTTAGATAACTGTCTTTGTTCAATTGATTAATTCGTTTGTTCAAACCTTTTGAGCTAAACTTGTTTCCTTTTTCTCCCCAGCAGTAATAGGATTTAAAGTTAAGCGCAACAATTCCATCTCCGGTAAATTCCTCTTTAAACAGTCCGGGTGTTCTTTTTCCATGTTTTAGTACTTTTTCACAACATTCTTACATGCTCCATTCTAAACCCATTCTTTTGATTCTTAAAAATTCATCCCTATGTTTGTCACAGTATGGTCGTGGAGACCAATCACCATATTCATTGTAAAACTCTTTTTTCCTACTTGGTTTTACCAGTGTTTCTAATGTTCCGCTCAACGCCATGTATGCGCTATCTGTATCCATTTCAACATATTGGAAATCACTTCTGTCAATATATCTATAAATAAAAAGGTTGTTTTGATTATTTGGAAGTTTTACTTACTTATACATAATAATAGTAGGGAATTAGGTTTTACTTACTGATCCATAATGTTGTAGTAAAACTGTAGCATTCTCAGTTTAGCATACTGTAGCACGGAGAAACCCAAGTGTACTGGAACATTCATAGTTAGCTGAAATGATGGTGATACTGATTAGCAAATTAAACTTGGAGAACATAAATTTTGAATTGCAAAATAATTGTTTTAAAACTTACTAGTTGTTTACAGGTTATGATTTCATAAAAATCATCTGCTATCTCTTCCATGGAGATAAATTTGTTTCCTCTGATACGAAATGAAGCTTTTCTGGCGCCTTCGATGAACTTGATGGTGGTGTGTTTTTCTTTATCAGTGATTGTTTTTCCATAAGCAGCATTTCCTACCAACTTGCTAGTAGTAGCGAGTAATCCTTGACTAGGGTCCGCATCTCCCATTCTCCTAGCGTCTGAAACCGATGTTCCAAAAGCTTCAAAAGCTTTTCTAGGAATATATTCTATTAGCTGATAAACTTTGGTGACTTTCAATCCTTGTTTCAAGTACCATTTCAACAAAGGACTCATTAGCAATATCTTATCTCCGTACACACTTCCAACTAATGAGCGTTGAGGAGTCTTTAGAAAACCTTCGGCTTCAGCAAAGACTTTTATTTCATCGCTAAAGTGTTCTCTGGTTAACATCGTATTTTTAAAAATCGGAGGCATTTCGGGGAACTTTTCTTCCTCTTCCTCAGGAACTTCGATGTCACATTCAACAAATCCGAAGAATTCCTCTGATTGAACTCTCTCCAACACTTCTTCTTGATTCAGCTTTTTTTCAAGTATTTTAGGGTAGAAAGAATTGTAAAACGTGTTGACAAATTTTTGTAAACTTGTATGAGTTTTTACACGTTTCATCCACTCACACTCCCAAATCGAGATTACAGTGTAACCTAATGCTCAAACATATATTCTTCATTTTCCATCGTAGTTTTAAACAGATTTGCTTTTGATTTTCTTCCACTAGCTTGAAGCTCTTGCTCTTTAACGTTGTTATAAGAGCAGTCGTGTCCATGCCAAAAACACCCATGGAATTGAAAGACATGATGATTTTCAACACAGAATCCATCAACTGGTAATCCTCGCTGTCCGAGAGTAACTTCTCCTCCATTGAGCTGATGTCTGATATTGATTTTTTTGAGAACATTTGGAACTGTAACCAGCTATGAGCTACCTCGCTAAATTTTACTGGTTCAGCGACAAAGGAGTTTTCGATTTTTCTTCTTCGAGGATAACCAGTAGGCATTGATTGCATCATACACCATAAATAGAGCGCATTTGCATCAATTCCATAGATTCTATCACAAATATTTGCTTCTTTTCCCAACCAATGTTCTCTAATTTTAGTTATACCTTTTTCGTGATATCTATGCATCACTAGACTTGGCCCGCCAACTATGTTTTTCTTTATTAGAGGATAAAGTTCTGCATTGCAGTTGTCAATCAGACAAATTGGGAGAGTCTGACGAAACGAGTTACCAAGTTAATGGAAATCCAAGTATGTAGAGAGGTATGGAGGGGGTGGTTGAAGAGCTTTGTTGAACATCCATCGAATCGCTAATCCTGGTAAAGATATACCATATTTTAACATATCAATCCCATGCTCTCTGTAGATCGATCTTTGTCTTTCCAACGCTTGAACAAATGGTTTTACATCCAAGTTGTTGTACCATTTTAAAACATCCCTCATTGTCTTCATGCCGTTATCTTTCCACACTTCTTGACAAATTATGTACTCTTCTTCACTGATGTTTTTTTGTTTTAAAGAACTGTAAAAAGCTTCTCTTGGAGGTAGATGTTCTTGATTAAGTTCTTCCAACTCTTTCATCCATTCATAAGGAAAAAATCCTTTTCCGGCTTCACATTTGTATGCTTTGAGATACATTTCATAGCTATATCCAGGAGCAATGAAGTTTGTACAATCTAAAAACAAAAAAGATCCTATTCCGATAACAGGCATCTTGTTTCCTTTTTTTCTAACAAATTCAAAATCTGTGTCGGAGACATCTTTCTATTTTTGAAGCAGTTTTCCTTTCATCACATTGACATCATAAGTCTGTGAATTGAATCCTAGAATAGGGAGTTTTTTCATATAGCTGTGCAAATCATTCAGAACTTTTTAGTCTCCTGTTCTCCGTCTGAAACGATTTTTTTCAAAATCACAACGAAACTTTTCTTCAGCTTTTTCCAGTCGTTGTAATTCACCTTCTATCTGTTTTATGATTTGCGAAAATTGTTTTTCCAATCGGCTATATGATTCTTCACTAATATCTTCCAAGTATTCAATGAACTTTCCAGCACATTCATCATCATCCCCGTTATTGACAATACAACACGGGTTGTTGAAGCCTGGGACATTTGAACAAACTGAAATACTTAAAAGTTTATGCTCGTTAGTGTAAATGGTTGTGTCTGTATCTCAATCTTTTTCGCAATTAGGTAACAAACACTCTATGTCGAATTTTGCAAAAAATGGATAGTATCTCAAGGAATCATCTGACCCGATATCTATCCCGAATTGAATCTTCAGTTTGTCGAATATTGTAGCAATTGTAGCAGTAGTTTTCTGTACTGTCCTCCAGAAAACTGCATAGTTTTTGCGTCTGAGATTGAACATCTGTGTCTTTTCAGATTCCCCAATCTGTCATAACAAGTAGAACAGGTTGGACATCTGTAGGCTCTGACATATCCTTCCAAGTTTGTAATAAGACTGAAGTGATTGATATAAAAATCCAAATATAGATTTTCCTTGTAACTGGAGTTTGAATTCCAAATAACTGTTGAAGTCATATCATCATTTAAAGAAAACACTGTTATCTTCAGTTGAAATGCTCGCTCCAAAAGCAATAAATCAGCTTATGTTATTCCCTTCCCATCACACTTTTTAGTACTATCACCATTGATGAAACTATGATATTGTTGTTGGTACTCCTTCACCTCCTTAATTATCGGATCTTTTGCAAATCCGCTGTTTTTTTGCTAGACATCTAAAAAAACAAAGATTGTCGGTAATTCGTATTCTTTTTGTGTTTTTTAACATGGTTTGTATGTGTCTGTTGTTGATGAGTTGAGAAGGTAAGTGCTCTGGTGGTGATCCAACTTTTCCCATTCCGAGTAGTTTGTAGAAATAAAACGAAATGTTTTCACGCGAATGGAAACCGTTGCTTTCGCGGGAATAAATAATTTATTTTCACGCAAATGGAAACCGTTGCTTTCGCGGGATTCAATAATTTATTTTCACACAAATGGAAAGCGTTGCTTTCGCGGGAATCAAAAATTTATTTTCACGCGAATGGAAACCAATGCTTTCACGGGAATAAAAATTTTATTTTCACGTGAATACAAACCAATGCTTTCGTGGGAATAAATAATTTCTTTTCACACGAATGGAAACCGTTGCTTTCGCGGGAATCAATAATTTATTTTCACGCGAATGGAAACCGTTGCTTTCGCGGGAATAAAAATTTTATTTTCACGCGAATACAAACCAATGCTTTCGCGGGAAAAAATAATTTATTTTCACGCGAATGGAAACTGTTGCTTTCGCGGGAATCAATAATTTATTTTCACGCGAATGGAAATCGTTGCTTTCGCGGAAATCAATAATTTATTTTCACGCGAATGGAAACCGTTGCTTTCGCGAGAATAAAAGTTTTATTTTCACGCGAATACAAACCAATGCTTTCGCGGCAATAAATAATTTATTTTCAAGCGAATAGAACTCGTTGCTTTCGCGGGAATAAAAACTTTATTTTCACGCGAATACAAGCCCATGCTTTCGCGTGAAAATAAAGTTTGTATTCCCGCAAAAACATTGGTTTTACTTGCATGAAATTAAATTATTTATTCCCGCAAAAGCATTGGTTTGTATTCGCGTGAAAATAAAAATTTTTATTCCCGCGAAAGCATTGGTTTTTGCGTGGAAAATATGCTGATTCATAGTTATATTATAAAGAAGGTTGGTATTCATAGGGTTCAACCAGTGCAACTTTAGCTATTTAAGAGCCACTGTTTTCACACAGAAAGCATCCAGTTCTACAACAGCGAGCGGAGACGCAACATCTACTACACCTTCCATTGCAACTACTAGGAGCTATCTCTTTATAAAAGGTAAAATTTAAAAAAATTATTATTCCCTACCTAGCAAAGATCAAAGTTAGTTTAGCTATAATGTAAAGTATGAAATAGATAATCTTTTTGTTCAACATGAAAGCTGAACTATATATTATTTCAAACATTATTTCTTTCTTTTTTAGAATACTATGGAGGACTTTTCTGCTTCTTACATGGATTTAAAACCAATCGAAAACAAACAAAAAACACTCAAAGCAACCACCAAAAGAAAAAACTCCAACTCTGCCACAAAATAAGCAACAATAAAGAGACGAGCTCTTCCAAAACTGGTTTTACCCACAACATCAAACACTATGGAAAAAAAATAATTGCTCACTGATGCTGATAGAGCTCTCAAGATGGTCAAATCTCTCAAAAAATGGAAGGCAAGCGATTTGAAAAAGATTGGAGGGTTTCTTACACTATCATCACTTCCTGTTCCATCAGTTTTGCAAATCATTTCTATTGAACAGAGTACTGGTGCATACGGAAATTACTGCATTCTCACCTATCTTGATAATTCAACTGGAACGAATTTTCAGAAAGTTGTTTGCCCAAGTAGATTAGTTGAAAACTTCAATGTTGATAACTACCCATTGCCTTTCAACCTTTTGTACTTGGGTGAGATGGAAAATTCAAAAATACCAGAGACTACTTACTACAATGTCAAACGTATCAGCACAAAACGCTCAACCACAATGGAAGCTACTGCTGAAGCTGAAGAACTGAGAAAAATGAGTGAAGAAGAACTCAAACTCGCTTACGACATTGAGTATCTCAGCAATTTCAAAGAATGTTCAATTTTTGCTTACATCGATATTGTTGAAAGATTCATTCCTTTTTGATTCAATGGAGAAGAATCCGTCGTAAATTGCATTAGCTATGTCGCTGAAAAAAATGGAAAAAGAGAGACGAGAACACTTTTAATACCAATCAGATACAACGAGGAAGCTAAAAGATGTGCACCTGGTGTGATGATTTACAAAGGAAAAAAACAGAGTAAGAATGGAAATCCTATTCCATACCACAATGTCGTCTTCATTTCTTCAACCAACGCTAGTGATTGGGATCAATATTGCACACAAACAAATTCCAATGAGGAGCTAACAAAAACGAATAATGAGGATGAAGTTCTTAAGGAATTCCTAGAAAACGAATTACAAGATTTTGATGAACAGTTTGGTGTTGGTGGTATGTAAACTCAATGTCGAATGCTGACGACATGTAGTCTCAAGCGGATAAAGCGAGCTATAGTGCTTTGTATTATGCAAAATTTACTGTAAAATTTTAATCATCTAAACGGTTAATTTTGATGATTTTCTCAAAATTTAAGAATGTCAAAAAATTAGATATGTTTTCTATTGCAATTATTTAACCATCTAGAGGGCTAATTTGATGATGTTTTTTCCAAAATTTATACAGAAATAGTCATAAATATGTACATAATTTTCCATACATGAATGAATGTATAAAAAAAAGCCTATGTATTGATTGTCATTACAAGTTGTACTGTTTTGTATTACTTACTATTTACTGACTCTAACTATATTATATGGAGAGATTTTCCCTACTTATTATACAATAAATGTATATAATCATATATTGATTCATTTTTAATCAATGTATTTATTTAATGTAGATATAACTCCTCTCTCCTCTCTCTCCTCTTTTCCTCTCTCCTCTCTCTCAAGATATCATATGAGTTCGAATTACAAAAAATTATCAAAACTTAAATGCCATACATTCAAAATCTAGATGCCATATAAGTTCAAATTAAGTAAAAAATTAATCAAAACTCAAATGCCACTTAAATGCCACTCAAATGCCACTCAAATTGCCGTCAAATGAAATACAATATAACCTCGGCGAATTCATTCAATGCCGTAACCCATTGCATCACCCCGGATTTGGACCCCACAAAAAACACTTGGTAGTTAGATCTGCTTCATATATTACTACTAGGACTAACTCTGTCCCAAGTTCTAATCACAATAGTGATTAAGGGTAGTCTATTCACCATTGCCCGGCTTGTGGCAATGAATCAACCTTTGTTTAATCATATGTCAATCCTTCAGGTGAGTAGGGTTATGGATAGGTAAGAATTGATCAGATTAGGATAAAATTTATCCATGTTTTTGGTGAGTGTATCTATTATACCAGTTCTGAATTGGATAAAGTGTGGTATTGTGGTAGATTTTGGTGAACAATAATAGTAAACTGGGCGTTTGCTCCACCATATCCCCACTCGGTGCGCTAGCAATCAACCTACAGACATCGATAAGATGCTGTGAAGGTGACTAAGCCATACCGTCCCAGTAACACAGTATACATGTCGGTACAGGGCTGGTGGTGACCTCTACAGGGCCGGTAGTGACCTCTACAGGGCTGGTAGTGACCTCTACAGGGCCGGTAGTGACCTCTACAGGGTCGGTATGATAACTCAGGGCTGGTCTAAGATGACTGCCATAGTTGAGAGCTTCCGAAACCAGCTAGGACTTTCAACCAAGCCAAGAATCAAAACTACCTACCTTAACATCGGCGGTAACCAGGACCACAAGCTATCCAGAGCCTTGGGACCCTGTATGACACTCTGATTGGACAGTAGGAGACAGGACTCTACCCTTAGACGCTTGGCGCTTTGTCTATTTAATCCATATTGACTGCGTGATTGGTTAGCTATTTATATGTACACTTATGTTGGTTCAATTACTCCCTGTGCTCTCATGCCTAGTTTATACTAGCCCTATCATTGCCGTTTTGGAGTTATAACGCCATGGCTTATTCGACTTGGTTTATACATAGTACGGCCAGTCATGTAATGTCCCACAATTGGGGCGTTACACGACTGGTCAGATAAACCGCCGTGACAGGAGTCGAATATATGAGGTCAAGGACGCCAAGCAGAGCATTTTTGTGTGATCAACATGGCTAAGATGCGTTCAACTCCAACTGAAGTATGAAATCATTTATTTCACCCTGCCATTTACATAACTCATTTATGATTTTCAATTACAATAAGAGCGAAAATTGCCCACGGTGATCTCATGTACGGTGAATAATAAAAAATATCATAAATAATGAAATAATAACACCAATAATGAGATTATTAATTAAAAGATAAATAAGAAAAAAAGTAATAATTAATAATACTAATACTAAATAAATAATAACAATAAATGAGTAGCATGTCGTTATTTTTGTTGTTTATGGTTATTGCATACATTGTTTATTTGTTCGATATACAACAAGAAAGGATAACAAAAGAAAGCTAGTAATGTTGTAATAAAGTATTTAAATAACAATTACTACTTAATAAATTATTAATTCTAATTATAAATATTAAACAAACATTATTATTATTAAATATTTATTTGACTCGTTGTGTCTAGTTTCATCACCTTGCTGGCACTACTGTGTAGTGAAGTTGCTGTATTTTGTTAATTCGGCATCCCACACGCCCGCATAAATGAACTGCCGAGTTCAGGCGTGTAAAGCGGCACAACTCAAAAACGGCAATGATACGGCTCGTATAAACTAGGCATTACTGTTATACAAATTATGCTAATTACTTCCTGTGAGCTCTCCTATAAAAGGAGAGACTTTTGCTACAAGCATTGCATTCATTCTCATGTCTAGCCACAAATACCCTAGAGAAATAATTACCCTTTAGGACTTTGTCTAATGAGAATACAGCCATTATACAAGCACTACTCTGCATTGTTTGTCTGAGCCATGGACTCTTGCTATACCGGGTAATTCGGTTACCTGATACACAGTTGTCACTGTCGAGCAGTACAGTGTCCCCTCTGGAGAAAGGTATAATACTTGAGGTTAGTGGATGTCTGTGGTTACTAGACTGCAATCCATTACAGTATTTAAAACACAATTCAAAGCATGGTACAGACCAGCATTTAACAGTAAACTTCGATAACTGGTACCAAATAAGGCACACTATAGTTTTTCCCATCATATACATCCGGTGCTAAGAAAGCACACGCCTAGGATAACAGCCAAAAATAAACACAACATACACATTTAAAAGACCATTTTACCCAAATTATAAATTGAGAAACACCACCTGGCACAACAAACCGACCCCAAGTGTTCACATCACGTATTGCTGAAATAGGCACATACCTATGAGAACCACATTAGCCTCAAGATCTATCAAAAGCTCCAATATTTTCAAAATTATTTCAAACTTTGGCATATACCTAAATATACACACAATACCATCAAACATACTAATTAGTAAACCTGAGATCTAAAACACCGGGTGGAAAAAACATACCTCCACAATAACTTCTCTTGGTTCACCTGGTGCTCCAAGCAACTCATGCACCAAATTGAACTCCATTTTCCTAAACGCACCTTAGAAGATCTGCTTCTATTATGCATAAGTAACCAAATGAGTAGCAAATTTATATGCTAGTTATATATATCAGATTGAAAAGCACCAAAAGACATGAAGTTTCCATGTGGCAGGAGTTAGGGAGTAAAAGATAACCAAAAAACCAACCATGTGTTTAAAGGCAGTGGAGACTCAATGTGCCAAGAGTGAGAGAGAATATAAAAAGTAACAAAAGGGAGGTCTCCATATGTGAGCACGTGGCAAAGTGGAGGTAAATTTGTGGCAAGCGCTCAAGAATAAGGTCGATGGGAGCAATCTGCAAATTACATGCTAATTTAGTCTTCTGACTAATCTCCTGTGTTTCTCACACAAGTTGGGCTCTCATCATGAGTGGCTTTGACTCACAGGTGTTCCTTACCTGTCTGTACAACATTTGCAAGGTATACAAGCTCCATTTGCCAGGAGATGCCATTGTTTGTATGCTGTATATTGCATGTTAAAAGTGTCTAGAATTATATACCAACTACATCTGGGGGCAAGGTCATCATGTGTCCCACAAACTAACTGCTCAAATTCATTGTCACATTGTTGGAGCGTAGCCAAACATCACCTTTCTTGAGGTCAGCCAAAATGGCGTTTCCGAAACAGTAATTACTTCCTCCTCATGCCGGGGTGTTCCGCACCGTAACTCACTTTCACTGAAGGATTCTCTCAGGTGCAGTATATTTATATGTTCTGCCCACTCATTAGCCTGAACCAATTCAGAAGGTTTGGCAATTAAATGTTCCACACTGCAGAGATCATTGCACAGAGGAACTTGGAATAGAGCAATGGTGACTCTATAGCAGCTTTTGAATTCGCCATCAGATGGTCCACCGCAATTAATTTTTCGAGTGCCAGAAGATGTTCTGCTCACATTGCAAGCTTGTGAGGATGGAACTTTTCTTTCATAAGTAGGAGCCTACCTTTAGGTTCTCCAACCAGAGCAGGCAAACTGGATATCGAACCCTTAACAGTGTTTGCAGGTTTGGTGTTGTTTGGCGTTAGGGTTTATGTGCCTGATAGTTGGTCTGTAGTAAAAAATACAGTGCTACAGAAATAATGAGATTTTACATTAGTGCTGTTGAATTGGTCAAATGCTCCAAGGTGGCATAAGAAAAAACAATGTGTGCTTGTGGAAACTTGGTTGGTAATAGCAATGTACTAAGGAGTGAAGGTTCTACCCCTTTGTGATTGGCAGCTGAAAGGGGGAATTGAGACAATACCTCATCATTAACAGTGGGTTTACAGCACAGCAGTGCATGGTGCTGGTAATGCACGAGTGAACCAACCATACTATACACAAAACATATCAAACAAATACAACAAACATGAGAACAAAATTGAAAGAGATATCAAGTAAAAGTAGGAGGTATGAGGTAAAAGGGGGAGTTATTGAGTCAATATGCATTGTGAAGGGGTGCTAATTGTCTCCGCATTTTTTGCTTAGCTAAGGTTTTTCATGGAGCTTTTGATTTGTAATAGCCTGTTCATAGAGCCATCTAATAACGCGAGTAAGAATTTTTGGGTTTTTAGGTTGTTATTTACTTCTCTTACCATGGCATCCATCTTATTGCAGGCCCTGGATACATTTCCAAAGCAAATTGTGTCGGTAATGCCGGTACTTTGGCTGTACTGATATAAACCATATACACACATGTATAATAAATACTTTAATGAAGGAAGCTCTGCTGGCACATTTTCTAGCCCGTACTTGTGACATTTCAAGGGAGCCTGATGCCAAGTGCCGTCACAAATACTTCCTCAACACTTTGGTCATAACAAGACTTTATCAACACTCTGGTCATAACAAGACTTTATCAACACTCTGGTCATAGCAAGGCTTTATCAACTCTCTGGTCATAACAAGGCTTTATCAACACTCTGGTCATAACAAGACTTTATCAACACTCTGGTCATAACAACACTTTATCAACACTCTGGTCATAACAAGACTTTATCAACACTCTGGTCATAAGAGGGCTTTATCAAAGTTCACCACAATACGCGGTTTGCCACTAAAAGATAGTAATACAACTGAGAAAATAATTGTTGAGAGTGTTTATAAAAAAGGTGTCTTTCAAATAATTTGTAATGCAACGTGACAGCGATAACAAGGCCGAAGGTGGGAGTAAGAAACATTTCTGGCAGAAAGTAAACAAATTTGACAGGTACGTCAACTCAAATGAAACTCTGTGAAGAGAAAAACATCGCAGTAACATTTTTGAATTTGGCTTTGCTAAATTTGGAACACATTCTGATGCAAAAGCATCGAAGTTTATTCTTCGCGCATTATGAATTGAAGAATTTCATACCAAAAACATATCAGAAAAATTCACAAGCAAGTTGATACTTTTGTTGCATTGAGCTATATGGCGTAGATCGTAAAAGAAAATTGGTGATATTGTTGTAGATTTTGGTGAAAGACAATAGTGAACTAGGTGTTCGCTACACCACTTCCCCACTCTATGCGCTGGCAATGCGGTTAGAGACATCGGTAAGATGCTGTGCCGGTAGCAGAGCCATACTGTGCCATTAGCACAGTACACAGGGCCGGTACCGGGCCGGTAGTGACCTCTACAGGGTCGGTAGTGACCTCTGCATGGCCGGTATGCTGACACAGGGCCGGTACAAGATGGCTGCTATAGTTCAGGAACTTAGAAATTAGCCAGGACTTACCACCAAGCCAGGAGCCAAAGCTATCTACCCTAACATCTGCGGTAACCAGGACCACAAGCTAACTGCAGCCTTGGCACCTTATAGGACAGCCTGACTGGCCAACAGAAGATAGGACTCCCCCTTAGCCACTTGGCACCTCCCTTATTTACTCTCTATTGATTACGTGATTGGTTGACTATTTATATAAGCACTTACATTGGTCTAAACACTTCCTGTACTATTACTGTTATATGTTTGATACCTGTGAGCTTTCCTATAAAAGGAGAAACATTTCATACACTCATTGCATTCATTCCTATGTTGCCATGACATTTGCTCTTATATTGCCAACCCGAGAGGAATAATTACCCTCAGGACTATCATAGAGAATATAGCCACTTATAAAAACACTACGCTGTACTGTTTGTTTGAGCAATGGGCTCCTGCCTTACCGAGTAATTCGGTTACCCTGCACAGTTGTCCCTGTGGCTCAGCACAATGTCCCTCTGGAGAGAGGTACAATACTCGAGACTAGTGGATGTCCGTGGTAAACAGACCGGAATCCATTACAATATCTCAGATTTTTAACTAAATTGGAAGTTGTTTTATTGTACACAATTTAACACATATTTCCAACAGTTTGAAGTGTAAAACAGCTATTTAATGGACAGAGAAAAAAAATTTAAAAATTTATTTTGGTCCATTCATCATATAAACTTGCCACGTACAGTTATAAAAAAAAGAAAATCAATATACATTGGACATGAGCTACATCTTAGCATCGCAATTCTAAAACTTGCCATTGTAAACTCTTTTATGACCAATCTCTCATTTTTCCTGTCAGTTACTTTTCAATCACTATTCCTATTTTAATCAATGTCTGCATTTTTTCCACTCGTATACTATTTATTACAATACAAACACATATAGACAACGAAAAGTATCAAAAAAGTTACTGTGAGTATAAAAAAATGCGTATACCCTGGCTCACTTGACATGACACGGCTCTGTCAATATTCAGCATGAGATGTCGGCTAGTTTGTGGATTCTACAAAAACCTGCTCCTGTTAAACTACTGTTGTTAACATGTTTTCTGGTAGGCTAGTGATGAAGGTTAGTTGTATTTTAACTGTAAAGTCATTAGTTTGGCCTGATTGATGAATCCAATGATGAGCTACAGACGATAGGCAAGAAGGAGTTCTACTGTGCTGTTGATTTCTCCCGACAAGAGTTGGTTGATGAAGTGGATATTTTACCTATTTTGTTTCAAATGTATGGAAACGCATATTTAATTTTACTGTCACTCAAGTTCATAGTGTTAAAACAAAACTAACAAGAGTCTTTTAGTAATCGTTCAAGAAAATTATGTAGATATTAAAGGAGAAAATTAATGTTAAAGAAGTTTAGGTGAATGACTGGCAGTTGCAGAAAATGCTGAAGAACCATTTTTATTTGCCATCCACATTCATCATTTGGTGCTGTTCATTTTTTTGTATTCGGCCTCAACATGGAGAGTAGATAAATGAATTTATAGAGTTTTATTCATATATATATAGGTGATAGTGCAACTGAGGTGAGGGCTTTTAAATTAAGCCCACCAGTTTGTTTTGAAGTTCCCGGTAAATGTAATAATCAATTACCTGGAAAAACAGCTGTGTGCATGAGAACTTTTCTTGAGTTATAATGTCAGTTCCAAAAAATGTGTTTTATAACAAAAAGCGGCTTTCTCACCCCTTTCCCTCCTTACCACTCATTTGAGTTTTTCAATCACAATAAAAAGTATAAAAAAAGTTTCATTGCCATAAAAATGGCGGTATAATAAGTGCTTACCTTGGTTGTAATAGTAGAATGTAGTACCGTTTGGTGTCTCAGCAGTAGATTTCACAACGAGTTGCCTGTCAACTAGCTTGAAAATGGGGGAGAGTCCGTACTCATCATTTTTCACACAGTAGTTCTCTGAGTTCACCACAACTAAGGGGCAGTTTTCATCAGTTTTTTTCCTGAGTTTTGGAATGCTTACATAACTAGAATAAGGAAAGTCCTTCAGGGTGAGTGTGCAGTCTGTTGAGTATTCAGAAACTACGTATTGTATAATGCCTGTACGCTTTGCAGTTACTGTCTCGTCAGCGCACAAGCTGTAAGTTGCTAGCTTTTGACCATCTATACATTGGGTACATATTGCTGATGCCAGCAAGTACACAGTCCATCTGAGACTTAGCATCTTGACCTGTCAAAACCATTTGCAAGTTTAAATATAATTAAAAATAGTCAAATGGCTGCAATTACTATCCATTAAACTCTATCCTAATTAATGTAGTAGATTTGTGTGATTCTGTGGACACAACAACCCAATCAACACTCAACACCATCTGTATATGCCACCTTCCCTCTCTCTTGAGATCACTTTATATCACTGCCACAAAGTTTCCTTCTTTATTTCAGAGGGAGTCAACTCTCCCATGAGAGGATGGAGTCAACTCTCCCAGTCTTCCCATGACAGAGTCAACTCTCTGTCGTGGAAGATATTAACAAAATTTTAATATTATTTTAAACTAAAGGCTTTTCAACTTGTGTCTTTCCCTTAGCTATGTAACTTTTTTATTTCTCTGGTTTTTGTATAAAGCTAAAAATAGCTACAAACATTGATACTATAAAATAAATGCATTTTCCTGGAATGATCAGTCTCTTCTAAAGTTACAAATATACCTTTAATCAAACACTGGAAGTGACTCATTGAATTCAGCAAAAAAGTTGAATTCACCTACTTCTAGTTATATAGAAACAACAACAACTAAAGTACAGTCCTCAACGCAAAAGGACTTTATTTAGAAGACCCAGAAGATACTGTTTATCAGACACATTCTAGTTAGAAGCATAGCAAAGAGATTACACAAAATCCAACAGGGAGGCATTGGCAGGGTTAGATGAGTGCGGGGATCTTGATAAATAATTGCGACAAGTTGCCTTTGAAGGATGCTCACTTCAGTTCAAAACCAGTCAAATATTTGGTCAAACAAAAACCAATGGCCATAATCATCACGAAACGAGATCAAAGCAACAAGAGAGAAGATAAATTTTGGCTCACCTCTTGAAAGTAACTATACACCGTTTAACAATCCTAAAAAGATCATGCTTACTTTATTTGCAATGTACATTATTATCAGTGGCAATCTGAACAGTTTGAAAATAATTTCCTCTCAAGAGTGTTTATGTGGCTCCGATAATGCTAAACTCAAGAACTGTAGTGTGCATTAGCTTTCTGCATGCGTTAGTAGTTATTCAATAAATTGAAACTCACCTAAAAAAAACTGTGTCAGAACTTCAGTTTGAAACAATCACTAATAAATAAATTTCAGCTTTTCAACAAGACTGAGAATCCCTCGGGTTTTGGTTTTATTAATTTTTATGGAAACTAGATGCCATTGATTCAGTTAATTACAATGGGCATTTTTACCAACACAACATGTTACCAAATAAACAAAAGTATCCCAAATGTTTCGACATCTCTCATTGGGTTGTAGCCAACGACATATCCAAAAAATTTTCAGCATGTTGCTTTTGTGGATCACACTGATAAATGATAGCAGCACAATATTTTAGTGGACTTTCACACATCACTCCAAACACAGCGTTGCACCGTAACCAAAGGTTCCTGCTCTTTTATGAGGTACACTCTGAAACCCTCTCCACAAGGTTCACTTCATCTCACAGTTTATCATGAACACTATCAACCAGAGTAACTTCCGCTACTCAATCCAATCAAACAGCGGTACGGTATACACAGTGGATCTAGTTACAATCTGTTTAGCAAGATACAATGATGAATAGCGCAATACACTGAAGACTCTTGTCCAGTCATGACAGAAATGTTCCTTTTATACATAATCCATACATAGGGACTATGACCCTTTGTTAGGGTGAACCAATGTCATAACAATGGATCAATAACCAACCAATAATACATAACTCAATAACACACAATAAATAAACAGTCCAATTACAAAGTGCACGCATGATGTGTTTCAGCTCACGTAGTAAACCAATCACGTTCAAGAGAAGATATATCCTTTATCAAGCGAATTTACTTGTTTAACTTCAACAAACTGACAATGATCAAAGGGCTTTTTGTAATCTCATTTTTAATACTTTGCTAAAGTTTTTCTAGCTATTTTGGCTGCTGGGAGTAGCATGAAGCCGTGGCTACATAAATTAAAGTTCTGTGTTCCATGCATTGTGTAATTCAAACTCACTCATAGCTAGTTGCAACACAAACCCAAGTTTCCTCCATTAAACTACGTCGCATGGAGGAATTATATTATCTTAGCAAGAGGCAATAGCCAATAATAGTAGTGTAGCTAGTTAACAGCCGCCTTTTTAGTAGTTTTTATTACTAGTTGTTGGATCAAAATTGCTCAAGAGCGCCTGACTTGCTTCACTGTGGATTTTTGAGCTTATCACAATCAATATCCATGCCACTGGATGAAGCACAACAAAGCAATCAAACATCCTAGAGCTTTGCAAAACGGACGGACGAAACTCAGGAAAATGGGAAAATGAATTACTTTTTCTGAAATCTTCTATATAGGCAGGTCTTATGAAGAGTAGAATCCAAAAATATAATTGTTAAACTTTGGAAGTGGAAGAATATGAAGAAAAATGCAAAATTTTGATAATCGTGAACGACTGACATTATCGGATGATATCCTACAGTGAGAAACAGAGAAATGTGAAAGATAAGGTGCTAGAGTAGAAGTTCTAGAACCAACAAGTTTGTTGAGGTAACTGGTTATTGGGTAGTACAAGATTATTTAGGAAATGTGTCAGATTGAAATGCGGAAATTTTTTAAAGAATGAGCGTTCTCTGTTAGTTTATAATGAGAAAATGTGTACAAGTTGACGTTGTTATATGTTGTTTAGTCGGCGCCCCTGACATTTAGGTGTTTGCTTGTGTGTGGGCAGGTGTGCATATGTGTATGCTAATAACTTGAATGCGATTAGACAACTGAATACTCACTAATAAATTTTTGAATTATTAATAGCTTTGAACAATGCTGTGCGAAGATAATTAATGGACAAGCCTTTATGGATTTCTTCCGATGGTTTTTCAACGGAAGTTATCTCGAAAAATGTTGGAGTCGTATTAAGATGAACCGGTTGGAAATTTCCACTTAGCATAAATTCATTTATGTTCCATTTACATTTATATTGACAAGCAGGAAATGTTCAAGCTAGAAGGAGTTTCTAGAGCAAACATGGGCTCATACATTTTACTTTTTTATTGAAATTCTGTAGTATTGGTCTAAGCTCGTTCAAACTATAGTTTGTCATAGTCAACTCAAGCAGAATGTTTCCTATCGCCAGGTCACGGTTCAAATTCCAGTATTTAGCCTGCTTTGAAATACTCTCCATTGAATTGAGTGAGAAGTAAAACTAGAACAACAAAAAAGTTTAAGTACTGTTGATGAACTTTGCCAGCACACATGCTTTGCACATACCTATACCTTAACCCAGAGGTGACTCTGATACCATTAACTAGTCAGACAGGCCCTCCCAAGTGATGTATCCAGTAGCCTTCGCTTGGAAGTAGATGATTTGTCACACC
Organism: Cryptosula pallasiana; assembly: GCA_945261195.1. Lineage (NCBI taxonomy): Eukaryota > Metazoa > Bryozoa > Gymnolaemata > Cheilostomatida > Cryptosulidae > Cryptosula > Cryptosula pallasiana. Next base: position 16,194,221 of record OX183134.1, on the reverse strand, counting down.
GGCCCTGCAGCTTCCCTTACCGACCCTGCAGCTTTCCTTACCGACCCTGCAGCTTCCCTTACGACCCTGTAGCGACCTTTATCGACCCTGCAGTGACCTTACCTACCGTGCAATGATGTACCAGGTTGGCAGCAAGATGGCCGCCCTAGCAAGAGTTCTAAGAAAATCTGTATTGACTCTCAAGTAGGTATCCAGGACCTAACTACCTCCACTTACCGCCTACCTAGATCGTAAGGCCAATCAGACTAAGGGCTTAATTGTATAGTTTGTTTTTCCTTGCCACTAGGCACCTTATCCCTTTAACATTGCATGCCATTGTATGTATTGTCATCTGATTGGTTTCAGCACTTCCTGTTATGTTTTATTGATTGCACCAACATGATGTAATACACTTCCTGTGATCAGCCTATAAAAGGTTGCTTTTTAATATATAACTCGCCACTTATCATTTACTGCTACCGCTGTGGACTTCTCTAGGCGATTGCCTTCCTAGAGCTTGATACATGGACAATAAATGTATTGTATTACATAAAGCTATTCTTAGTTCGTCTGAGCCGAGGGCTCACTAGTAGTAAAGTCATTACCGACTTTTCTGTTGTACTCTGCAGGTCTGACCGACCCTTCGTTACCTCTAGGAGAGAGGTGTTGATTTGCTGCTTCACGAGCTGCACTCTATGAAAGGCTGTTGTCGGTGGACGGCAGTAGAATCCTTACCAAAATTATCAACTACATTGGTGGCAGCGATGGGATAAACGCACCTTCTCACGCTGTGCTCCTTTTTCATACCAGCCTTGCTACCAGCTGGCCAGCTACCTACCGACCCTGTATCTGTTAGATCAGGCTCAAAACTGTGTGACACCGAACCTGTAGTCATCTGCACTGGTCAGTCACCCTTAGCTATCAGGACGTACGGGTCTCACTCCACCTTCAGCATTCATGCCAGCCCTGTAATCCACAAGCCCTGTCACTCACCCACCCTGTATCTGCTTAATCAGGCTCAATAAATTTGTACCGGCCCTGTTACTGCTGTACAGGCAAGCTGCCAAAAAACGCCAACCCTACAAGTGCACCGCAAGCCCTGTCTACTCACTCACCGACCCTGTACATCTTTGTACAGCTTTGTGAAGGTTACTACAACCATGCAGCCAAAGATACTGACCAACTATCCACCATTCAAGTTTCTACTGCTGGTAGAACTGATAGAAACACTGACCCCGACCCAGGGTGCAGTTCATCTATCCACTAATGGGAATGGAGTTGAGTTACTCCTCTATAGAGCAAATAATGGCAAACCAGAGAGTCCGTAGTGCTGGTAATATGCCTGTTCATAATCCAGAGTCTGCCATGATGAACCGTTTGCCTGTGGCATTGCAAGCTGTCATGGGGCCAGCTCCTGGCAATGCACACACACACACACCATTGAAGGCGGCCAAGTATGAAGGCACCGGAGATGTGGAATACTTTATTTCATGGTTTGTGGAAGTGGCAGAGGCCATTAATGGCCTGAACACATAGCCTTTCTAAACCGTGGAGTTGTGGTGGTAAACCACCACAACTCCACGGAATCTCTGCTGCTTTGAGAGCTCACTTTAGTCTGTTGCCACAGGAAGCAATGTACCAACTGACTAGTCTGCGCAGACAATACAAAATGACCCTCCAAGAGCGTGCAGGTGAGGTTGAGCGCTTGGTGCATATAGCTTATGCAGACCTCCCCCCCAAGACCAATGCAGCAAATGATCTTAGACCCATACTGCACTACAATTGGCAATGCCTATTTACAAAGGTGTTTCCTGGCCTTGCAACCAGCTGATCTGGCAGATGCTGTACGCGCAGGAAACGAATACCTTCAGATAAAAGTGAGTCATGAAGACTGTTCTGCTCACATGAGAACTGTAGATGATGGATCTAAAGAAGAAGGAGAGTGGTGAGAACCCACAGCTCCTTACAATACCCCTTGTCAAGCAAGTGCACAGTGCACCACCAACCCCTGCTGCTGACTCCGTTGCCCCAGTCTTGGCAGCCATACAAGCTCTGATGGAGAAGGTAGATGCTATCAACCAACAGAGAAATCCTGAACCACCACTCCTGCTGGAGACTATGCCCACACCGCAGTGTCGGAGCTGTGGTACACTCAGACATATGATGGGCACTAGTCCACGCACCCAACGGACAGCCAAGCACCCCTCCCCCACAATGAGAAGACGGGAAACTACTGGCGACCGCAGTAGGCCTACCGGCATCTAACTGCAGTCGGGCGGACACACCACTTACGCAAGAGAGCAGACAACTCCCCATGAAAAATCAGACAGCCAGTACAACTAACTCCCTCCTAGCACATCCCTATCAGGCAAGCTACTTTTTGTCTGAAAAGATGGATGGCAGGCCAATTTCTATTCTAGCGGACACTGGCTGTACAACAAATTTACTGTCGTGACATATCTATCAGAGGCTGCCACAATCGGTCAATAGAATGCTGCAGAACAGCGAGGCCCATGGCCTTATGACTGATGGGTCCAAGATACCATTTTATGGCACTATACAAGTGTCATTGCAACTACGTGATTTCCAGGCGAGCGAAAACTTTGTAATCAGTGAGATTAACAAAGATGCCATCATTGGCACGCCGTTCCTGACGCCACATGAGTGCGCTATGAGGTTCGTGGACCCCGCATTCATCATTGATGGCCATGCATAGCCATGCACAGACAAGCATGGGAGGTCACTGCGAGACAGCCCTAGACTGTTACAAGCAAAATCTGTAAGAAAACCTTCACCGGCATCAACAAACAAGGCTTACCCCCCCGATCAGCATGAACTTTTGTCTGCAGAAACTTCAAGGTTGGAGTCTGTTGCTTACAACCCTGCCCAAGGGAGAGAAGATATCAATCTACATGCCTCCAAGAAGTTTCATCCATATCGGACTAAACCTGTAGCCGCCAGAGAAAAAAGCGTCTGTTAACCCTACACCCCTGTTTGCTACGTCCCTGCCAGAGAATGGACACCCACATAGCCAGGAAGAAGAGGCGATGGCTCTAAACCAGTTACAGCCAAGAGTGTACAAAGAACAGCAAGAAGCACCCCTACCAATCCCCTCTTGAGCTATGCTGCAATCTGCCAAAAGAGACCCCAGAAGAAAGCCACTAGTACGCCTGCACTTGCTGTATTCCTGTGAACCCAAATAGGATGACTAAGAAGTGTGAGAAAACTGGAAGTGAAGAAATGCATTTCATTTCTACCGGTGACAGCCACCTGAACACACCTACAGATTGTCAACTACCCAACAGCATGGACACAGAGAACTGCTTGAGGCTAGAAGATGGCGAGGATCAGCTTCTGTTGGAAGAGAACCTGGGTGAGTACCAGCCGCCAACTGCGCCATCTGAGGACACTCTCTTGTCTGTGCCAACCCGGGATCATCATTCAGCTTGGAAAGAGTTTGACAGCAGTTGTAAAGGAAATCGCCACTCTCTATGCAACCTTCAAATACTTACTGTTACCACTCCTCCTTGCAGAGGTCCTACAACCTCTGACCCTTTTCTGTTGGTACCTCACAGTGTCAAGCACCACACTCCAGTTCAGAGTGGTGATCAAGCTCCTGTGCAAAAATGCAGGAGAGAGAGAGAACGCTGCAAAAACTGACAATGCTCTCCTAGCAGTTCTGTGGCATTTAAAGCCCCAGATAGTGGTGTCAGTAGGTGCAGTGCACCTTCAGCAACTCCTGTACCTCCTGAACCACCTAGTCACTCTACATTGTTACCAAATGAAAGATGTGTGAATGACCGTAATTTCGAGTGTAGACATGAGGCCAAAATTGACCGTGTGTCTGATAAAGCCACTGGCCACTCCTTCCTCTGAGGAGGGTGAAGTAATAGATGAAACTGCAAAAGAGACTCCAACTGTAGAAATCGAGCCCACGACGTTCTGGCCAGAAGAAGGGAAACACAACCTCCACCAGGTGGCGATTGCTCCTATGGGTTTCGGACGAAACAGAAACAGAAATCTCGTCAATGACTACAAGGCCGACACCACAAAAGAGGTGTTGGTTGCCGAGTACGACTTTGAGATAGCCATCAACACCACTTACTAGAGCCTGCGTTCCATCTTGGTCTTCTTTAGGGCTGACAACAAGGCCAGTATTAAACACAAATTCCTAAACATCACCAACGTCAAAGTAGACATTGACGGCGCCATCAACCAGCTGTTTTTTTGCAATGTGTAGCATTCGCAATGCCAGACACTGCTCAACCATTCACCGTTGGTCTTTCTATCTTTAATCTCTTTGTTGTGTGGATGCGCAAACAAACGCTTCGCCAACGTTTTATTAAAACGTTCGACTAAGGCTACATTTTTCTTTTGTTTAGAGATTGTAAAATATTTACATTATGCTTCTTCATCAACTCTGTAAGCTCACCCATAGATTCATGACCCTTGCCACTCATTATCTTTTTGGCATGTTCAAGTGGTGACCTCTCATATATATGTTTGATGGCAATTGGCAGTGTCAACAACAGTTATACTATGTGAAAGCTCAGCTTCTCTTTATACCAAGATGCAATGTCTACCACAGTCGAACCGTACTTGTATTTGATATCGACCTGCAGGCTTAAAAGATAGATCTGGTGCATGTGGTGGGTTGGTCTTGTGTATAGTAAGGAACTTTTATGCACTTCAATTTTGGTTTGTAAATCTGATATACTGGTTGGCGATGGAGCCAACATTAAATTTCTTGTTTGGTAAGCTCTAGAACTTCCTTCTTTAATCTTCCAACAGCCGTTGCACCCCTCTGGGAACCAGCTGGAGAGCAATATATTTCCTTTAGTTCATCCATTTATTATAATGAGAAAGTCTTGAATTAGTGGGCCAATTTTTTATTTGGTCGACAGATTTTTTATTTGGTCAACTTATTTTTTCAGTTGGTCGATGAACTTTTTATTTGCTCGACGGGTTCTTATTTTATTAACTTATTTTGTTTGGATGATGCATTGTATAACCAACTCGCTGGTTATAAAATATGTCAGTTAGGCCCACTTATCATCGTGGTAGGAGTGTCCACTACCATCAGTCTTTTTTACGAGTTGTCAGTAAATAAACCGTTTACCTGGCAATGCTAGTTCAAACACATACTCGGGAAGGTAAACCTTGCATTCTTTATCAGTATACTCATTAACAACAGTAGCTATAAAGCCCCTATATCTAGTAGGCTTTGGATATGAGGTGTTGTAAATGTGTGACATTATCTGTGGCAATTCGTTTAGTTTTTGCACAACTGCGGGTGGAGCTGCTCCAAAAGTCATTCCATTGATTGTGTGTGGCATTATTATACTGTAGTGGATTTTGGGGGTGGATCAAAGATCCACCAACAATACCTCACTCCAGAGGTCACCTTCCAATCTACTTCCAAATGGCGGTGTATGCTAACTCCACAACCGTAACCAGAGCCCACGACTCAAACGCAGAACTCCATGTTTCAATGAGTAAACCATATGACAGTATATGACAACAAGTCAATGTGGTACGGTAGCGGCAATTTATCTTGCTGCTTGAATCAGTTTCCAGCAGAATACCAATTCAAGTACAAAGATCAGTTAGAAAGCTCTCGACTTTATAGGCAGAGTAGCAGAAAACATATGCCAAAATAAGGAGGCAACAAATCAGTAATAGCAGGAAGTGATTATACAAATGAAAAGACAAGATGTAAATAACACAGTGCGACATTGGCTAGAATAAGATTAAACCTATAAGGGGCCCAGAGGTAAGGGGCGCAGCTTCACAGTCAATAGTGCTGAGTCAGGGTGGTGCAAGAGGTAGCACAGGTTCCTAGCTGTTATTACTTGTGTTCGCTATCTTTCGTCTTTACGGCGGTAATTAGGCAGCAAACTTGGGCTTCTGCATCTTTTGGTAGTACTTTGGGTCTGCAGACTGTAGCCCTTCCTTCCTCCCCGACCCGGTATAGGGCTGGTAATGGCACTGCAGGGCCGGTAGTGACTGCTGCAGGCCGGCAGTGATTGTTGCAGGGCTTGTAGTATTTATGCACGGCCAGTAATGTATCTACTGGCTCTCTCACTTGATTTTCTGGCTGTTCCAGACTCGTTCTAGGTGTGCCTGACACGCAGCAGTTGTCAGGGGGACTTTGTGCAGTTGTAGTGGCCACCACAGTTCTAACTTTTAAGGATCTGTCAATCATCCAGGCATGTCCTACTTTTTGACCGACACCTACAGATTAGTATGATAAATGACAAAAAGCAAACGCGACCAGCACCCAACGGTCCTGCAGTCGTGTGCCACTTTGTGACACCCGCCCCTCAAAGTGTCCTGTTCTGTTTCTGCATTTCCATCGTTTAAACTTTGGAAAAACAGATATTTCAGCAAAAATACTATATTTTCATGGGCTAATTTAAAGGGCAAAAACTTTGGACTAATCAGCCATTTATCATACTACTGTAATGCTGTTTTTCTTGTTCTCATTCTGATCGCAAAACTTTACTTTATACACTAAAGACGTTTAAAAAAAATCAAGTCGGACTTGAAAGGTTTGTTTGCACAAGTTATATATAACTTTTCCACATTCCCATCTTTTAGATAGTGGAAAAAATTTTTCAAAATGTTCTAAAAACATTTTATGTAGTTTCTGTGGGTAGAAAAATATCTCGTCAATACAATGAGACCAAATTTGCTAGTGCCACCTCAATAGTTAACAGTGAAAACAAGTTTTACCAAATATACTTTTAGTTTAAAAAATACCTTGTATATCTGCTCAGGCAATTAGTGTTGACTCACGCGTGAAGCTACGTGTATTAAATAATTATATATATATATTGTAATGGAATTTAGCATAGGTGGCCTCTCTCTCATTGATGCTAAGCTAGCCAGCAGGCAGTGCGTAAACATTCCTTAGCATACTAGACTCAGCTCCGCCTGACTGCCCTCAGTACAGAGATGTATGCGTTGCCTACCGCAAAGATGGATGAGTCAAGAATTCAGCAGGGGATTTCCCGCCTTACTGAGAAGCTGGACTGGCGCTTTATTGTTGTTACCTATTGCTAAGTATATGTTTTCATTGCGCCTGCTTGTTCTTGTTATTGTGTTGACCTATATTATTGTTATGCACCAATCACCTTATGTTATTTTTCAACTGCTTGATTAGCATATCTACTGCATAACTTTGTTGACATGTGGCCCAGTGGGCAGATTAGATTGTGCGCTTATGAAGAGAGGTACTCTGAGTAAGCTTTTGTCTCTTGAAGCAATAAAGTGTTAGCTATTGTAACCCGGTGTGTTCACTTGGCAGTTGGCCAAAAAGTATTAGGATACTTGCACACGGCACAACACGGAGCTTATTGACTCATAGCTCATCTATACATAGAGCCACTACTAGTGAATAAGTAGCTCGCATTAGCAATTGCTGTTACATTGCTAAACAAGTACACTTCTCTAGTAGCTGTTTGGTAAAGGTGCGGCAAAATCCTTTACATTGGTGGCAGCGGTGGGATACTAGTGAACGTTAGACACTACTAGAGAAGCTGTACACAGCCAAACACCACCCCTACTCATTGCCCGAGTATTGGTGTTTCCTATACTGTAATAGTTGCCTGGTAGCAGCCAAACTACCACCCAGGGACACTGTTACACCCCTTGCTCTGACCCGGTGGTACCCCCCCACCCGGCAGAACACCCCCCTCCCCTTGTTGTGTTTGATAAGAGAACTACAGTCACCCTGCTCGGTGAACTCGGTAGTCGCTGTACTGCTCACGCGAGATCGTACAGGCATCTCTATCGAACCCTGGGTACCCCTCTCAGCTGTGCAGGGTACCCCTCTCAGCTATGCAGTGTACCCTGCGTACGCTGTACCGAGTGGTATAGAAGCTGTCCTGCCTATATTAGGCCAGAGTTTCTCACCCAGTGTTGACACGGCATTGACGCAGTGTGCTGTCAGTCTTCCACTGTTCATCTGGTACACAGAGTTGTCTCCTCCCGTGCTGACAGACCCTGCTGATTGTGAAGGCTATACTCCACGTTGATGGCCACACAGAGAGCCAGGAGCACTGGGCGGTCGCCAGTGGGCACAGCTGAAGCTGAGGCTTTAGACAGACTCACACAGACCCTGCGAGGAGTGTTACAACACCCTGCACCACCCCCTGCCCCTACATGGAACTTCAAACCTCCTAAGTTCGATGGGCAAGGTGATGTAGAGTACTTCATCACACGGTTTCTAGAAGTCGCTGAAGCAAATGAGTGGAATGCTCGCCAAACCCTGCTCCATGTGAGAGAGGCACTTCGTGATGAAGCACTGGATTGTGGTAGACCCAACACCCTGCAAGCAGTGTTCACAGCACTTCGTGCTCGCTTTGGCCTTACACGCAGAGAGGCGCTACAGAGTGTTGCACACTTGAAGAAGGCATCGAAGACTTCCCTCCAAGAACATGCTAGCGAGGTGGAAAGACTAGTTCGAATAGCCTATGAAGATTTGCCAGACAGGCACGTAGAACGCATGATACTAGAGACGTTCTCCTCCACCCTGGGTAACCCAGATCTGCAACGCCATTTGTTAGCAGTGGATCCACAGAGTCTGGAAGACGCAGTTCGTGCTGGAGGCGAGTTCCTCCACATCAAGGCAGTTCCTGACTCGAAACCATCCAGGGTACGAGCTATAGAAAGTGATGAAGAGGAAGAAGAACCCTGTAAGCCTTCCATGAAACCATTCCATCATTCTCAGACTGCTGCCATGATGTCGCAGGCCCCAGGAGGGATGGCTCACCCATGTCGAGTTACTAACAACCCCACAGTGAGCTACCCCCCTCCACCCCAACAGCCAGCGCCCGTGTCGGTAGAAATGATGACTCATCTACTCCAGACAGTACAGAACATGGCTATGGAGCTGCAACAAATGAAGCAGTGGCAACAACCGGTGCATACACCCCCTTCGGTGCCCCCGGGTTCCTTTCCTGTGGGACACACCCCTTCTGTGATGTATGCACCCCCTGTTGGTATGTACCCTGCTCCTGAAGTGACGCAACCTCCTGCCCGGGTACCCCACCACACGCCTAAGGTGGTGCACAACCCTTCACCAGCTACACCTGTCACCCCTGTCATGGGACAGAACTCTCAACACACGGTGTCACAGCCTGCTACGGCGCGGTTGGTTCCCCCTCAGTGTTGGGGCTGTGGACGGACAGGCCATTATAGTAGAGGTTGTCCGTCTAAACCTAAGACAACCACCGTACCCAGAGCAAAGCCCGTGTCGGGAAACGACCAGCGCCCGCAGTAGTCACTCCCTTGACTAGCTGTAACAGGGCGCAAAAGTGGAAGAAAGAACTGGAAAGGATAGAGAAGCACAACCCTGTGTCTCCAAACCCTTCAACCGGGTCCTCTGGACCACCTCACAGAAAGAAGGCACCGCCTTCTCCACCTAAGTGGCAGCTACCAACTTCTAATCGGTATGCAGTGCTACCAAATGACACAGACGGCACAGAGCCTTATGAAACCTCTGCCGCCGTACACTCCTTACTTGACCTATCTCCTTTGGAGCCTGTAGGTCCCCTGAAGAACCAGCCTGCCCCCGCTCAGAGACCTAAGCCAGTAGTTGCACCAGCCAGCCCGTTAGTGGAGCGCCCTTCACGCTCTAGAAATAGAGCGTCGCCTCCCCCCTCCCGAGCTGCAAAGGTCCAACCTACCCGGCTGTCTAACACTGAGATAGAACGGCCATACCGGGCAAGTTACTTCCTTCCAGGGAAACTTGAAGGCAAGTCAGTCACCCTCCTAGTTGATACCGGCTGCACCACAAATCTCCTATCCAAGCACGTCTTTAACCGTTTACCTGAGTCGGTAAGACAGTCAGTACAGGAGAGTGCGTCACATGGTATCCTTGCCGACGGCACCCAGATCCCTTTCTATGGCACGGTGAGAGCTACCCTCCGTCTCCGTGATGTGAAAACTGAAGCCACATTTGTTATCAGTCACATAAACGAGGACGCTATCTTGGGGATGCCCTTCCTCACCGACCATGATTGCCAAATGAGGTTCAGTGAGTGTGCCATCGTCGTAGCAGGAAAGGAGATGCGCTGTACTAACAAGGACGGTACATTGCTAATGAACAATGTTCAGGTCCTTCGTACCACACAGCTACCTCCAGGCATGGAATCTACCATCCTGTGTAAGGTCACCACGCAGAGTTACCTACCCCTTGGGTTAGTGGAGTCCCGACCCGGAGGTCCTCCAATTGCCGCTAGTCTGAACAAGCCAGATAGCAAGGGACATCTGTTGGTAAGGTGCATGAACCCGACTGCTCAGCCAGTAGAACTGAAGGCGGGAAGCACCGTAGGCCACTACAGAGGAGTGAGCCCTGAAGAGGTCGAGCAAACTGAGGTGGTTGCCATGTCCGCTTCCACCCCTCCTGTTCATTCTTCTCGCTCACCGGTTCCCCCTCACGTCGCTGAGTTGTATTCAGCCGCTCTCCCCCAGTGCCAGAACAGACGCGAAGCGCAGCAAGTAGCTGGGTTGCTACGACAGTATGCTGCCGTGTTCAGTTCGGGAGACCATGATGTTGGCCAAACCACCCTGGTCACGCACAACATCCCTCTCCTCCCTGGTACTCGACCCATCCGCCAACCCCCTCACAGGCTAGGCCCTGAGAAGGAGGCGGAGGCAGAGAGACAGGTGGAACAACTGCTACAGCGTGGGCTCATAGAACCAGCCTCAGGGGCTTGGAGTTCCCCCGTGGTTCTAGTGAGAAAAAAGGACGGTACATGGAGGTTTTGTATTGACTACAGAAGGCTGAACGCTGTCACGCACCAGGACGCCTACCCCCTCCCCCGCATCGATGAGAGTCTAGATGCCTTGTCGGGGAGCAAGTTCTTCAGTACCCTGGACTTGGTTAGTGGGTATTGGCAGGTCCCTCTTGATGAAGAGGCCAGTGAACGCTCTGCGTTTGCAACCCGTACAGGTCTGTGGAAGTGGAAGGTCCTCCCCTTCGGCCTCACTTCAGCTCCGGCCACCTTCCAGCGGTTGATGGAGAAGGTACTCCAAGGTCTACACTGGAAGACCCTCCTGCTCTACCTCGATGACATTATTGTCATCGCTCCTGACTTTTCCACTCACATACAGCGCCTGGCTGAAGTCTTTCAGCGCCTACAGCAGGCCGGTTTGAAGCTCAAACCCAGTAAGTGTGAGTTGCTAAAGCCAGAGGTCCGGTATTTAGGACACGTGGTGAGCAGTGCAGGAGTGGCCACAGACCCGGAGAAGGTTGCTGCTATAGCACACTGGCAGACACCCAAGGAGTTAAAGGGTTTACAAGCCTTTCTAGGTACCGTAGGGTATTACAGGCAGTACATCCCTGACTTCTCTACAGTGGCACGGCCCCTCACCCAGCTCACGAGTAAGCATGCTCTTTGGGAATGGTCTACAGACCAAGAGACCGCATTCCAGCAGCTGAAAGTGGCCATGACCCGTGCCCCTGTCCTGGGTTACCCTGACCCGAAGCTACAGTACACCTTAGACACTGATGCTAGCAATGCAGGTGTAGGTGCTGTGCTTTCGCAGGTGCAGGAAGGTAGTGAGCGAGTGATCGCTTACTACAGTAAGACGCTCAGTCCTCAGGAGCGCAACTATTGTGTCACACGGAGAGAGCTGTTGGCAGTAGTGAAGGCTGTCAAGCACTTCCGTCCCTACCTCTATGGGCAGCACTTCCGTCTTCGGACAGACCATGCCTCCCTGTTGTGGTTGTGTCGCCGCCGGGAACCCACCAGTCAGGTGGCTAGGTGGCTCGAGTCCCTCTCTGAGTTCAAGTACACCATTGAACATAGGAGTGGCCCCCGACACGGCAACGCAGACGGCTTGAGTCGCAGGTGTTCCCCTGAGTGTAGGCAGTGTGGTCACATTCAAGAAAGGGATGGTGGACCCTCTAAGGCTGAAGTTCAGCAAGAGTTGGCCTCCTCCTTTCGGCCCCAGCTCTCCGCTATTTCAGCTCCGACTCGGTTTGAGTCGCGGCCACCACCCCCCAGCACCACCACCTTCTCTGTCCCTCAGGTACCCCCCAATGCCGTTCAGCCCGTCCAACCGGATGTCGACCTTGTCCAGGCTCAAAGTGAAGGTAACCACGCTGTAGCTGTCATTTACCAGGCAGTGTCTACACAGCGTCCCCTCACTAAAGAGCAGTTGGAGCTCGGCAGCCAAGAGTTGAGACGACTGAACAACTGCATTGGGGCTATGAGACTCCGGACAGATGGTGTGCTGGAACTTCAGGTCTCTCCCAACCGTCGCTCCCGTTGGTGTGCGGTCTGTCCAGCAGGTCTCCGTGGTCACACGGTCTGGCAGACCCACTCTCTTGCGCACCAAGGAGTGCACAGGACCCTGAAGCGCCTCCAACTCACGTGGTACTGGCCAGGGATGACGGCAGATGTGCGCCGTCTGGTCAGGAGTTGCGAGGTTTGCCAGAGAGCCAAAAGTGGTGGCACCAAGTCCAGTCCCGGCCGCCAGCGCATGTACGCTGGCCGCCCCTGGCAGAAGTTGGCCGTTGATTTGGTGGGCCCTTTCCCTGAGACAGAGCGTGGCAATGCCTGGATCCTGGTGTTGACTGACCACTTCACCAGGTGGCAAGACGCTCTGGCCCTGCCAAATGCCACGGCCCCAGTGGTAGCAAGCGCTCTGGACGAGCAGGTCTTTTGCTATATGGGCATCCCTGAGCAGATGCACACGGACCAGGGGGCTCAGTTTGAGTCCCACCTGATGCAGGAGTTGTGTGCTCTGTGGGGTATAGAGAAGACCCGTACCACTCCTTACCACCCACAGGCCAATGGGATCGTAGAGAGGAATAACCGGGTCCTCGGTGATTCCCTCCGATCACTGCTCTTGAAGCGCAGTCCAGGTGACTGGGACTTGCTGCTCCCTCAACTGATGAGGGCCTTCAGAGCCACCCCTCATTCCACGACGGGTGAAACGGCCAACTATATGATGCTGGGCAGGGAACTACGACTGCCAGATCAAGTGTCCTACCATCCCCCTCTGACTGATTGCATGCCCGTGCACGAGTACGCCCAGAACCTCAAATTGAGACTGGAGGAAGTACACGAGACGCTACGAGAGCAGCAAATGGAAGTCAGAGCTGAGGAAGGTGAAGAGCCCGGCTTATACACGGTTGGAGACCAAGTGTGGTTAGAGAACCGTCGTAGGCGCCGAGGCGAGAATCCAAAGCTACAGGCCAAATTCATCGGCCCCTTTGAGATCGAGGAGGCGTACAGTAATCACACCTACCTCATAAGTAGGCAAGGCCAGCAGTCCGTGCAAAACGAATGCCGCCTTAAGCCCTACTACCCCAGTGTTGACCCCAGAGGGCGAGCGCCAGCGGCAGTGGAGCCTAGGCGGCGTCCTAACATGCGTGGGACGCGTGCGCGTATAGCACCTCCACCCCTGTCTCCCCTGCCTGCGCCCCCTCTGTTTGAACCACCGCCATTAGAGACTAATTTGCCTCCTCCACCAGAAAGGAGAGTGCCAAATTTGGAGCGGCCAGTTGCAAGAAGGCCTGCCACTCCCCCAGTAGCTGAGACACCCTCACCTCCTGCACAGACTGAGAGTCAACCACCACCTGTGTCATCACAACGGCCACGAAGGAACGTCGGCCCACCCATGCGCTATGGACAGCCTCTATGCCATCTCATTGCAACTGCAAAAGGAGTGGATAGAATGTCAGAAATTGCCAAAACACCTGAGGTTCAAACGGCTCTCCCGGGTGAAGTTCTTACAGACACCCCAAACTGGGTGTTGTTAGAGAAAGAACACTCTAGCGAAGGGTCCAGAGAGAGCAAACGTTTAGGAGTTGCTAGTCAGACAGAGTGGATGGACAACTGGGTTGGTCGCCATAGCTCCTCCAGTGACCCCTTGGCGCTCCAGCAGACACCCCCTCTTCAGTGGCTGTCCACGGAGTTTCCACCACTCCCTACTGCCTCCCCACCCTGCAGTGTACCCACTGTGCCGGCATCAAACACTCTCACCTATAGCCAGTGTGTTTCGAAGCTTTCTTCCACCCCTCCCCCGACCCGGGATGACCTGGGGCTGAGTCTGAGTACAGTGGCGGGACAGGAAAAGTCACCTGTGGGTACTAGACCACCCCCCACGGTCACCAGAGAGCGTATGTAGACGCTGGGGAAGATTATCCCTGGTAAGAGGAGAGGAGCGGAGCTCTTGGCTGGACCTTCTAAGCGGGGCCATTCCCCCCTTTACAGCCACCCCCTCCTCTGTACCAGGTTATCCTCCATGAACCGTGAGAACCGTGGCCACCTCATGACTGGTTAACTATGAGTACGGCGATACTAATAGTTGAAGCGGCCTATGTAATGGAATTTAGCATAGGTGGCCTCTCTCTCATTGATGCTAAGCTAGCCAGCAGGCAGTGCGTAAACATTCCTTAGCATACTAGACTCAGCTCCGCCTGACTGCCCTCAGTACAGAGATGTATGCGTTGCCTACCGCAAAGATGGATGAGTCAAGAATTCAGCAGGGGATTTCCCGCCTTACTGAGAAGCTGGACTGGCGCTTTATTGTTGTTACCTATTGCTAAGTATATGTTTTCATTGCGCCTGCTTGTTCTTGTTATTGTGTTGACCTATATTATTGTTATGCACCAATCACCTTATGTTATTTTTCAACTGCTTGATTAGCATATCTACTGCATAACTTTGTTGACATGTGGCCCAGTGGGCAGATTAGATTGTGCGCTTATGAAGAGAGGTACTCTGAGTAAGCTTTTGTCTCTTGAAGCAATAAAGTGTTAGCTATTGTAACCCGGTGTGTTCACTTGGCAGTTGGCCAAAAAGTATTAGGATACTTGCACACGGCACAACACGGAGCTTATTGACTCATAGCTCATCTATACATAGAGCCACTACTAGTGAATAAGTAGCTCGCATTAGCAATTGCTGTTACATTGCTAAACAAGTACACTTCTCTAGTAGCTGTTTGGTAAAGGTGCGGCAAAATCCTTTACAATATCATGCATACGCCTCAATAGTTATACATCTGTAACAACTATAAATTCTTTGCATTGGTTGCTCAATTGTATAAAATTTCTTGTAGAAATAACTGGATTGCACAGAAAACAAGTCCTGTATCTCAGTTGATATAAACAGGTATCATCATCAGAAATCTTGTAATTATTAATAATTTATAAACATAAATAAATAAAATTTCAATGAATAAATGATAAATAATTATTAAAAATGATAGCATTGCATTTTGCCATATCATATTTATTGCCACCAGTGTTTATCATTCAATGATATTTTTTGGATTAACAGATATAATATTAGATTAATTATAATCCAGAATGAATTAAAATTAAACCACTAATGATGACAAATAAATAGCCGTGATACTCAATATACGCGATGCTAATGACTACTAATCACCATTAACCCTAGCGTTTGCGGTAATCCCACTACATTATCCAAAGCACTTGGGGCATGTGATAAGCCCACAATGTGTTTGCAATGATTGTGGTTAGGCTAATTTATAAATGGCTAGAATGAAAAATAACTTTTGTCTGGGGCGTCTTTGAAAAAACCTTCCCGTTATCAAATACATTGAACGCCCTACAATACTTATACACCATTCAAATCCTAACTTCACAGTCTATTTTGTAGCCCTATAACAATATGTTGATGCCTTTCAGGGACCTTATGGATTTTGGATAAAAAGTCCAAAATGTAAAGGCATTTTCCCCAGTCTATGTTTAAAGTGAGAAAAAGGTTCACATGCACGCGTATTAGACTGCTCTAGCTATTGCACTGAATTTGTGTCTCTATGAGCTTTAGTTTAAAAGTTATGAAAAGAAACGGGATTTTTGGTACTTGAAAACATTCACGATTTTTGGGGACAAACTTTTATAACAATGTTCTCGCTCATCTTACACGGCGACCATGACGGTTTTGCATTACCTGCATCTTTTACCCTCTGACAACCAAGTCAGCTCTGAAACACTTTTTGAACCCTTCGGCAAAAGAAATAATCATATTTTTACATGCACCTGCTTTGCTTGATGCCTAGACTATAAAGTTTCAAATGAAAAACACTCAAATAAATGATGATACAAGCTACAAGTTCTACTCAAAACGTGTCGTATAAGAGCTATAAGTTCTACTCAAATCATTTCAGTATAACTTGATACTGACAAAAATCATTGCTATAAACAATAAGTACTACTTTTTATTTTACGAATAATGAACCAATCAATAAAAACTCAAGCAGATGCCGTGTGTATCATTTAACAACTACTAATAGGGATAATTGTGGTGCCAGAGAGCTAGTAGCCCTGGCTACTTACCATAGCGCTAAATTATTGTGAAGCCATGCACAACAATGCAAAGTATGCTTATCTACTACAAATGAGATTTGACCTGCATGTACTCTTAGCTATTACATTCAGCTAACTACTTAGTAGGTGCATTCAGATGTGTCATTGAGTTTGAATTTGTCTCAGAAGTCTTCAAATAAATTTACAATTCTATGAATATAGTTATGTCAAGCATATATGTTATCATATAGTCATTCTTGTCTTAATTTTGCGTTATCATTTCTAATCACTGAATGCCAAAGCAAGCTGAAATGATATTTCGGCGATTGCATGGCCTAGTATTGTCAGTACTTACCGGAAAACACTTTTTAAATACTGCTCATGAAAGGGTTGACACAAATAGCCAATTAGATGTGTGTTGCGGTGCGTTAGTATTACATTAAAAACGCATTACATCAGCCCGTTAATTTACTTGTATAGATCGTTCATGTGCTATCTTCCATTTTTATTTCATTCTGTGAAAATCTACTGGTGATTCCGCTACTTGCACTCAATAGTGCAGTAATCATCACATTTGTGCTTGACAACTATGTCTCCAGATGATGTCATTAAGCCATACCAGTTTTATCTAGTGAATACGCGGAGCAGTGACGATGAACTGCCAGTTCCTAGCGCTTTATTTGAGAGAGAAAAACGCACGAAAAAGAGTTGCACCTTGGTTGTCGCTGCATCCACTGTTATTACACCAGCGCCATCTTCTGCTGCTATATCTAATACAACAGCCTCTACTCACACATTTGGGCTGATAGAGGAAAATGGGTATTATTGTGGGAATTGCAATGACATGCCTACAGGCTTAGAAAGGAAATGTTGCATGAGTGGATATCTAGACTTGATTTATTTCCAAAAGGACAATGTTTATGTGCCTGGCATCCCATTTAGGTGCAGGACTGGCGATTTATTGCGATAATACTCTTGGGGACAAAAGGTAAACTATTTTTGTTAGTTAGATAG
Organism: Cryptosula pallasiana; assembly: GCA_945261195.1. Classification (NCBI taxonomy): domain Eukaryota; kingdom Metazoa; phylum Bryozoa; class Gymnolaemata; order Cheilostomatida; family Cryptosulidae; genus Cryptosula; species Cryptosula pallasiana. The sequence continues at coordinate 16,176,928 of OX183134.1, read as the reverse complement.
GAAAATAACATGGGCTACGCCGCAAAATAGGCAGTTCTGCACCTACCTCTGGCATCCAGTGTATTCTTATGAGTTATGTATTGCTGAGAGAAATATCGGGCAAGCGATCTCTTGTTCAGACGGAGAAGGATGCTAGGATATCGAAGTGAAGCTCTCTCTGTCCAGTTGATGTCAAATGCCAATCATCGCTTCCCTGCTTACCAAAACTACATTGACTTTGTTCATAGCTACCTTGGCAAGCACAATCGCCGAGTTATACCTGCCTGTGCGGTGAATGACATTCGAAGCATGTGGCCTGACCCAACTAAACTTTACGTTGGATTTCAGCAGGTTGGAAGCATGTGTGTTGACGATGAAGTACAAGACGTGCCAGCTGCTGAGCTGGAACAGGTACTCTTAGATGATGGTACATTGTAGTGTCCACGCTTGGGTATGAGTAGACTATTAGTCCTATCTGTACATGTACCATCCATCGAACCCAAAAGGGCCTTTTTCAAGGCCACCAACATGTTCAAGAGTTGTTCAAAAAATGATGGCAGTTTCTTTTGCATAGAGCAATATTTTATGATAAACAAGATCAGCTAACTTTTTATGAGATTAACATTGACATTTTCACAGAAATTAAATTAAAGTTAGTGGCACCTTGCGCAGTTATATAAAATCTTTGCTGCTGCTTGAAACTACTAGTATATTGACAAACGGACAGTTGTAGTGCTTTGATTGACAATAATGAAACAGTGATGAAGGCGGTGAGATCTGCACTCAGCAAAGTAAATTACTGTTCAAATCAACTTATCTGTGTTTTTTCTTCACTGTTGATGTGTTCATCTCAGTAAAAATAGTGTATTACAATTGGTTTCACCTTGAGTTAACGAAATCCATTCATGCTATCTATGGTTAATGCGTGATAACTTACAGGAAGCGCCACGTGAAGGCTTGTAACATTGCTTCCCTTCCGAACATATAAACCCTATCGACGGTTACTCTCATCAAGGGGCGGACTGAGAGTCTATTCGCTCCCGAGCACAGACACTTTGATGAGAGCACCCTTTTCTACCAAGTATGCGCACTTACTTGAATCATGAGTAGTGTGCAGCAACAGCTGTTGCTAGCTCAGGCTTCTCCACCCGGGCAATGCACACTCCTCTATTCTATAAAAGTATATTATGCACTTTATATAAAATGTTGCGTACCATGTGTAATGTGTCTTTTTTGTGTATACATAGTTGTACATACACCAGCGACGTTTACAATAGGATGCACAGCTTCTTCGATCACACGTTGCAACATGCTCTGTCTAAAACTATAACACTTTTTCTCATAGGTAGTCTTGAGCCAATAAAACCTGGATTCTTTCGAGTAGTACAATGCACTCTTTGTATTACCATTCACGTAACATATACGTTAATATTCACAAGGTTTATTTTTTTAATTTTTTGACGACATTTAAAACAATTTAGTTATGGTGCACGATGCTTTCTCGTTTTTTTGGTTTCCTCTACCAACATTGTAGTTGTGGTCCAAAATGACCAACTGGACTCTAGCCTGGTAGCTTGATGGATCAAAGTCAAGGCGCTTAGGTGCATAGACCAGTTAGAGACTGTGCAGTCTTTCCATATTGCCGTTGTGCAAGCCATGGTTGAGCAAGCGCAATGACTGCAAAGCCTTTAGTTTGTTGAGGGCATTCAACAGAATTGTAGGTGCAGGATTTCCTGGCTGCAGCCACCATATTTTTCTCACCATATCACTAAATTATTTTACTAAATATAATCATTTCTTGATTTTAATGTTAACCACATTTATGAACTTGCAAACACTACCACATGCTCTAGTTAGCACTTACTGCTCTAAGGGATCATGCTGGCATCTGCTGTACTTCAACATCCCTTCATAATCATCATGCACTATTTCAACCAACAGTTCAGCATCGCCTTTGCAATGCTGTGCAGCCCACCATATATGGTTTTTCAACTCCGGTAGCCATGGCAGAAGTTTTTGTGAGCCTTAGTAGTGCAGGCCTCCTTCAACTTTTTAACAAAGTTTTTGGCCCAGTGCCAGAGGTCCTGGTTAAAAAAGATGTGATTTTCTATAAAAATTTCTAAATATAAATGCAACAAGTAAACAAAAATTATTACAGCAAATCATTTTTACAAAGTCCTCATTTTATAGATGAAGAAATTAAAAAAAATAATATGTGTTTCAACAGGTAATTAGCAATGCTTTTGTAATTTGTCATCTGTGCTGCAATGGAGAGGTGACCATCAGTTGCCAATACACTCACGTCTATGTCTTCCTTGGCTTGTTGGAGAAGTTCAACGAAGGTTTCCTTCTCCGCAGCAGTGGATGACGTTGTTGTGGCGCATTCCTCGATCAGCAAGTGAGTAACTAAACCTGTACTTTAAAAGTCCAAGCTGGCATGAGAAGTTTTTTTTATTGTCATTTTATTGAAATTGCTGTAATTAACTTACGATGTCCATGAATTTACATGTGCAATAACGTGCACACTGAACTGGACTATCGAACCGTCCATCCGCCTCTAGGCTAGCTTTTGACTCTATAAAAATGGAAGTCATGACCGGCCATTTATAGTAGACAACTTGATCAATGGCATACAAAATAAAACCAGTTATTTCAATTTAGTTTGGATGTGATACCTCTGTTGGTAAGAAGGAGACAAACAACAGTCATTGCTTTCTCTTACACTTCATTGATGACAAGTATAATGCAGCTTCACTGATACTGGTAAAATACTGACTTTGATACAAATTTCAAGCTCATCACTTGAAAATGTTTGGCCACCTGAGTGTATGGGACTCCTCTGAAACAATAAATGTCATACAACGGAATTTAACTTCCAAATTATTGCAGCATGTTGTTACAGTGACGAGCCTAAAGAAGTGCTTAAGCCAGAAACAGACTAGCGATATTTGAGGGCGATTCCCATGGGGGTAGCGTCACGAGTTGGCTTATCGCGGTGCTGGCCAAGGCACACACAGGACAATGACGTCATGTCAACTCGATAAAAATCAAATTTTTTGTAATTCACAGTCATTTTTATTAATAAAACAAACCATTACTATTATTAATTAATAATTGTGAACTGAACCAAGATAAAAAAATTATTACCGCTGGCAATCTGTTTAATTAACACAAGTTTATATAAATTATTAGAATTATTATTTATAAACAAACAATAACCATAAATTATTATTCAAATTATTATTATTATCAAAGTATAATTCATAATCTATATATATTACAACAACAACAGTAAAAAATTAATAACAATCATTGTAAATAATAATAATTAAATAACTAAGGCTTAATTAAAATCACAGAGTGATTAAATTAATCAAAATCACAGATAAAAGTGAACGAATCTGCTCAAGTTGTTGAAAAAATCAAAGTAGTTGGGCAGCTGTAGGAAGTCTGGCCAATCAGAGCACAGCGTTATGGCTGAGCACCGCAAAATATCTGGCTGGCTGGATACTAGGCGTGTGGCCCCAAATCGCTCAACGCCCTTGGCGCCGCAGCGCCCGAGGGCATAACCGCTCTTAAAATCGCCAGTCTGTTTCTGGCTTTAGCTATACATACGAAATAAGAATGAATGAGGCCAGGAAAATGTTGCCGGCCAGTTTGAAACCAATTCTAGGCCGAGATCCCCACTTGAATTTTGTTCCACATAAATTACATTCAGCGGAAACTACCACTGCTGAGCCCACTTTCTGTAACTTTGCCTTGGCAAGAGATGGTAGTTGGCATTCCTTGCAGCACACCTGCAGTTTTTATTTCTTACAATATAATGTGTATTACATAATACAAATTAAAATAATATTTATTGTCATATATTTTTTATCTGAAGGCTAAATATCAATGGAATATTAGAAAAAACAGATTGGTACGTACACTACTTAGTAAATCAATTAATGAAGATTTGAACAAACTCCACTTTGGTTCGTCCTGTGGAGTACAATCTTCTGATGGTATGGAGTCATCAATTCCAATATCTGTACTTTACCATCAATCATATCACTCATCTAATCAGCAATAGACACTGTTCCAACAAAGTGCCAGGCAAGCAATACAGACCTTCATAGGTTTCACGTTCATCATCAGAAGGAACCCATTTGTCGACACCATAGCTGCTATCAGCTTGGATGGAAGGCTGCACAGGATAGTTGTGGTCAAGCGATGACGGCACAACATTCTCATCAAGACATGTTTGAGGGGAGGACTGCAGCGTGAAGCTTTCCGTTTGACAACCCTAATGAATTTTATTAATTATGAGCAGAAGCAGACAGAATTTTATGAATTTCCCACAAAACTCCACAATTGAAATTAGCGACGATACAAGAGGTGTACAGTGGAATAAGACTTGAGGTTTTTGACAGCAGTCTCATGATAGGCAGATAGGAAGGGTCAGCTATAGCAGAGAAGTTGCTAGAACAGTATACTGCAACACAAACATGCAATAACATGAGAATGTCAACCGAAGCTAAGCACTTACAAAGCTGCGCATAGTAACACCACTATGTAGCTGTATGGAGGTGTCAGAGATACTGGTCTAGAGAAAATAACTCCCCACTACAGAACTTTTATAACAGTTGCCAGAATTCTATGATTTACTGCACATCAAAATTTCAGAACTACGTGAAATAACATTTTAAAACTGAACTAACATCATACATACACACCTGTACATTCCCTTGTACAGTCACTTCCTCAAAGTCCTGCACAGACACTACTGCTGGTGATAGAATGACAGAGGCAGAGCCTGCCACGGATGCTGATGAAGAACTTTGTATATATACATTTATATATTTGATAGCAAAATTGACCGGTGTCTGAATACTATCTTATAAGTCGATGGATTATAACCTCGCAATGAATATATTTTAATTGTCAGCTCGCTCCTTTTGTTTTGGGCTCCAAATGCAGCCATTGCATAGCATTTTACTCCTAAATAATTCACAGTTCACCCCTCATAAATTATTGTTATCACAGTGTGTGCCAGGAGTATTCAGTTTTTTTCACACCATCTGTGTCATACATGACAACTTCTAATGCTGGCAAATGCGACTTCAGTATTGCATGTGTTTTCAGTGAACAAATGAAAGTAATTTTTGAAAATCATTTTATAATTTAAATATTTGTTTGCTCACAAATCATCATGTGACAACTATGGTGCATTGACAAGTATTGTGGTGGTATTAGTGTGAAGGCCAACGGGTTCCTTACACAAGAATGGTAATAGGCAGAGTTGGGGTAAATCATTATTCTGTCAAAACAAATCACCAACCAAGTCAAGTCATTTAACCTAAATAAATACTAAAGTCTACTTAACCTTTTGTCCCAAATCATCAAGTCATAAAAATTTGTGGTTTGCAAACGGTTTGAATTACAGATGACTTGAATCACTAGTGATTTGCCCTAACTCTGGTAACCAGCCAGAAACTCTGGATTACTCCAGCTAACAATCCAACCTGGAACCAAACATCAATATGTCATGTTCTGTTCAGTACCAAGCCATTTTTGCAGTTTTGTTACATGCTGGCTGGTATACTGCAGTGAAATGTTAAGGGCTGACAGGTGCATACACCAATATCTGATTTTATATAAAGAAAGTCAAATGATATTTAAATGCAATATAACGATTTTTAATATTAATTATCAACAATAATTCATTAATTAGGTAATATATGACAAGAAACATAGTGTATTTATAATATTATGGTTATATCACTAATATATAGTGTGATACGAACGCAAAAATGATAAATATAATAATAGCTGACAGCCATTACCAGTCACATAATAATAGCTATAAGAAAATGGTAATAATCAATGAATACCATTAATAATAATACTCATATATACTTACACTACGAACAATTCTTTAATTTATTATAACAATTTTATTAATAACAAACAGCAGTAAAAATTAATGGTGAGAATAATTATTATTAATAATTATTATTACTACTACTATCTATGTCGAAAGATATGTTTTTATAATCAACATTGTTGTACCTAGTAGCTGGGTTAACTTTGCAAACTGTGCAACTTGAAGTTAAAATGTACCCGCGTGTAAGCCTTATAAAACACAGTGTAGAGTCATTTAGAGCAATAAATGGTATTTTAATTAATTGAAATTGAAAATCGCCAGAGATGTAAACATGGGTGATCTAGCTGATGATTTTATAACAGTAAAAAATAACCCAACAATCATCGATACAAGTGTTAGACTGAGCTGCTTTTTGCATCGGCCAAATTTTACTTCCTCATGCCATCATTCTAAGAGCTGGATTTTGGTTTGAATTAGTCAAATGTTGATGGAACTGACAATGACATGGTATTCAGGCTTGGGCAATGAATATAGACATGTAAAGGTTTACAATGAAATTCACCAGTAACTGGCGTTGTGAAGCAATAAGCTTAAGACCTTACGTTAAGAGTATTTACGACCCATGTTCACCAAACAAAATGCAATAAGCATAATCAGGTTGGAAATAAGAGTATTAAATAAATATTCATCTATTTGGAAACTCGAGGGTCAACCAAAAAAAAATTAGCTCACGGAAAAAAAAAATTAGCGAGCATTAACTGATATTTTTTAGGTCGCAAATGAAATTGAACAAAAAGTAAATTATAATGAGCGAGTCTAATTTATTCATTTTCATAGACCAGTTTTGTCGCCCTAACATATTGAAAAATTATTTACCAAACAAAGAGGACAGCTTTACAAGTTATTTTTATCGATAGCGATGCAATTCTTATTTTATTGTTATTATTCGAAAACTGGGTGCCATCTTGTTCACAATTTGTTCAGTAATCTATAAACACTTGTTAAAAATTATGATGTTCTAAACTCATGTTCTGTTTCATCCTCGATGTATCGAATTTCGAACACCTATTATTTTTTGTCATTTGTTCAATGCCGAAAATTACCTTAATATTTAGCAAGGAATTGCACACAAGTTTTTTATTACTACAAAGAAAACTTTGATTAGGAGAATTAAATCACAAGAGACTTGTTGCTGAAAACACGTTCATGGAATTAATTATTGCTCATGTTCCAGCTTCTGGTGTTGTAGTGTTATACAATAAATCATACAATGAATTGGGCTTTAATTACTTCTTCCAACTTTTATATGAACATTGACACTGAAACGCCATGATCATTATAAGCCATACTACATACAAGATCCATTATAAACCATACTCTGTATATGATCCATTATAAACCATACTCTATATATGATCTATTATAAACCATACTACAAACATGATCATTATAAACCATACTCTATACATGATCCATTATAAACCATACTCTATACATGATCCATTATAAACCATACTCTATACATGATCCATTATAAACCATACTCTATACATGATCCATTATAAACCATACTCTATACATGATCCATTATAAACCATACTCTATACATGATCCATTATAAACCATACTCTATACATGATCCATTATAAACCATACTCTATACATGAACCATTATAAACCATACTCTATACATGATCATTATAAACCATACTACATACATGATCCATTATAAACCATACTCTATACATGATCATTATAAACCATACTACATACATGATCCATTATAAACCATACTCTATACATGATCCATTATAAACCATACTACATACATGATCATTATAAACCATACTACATACAAGATCATTATAATCCATACTCTATACATGATCCATTATAAACCATACTACATACATGATCCATTATAAACCATACTCTATACATGATCCATTATAAACCATACTCTATACATGATCTATTATAAACCATACTACATACATGATCATTATAAACCATACTCTATACATGATCCATTATAAACCATACTCCATACAAGATCCATTATAAACCATACTCTATACATGATCCATTATAAACCATACTCTATACATGATCCATTATAAACCATACTCCATACAAGATCCATTATAAACCATACTACATACAAGATCCATTATAAACCATACTCTATACATGATCCGTTATAAACCATACTCTATACATGATCCATTATAAACCATACTCTATACATGATCCATTATAAACCATACTCTATACATGATCCATTATAAACCATACTCTATACATGATCCATTATAAACCATACTCTATACATGATCATTATAAACCATACTCTATATATGATCATTATAAACCATACTCTATACATGATCCATTATAAACCATACTCTATACATGATCCATTATAAACCATACTCTATACATGATCATTATAAACCATACTCTATATATGATCATTATAAACCATGCTACATACATGATCCATTATAAACCATACTACGTACATGATCATTATAAACCATACTCTATACATGATCATTATAAACCATACTACATACATGATCCATTATAAACCATACTCTATACATGATCATTATAAACCATACTCTATACATGATCATTATAAACCATACTACATACATGATCCATTATAAACCATACTCTATACATGATCCATTATAAACCATACTCTATACATGATCCATTATAAACCATACTCTATACATGATCCATTATAAACCATACTCTATACATGATCCATTATAAACCATACTCTATACATGATCCATTATAAACCATACTCTATACATGATCCATTATAAACCATACTCTATACATGATCCATTATAAACCATACTCTATACATGATCCATTATAAACCATACTCTATACATGATCCATTATAAACCATACTACATACATGATCCATTATAAACCATACTCTATACATGATCCATTATAAACCATACTCTATACATGATCCATTATAAACCATACTCTATACATGATCCATTATAAACCATACCCTATACATGATCATTATAAACCATACTCTATACATGATCATTATAAACCATACTCTATACATGATCCATTATAAACCATACTCTATACATGATCCATTATAAACCATACTCTATACATGATCCATTATAAACCATACTACATACATGATCATTATAAACCATACTCTATACATGATCATTATAAACCATACTCTATACATGATCCATTATAAACCATACTACATACATGATCCATTATAAACCATACTCTATACATGATCCATTATAAACCATACTCTATACATGATCCATTATAAACCATACTCTATACATGATCCATTATAAACCATACCCTATACATGATCATTATAAACCATACTCTATACATGATCATTATAAACCATACTCTATACATGATCCATTATAAACCATACTCTATACATGATCCACTATAAACCATACTCTATACATGATCCATTATAAACCATACTACATACATGATCCATTATAAACCATACTACATACATGATCCATTATAAACCATACTCTATACATGATCCATTATAAACCATACTCTTTACATGATCCATTATCAACCATACTCTATACATGATCCATTATAAACCATACTCTATACATGATCCATTATAAACCATACTCTATACATGATCCATTATAAACCATACTCTATACATGATCCATTATAAACCATACTACATACATGATCATTGGAAACCATATTCCATATATTTACTTATTTATTTATTTATTTTTGAGAGGTTTGCAATAAAGTTTATAATCTTGGAGAAAATAACTCGTTGACCTCTATCTACACTACAAAAGCAGATGGAAAATAAAAATGAGCAAAGCCATGTTTCTATTTCTGACTACAATAACTTAACCAACAGAGCATAACAAGCAAAAATAAAACAGAGATATATATGAGTATACGATTCGTACGTTAGTTGCATGAACATAGTATTAGAAACATGACGATTGTCAGCAAAAGAAAACAGTAATAATAATATTGGGTTGGTATAATATAATAGATTTAAACAAAAGATTGGATAATGGGAGGTGTACCTTTAATCTATGAAGGAAAGAAAGGAGTTTGCAGGTTTGGTGAGAGACTGTAGAGCGGAGTGTGCATTTGAGATGAAAGAGTGTTTACCTAGATTAGTTTGAAAAAATGGCTTAATAGATGAGTGGACTAGGAACTGGCGCTGATATGGAGATACCTTATATGGCAAGAACTTTCTGCGAACAAACTTGTGGAATAGATAATTTTGTCTTTTTTTCAACGTTGGGAAATTTAAGATGCAGGGACCTGAGACCGAGAAGCGTCTTGGTGCTCTGGCTATTATTCTAACCGCAATATTTTGTGCCAGTTCTAGGGCTTGTGAGTTCTCAGCAGGTATATTCAGAAAGAGTGAAGGGCAGTATTCTAAGGTTGGTCTTATGATTGCTTTATAAGATTAGACAGCTTGCTCCGTAGTGAGATATTTTCAGTTTGGCTAGTAAATACGTTAGCCTGGTTGCCTTAGTCACCATATGTTGAATCTGTGGTGCAAAGTTTAGTTTCCTGTCGATTTTAATACCCAGGAGTGATATATATTCCGCTGCACGTATAATTGTGGAGTTGATAGTTAGATGAGGAGGCACATTGTCAGCATTTCTATTAGACAGAATGAAAAAATTGCATTTTTGGCAGGTTGAGTTTCAGGAGGTTGTTGTTATACCAATGATTGGCTTCTTGCAATAAAGTGTTACTTTTACTTATGAACTCTTTTAGAGTTGGGGCTGTAGCATATATTATAGTGTCATCGGCATAGGGGAAGGTGTTAGGAAAGTTGATTAGCATATCATTGATTGTCAAGATAAAGAGAATAGGCCCAAGAATGGATCCCTGTGAGTAGTAATATATGAGCAGATCTCCCTACCAAGTGTTTTTTTGTGGATTAGACCTTGGGGTTGAGACAATGGGTTACGGCGTTGGATGAATTCGCCGAGTTTATATTGTATTTCATTTGAGGGGTACTTGAGTGGCATTCGAGTGGCATTTAAGTGGCATTTGAGTTTTGATTATTTTTTTACTTAATTTGAACTCATATGGCAGATAGATTTTGAATGTATGGCATTTAAGTTTTGATAATTTTTTTACATAATTCGAACTCATATGGCATCTTGAGAGAGAGGAGAGAGAAGAGAGAGAGAGAGGAGTTTTATCTACATTGAATAAATATATTGATCAAAAATGAAACATTATAAGATTATATACATTGATTACATAATAAGTAGGGAAAATCTTCCTATATAATATAGCTAGAGTCAGTAAATACTAAGTAATACAAAGCACTACAACTTGTAATGACAATCAATGCATACATACATACATATGGTATCTTGAGAGAAAGAGAGAGGAGAGAGATTTTTTAGTTTTCTATACATTCATGTATATATGGTTAATTATGTACATATTTATGGGTATATTTATATCTACATAGAGAAAGGAGAGTGGGTATATTTATATCTACATAGAGAGAGGAGAGAGGAGATCTATCTACATTGAATAAATATATTGATCAAAAATGAATCATTGTATGATTATATACATTTATTACATAATAAGTAGGGAAAATCTTCCTATATAATATAGCTAGAGTCAGTAAATACGCATATGTCCATATTCATGTACATGTGCATAAATGGACATGAATAGGTACATGTCCATATTCATGTCCATATTCATGTCCATATTCATGTCCATATTCATGTCCATATTCATGTCCATATTCATGTCCATATTCATGTCCATATTCATGTCCATTTATGTACATGTCCATATTCATGTCCATTTATGTACATACCTATGTCCAAATTCATGTCCATATTAATATGTTATAGCTATGTACAGAGGAGAGAGAAGAGAGGAGAGAGAGATTTTTTAGTTTTTTATACAACCATGTATATAAGGATAATTATGTAAATATTTATGGATATATTTATATCTAGATTGAATAATATACATTTATGACATAATAACTATATTGAATGCTATAAAATATGTTGGAAAATCACCAAATTAGTCCTCTAGATGGTTAAAATTTACAGTATTTGGGAAATAACTGCAAGAGAGGAGAGAGGAGTATTTGGTAGAGGAGAGAGGAGGCTTCAAAAAGAGCTACAAATAACTAATCAGTACACAACTCAGTTTATTAGGTAGTAGCGCTTCAAGGAGGTACAAACACTGATTGCTGACAAACAACAAATTTTAATGCAGATTGGGAGAGGTAGCTTTTTTTAGACCCTATAATCATCCTGATTGCACAGGTTTTAATATCAATACAAAATGAATCTTCCGCCTTTAAAATATGATAAACGTTATTTTGCTATACCAGAAGAGGAGTATCATAGTTTGATGGAAAAGATCAGTGGGGCTAAATCAACCGACCAAGACAAGTTTGCGTCATCATTGTATGACAACCCGACAAAAGACAAAATGGTGAGAGATATCGAGAAAATCCAAAATATTTTGGTTGAAACGAATGAAATAGTAATGGGAATCAAAAACGAGTTGCTTGAGCGCAAAAAGACAAATGAAAATGTTCAAAGCACAAAAACCTATCGGAGTGATGTTGGAAAGATTAGGGGAGAGTACAAGCAACCAAAGAGCTGGAGCTCTGCTAAAACACCAAAGCTCTCACCATCATCGTTTGATAGAAACACAATTGACGATGATAGCAATAGAGATTCGGAGAGAATGATGCAACAATTAGAAGAGTTTAAAAAGAAAGTATCCGACATGACAGCTAGTAAAGACAATCAAGCGTTAGGTGTAAAAATATTGTATCAATTGAGAGATTCTGGAAAATACGATCTGGATACTGACAGGATAAAACTCAAGGGAAGATGGCTTAGCGCTAAGCTATCAAAGAATTTGTTGCATGATGTACTAACTGATAAAGACTCAATAAGATCAACAAAAGATAACTACAGTAGATTTAAAAGTCTGCTCACCACTCAAGGAATCACAACTGTCAGGAGATCCTCATGAAAAACTTATTTTAGCTACCTAGTTGTTAATTCAAACATCTTAGCAACAACTTATTAGCTCAAACATGACTTTGTTAAACTATTTTTTTTGGTTAATGTCATTGTTGAAAAGTCTATGTTTATTGCTAATGCTTGCTAATACATTACTGCTTAATCCTTTATCCAACACCTACAATAATTCTTAGTAATAGTAGTGTAATGAGACTGAGTAATAATCTACACACACCTTGTTCACTCTGTATGCTGTAGTACATGTTATTCCTTTAGTTATCTGCAATTACTTCAATTGGATCTGATCCAGATGTTTTATAGTCTTTACTGCTGCTGCGTTTTGTCTCAAACAAGAGTCCAAAGTAGGCATCGTGTCTACAAAATACAAAAATTGCCATCTTAACTATCCAATCTAAAAAGACAAAAAATAAGAAATATTTTAAAAAATGTGAGCTATTTATTATTATTTAATCATAATACAAAGAAGATAACATTTTTATCAATATCCAAAGACAGGGTTTGTAACACAAGCGGATTTGGTTGTAGGAGGCTATTTTCTCCATAGTGCAAGTAGGTAAGTTTTTCAACTAGTGGTAAATAAATATTTATCATTCTTTTATTATTTAGATCACAAGACTTGAACAAAATTCAATAAAGTAACAATGAAAACCAAATGAAATCACAATAATATTAACAATAGTAATAATAATAAGAATAATAATCATTATCAGTAAAAATTATTTTTCATATTAAATACAATGAATAATAACTGTTATATGTTGATAATAAAGTAAAACAATACAATAATGAAAGTTGTAATCATTTTTTGGCTGTAAAGTTCTAAATCAACCTGTCGTTCAAGATGTCATTTAAGGCTAACCTATTTTTTCTCTCGGACCTACGACAATTCTGTCAATCAATGCCAAAAGACTGCGATCTTGAGCGCAAACAGGATAGGTTCTATGAGCATAAAATTATCTAGGAGAGATACTTCTATGGTCAAGAGAACGACTCCATATCGTAATATGAGGATAACTCCATAGTGCAACTAGTTGAGTTCTTCAACTAGTGTTAAATAGTTATTTATTATTCCTTACCTTAATACAGAAAGTCTCCTAGTAGTTGTAGTAGATGTTGATCCTTCAGTCACTGTTGTTGAAGTGGATGCTTTCCGTGTAAAAGCGGTGCTTCTTATATAGCTAGGTTGTACTAGGTACCGATTGACACGAGTTGATTCCAATGAAAAGCCTTTATAATATATAAGCAGGTCTTTACGCGGAAAACTCACGCGAAAACCGAAACTGAAAAAAAAATTCTTCGCGGGAGTTTTCCTTCTTATAAGTCATAAAGGTTTTACGCGGAAAACTCACGCGAAAAGTTGAACAGTAAAAAAATTCTCTTCGCGGGAGTTTTCCTTCTATATACTATAAAGGCTTTACACGGAAAACTCACGCGAAAACGGGAAATACAAAACAATTCTTTCGCGGGAGTTTTCCTTCTTTTATGTTATAGAGGCTTTATGCAGAAAACTCACGGAATTTTTTTTACCGTTAGTTTTCCGCGCAAGGCCTTTATAGTACATAGAAGGAAAACTCCCGCGAAGAAGTTTTTTTTATTTTTCCGTTTTCGCGTGAGTTTTTTACATAAAGCTGTCATAACGCATAAGAAGGAAAACTCCCGCGAAGAAGTTTTGGTTTTCGCGTGAGTTTTTTGCGTAAAGCCTTTATAACATATAAGACGGAAAACTCCCGCGAAGAATGTTTTTTTTTAGTTTTCGCGTGAGTTTTCTACGTAAAGACCTTATATATTATAAAGGCTTTTCATTGGAATCAGCTCGTGTCAATCGGTACCTAGTACAACCTAGCTATATAAGAAGCATCGCTTTTACACAGAAAGCATCCACTCCAACAACAGTGACTGAAGTATCAACATCTACTACAACTACTAGGAGACTTTCTGTATTAAGGTAAGTGATTAAAATTATTATTTAACACTAGTTGAAGAACTCAACTAGTTGCACTGTGGAGTTATCCTCCTATTACGATATGGAGTCGTTCTCTTGACCAACGACATTTACGGTAAATGTCGTTGTCTTGACCAAGTTATGATAATTTTGTACTCGCTCTAAAGGTAAAGGTTTTCAGTCCGTTTTTGGTCAGACCAAAATTTATGCGAGACGTTTTAGGCATTATTTCAGTCGACGTAATGTTACCAGTTCATTTTCACAAGTTTTTAATATTTATTTTAAAAATAAATAATTAGAGCTTTCTACTAGTGTTAAATGATTATTGATTATTCTTTACCTTATCACCACTTAGAGCCAGATGATTTAATTAACTAAAGACAAATAATTATTTTAGCGTTTCTTACCTTGATGCTCTCCTAGTAGCTGTAGTAGATGATGCTTCTCCGCTTGCTGTTGAAGAACTGGATGCTTTCTAAGTGAAAACAGTGGCTCTTAAATAGCTAACGTTGCACTGAGTAAACCCTATGAATCAGCATTTTTTCCAATGCTTTCGCGGGAATAAAAACTGTTTATTCCCGCGAAAGCAACGGTTTCCATTCGCGTGAAAATAAATTTTTTATTCCCGCGAAAGCAACGGTTTCTATTCGCGTGAAAATAAACTATTTATTCCCGCGAAAGCAACAGTTTCTATTCGCGTGAAAATAAACTATTTATTCCCGCGAAAGCAACTGTTTCTATTCGTGTGAAAATAAATTATTTATTCCCGCGAAAGCAACGGTTTCTATTCGCGTGAAAATAAACTATTTATTCCCGCGAAAGCAACAGTTTCTATTCGTGTGAAAATAAACTATTTATTCCCGCGAAAGCAACTGTTTCTATTCGCGTGAAAATAAAGTATTTATTCCCGCGAAAGCAACGGTTTCTATTCGCGTGAAAATAAACTATTTATTCCCGCGAAAGCAACTGTTTCTATTCGCGTGAAAATAAATTATTTATTCCCGCGAAAGCAACGGTTTCTATTCGCGTGAAAATAAACTATTTATTCCCGCGAAAGCAACTGTTTCTATCCGTGTGAAAATAAATTATTTATTCCCGCGAAAGCAACGGTTTCTATTCGCGTGAAAATAAACTATTTATTCCCGCGAAAGCAACAGTTTCTATTCGTGTGAAAATAAACTATTTGTTCCCGCGAAAGCAACTGTTTCTATTCGCGTGAAAATAAATTATTTATTCCCGCGAAAGCAACGGTTTCTATTCGCGTGAAAATAAACTATTTATTCCCGCGAAAGCAACAGTTTCTATTCGCGTGAAAATAAACTATTTATTCCCGCGAAAGCAACAGTTTCTATTCGTGTGAAAATAAACTATTTGTTCCCGCGAAAGCAACTGTTTCTATTCGCGTGAAAATAAATTATTTATTCCCGCGAAAGCAACGGTTTCTATTCGCGTGAAAATAAACTATTTATTCCCGCGAAAGCAACGGTTTCTATTCGCGTGAAAATAAACTATTTATTCCCGCGAAAGCAACTGTTTCTATTCGCGTGAAAATAAATTATTTATTCCCGCGAAAGCAACGGTTTCTATTCGCGTGAAAATAAACTATTTATTCCCGCGAAAGCATTGGAAAAAAATGCTGATTCATAGGGTTTAATCAGTGCAACTTTAGCTATTTAAGAGCCACTGTTTTCACACAGAAAGCATCCAGTTCTTCAACAGCAAGCGGAGAACCATCATCTACTACAGCTACTAGGAGAACATCCAGCATCAAGGTAAGAATTGCTAAAATAATTATTTGTCTTTAGTTAATTAAATCATCTGGCTCTAAGTGGTGATAAGGTAAATTATTATCATTAATTATTTAACACTAGTAGAAAGCTCTAATTATTCATTTTTAAAATAAGTGTTTGTCCAAGTTCTAGTAAAGTAGCCGACTCTACTTATTTATTATTAACAAAATAATAATAATTATTCAATGCTAGTTGAACCTAGATATAAATTTATCTCTACTAGATAGTTTTATACTCACACAAACTTTTTCTTCGCTACTCTATGTAGATAAAGCCAATGAAAATAAATGAATCAATTGTAACTAACAATTTTTTGTATTTTGTAGTTATGATGTCTACTTTGGACTCTTGTTTGAGACGAAATGCAGCAGTAGCAAAGACTATAAACATGTGGTCAAGATCTTCCAACACCAACGATAGATGTAAAACAACATGACTTTCTCTCCTACTTATGTGACACAGCAAGAATTCCTTTCAAGATCCACCTACTTAGATGATGCCAAACCAATGAAGACTCAAACTACATCAATTTTCAAGACAGCACACTTCTCCAACACAGCAAGAATTCCTTTCAAGATCTACCACCTACTTAGATGATAACAAACCAATGAAGACTCAAACTACATAGATTTTGAAGACAGCATACTTCCCCAACACAGCAAAAATTCATTTCAAGATCTACCACCTACTTAGATGATACCAAGCTAATGAAGATGAAGACAGCACACTTCTCCAACACAGCAAGAATTTCTTTCAAGATCTACCACCTACTTAGATGATACCAAACCAATGAAGACTCAAACTACATCAATTTTGAAGACAGCACACTTCTCCAACACAGCAAGAATTCATTTCAAGATCTACCACCTACTTAGATGATACCAAACCAATGAAGACTCAAACTACATGAATTTTGAAGACAGTCGACTTCTCCAACACAGCAAGAACTCCTTTCAAGATCTACCACCTACTTAGATGATACCAAACCAATGAAGACTCAAACTACATGAATTTTGAAGACAGCATACTTCTCCAACACAGCAAAAATTCATTTCAAGATCTACCACCTACTTAAATGATACCAAACCAATGAAGACTCAAACTACATGAATTTTGAAGACAGCATACTTCTCCAACACAGCAAGAATTCCTTTCAAGATCTACGACTTAATTAGATGATACCAAATCAATGAAGACTCAAACTACATCGATTTTGAAGACAGCGCACTTCTCCAACACAGCAAGAATTCATTTCAAGATCTACCACCTACTTAGATGATACCAAACCAATGAAGACTCAAACTACATCAATTTTATAGACAGCACACTTCTCCAACACAGCAAGAATTCATTTCAAGATCTACCACCTACTTAGATGATACCAAGCTAATGAAGATGAAGATAGCACACTTCTCCAACACAGCAAAAATTTCTTTCAAGATCTACCACCTACTTAGATGATACCAAACCAATGAAGACTCAAACTACATCAATTTTGAAGACAGCACACTTCTCCAACACAGCAAGAATTCATTTCAAGATCTACCACCTACTTAGATGATACCAAACCAATGAAGACTCAAACTACATGAATTTTGAAGACAGTCGACTTCTCCAACACAGCAAGAACTCCTTTCAAGATCTACCACCTACTTAGATGATACCAAACCAATGAAGGCTCAAACTACATGAATTTTGAAGACAGCATACTTCTCCAACACAGCAAAAATTCATTTCAAGATCTACCACCTACTTAAATGATACCAAACCAATGAAGACTCAAACTACATGAATTTTGAAGACAGCATACTTCTCCAACACAGCAAGAATTCCTTTCAAGATTTACGACTTAATTAGATGATACCAAATCAATGAAGACTCAAACTACATCGATTTTGAACCAAACCAATGAAGACTCAAACTACATGGATTTTGAAGACAGCATACTTCTCCAACACAGCAAGAATTCATTTCAAAATCTACCACCTACTTAGATGATTCCAAACCAATGAAGACTCAAACTACATGGATTTTGAAGACAGCATACCTCTTCAACACAGCAAGAATTCCTTTCAAGATCTACCACCTACTTAGATGATACCAAATCAATGAAGACTCAAAGTACATGGATTTTGAAGACAGCACACTTCTCCAACACAGCAAGAATTCCTTTCAAGATCTACCGCCTACTTAGATGATAACAAACCAATGAAGACTCAAACTACATGGATTTTTAAAGACAGCACACTTCTCCAACACAGCAAGAATTCCTTTTAAGATCTACCACCTACTTAGATGATACCAAACCAATGAAGACTCAAACTACATGGATTATGAAGACAGCATACTTCTCCAACACAGCAAGAATTCCTTTCAAGATCTACCTCCTACTTAGATGATACCAAATCAATGAAGACTCAAACTACATGGATTTTGAAAACAGCGCACTTCTCCAGCACAGCAAGAATTCCTTTCAAGATCTACCACCTACTTAGATGATACCAAACCAATGAAGGCTCAAACTACATGGATTTTTGAAGACAGCACACTTCTCCAACACAGCAAGAATTCCTTTCAAGATCTACCACCTACTTGTATGATGCCAAACCAATGAACACTCAAACTATATGGATTTTGAAGACAGCACACTTCTCCAACACAGCAAGAATTCCTTTCAAGATCTACCACCTACTTAGATGATACCAAACCAATGAAGACTCAAACTACATGGATTTTGAAGACAGCATATTTCTCCAACACAGCAGGAATTCCTTTCAAGATCTACCACCTGCTTAGATGATGACAAAGCAATGAAGACTCAAACTACATCGATTTTGAAGACAAGATGATACCAAACCAATGAAGAGTCAATGTTACACAACATTACTTCCTCTCCTGCTTAGATGATACCAAACCAATGAAGACTCAACTACATGGATTATACTTCGATGATGCTGAAAAAACTGTCCAGAACAAGAGCTCAAGAAGCTAATCTATAACTCAAGGCAATCATATCACTATAGGTGAGTTTTACTAATTTTTACCATAAATTAAACAAAATGCTGAATATATACATTTTCCAAGTGAAAAAAAGACTTTTTTTTAAATTAGTGTATTTTTACAACAAAATGCTGAATATCTACATTTTTCAGGCGAAAAAAGGACTGTTTTGGTGTAAATAATGTATTTTTTACAACAAAATGCTGAATATATACATTTTCCAGGTAAAAAAAGGACTGTTTTAGTGTAAATAATGTATTTTTTTTACAACAAAATGCTGAATATATACACTTTCCAGGTGAAAAAAGGACTTTTTTGGTGTAATTAGTGTATTTTTTACAACAAAATGCTGAATATATACATGTTAAAGGTGAAAAAAAGGACTTTTTGGTGTAATTAGTGTAGTTTTTACAACAAAATGTTGTATATATACGTTTTTCCATGTTAAAAAAGCACTTTTTTGGTGTAATTATTGTATTTATTACAGCATACTTATAAAGCAAGTATTTTTTGTTTGCTTTTAGATAGATAAAAGAGAATCAAAAGCACTTGGTGAAAATAATGCTAAAGAAAGAACAAGCTGAACAATGTAACTTGGTGAGTTATTTCCCTTTTCTAATAATGTAAGCTATCCAATGTAACTAGAACTATAATTCAAATTCATGTAATTATTTTACATTTTTGCTTAATCATTCTATACTAATACATAACTTTTTTTATTTTAGTTCATTACGAAATTAAAAGCACATAGAACAGAAGTCTTCCTTCCTAAGATATAACATCAGTACATCAAAGACATCATTGTAAAGGAACAAACTATGCATTAACTGTTATTACTTTGTCTTTATTACAAGTTGTAGTGCTTTGTATTACTTAGTATTTACTGACTCTAGCTATATTATATGGGGAGATTTTCCTTACTTATTATGTAATAAATGTATATAATCATACAATGATTCATTTTTAATCGATGTATTTATTCAATTTAGATATATCTCCTCTCTCCTCTCTCTCTATGTAAATATAAATATAGCCATAAATATGTACATAACTAACCATATATACATGAATGTATAGAAAACTAAAAAATCTCTCTCCTCTCTCTCTCTCTCCTCTCTCATCTCCCATCTCTCCTCTCTCCTCTCTCCTCTCCCCTCTCTCTCAAGATACCATATGAGTTCGAGTTATGTAAAAAAGTTATCAAAACTTGAATGCCATACATTCAAAATCTATATGCCATATAAGTTCAAATTAATAAAAAACTAATCAAAACTCAAATGCCACTTAAATGCCATTCAAATGCCACTCAAGTACCCCTCAAGTAAAATACAATATAAACTCGGCGAATTCATCCAACGCCGTAACCCATTGTCTCAACTCCAAGGTCTAATCCACAAAAAAACACTTGGTAGGGAGATCTGCTCATATATTACTACTCCTGTGGAACTTCCCATGTGATGGGCATGGGAGACAACCTAACACCATTGGCTAGGAGTGTTTGAGTTCTATTGGTTAAATATGATTGAATTAGCATCACCGAGTTGACGCTAAATCCTAGGCGAGGTAGTTTATGCAATAGTAGACTATGGTGAATGGAGTCAAAGGCTTTACTGATATCTAGCGAGATACCAGCGATATAACGTGGGCTGGTATTATCTAGTTTAGACCTCCAAAGTTGAAGCAGGGCATTGACAAGTTGCTCTGTTGAATCATTTTCGTGAAAGCCAAACTGTCTGTTGCGCAGTAGCTGATGTTTTTCTATATACTTCATGATCTGCTCCTTCATGATCTTTTCAAATAGCTTTGAGATGATTGGTAGGGATGATATAGGTCTGTAGTTTACACGGACTAGTCCTAAGGCCTTTTTCAAAAATCGGAGTGACCAACCACTAGCTCATCACTAACAAATTTTAGGTCTAAGAGTGATTCTCTCCCCATATGACAGTTGAAAGTTAAGCCTTTACTATGTTGAGTAAGACCGAAACTAGTCATCGAGTTCTGTAGGATATCTTTAGAAGAAGATTGGTTGGCCGAATGGATATTTAGATCTCCTAAGATAATTATATGTTTACCCATAAATGTTTTTGAGGATAAAACTTGGCATGAGTTCTCAATAAAAGATGATTTGTCTGAGTCAGGGGGAAGATATATTGAACCTGCAATGATAGGGTGATTGACTGTATTGATTAGGACCCAGACCAAGTAACAGTAAGGAGATAACGCTACAGGAGGTGCCGTAAGATGTTTAGATTGAATGTTGTCTTTGATAAAGAGTGCAGAGCCTCCCCCTCTGGACTTACTAGAACAGTTTCTATCATCACATGTGATATAAAAACCAGGAATAGATAAAATTGAATTCGGTATCTCTGGCTTTAGCCACGTTTCAGACACAAATATAATATCACAAGAGTATGAGAGAGATAAACTTTGGTAAAAATATAGCTTTTTATAAAGCGATTTAATTTTATGGTGTAAAAATCTAAGGCTAGTATTATTACATGCAAACTTTCATTCTGATAGGCTATCAATGCTATTCCATAACCTACTATGCAGTCTATGGTTAGTTCTTTGTTGGTAGTACAGATTTTATCCATCATGAGGCTTTGTTGGTTGACGTCAGTAGGGTATTTCAACTCTAAGCAAGATTCTATGTGCATTGATTGTTAATCCTGAGGTTAGTGCAGATTGAAGTGACTCACTTGTAGAGAAAGTTATTTTGACAGTGTGGAGTGATTGTCTTTCCTTAGATTTCAATCTATATGCATGTATAATTATACATGCATATAGATTGAAATCTAAGGAAGGACAATCACTCCACACTGTCAAAATAACTTTCGCTACAAGTGAGTCACTTCAATCTGCACTAACCTCAGGATATAATATCCGAAACTGAGAACTGCGATGTGATCTCTTGTTTGAGATCATCTTCTGACATGTCAGTTGGTACACCTCTAGCCATGCCTACACACTTGTCCTGCTGGCTTTTCTTACATTGGAGCCACCAAACATTTCAGTATCCCACCCTTTGACAATCTTACATACCTTGTCATTATCATGCAATTGTACGATGGACTTTGGATTATCTGTGTGGAACTTGTATCGATTGACAATATCGATTACTGTTGGACCAAACTTAGCATTAATAGCTTTCCTTATTTTGTCCTGGTTTAGCTGGTTTGCTGTTTTTTTCGAGATGTCTAATGACAATACATTTTTCTGGGTCAAATGTTGTCATCTGGGGTGATTTGGTAGAATTCTCAACTGTAATGCATGTTGTGGTAGTTGTGTGTCTACTGGGATTGTGCTCTGTTGGAATTGGGTTTTGGCGTCTAGGAGATCCAGTTTTGCAGCATAGGTAGCTTCTTTATTATGCATTGTAAGATCTGCTAGCTTCTGATTAATGGATACTTGTAACCCCTCAAGTTTGGAGTCCATATCAAACAGTAGTTTATCTGCAAGTGATTGCAGAGAGTTGTCATTGGCATTGTTGATCTGTGAGTATTTGAGTTCTAGATTTGTAATCCTGTCAGTTAGCACTGCTATAGCCTCAGTGACAACCACACAATCGGCACAGTTAGTACGTGGAGTGGTACTCTCGGTAACAGAGTCAGCTGAGAAAGTGCTGTCCAGGTCTAAGCCTTCTTTGTCCTGTTCATTGTTTCTATCGAAAGAACTCTCATGTGCAGCCTGAGTTTTATTTGGCTTTGGTGAGGGTACTGAGACGTAGAAGTGAGGGTTTGCAATATTTCCTTTAGACATGAAGTTAGTTGCTTCACGCTTGGTGTTAAACCCTTTGAAAACGGCACCACTAAAGCTACAAATCTGTTTTTCGGCCATGCACCAAGTATCATAGATTCCTAGCTGTCTTCCTTTAGTCACTGCATATAACTTGAACAGTTTTTCCTTAACCATGTTGTCAAGGAGGCGATATAACATACATTCATTAATAAAAAAACAAATACTTTTACACCACAAGAAAATATTTTGTCCGCCAAAGGCGACCTTGACCTTTATCATAACTTTTTTAAAACTTAGTTGACATAGACAGTAATTCTACTTTGTGAGGTATATAACAGTGTCAAGAAAGGATGGGGCCAATGCCATACAAATCTTCAAACAAAAATTTGGTTCTGGTATGAGTAATTTGAGTAACAATTTTTTTACCCCAATTTACTTTCCATACTCTTTAGGTGTTAATTTCAATGCCATAAAAAGCAAAAATTAACATATACTCTAACTAACACCATTATAACTTTAGTTCAGCAGTCACACCCTCTGGCAACACACTGTTCAATTTCAACCATAATTTTAATCATTGACTACAATATTTTAAGGTTCATGTATCAGCTCAAACATCTTTCCCTGCATTTTGCCAAATAAATCCTTTTTCAAGCAGATTTTGGTCGAAACAGAACGCGGAAATTGTTTTCTTAAAAAGAATAACATTCTGTGATTTTCCTACAGGGAGCACAGGGGTAATCAAGTTTGTCTTGTAGTGGATTTTGGAGGCCTGCAAAAATATCGCCAACAAAACCTCAATTCTCCCGAGGTTATCTCGGGAGAATATCGGTAATATCGGTAATATCAATTATTATTGATTCACCATGCCAGTCTAATGTTTTTTGATTAATCAACTTTGATTCCTCCATCATCACATCATTAATAAAACACTAGTAGACTAGTAGTGGTATAAAGTGTGGCTCTCTTATTACAACAACAAGTCCAACAAACTTGCTGCAGGTATACCCTCTGTGGCTGTGGGATGCAGCTAAATATAGATGTAGCGCGTTGAGGGGATCTTTCCACCCCTGGTCTGTTGCAGCGCACTACAAATGACAGTTATGCACATAACAATGCTTATTAACAGCTTTTATTGTAGGCTTTGGCAATCACAGTTTTGAGAAACTCATGTGGGGAGGGAGAGTACAGCAACAGACCCGCATTGATCAATCAGCACCGAGGGAGAAATCCCTATTGGTGAAATCGATGGCTAATATCAAAAATACTTGATATTCAACAATCAAAGAAAGCAGGCAAAAACTGATTCATTCAAGCTAAATTGTACAACTGCTTTTTATTCCATAACAAAAATCATTGCGTATGAAGAGGCCTTAAAGATGTTTATGTTCTGGTGCATTTGTAGTCTATGGTGGTCGTTGTGCCGCTGGTTTTCAGGTTTTTCATTACCTGTCTGTCTACTTATGGAGTCTTCACGAGAATAGCTAGTGTATGGTTTGCATTTGTACAGCTGCATATAAATTGGTTTTTTGTTTTAACTTGGGAGAATTCAATGCAACATGTTTGCTTTTTAGAAAAATTAGATTGTTGATGAAATCGGCAGCATCAACTTGTTGCAGTTTGGTTTGATTTCTAGTCATTGAAACCGCAGTATTTGGAGAGAGAAAAATTTTAACTATAGGAGTTTTGATTTACCACACCTCAATATTGTTCAACAAAATAGTTAGGTTTCATTTCAATAATAAAAAATACAACGATTTTCACCTAACTCTGTGACTAGCTTTTACCACTAAACCAAAACTCATTTACTCAATTTTTACACCAGGTTACAAGAACAATGCATTTATCTTATACCATCGTGGTAGTGTAGACTTTGGTGGAGCTCTGTGATGGTCAGTGAGTCAGAGAGGTGCCTCTAATAACCCTTTGGCATCAAACAGACCTGTCATTAGCACCGGTACAAGTTACAGAATGGGCCGGCAGAGTTGCCACCAAATACAAAGCGTATATACATATACTGACCAAGTACCGACACAATACTGGCTCAGTACCTGCCCAGGAGAGTATCTCAAGTCAGCAACACGATGACTGCCATAGCCAGAGAAGTGAAACATAGCATAAGAGCTCCAGCACCACCTATCCACATCTTAGATGTCTCCAGATGTATAAATTTCAAGACCAAAGGCTCCTTAAAGACCTAAAACCTAACTCAAAGACAAAGAGACATGGGCTATAGAACTAATAGTTCTGTCTCCCACTTCTGGGCACTACATATACTTCATTTCATGGGTGTTACTCTACTGGCATATGTAAATAACATTCGTATATTCGCTTGCCTATATATGTGTTTTATGCATGGTCAATCCACTCATTGTGTAGGCCTACTACTTCCTGTGTTCTTCCTTTGGCTTGACCTCTAAAAGGCAGAGCTTTCTTGTGTTCATTGTCACCTGAAAAATGCTGTTACCTTTGCCAGTTGTTCCCACTGCCACCATCACTCTTATACTGGGATTGTATGAGACAATAGACTTGAAAACGCCTGGTTATGAGTGAAAGCTGAAAGCCCACTATTAGTTGTTGGGTTGAGATACTCCTCCATAACATTTTCCTGGAGGCATTCCGGCCTGGGGTCAGCTCAAGTGAGCGAAGATAGTGGTTGCTAGGTCTGTCGAAACTGATCAGTTGCTGTTCTGGAAGATGAGTTTCTGGTTGTATTCAGTTGTTGGAGAACAGTTAGCTGTTCTGTTGTGTGGATGGCGGACTCCACCACAGCATTCAAGCTTTCAGACAATTCTACAGCTATTTTGCCACACTGTATTTAATGCTAAACTTAGAGCTCACTGTATTTTATGAGGACAACCTTCAGCATTGCTAATTTAACTGTAACATAAAAATTGTCAGTGTAGATTTTCTCTCTTCGTTGAAATAAATATGCCTTAAGTATTGATAGACTAGCTATTCCTTGCCTTGAATTGCTAAGATAATGAGAACTGAAATGAAAGTTTTTGTCGTTTGATGATTTTTTCATGAAATGCATTGCCTATTTATCTATCTTAAATGTGTTATTCTTTTTTTTGTTTCAAAACAAACTACATAAAGTTATTTTTGCATTCGCCTTGCGCATATAAGAAGGATTTTATGAAACTGTTACATTTCATCCAACATTTGAATTAGAAAACACCAGAAACTAAGTTACTCTAATGACGACATAGTTTGCATTTGCTGGTTGAAAACTAGAAACTAAGCACTTGATGCAACGGGAGCCAAGTTATATTGTGTTTTTTAAAAGTTTTGTATAGTTCACTGCAGCGTCGCAAAATCGGCAACTTTTGAAGCTTTTTCTTTTCCTTTATTTAAACACCTAATTGAAAACAATCTATTCGGTAAATTTCAAACAGTCCTGGTTATAAACAAAGGAGTCAGTCGGAATCGGTTGTTATACATTACGACATTTAAATCTGTGTTTGGTTGTGCTTCCCAAGTATACAGCCATTATCTAAATTGAGATTATTCTTAAGGTTAATCAAGGAGTTTGCCTGTTTCTAGACTATCATTTTATTAAAGGTATAATAAGCAAAAGCAATCACAAGAGGATAAAAACCAAATAGCATAAACCCATTTACCCAGTATATATCTTGTATGTATGATTGGTGCAGAGACACAAGCAGATAAAATATACTTGGAGCCCTTTAGCAAGGTTGCCTGCAGACCCAACAGTGCTTATGGCTAAACCAAATGAAATCAAACTTTCATACTAAAGAAAGTTAGACTATTTAGATAATGATGCAATGTCTCCGACAAGTATTAGTCATTTGAGAAAAAAAGGTTGAAGCTGCAATAAAACCATTTTTAACGCATATTTTGTGAGAGCTTCTAGCAAATCTTTTACATCTAATGAAAAATGTTATTTACGATGAAGCTGACAATCAATATAACAAGAAAAGCAATGTGCGCACAAGAAGAAGAAATCAATGAATCAATTCAAGTCCAGATGTAACTGTTATACATGGGGTTGTGTGGATAAACAACAGTTACTTTGTACGGTATCCTGGGAAGAGGTAGAGTTTCCTGTAGTTAGTAAATGTACAGATACTAGTTGGTACATTTCCTCCCTGGTATGAATCACTTCCAGGGTTTGCAGTAGACATACTCACTTGTCTCACTCTACTTTGTATCTAACAATGACATAAGATGTTGTCACAATTGTTTTTAAGATAATAAGATGCATATAATATGATCTTTAAGAAAAAAAATTGCGAATTTTATCAACTTGCTTGCCAAGCAATGTCCTATAATATATCATAATGGATATGAAACTTCAAAGTGACACAGAATCAGTCGCTACTGATGAAAAGTAGTTTCTAATAAAAATTGGTAAGATCTTTTTAAAGCGAGCTATATGTAAGTCCACTGAAGGCCCTACCTAGGGTCGAGATACCTCACTCTCATCATTCGGAAATTTCTCGACAAAACTATAGCGCTATCAATGATCAAAATTGATTGTTTAAATTGAATGTGACTTCTTGAAAGAGCTTTCTGTGTAGCACCTCAAAAATTGTATCCTACTGCAACTTTAATGAAAAAAATTAACGTCATTTTGATTAAAAAAGTTTAAAACAGTTCTACAATCAATGCAATACAACACAAGCGATTGTGAATAATGACATCTACCAGAAGGCCAATTCGAGAGTTGGGCTTACAATTTTAAAGAGTGACTCGACATCTCTGTGACAAGAGTGTCTGTAGAAAGTAGCTACCAGCACTCTGATGAACCAGGAGCCATGGGTGGGTGATCTCGTTGCCAGGTACGCTGTAATTGAATAAATATATTACTGTCGGTGTGTGTCATATGCCTTATTTCAGATGAACACTCATGAGATACTGCAGTGAACCTCGGTCTATTTGTCACGAAATTCCACTGATCTCAAATATTCTCCTTCTCTCCAGAGGGGACACCGCCGGTATAGCAGTGACAGTTAGTGATCAATTACTGACAAATCATTTTGCATATACAGAGCCCATGGCTCAGACAAATGATACAGTGTGTTCAGCAGAGAGATGGGTTGTTTTGGCCAGAGATAAACACCATAACTTCAAGAAAAAGTGAAAACTTGTCTTTTGTAAAGCGAAAGTGATAAAAGATTTTCATTACATAATGAGTTTACCGCTATTAGAAAAATAATGCTAGAATGACATAATATGTCAATACAAGTCTATGTGAACTTACATTCACTGCTGGCTTTCATAATGAAAAAGTCATCAGCATTGAAAACAGTAGGAGCTCTCACTGTCTCTTTATGTTGAGCCACTTTGAAAGATACCCCACCACCAGCTGCAGCAGATGTTGTTGGTGCAGTGGCAGTTGCACCATAAGAGGTAGCTGTTGCCTCACCAGCTGATAGACTGGGTACATCTCTGCTGTCTCCATAATCACTTCGTCCTATTGTGTATAAACAGAGGGGTTACTTTCAGTCGATATCAAGTTTAATTTATGGCCGGAAGAGCTGAACCCAAGCATCATAAATTGTTCATCTATTTGCTCTTCCTCTGTCAGTTAAAACCAGAGGCAGCTCAGCAGGCCTAGTCTCAAATGAGGCAGTTTTACAAGTCATTGGATATTTGCTTCCTGAGAACAACAAAACCAACTCACCTCCAGAGCAGGATTGGATGATCAGAAGCTTGGGTTTACCCTTCATTGCAGGAAACTTGCGAGGAGAGAGTAAATCTTGTATGTTGATGAGAGGTACAGGATTTTTGTGGTGGTCTAAAACTACATCTCCTCTTTCTCCATGACTCATCATAACCATCACAAACATACCCAACGCTCTGTGCTCCACTCTTTTGGTTTCCAACTCTACCTCTCTGTATATCTCCTTTGGGTACAAAACAAACACTTGTGACTGACGAATCAGCTTATGTGAAATAGCAACGTTTAGTAAAACTAGTTTATCATACCTCCTCAGTTAAATCGGTGAGCTTCTGTGATTTCACCATATCAAATTTCAAGTCTTTGAACAACCTGCTGAGGTTGACAAAGTCGACATCAGATCCACACCTGGTTTGTTTCTTGTCGCTGAATGACCTGATGTTTATAATGAGTACTCTACCTCGAACTCCATCACTCATTGGGTATACCTGTGGCATTCATCAATATATGTATGTGCAAGCAACTTGCTAAGTGGACAATAAAATATTGTAGACTAAACTGCTCTAGATTAGTCTACGCTTTGATGTACCCAGCAGACAACTAATGGCACCTTTTCTGTGTTGTCATACAGCTGTAGTATGTCGAGTCTATCAACCTTTTTCACTCTCAAGCCTATAAGAGGGTCGCTCTTTGGTGCACAATACTCCTGTTCTTCTACATCTGATAAATCGCTTTCTGCATACTGGAGCAGGCCTTGGGCTATTCCTGGCAGTTGTGCATTGTTGGGATCTATGTAAGAATGTACAAATATTAAGATTTAAAGTTGAACTTATATGTAACAAGTATTTTTCACTCTGTAACTGTGCTCAAGCATTGCCTATAATACATTTAGGCTGTAAGATAAGTGCTTTAAAATAGATAACATGAGTTTTCATACTTTTATTTTCATCCAAGAGTTACTAACTTATGAACAGCAGTAATACTCTCATATTAATTTCACCAAGCAAGAGGTCTGTTTTACGGACGATCAATGTCTGTTACAATTACATTTGTACAATACACCATTACACTTGATACAATATACAGTGAAAGCTTTCCTTGCAAGCTAAGTTTCTGTTATGTTAGATTTAACATCGCTATCAAATAAATTGACCATAATATACAGCCTACCTTCAAAGCTGGTAGGATAACTGCAATCAAGTTCATCCAGGTACTTCTGCAACTCTTTTATCTCACTTGAGTTGAGATGAGAGCCTGTCAGTGAAGTAATCAAAAGCATTAAACTATTAGCAATAAATGTCCATGAAATCTATAACCAAAGCCCATTATAAATTCAAAGTTAGTATCATAATTACTGCGATGCAGAATAAATGTTTCAAATTCTTACATGGTCTGACCAGCACTTGTGGTACAGTAGGTATCATTTCATCAGCGATTGGGTCACATTGGGTGCACGCAGCTAGCTCCATTGGTGCACCACTGAATGCACTGCTAATGTCATCCATCTTGATTGAGCAAAACCAGTCTGGGTTGACATCATAAGCTGGAGCCTTATCCCTCATAAACAGACAGTGTGAGCAGTAAAAGAGGGTTTCAAAGCGAACGGCTTTCCAGACCTTGGAAAGAAGATTCTGAACCAGTTGAGTGCTATCCAGTAATCGCTTCCATGAGTCAGCAATTCTTTCCACTGAGCTTGAAACTTGGAGAAAGATTTTCCTGTCATTGATGTTATGTACTACATGAGTAGCACAGTTGCCTTGTCTGATTGAAGCTCCATTTCTTGCTACTTTCACTGTGGTATTTGGGCCTGTAGTGTGATTTAGGACTGCTACTGTAACAAGCTGAAAGACATACTCTGGCACAGGTAACCCTCTCAATTCGATTTCCACTCTTAGTTGGAGAAAACCATCTGTTTTCCAAGCACTGTTTAAGAACGCGGTCGTGAGTGATGGGAGGATGTAGGTGTTGCCAGATCCCTTTTCTATTGGGCCATGAACAATAAAGAAGTGGCTCAGCAGTTGAAGAGCAACATTTGCTGGAAATTGTGAGCTTGTCTCAAACAGGTGAACAAGCAGCACTTCATCAATCTCACCAGACCTTACAAACCTATCAACAAGTTGACGATACATGCGTGGTCCAATATTTTGGCCTTTGCATTGAAGACTTATGAACTCTGCAACTCTTTTCTCCCATGTGCTGGCTGAAGAATGATCAAACAAGAGAGAAATCAACTCAGTAAGTGCAACAACTCGGTGGAAAATGTAGTCTGAAAGGTCACCTACATTTTCATACCAAAAGACTCTGCCAGTATTGTGCAAGTAGCGAATGATGATTTTGGGATCATCATTGGGAAATTCTCCTACCACATCTGATAGCATAATATAAGGTTTGGTGACTTGATTTTCTATGAAATATGCTACTCTCTCCCACAAACCAGGCACCAAGATGGAAAACTCCTTACTACGGTTGTCGATGCAATGCTTCATACGCTGAATGCTGCTGGTTTGAGTGAGGTCATCGTTAAATTCCACAGTATCCTTCTGGTGGAAAAGAGGCAAGTTTTTGTTGGAAAAATGCAAAATAGGAACTGCTTCACTTTTGGGAGTGTTTTTCTCCTCTTGAACAATCTCTTTTCTGATTTCTTCAGCGTTAGACAATAACTCTTGTTTACATCGCTCAAGTTTGGCAGCTGAGAGCTTGTCTGTGTGAGTGAGAGCTAGAAGAGGAGGGCCAAGTTTTGGGCTAGCAACATATAAATGTGCCAACCAATCAACACACAGCCTTCTAGTTGCTTCCTTGGAACTTCGAGAATCACTTAATTTGCCAAATTCTTCCATGTTGACTACAACAAGAGGGACGCACTGCTCATTTATCACCAACTGATAAGTGAGATGGTATATGGATTGACCACCGTAGTCCACTAGTTTCACTGTAGAGTTTTCTAAGATCAGGTCTTCGATGCAGAATACTTTTGTTGCTTCATCCAATGGTGATAGCTCATTTCTGTAGGTTAGCTCCCTTTTCCCTTCCTGCAAGCTTCTGATCAGGCTGGTCTTACCAGACAAAGACATTCCAACCACTGCCACTGGCACAACTGTCTGCACTGTCCCTTTGGTGTCGTTGAGATCCAGAAAAAACTTTTTGACAGCAGGCCAACCTTGTTCACAAACTGCATAAGGTGGACTTGCTAGTGATTCGCATTTCCAACAATTCAAATATCGAAGTTCTTTCAACTCCAACAGTTTTTCCTCCAGGCTTATCAGCATCTTGTTCGTACTCAAATCAAGTCTTCTCAGGCACTTTAACTCATAGATGACACATGGGATGTTAATGAAGTTGTTTTCACGTATATCCAACTGCTTCAAGTTTGTCAGTTTTAGGAAACTAAAATAGGAATATTTTTCACTGGTAAAGCACCCATCACTGATTCTGTTTTGTTCTAGGTCTTCATGTTTACAAACTGAGTTGATTTTGCCCATAACATCTACCTATGTTGCACCGTAATTTTATTAATTTATTTTTTGTAAACTTTTAAATGCTTCATCTTCATTAATTTAATTCATAGTGGTATAAATCGACAGTTTCTAAAAGCCAATATTAGTTGTAATATATGAGCAGATCTCCCTACCAAGTGTTTTTTTGTGGATTACACTTCGGGTTTATGCAATGGGTTACGGCATTGAATGGATTCGCTGAATTAATATTGTATTTCTTTGAGAGGCATTTGAGTGGCATTTGAGTGGCATTTAAGTGGAATTTGAGTTTTGATTATTTTTTTTAAATAATTTGAACTTATATGGCGTATAGATTTTGAATGTATGGCATTTGATTTTTTTGATATTTTTTACATTGTATAAAAATGGAACGTGATATGATTGTATTGTTATTGGAAGTTAAGATGTCGACAGAGGATGATGTTGAGATGAGACCAATGAATGAAGTTGATACTGTTGATGGTACTACACGTGATATGATAGAGGTTTTACCGAGTATGAAGCGTAAAGCGTTGATAATTATGATGATTTTGGTATTTGTCGTAGGCTTTTCCACTTTTGGAGGTGTTACTGAGTTTAGTATGTATGAAAAAGCTATGGAAAAATACGAAAAGCGAGAAACTCTCCGGTTGGAATCATAAATGAAACTACTGTTGGTTGATGAACATCTTTTTATGATGAATGGGAAACCTGAAGAGTATGACCCAAGGATGCGATCTCCTTTTACAGCAATGATTGCAGGACCAACTGGATCAGGAAAGACACAAGCGATTGTTCGAACGATTGAAGCTAGTCAGACTATAGCGCACCCCCCACCAACAGAAATTCACTACTGTTATGGAGCCTACCAAAGAGCCTTTGATGATGTACCAGGAGTGATTTTTCATGAAGGCATGATAGATATAACAGTGAGTTTTCCCAGAGATGGTCGAAATCGATGGCTGATAATTGATGATCTCATGGATGAAGTTTATGGTAAAGCCGATGGCAATGCTTTGTACACAAAACATAGTCATCATTTGAACATAAGTGTGTTTTTTATTGTTCAGAATCTGTTTTTAAAAGGAAATCGTACAATTTCCTTGAATAGTCATTATTTTTTTTCTTTTTAAAAACCCTAGAGATGCTTCTTCTATTTCCTATTTGGCTCGACAATGTTTTCCATCAAAAGTAAAATATGTACAAGCGGCTTTTGAAGATGCAACAAAAAAAACCATACTCTTATTTACGAATAGATACGACTCAACAAACGAATGATCAACATAGACTATTGGGAAATTTTACATCAGATCTCCCTATGATAATATATGTATCCAAGTAAAAGGATATAAATACAATTACTATTCGTTTCACCTCAATCATATTTTGTTATTCAACGACGCAACACGAAAGCATTATAATGACTAAGGCTTTGGAGAAAAAATTAACAAGAAATGCCGCGGTGTTGTTATCACTCAACAATGCAACCTTTGATATTCAAAAGTCTGTTATAGCCAAAGCCAAAAAGGAGTTTATTATGACTCTAATGGAATGTGCTGAAGCTATTATAAATGGAACGATGCCATTGACAACATCTGATCAGTATAATCAGTTGCAGCGGAACACGAAGGATATTTAGCGCTTTAGTAAGAAGATCAACGTTAGATGATAAGAACACTGTATTGCAAAAAGGAGGATTTTTAGGCGCTCTACTAGGACCTATCATCAACAATATAGTTCCTGGGTTATTTAAAAGTGTGCTAGGAGGAGGAGGGAGAAAATAAAGATGAAAGTCTCAACACGAATGATGCGAAATAGAATGGCGATTTTAGCTCTGGTTGATCTGAGTAAGAAAGGAAAATCGCTATAGTCGAAAAGGCCAACTCAGATTTGTTGCAATCATTGATAGAAAGTGTTAAAAATGTTATATTAGGTAATGTTCCTCTTGATTCTGAGCAGTTTATTGAGTTGCAGCGTTACAAGAAGGAACTACATAAACTTAGTGGTAGAGGGACAGTTGATGATAAGCGTAAAATTTTGATTCAGACTGGTAGAGGGAATCTTTTGGATGCTATTATAAACCCTATTGTATCTGTTTTGTCATCAATAAAAAGATGAATCGTCAGCCTTTAACATTCTCCAGACGTAATTTTATACTCACTGAAGATGAATACTATAGATTAATGGAAAAAAAGGAGAATAAAACAGTGGTAAAGGGAGAGAAGACCGGACACATTGTATTATAATCCTATGGAAGCTATAACAGTGAGAAATATGAAGAGAAAGCAAAATGATCTACCGGAAACGGCTTATGATTCTGATTTATCCTCACACGAAAAGTTAGATGAAAAGGTTGAAAACCTATGTAGGTATTTGTCTGATGTCAAAAAGATTAAAAATAATCAAAATCAGCCACAAAAGGATAGTTGGAGTTCCATTAAGAAAAAAAAGATAGAGTCTACTTCTCCTTTGGCCAATAGCACAGTTATTGATTATAAACCTAATGTCTATTCACCAAATTTCAATGAAGTCAGTGAGTGAGAATCAGTAAAAACGAATGATGATGATGACATTGGGATAGAATCAATAAAAGGGAGGTTGTTTGATACTGAAAACTCAACCCTACTTGGAAATACATTTGTTACTGATGGAGAAGATGAGCATGATAGTGAAAGTGAAGGTTTAAAAGAGTTTGAAAAAAAAGCAACTGATTTAACAACAAAAAAGAGTGATGAAACGATTGCTGCCAGAATGTTGAGTAATCTGAGTAAAATTGGTAGATTCGACGCGGAGAAGAACAGACTGAAAATTGGAAAATGTTGGTTGAACCCTAAGACTTCCAAAACTTTACTACGAGATGTTCTAACTGAAGGAGGTAAAATACAATCGGGAAATTCCAATTACAGTAGATTTAAAAGCTTGCTAAATGATGAAGGAATCACAACTGTCAGGAAATCTCCACGTCAAACACGTAGGAGCCAGAAGAAAAAGTTGGTCATTCCCGGTACTAATTCATGGACATCGACACGCTAAAAGAGTTGTATTACAATCCTGCATTACATACATCTCTACGAGGAGCTAGAGCTTTACTGAAAGCTCGTAGAAAACGAGAGGGAGAAAAAAGAATCCGTGAATGGTTGAGTGGTGAGGATGCCTACACGTTACATAAAAGAGTTGTAACTAAGTTTAAGCGTCGTCCTACAATTGTAGCTGGAATAGGGGAACAGTTACAGGTAGATTTGATGGATGTTCGATCTCGAAAAGAAGAAAATAATAATACAGCATTTTTACTGACTGCTGTTGATTCTCTATCTAAAAAAGGTTGGGCTGTGCCACTCATCAACAAATCAGGGCAGGTAGTGGCAAGAGGATTGAGAAGAATACTAGAAGGGGAAAACTATAAAGCTTTACAATCCGATAAAGGTAAAGAGTTTGACAACGTCAATGTCAAGACTCTGCTGGCGGAGAAAAAAATCAAGCGCTTTACAACCAAAAATGAAACGATAAAGGCATCAATGGTGGAGCGTTTTAACAGAACTTTAAAAGAGAAGATATATAGATATTTGACATATAAAGATGATGACAGATACATTGATGTTTTACCAGAGATGGTTAATGCATACAACAACACAATTCATGGTGCTATAGGTATGAGACCAAATGATGTGAATTTTCAAAATCAGGAACTTGTATGGAATCATGTGTATGAAGGAGGTGAACATAGTTTAACTCAAGAAGCAAAACTAAAGATTGGGGACTATGTGAGAATAAGTAAGGCAAGAGGAGCGTTTGAAAGAGGATACACCCGGAATTGGACGATAGAGATTTTTATAATCACTGATGTACTTATTGATGAAAAACCTGTTGTATATAGGGTGAAAGATTTGGCTGAGGAGATGATTGATGGCACCTTTTACGAAAAAGAGTTGCAAAAAGTAAAAAAACCCACGAGTTTCAGAATTGAAAAGATATTGGGAAAAAGACTGAGAAGAGGTAAAAGACAGATTCTGGTCAAGTGGTTAAGTTACGGAGAAAAGTTCAACGAGTGGGTAGATGAATAGTTCATAAGGAAAGAACGCTCGATATAATCATCATACGTTGGGAAAATGTCGATGCTGATAACTTCACCCTCAAACTCTAGCGGTGAAGAGTTTCCTGATAATAACAATTCCGAATTTACAGTGAGACTGTATAAATATTTGGTTATCAATGGTGATAAATGGGAGGTAGGTCTGCTAGATATGTCTTATTCTAATAATTGGAAGAATGTTACCGAAGGGAAAATATATCTAGAAAAGACTAATGTCTCTGGTAAAAGCGAAAAGTCCTTCATTTTAATAGGTAATGGAAGATATGATAGTATGGAGGAGTTGGAGGAGATTATACGAAAGAGAATGAGTGAAATGGATTTAGACAAAAAGTTCACCATCTCCTACAACCAGATCACCAACACCATTTTACTAACTAACAGTGATCGTGATACTACCATAAGCTTTTCCAAAGATATAGCATATATTTTTGGATTTGGACCAAAAACTATGTATCCTCATGGTAGATGCAATAATATCTCACCCCCTGATATAAATTCCGGTTTAACATCTCTGTATGTTTATTCAAACATTGTTGATAATAGAATGGTAGGAGATACGAATGTACCTTTACTGAGAGTAGTTCCGGTTCAAGGAAAGAAGAATAGTGTTGTGTATCAAGAATTTAAAAATCCTCACTATGTCGACGCTTCATCACTAAAAAGTGATCTGATTCAAGTACTTATAACGAGTGACGACGGCCAACGAATACCATTTGATGGTGGAAAGGTTGTGTTGACGGTTCACTTTAGAGAGAAACAATTATAATGAGTTTGGTGCGATACACCCCTGAGGACTCGAAAGATTTTTTTGATGAGTACTACAAGATGCAAGCTGGAAATGGAATTGGAGTGTATAGTGGACGGCGGGTGATGCCCCTAATATGAGAGGAAATGGTCTCGGTAGTCTTTTTTCAAGTATAATTAAATCCGCAGCACCAATGCTGAAAAGAGGAGCCATTAGTTTGGGGAAAAGAGCACTGTCTGTAGGTGAAAATGTGGCGCGTGATGTCATCGATGGACAAAGCTTTGCAGCATCGGCAAAGAAGAGGGGGTTGGCAGAGTTGAATGATCTGAGGGAGAAGTGCTCGATGCAGTCCGTCTAGATAGTGTGAAAAGGATTAAAACAAGAGGTGGAAAGAAAAGGAGAGGTGTTGGTAAATGTGGCATATTTTAATAGCAGCAGAATCCGATATAAAGACAGCAGAGCTTGATATCTGTATTTATTAAGCGATAACGCTTCAAGCAATCATCACTCGCAAAAGATGGCAAGCTTAAATGGGACAACAGGTAATAAGTTGGAAGGTTCTTCCTACAGCATAAATCCATCATTGGATGTATTTGCTACGGAACCAACAAACATATCGGTAGAGAGATCGGAATACGTTGTCATCAGGCCTGATAGGTTAGATCCTTATGGTAGTATTGAGTTAACCTTGTCAGGGAGCACTGAACATTACACAGACCTCTACAACTCGTTTCTGCAAGTTGAAGCTACGATTGTTCAAGATGATGGAACCGATATTGCAGGTAATGATGATGATGCAGTTGTGTGGATGGGGGATTCAATGCATACATTATTCAGCGAGTTGAAAATGTCGATAGAAAGAACCACTGTTGAATTTGCTAACAACTACGGTTTACGCTCCTACTTTTCACAACTCCTCGAAAACAGTGCAGACAGAAAGAAATATCAAGGTAAGATGGAGGGATGGGTGTATGATGATTCAACTAGCAAAGACGCTGCTGAACACAAAACTGCAGATAAGAAAAAGAGGAGAGCTCTAATCATAGGTGGAAAGGCAATAGAATTAACTGGAAAACCTCATCTCGCATTATTTCAGCAAAAGAAACTAATAATTCCAGGCCCTACTATGCAGCTGGAGTTTAAGCGAGCCTCCAACAAACTAGCTTTGTTTGCTGCAGATGAGGCGCCTAATGGAGGAGCGAAAATTAGAATTGATAAATTTGAACTTCATCTTTGTAAAGTGAAGGTGAATCCTACAATACAAAACTCCCAACTCAGTTTGGCATTGGAAGGTCACAACTACATTTATCCAGTTGATCGAAAACGGATAAAACTTTATGGAATTCGTGCTGGTGTTGCACAGATCGACGTAACTTTGGAAGAAAACAAACAAAAACCTAAACAAATCTATTTAGGTTTAATTGATCACAATGCAATGAACGGTCGTTTCGCCTTGAATCCATATAGAATGAAACAGGTTAATGTTGATAGTATTGTATTGAGAGTTGGTGATTGTCCAATTGGAAGAAGATTTGAGCCAAATTATGCTAGAGGGATTTTCGGAAGAGAATATCATCAGTTTCTACACGCTACCGGAACTTTGCTTGAAGGTGATAGTCTTGGTATTACAAAAGAACAATACCTTGATGGTACTACACTTTATGGATTTGACTTGACTGGCGATTTTCTTAAAGAAGGATTTCACTCTATGAAAAATGTCACAACAAGTGTGGAAATTCGTTTTAGCACTAACACGACTGATGTATTATCCCTGGTAGCATACTTTGTAAAAGACGATGTGTTGGAGATGGACAGCATTCTTCAATTAACTATCGCGGGAGCTGCAGTGCTTTAAACAGAAAGTTAGAGATGAATACCACGCAAATTCGTTCGATCTTATCTTCAAACGTTTTATGTCAAAGCGTTGGGATTCATGATGGAGCTAGAGAACAGTTTTGGAAGCAAATTTGCAATTTTCCAACGGGATGTTTCGTATTCAACACCCATTATTCTCACCAACCTAGAGAGCATTGGTTGGCTGTGTACGCTAATGATTCAGAGGTGGATTTTTTTGACTCGTTTGGACGTTCTGTTTCCTTTTACCCAGATGTCAATGAAATACTAAGTATTCATGGAGGATATGAAACAATACAAAGTAATGAAACGCAACTACAAAATTTTTTGTCAACTGTATGTGGTGATTATTGTGTATACTTTTGTTTACTGAGAAGTAGAGGGTGGAGTATGGATGAAATTGTTAGAAGTTTACGAGTTATAGGAGATGGTGAGATGAGAGATCACTCAATATGAAGATTTATCATACAGACTTATCCTAACTTCAAGTTCATACAAGATAATGCAGTAGAAGGAATAGATGGAGTGCATATACAAGGAACTAATTTACTAAGTAAATTGTTAAAATAAATTATTATAATTGATTTTTTATTTGTTATAACAAATAAAATGAATAAAATACAACTTATCTCATTATTTGTGCTAAACACTACAGAACCTATAAAAACTATTATTTTGTAATGTTCCAAGCAAGAAGTAAATAAGTTCTTCTCATTTTCTTCCTCAGGAGCGCTCTTTAGTTATATCTAAAAGACATAGTAACTAATGACTCTATCATACATAGTTATATGAATTAATTTTTACAAAAATACTTCGGAACCTACTTTAAATACATATGAAACTTACCATCATAGAAGACGAGACATGTCCTTTGTGTTATCGATTAAGACCTTGATGTGCTGTTCTGGACAATTCTCTTTTTCATTTTCATCAAAGTACGAGAGAAAGGTGTGTTGCAGGAAAGTATCAAACAGTTCGGAGGCTTAAATGAAAGCTTGGAGAGCCGAGAGTAGAATGATATCGTAGGAAATCATGTTGTTCGTATTTTGACTTAGCCCTTTGAATCTGATTACACCGATTTTTTCCGACACCACAGATGAAGCTATTTGAGGAGGAATGGAAATATCTCCAATCAATAGCTCTCCATTCACCATACATCTGTAATTAGCCACTAGAGTATCGGCAGTCTTGTTCCAACGAGTATCACATTTTCTTAGCTTTCCAGGATTCTCATAAGCTATAACACTTCCTGCCGGAAAATCGTGTAGGTGATCAACACTGAAATAAGCCTGTATTTGTCTCATACTCTTGCCGTACAATGAGTTGAATGGATCGTTGATCTTTCGATTACATCCTTGACAATCAGCGGTACGAAAAATCGCATCTCCTGTCTTTCCTTCTCCCATATAAATTAAAACAATTGGACGTGTTTGCTTAGCTTTATTAACAAGCAGTCCTATTTCGGTTGAAACATCACTCTTCACTCGAGTTCTCTTTTGATCCTTTCGATAGTTGTAAATGATGGCACACTTTGATTCATCACGAAATTCAACAGACAACACCTCCATAACTGTTGGTACTTGTAGCTCGCAGATTTCCATGGACTCTTCAAGTTTTTCTAGACTATCTTGAGAGAGAGAGTTTATTAACCCGGCGCTCTTGTAGGTGAGAGTGGTTAGTTCATTACTTCCAGCATCTTGAAAGGGTATTCTGGTGTGACAAAAAAGCGTTTCGTCTCCAACATCTGTCAAAGCTAGTTTTTTGCACTTCGAGCCAGTTTCAATATCATCTTTTGTCAAATCAATGAAAGATCGTTTCCTCATCGATGTTCTTTTTGAAGACAGCTTGTTAGTATGAGATGTGAATGAAGTAAAATTTTGTTGGGATTCCGGTTCATCAACCACCAATTGACTTTGTGGCATATCAAAGATAGGAGAATTTGATGGGGAAAGGGTTTGCCGGGATCCTGCTTCTTCATTCATCGATTGACTTCCTTCGTCTTGAGTATTCATTCTGAAAAAAAAGAAAACATTTTGTTTAATTTTCGTAATTAATTTTAAAAGATCATAAAGATCATAAGCCTTCAGCTAGTTGTGTTAGCTAAAAAAAAATAATTATTTTTACTCTTACCTTTATTAAGAAGGTGAGCTCCTAGTAGTTGCAATAGAAGATTTAGTAGATGTTGCTTCTCTGCTAGCCGTTGTAGAACTGGATGCTTTCTGTGTGAAAACAGTGGCTCTTAAATAGGTAAAGTTGCAGTGATTGAATCCTATGAATCAGCATTTTTTCAAGCGAGTACTACCCAATGCTTTTGCGGGAATAAATAATTTATTTTCACGCGAATGGAAACCGTTGCTTTTGCGGGAATAAACATTTCATTTTCACGCGAATACAAACCAATGCTTTCGCGGGAATAAATAGTTTATTTTCACGCGAATGGAAACCGTTGCTTTCGCGGGAATAACAATTTTTTTTCACGCGAATACAAACCAATGCTTTCGCGGGAATAAAAAATTTAGTTTCCTGCGAATGGAAACCCTTGCTTTCGCGGGAACAAAAATTTTATTTTCACACGAATACAAACCAATGCTTTCGCGGGAATAAATACTTTGCTTTCACGCGAATGGAAACCGTTGCTTTCGCGGGAATAAATAATTTATTTTCACGTGATGGAAACCGTTGCTTTCGCGGGAATAAATAATTTATTTTCACGGGAATAACAACAGATGCTTTCGTGGGAACAACTCTTTCATTTTCACACAAATGGAAACCGTTGCTTTCGCGGGAATAAATAAACTTTTTTCACGCGAATAACAACAAATGTTTTCGCCGGAATAACTCATTTATTTTCACGCGAATGGAAACCGTTTCTTTCGCGGGAATAAATAATTTATTTTCACGCGAATGCAAACCAATGCTTTCGCGGGAATAAATAACTTATTTTCACGCG
Source organism: Cryptosula pallasiana (assembly GCA_945261195.1). NCBI lineage: Eukaryota > Metazoa > Bryozoa > Gymnolaemata > Cheilostomatida > Cryptosulidae > Cryptosula > Cryptosula pallasiana. The sequence continues at coordinate 16,134,766 of OX183134.1, read as the reverse complement.
AATAGAAACCGTTGCTTTCGCGGGAATAAAAAATTTATTTTCACGCGAATAAAACAGGAATATTTCACACAAATAACACTATTATGATAGAGTTTTCGCGTGAGTGTTTTTAATGGTTATAAGCTAAATGAGTAGGAGTGGCTTATAGTATATAAGAACAGCTCTCTCTGCATAGAAATCATTTTCTCCAGCAATAACCTCAGGAGCATCCCCTACTACAACTGATTTCTTGGTGATCAACTACTACAACTGATTTCTTGGTGATAAGGTGAGAATTAATAAAAAACTATTTAATAGAAGTTGAAATGTAATTATTTTACAACACTGTTTAATCATCCTATACTAATACATATTATTTTATTTTAGTTCATTATGAGTTCAAAAAGATATACAATAAAAGACTACCTCCCGAAGATATATCATAGCTATATTGAAGAAAATGTTGAAGTACAGGAAAAGGCGAAATATTCATTGACAATACAAGCTGTGGCATTTTGTATAACACAGCATTTACTAACTTTAGCATCGTTATATGGAGAGCTGTCGCCAATACAATACCGACCACGTACTTTACACCGGAATGATGACAATCAGGAAACATTATTACGTCTAACAATTCAAAACAATTTTGAGACAGTTTTGAAAATGTCTAAAGTCGTGAATATAAACGATTTTTTAAAAAAAATTAAAAAAAGGCATGGGATCAAGATCCCACCCAAAGTTTAGTTAAAGCTAAATGGACTCAAGAACTACTATGTGAGCTTAAGACCAATATTTTACGCTATATTCAAACAGATGAATGTATCACTTCATCCATTTTTTCATTTGAGTCTATGTTAGAGCTTTATCAAGTATATAATCTTTAATATACACTCCTTATATAATAAATATACACAATCATACAATGTTTTATTTCTATTCAATGTAGACATGAATGTATTCATAACTATATATATTTATATATAGCTATCAAAAAATTATCAAAACTTAAATGCCATACATTCAAAATCTATATGCCATATAAGTTCAAATTAAGTAAAAAGATAATCAAAACTCAAATGCCACTTAAATGCCACTCAAATACCCCTAAATAAAATACAATATAAACTCGGCGAATCCATTCAACGCCGTAACCCATTGCATAACCCCCAAGATCTAATCCACAAAAAAACACTTGGTAGGGAGATCTGCTCATATATTACTACTAATATTCATCACTTTCTGCTCACACTACAAGAAGAGACATTTTTTTGAGAAACAAATTTTCTCCTTTCAACAAACAATAGAAAAAGTTCTACTAGCAACAAATAACTGATGGATTCCCAGAGGAAAGAAGGTGATTCCATAAACCCTAAAGCATATTTTGACGTCTAAAGCTTCAACAGGTACCAAATTCAATCTAACAGAGCTTACAAAACAGCATCTAAATGCACCTCACTTTGTTTTTGTACGACACAGAAGATTTCTGAATAGAATCTAAATAAGCTCATATATCCACCAGTATTTATAACACTGTGTGGTTTTCAACGCAAAGTGACTTTGTTCAAGTTTATTAATATCTGTTTGAAATAAACCAGGCCTTCTAATGAGTTTGTTGGGTGTTTTATTCCTCAGCTAACTTATTAACTGTCAATGATAGCTTCTTGTGCATTTAGCCAACTTCTACAGGCCTTACTGCTTATCCTTCTCAGTTCTTCAGTTTTTGTGTGTGCAGGGATAACTCCCATACACTAGTAAAGAATGTTGGAATGAGCTTATCTTCCTCTACAACCCCACAGCTCAGATGGAATGCACTGTAGTGGGATTTTTAATATATATTGCAATACAAACTTATAGCTCAAAGCATAAGGCAAAATTTAGTGAGAATAATTGAAGGTTCTATATATGAACTAACTAGGAGCTAAAAAAACTTGCACTGCTAACAAGAAAGTTAAAAATCTATTCAAACTACAATTTCAATCATGTTAATTGATTTTTATACAATATAGCTACCAACATTGATTCGTGATTCAGTAAATGTATATAAACAAATCCACACGCACATGTTAGATACCGTGTCTATATAAATATTGGTATTCCAGTTTGCTTGACATTGTGGATTGTCTCGGTAGAACACTTTTGGTCTGCTACCTCCTAGATCTTTAATCATTTCTTTATCGTAGTTCAATGGGAGGCAGAGAGATGTCCTGGAAGCTTTCGGAATATGGTAGTAACTAAGATTTATTTTTGGTCATCGTAGCCTTTTTCCTCAAAATCTCAAGAGGAAAAACAAGGTTGAGGGAGCCACCCATCTTGGCTATTCAGTTAAAGTTTTTTTCTATTGATTACCGCTCTATTGATTCAGTAAACCAGATAAACCTAACAAACTTTTTTTGAGATGAGGGTAGATGAAGTTGACTAAAGAAAAAGTGGTCAATTATAAATAATACCATTTAAGTTGATTCTGAGGCGCAGAGATAGACAATACAAACAAAGAGGCAGCAGCTGTCGATTCATTCAAAAAAGGGTCAAACTACACAGGTTGAATATCTGCAGTTGATAGGCTCGATTGGTACAATAATGAAGAAAACCACAGAAGAGGAGTTAGATGATACTTGAAAGCATCCAATGAGACCTTTTTCCTGGTTTTCACTTAAAGTACTAGGTTTTTTAAAAAAAAAACTAAGGAAAAAAAACTCTGCGTGTGAAAAACCAAACAGACAGCAAGCTATTATTGTGGGTCAATTTTCAGTTTGATTTTGATGTCGAAACCGGTTGAATATCAAGCTGTAAACCCCTTTTTCTATTCCAAGAGTCTTCCAATTTATAAAAGTCATTGAGTCAAGTACACTCCACAAACTTTGGTTTGTCAGACAATATACATGCTACATCTGGTAAATATTATAACAAAAAAAAAACATTCAACATTCTCAAAAACAAAACGTTCACGAGATTACAAGGAGTTTTAAACAAGTTATGCTAATGATACAGCCAACACCAAACTCAGCAAGCACACAATTTGAAAAGTTTACATAAAATTCTAAAATACCACTAGCTAAAGATGAATTTAACTTTAATGGCATTGCAAACTTTGATAAAAAAAATTGAATAACTGAATCCTATCCAGGTTTATATTCTTTTCATAGCAACAGCTGTCAATGAAGCTGCTGTAACGATCTACAAAAAACTTACAGAAGCTATTTTTTGGACTGAACGAGGAATAAAAAATCAGAAAATTAAAAACAAAAGAATAACGAAGCAACAGTAACCTTACCGAAATCTACAGAAAGAACTCTATGAAAAAGAGCATTGAGAGTGGCTCAATATACACATATTTTCACAATGTCGTAGTGGGTCTCTGTTTTGTTGGCCATGAAAGACCACTTGTGTCAAGCATTGTACCTCTATTCAGAGAATATACTGTTGGTATGGCCAGTGAAAACTTATACTGAGCTAACTATCTACTCAGACATAATAGTCGGGGGCATTGTAATATATCAAGTCTTTGCAATGATGAATACAGTTATATCAGAGAGTCAAGTAGATTATATTTATTATTTATAACTAATGCGGCTATGCGGTTAGTGGGTTGAATTACCCTAAAATCTACAAAGTGTGCTTTCAAAACTGCAAAGTCTCTGAGATGATGGAGACAGTTTTATCAGTGAGTCGTCGAGAGTCTTTTAATTCATTTCCAACACAGTTTAATAGTTTGAGTTACAGATTTAGAATGGCTTAGTATCTAAAACAGCTGCTCTCAAAGCTACAAAAGATCAGTCGTTGATAAATACACTTTTATTAGAGGGTCAAAAACTGTCTAGTAACCATGTTATTATTATTTAGAATACAAATGTAGTTAGCAAGAGATTGTTAATCATGTCAGAAATTTAACAAGGTTTTGAGCAGGACTGAACTTTTTTGCTGTGAAAAATGTGCTTTTGTCATAGACTGAATCAGTTTTTAAGTACTATTTATTGTTATTAAGCATTGGTATGTAGTTTTTGTTGAAATTGAAAATGCCCTAGAATCTGCTATGATTGTTCTCAAGGCTATATGTTATTTACATAGATCAATGCAGAATTTTTAGAAGGTAAGCTAAACTATATTGATTTCTTATTACTATTATTAAGCTTAGCTATGTAGTCTGTGCTGGGAATAAAAAAAAAATTTCAAAACATACGAGCCATGTTTTGAAGATTGCAAAGTTTCTGCTTTAGTCAACCTTTTTTCGGCAACAAAGAATGGAATTTGATTATTTTCAAGTCTACATTTAAAACATAACAATGTAATCTGTTCTTGAGATTGCAAGTCTCTCAGACTCTACGAGGGTTACTCCCATTATCTGTAGTAATCAATATGAGTTTATCAGAGAAATAACTGGGTTCTACTCATAAAGCTATCTTGTAATTATACATTGATAAGTCTGTATGTATTTTAGGTCTTATATTGAGAATTTTTTATTGCCATTAGGATTATATAATATAGCACCATAACTGATCATAATATTGCATCGATGTACTGATTCTATAAGCATAAAATCTTAAGGATATATTATTTTCAAGACTTACAGCGGGTTTTGTTACCAAAAATACTTTAATAGAAACCAAAGTACAGATTAATAAATCACATTTCTGTTCTGTATTCTTATTAGTAGTATTAACATCATTACTCTTTAGTCTCAGTTAACGTTGAAGTTGTTTCAGAAACTGTTGTTGTAAACTGAAAAGAGACCGATATGAAAACAACAAAAGCACTGGCTAAAGCCGTGGCTACACACACCTACGTTTCGTAGGAAGATGACAAAAAATATGTTTCGTAACGTCACTCTGGTGGCTACGCCAATGCTGCTGAGTGTCCAGTGAGGCAAAGAGGGCATGATATTGAAAATAGTCATTATAATAACTATTATAAATATAAATTATAATAATTAAATAATTAAAATGTTTGTTTATAATACCAGATAATTAATTTATTATCTGTAAAAAGTAATTAATGTCTATAAATAATAATTAGTTGTTTATAAATAAAAAGTATCCTTTCGATAGAAGTAACAAATGTCTATTGACAAATCAGTAATGAACACGCCAAAGTTGAAAGATAAAAAAGTTCACTGGAGTGGTTGGGTTTTGTCCTTATGTTTTATCAAATCAAGAGTGGTTGTTTAATAATAATTGTCCAATCACCAAAACGTCTGGTAAAAAACTTTTTCATAGACCAACATGTTGGTCTACGAAATTCAGCATCTCTTTTGAAAAAAAAAAACGTCGCTTGCAAAAAAAACGTGCTTTCGCCGCATACCAACAAAATTTAGGTGTGTGTATAGCCACCCCTTGACAGAAATAATGATGCCGCAAAAACACAATTGACTAAAACACAAGTACTTCCATAATGGATTTTTAATCCATTAAATAGGTGAGCAAAAGCATTAATGTAATGTAATGTAAAGTAATAAAAGCTATGCTCTAAATCTGCTAAATCTTGAGCAGTGAAATTCAAGTGTATTAAAAAAGCTATGTTATTTTTGGTTTGTTACAAAGTATGTTTGTGTCTATTGGTATAGAAGCTGTAGCTGTTGTTAACAACACAGCTGCTTTTGAAAGTTGGTTCACTCCCTTTTGCTATGGTGAATGCAATGTGAGACCGATTCAGACAGTCAGTTGCCCAACAATAATAGTTCAAAGTCTCAATCTTCCTCAATACCCATTACCTTGTGTCATCATTTACTTGGGTGAGATTCAAACTCTTAAACATAAAACTGATTCTGCTATGACATCAAATGAGTGACAACAAAGAAACAATCATTGGAGCAGATTGTTGTTTAAGCTGAGGAAATGAGACGATTATCAAAGGATTTGCTCGATTGCAGCTATGACACAGAGTATCCCTCAAAGTTCACCAAACTTGCAATCTTCCCATATATTGATGTTGTCAGCAGTTTCATACCCTATCAGTGTCAGGAAAAAGAAGTTGTAGCTACTTTTATCATATATGACTGGGAGAAAAGTGGATAGGGAAAGGTGGAAACACTGATCGTACCAAGCAGATCCATGAAATATGTATAAGAGTTTTTTTCTGGGTGAGGTGATATACAAGCTGAAGAAAGAAGGATTCAATAGAGTTGTATATCATAATGCAGTCTTCCTATCTGCAACTATTCTCGGTGAATAGCAACCAAAATGACAATCAAAGAAACTACCGCGATGAGGAAACAACATAATGAGAGAAGAGACAGGATATTGATAGTTTCAAAAAGGATAAATTTTACAACTTCAATTGAGGCATTGCAACTAATGATGTCTATTCAATTATTCTACTGGTTGATGTTAAAAAGTTAGCTCTATTATAAAACACTATTATGGACATTTCCAAGGAGCATTATGTATTATGCTAATTGTATCTAGCAGAAATGTCTTGTGAAAAAAAACTATAATACTTGAAATGACAATCAAAAATGTTTTATCTTCTACAGTATTTTTTACCTTTTACAAAAAAAAGTACAGCTAGTAAAGGTGAAAGACTTGGTAAAAACAAAACTGACCAGCAGACAGCGATGATCAAACCGAAACTGAAGTCGTTGCAAAAGTTTGGATTTAAAACGCTCTGTAAACCAATGTAGCAGCTGTGCTCAAGAAAACATCAAATAGGTTTTCATTATCCACGGTTTATAAAGTAGGTGTTTTGCTCATGAAAATGAACTTCAACTCAACATCTACATGTAGAGTACTATTTTTTCCAAAGGATGTTCAATTGATTATACCAGCTTGGTTCTAAATATCACGAGCAAACTTGTTCAAGACCTGTTCAAACCAATTTGCGAAACCAAATTTGAATGAGCTCCACTTAGTTGAAGCGGGCGGTTGCACCCATACATGGACAGGAAGTTTGTTAAAATGGTTGGTATGTCACTTGAACTTGCAGGAATATATCTCTGCCCAGCATCATCTAGTTAGCTGTATCTCCGGTAAATGAACAGAGGGTGGCATTAAAAGCTGGCATCAAATGAAAGATGAACAAACCCCAATCAATGAGGTGGTATTTCAGCAGCAATATATTGGGATTGTCACCTAGTAATCAGTTGTTTCTCTCAACAATCCTGTTAGCCTGTGAGTAATAAAGGTTGACCCTGGTCGCCAAAGTACCAACTTCAACTTTATCAGGTGCCATTCAAACTGAGCCCCTAGCCTGTGTTTATCTGTTCCTAGATGCCTCGGTTACAGAAAAAGTTGGAAGGGCCAGAGTGTCTTGTCATCTCTTCAAGGGAGCAGTCAACCCGAAGATTAATTCATTTACCAGCAGCTTCTGGGAAGGAGACAACCAAACTCACTTCCAGTTTCTGGCAAGGGCCACCAATACATACATCGGTATCTGGGACTAGGCTTATTGACACCACGGCTAAGTCCCTGGCAAACTTTGAAATTGTTGACTCTCCAACACACAAGTTTCATTTTCGACGGTTAATACCAGGGAAGGTAGAGGCGTCTCACTGTTTTTTGTCACTCCTTGGTGTTTGAATGATCTCCAGTTGAAGGATAGTTGGAGCTTCAATACACCAACTGTACAGATTATTGTAGCTCTCATATGCTTGTTTAGCCCCCTCGGCTAACTTTTTGATCGTCCATCACCTCTTTGCTTCAAGATTTCTAATTGATTGCAGTCTGTGGAACAACGACATCTAAAGGTTTTTGTATTCACTTCTCCCAGTTTGCTCTTGTGCTCGACGATGTAGTGGGGTTTAATTAGAGCATCGAGACATTGGTAAACTAAGCTTATTGGCTTATCGGGCAGCATAAACACAGTGCCAAACATATTTCTATCTATCTAGAACTGGAAGGGCTCACCTTTGAGGTATTTCTTGAAATGCTTAACTGGCTTTACACGGGCAAACGACTTCTTCTGGGTAACACCGTATTTACTTTTTTGGGCCGGATATTTGGTTCAAATAGCAATGACCCACTTATTTATTTGCTTGGTTTTATAAACCACATTTCCTATGCAAACAATATTGGCATCAGTGTCTTGGATCTAGCTGGGTTTTGGCTTGGAGCGGTCTAACCGAATGGGATTGCTTTTGATCAGCTGTGTTAGAAGTGTGGCCACTGCGGCAAAACTTTGAATTTGCTACCAGCAGTGACCTGTGGTACTCCGAAAGGCTTGCAGTCATGTCAACTCAGTAGGATATTGCCATTGGGCAATGGCAGCACCCTTCCTTGGACCGTTAGCCATCTAAGAACTGCAAAACTGCTCACTATAGTTTATAAATACCCCTCTTGTCTTTTGCATCAGTAATGAAAAGAGTAGGGGGGGGGGGGGGGGGGGGAACTGGAAGAAAGTGTCAAAGAGTCAAGGTAAGGCCTGGTGGAGTGATCTAATTGTGTATTTATGTTAACTCAAATCTTACGCTGCCACCAATGTGAAGGTTTCTGTTCTAAGACTTTACTGTGATACACAACTAGCATCACTTTACGTTTGAGTGCACATCCTGTAATCATACTTGAATAGATTGGGTGGACTGCAAAATAACTGGCTCTAAGTTACAGCTACTGCTACTGCTACTGTCACTATATCAATCTCTATAACCTAGTCTATTGGCAGGCCACAAGTGCAGCAGCTTGCACACACCAGTGAGGCTCAATGACAAAGCCCACAGCTCTGCAAACAAGAAAAATAAGTTCCTGACCCCGCTTAGCAGGGACATGAACTTATTTTAAGACTCACACATGTTTTGCAGCCAACTGGCTGAGTAGACAAGACTTGTACAATTCTATCACAATGCTTAATTGAGCCACTAGTTCTAGTTTGTCTTTGAAAAATTGCATAATTAGAGAAAAATGGCTATTTACTGACAACTGTATATATTATTTGCTCATTTGGAAGTTTTGGATATATTAAAGTTACAACTCATTGATTGACGGAAAAAAACAAAAAACAAAAAACTTGATAACTAGTGACATAAAGCTTGCAATATCTGACTTTTACTGACAGCATCTAAAGGATAAAGTTAAAAAGTAACAAACTTATTGCTGTTAGTACTTAATACTGTTCCTTATAAAATAATGCAAAAATAAATGGAATAAAGATTTTCAATTATAATTGAAACTTCACAAAGTTTTGCGCGCACAAGTAATACATATTATATGCTGTTCATCACAACTGCTGAGTTCTGGTTTCAAAGAACATGACATGTATATAGTTTTTCTAAGACATAACACACATCAGCATTTCATGATAAATTATATTGAACCTTTAAAATTTTTTGAGAATAACTCCACTACCTGGAAGAAAAATAAGAAACATCAGAGATTTTTGTGGTATCAGTTTTACGAAATTACTTTCACAGAATAAACTTTTCATTGTGACCATTTTGCATCGAAGATACTAAAATATGTTTATTTTCAACAACTGTGTTTTCTTTTCAGAAGAGTGAAAGTGATCATATAAAAAAAATTGTTAGATAGGTTGCACCAACTCACGGTAGATGGTGATGATATATAATATGAAATTTCATAAACTGCTTTCTATCGTGTTATAAATGGTTAAAGAGGCCAACTATTTGTTTTAGCATGGGCTTAGCAAAGTCTAATTGAGTTGATGTTCATGTTTGTAACATCATGGATTGACTTTGCCTTTATTGTGAAATCTGAGAAATGCTCGATAAATCTTACAATATCTCTTGGTAGGTTTTCATACGTAAAAAAATTGAAGCGCACTTAAGTCTTTCCAATTTTCAAAGTATGCAAGCAAACCAAAACAAAAAACCTTTAAAAATTGAAAATTTTTGATTTATGCTGACGCTTTAAAATGAGTTTTTTATCAGTCAAAGTTTTAAAACTGAAAAAGTATAGCGATAACACCGCAAACGTTGAAAGGTTTGTAGCTTTGCACTATAAAAATACCAACAGTCAAATCTATTATATAAATGAAAGTTTCTGTTTTGTGATGTCAGCTCAAAACTTTGGCACATATTCAGAGTCGTCTTTTTCTTCTTTAGGCCATCATGCTGTTGAACTTTCATTTTTGCCAAAAGATTGCAAATGTATTGGCAATAAAAGTTTTATTATTTTCCAGTTTTGCCAACTTATACCCGGACTAACTGTTTGCCTTTTGGGTGTCTTGCTCGGTTATTTTGGCTACGTTCCAACTGCTACAGTCTTTTGGTAATGCACACTCATTAATGATATATATGTATACAACAATAAATACAAAAGTAATCATGAGGAACCCAATGTATCAGAGTTGTTTTCAATGTCCCTGACTTTGTTAAGCAGTAACTTTTTTATATTTTAATTTGATTTTAAAAATTGTGTGGCGGGAACAGAAACAGGATACAAATTTATGACTAGTCCTACCACAGCCAGCCAGCATGGTTACAAGTTTAAGACCTACAATATTATTGAGCAAGGGCTTTTTTAAATAATTTTTGGTAATATTACCACTCTTGCTGTTAATTATAATTAATCAATCTAACTCTCTACAACGCTCTTTATAATCAGCATAGTTGAAATATTAATCCTACACAGCTCATAACAGATACAAAATAATACACAAAGATCAAAAGAAAATTACAAAACACCAAGTCATCTGAGGAGCATAATCCTTAATTTTTACTGAGTTTGTCCACAATTTGTTTAATTTACTCATACTTGAATTCAACAGCTGCTCAGCCTGCCATGATATAGAACTGGCTCAAATACTCTAAACAATTTCTTCCAATTCAACAAGTTTACATAAAGTTAGAGATAATAAAAATGAATGTGAACTTTGGTTTTATGTGCGCTGTGGTTGCCCACTGTGAGCATGGAGGGTTTAGCTGGTTTACTCACATAGTTGGATGTGACATTCTCAAATGCATTTCCAAAATAATGAAAAATGAATTCCATAGTCATCAACCATATATTTTTGCATGAAGAGTAAAAATACAAGCAATTGAATATCCACAAGATTATTTGAAATGTTTTTTTCACCAAAAGGACAACTACAGCAAAGCAATTTAGGTTGAATTTTTGGAAATATATTCCATGCTTCATGCCGATCTCTTTGGTAGGGACAAAAACATTCCATAGATTTTTCTACCTGCTGCCATATCTAGATTTATAGTTGTTACAAAAAAGGTGCGCACTCATCTCGTCAAGGAGAAAAGTCAACACTTTTGCCAATTGCTGTTTGGCTAGTGTTGACGATAGAGAGAGCAATGTGTAGCATGGAACAAGCATTGCATTACTGCGAATGCTGTATAATTTTGTTCGAAAATTCAGATATTTTATGCAGCATGAGGGAAGTTTGCATGGCCGTCCAACTATAAATTAATGATTCGTGCGGACATGAAACTTCCAAGAAATGTTCAATGCTTCGACAGAAAATTTGGTAGAAGTTACAAAAAACTACAGAAAGCTTGAAACATGTGCTTGGGGGAACTGTAAAAAAATCAGTTTTTGTCAATGGTCAAGTTGGGCATCCTCAAGCTAACTGGAACATCAACAAGATCTTACAAACAATATTTCATGACTCTATAACACTGGCTTCTCTTGATCTCCTTAACATTGCCTTAGGACTTTTTATGTTATCTCTATTGCAACGCCGGGTAGTTCTACTAGTAATGCATACCAGAGATATACATGTTGCTTATGTTTTATGCAAAGTTCATCTATTAAAATGGTACCATACTAAGGTTCAAGATAGCAATCAACATGATATTGAGTAATAATTACCGATGGCTCGGTGAAACAACAATGACAATTATTATTTGCCGATATTACGGTATCAGATGTTGATAGCTAACCACTCAGGTTCATTTTATTATGAAGAGTCAGACTGGTTTCGATATAAGAAATAGTATGATAAAAATGTTCATTTGGATCATCAAAACATTGAGTAGTTACATTAATAATATTTATAAACGTTTTGTTCAACTGCAATGTGATGGATTGTACATCTCACTGTTATGTGCAATCTGATAAACTTCATGATAGACACTATTCAGTTATTATGATATACATTAGTAGACAAACTGAATGGGATTTATTACTCAGTTTAGGTTTCACAATTACAAAATACTAGAACACAAACCGTTATATGGTATTGTAACTACCAAATACACTCGCAGTAAGCCTATATTTACCTCTTAGTATTTTACTAAATGCAAACACGAGCAATTAGTGTAAGTTATGCTCAGAGAACACTCAATCATACCTGGTTGGCAGGTCCTTCAATCCACAACTCGAGAGATCTAGTTCTTCTAGTGACTTCAGCTCATCAATTACTTCTGGCACTCTGCCATTGAAGTCATTGCCTTCAAGGTCTAGCACTCTCAACTTACTAAGAGATCTCAAGCTGTAACAGATATGTAAAAGTCTTAACTAAAACAGACTTGATTGCGGAGGTTTGCTGTTTTATGCAACAATAGCGCTCTTGAGATGATCAAAAATGATCATGAGCACATATATGAAAGGTACAGGTGATGAAGGCGCTGGAAATGAAACTCAGAACTTCTAACAACCATACAATAAAGAAAAAACATCAGGGACGGAAAATCCGATTTAGGACAGAAAAAATCTACATGACTCAAATGAGCAGCAACTATTAAAAAGCTTGCTGGCTTTTAGAAAAAAATTCATGGCAGCATCGAATTCTGAGTATGCAAGATGCAATGTTTTTTTTTCTGACAACAAAGTTTCTAGTTATGACTGAGGAAACATTGTCATTACAACACAAAACACAAAAAAAGTAAACTTCCAATTTTGCTATTAAACTGACTAATGAGTTTCTAAGCAGCCACAAAACATATATAATAAGTACAACAAAACATTCAAACAATTGCAATATCTACTTGATTGAGTCGCCAACCAGATACACAATCACTATATTCTGTGATGTATCTGCTTAGGTACATGAATGCCTTATTATACATATTCGGTATATTTACCAGTTTGTGTGCAACTTTAGGGTGGAACTCCCTACAAATCACAGTATAAAGTGTATTCTAGAACTAATACACAACTGTAATGTAATAATAGTAATGTAGCTCCCTTTATTTATTGTTGATAATTGTTTATTCTTTCCATTCTCCATGAAAAAAGAAAAAATCAGTGGCTATTGTTTGAAAACTGTCTAGGTGAAATGCAATTGTGTTTGTGACGCCCACAACTTTCATACATACTTTTACAAGTTGGCACAAAGGCAGGGAAATATTGAAAGTTCACAATTTAAAAATATTCACTCAGTTACCAGGGTTGCCAACAATTTGAAGTTCGTTGGTGGTGGTTGCTGGTGGTGGTGGTGGAGGTGGCTTTGTTGGTGGTGTTAATAAGAGTATTCGCGACTTGTTTGTAAAGCAAAATGAGAAAAAAATAGGTTTTTCATAGTTTAATATGACGCGTATGCAGCGGAAAATTTGTTCAGAACAACATAAATATTCAATGAAATGCTTCAGTTTACCGAACAGACCGTAAAGAAGATGACTCCCAATTTTTAAAAAAATTAAAAATACAATAAAATTTGAACTGCTAGGAATTGGCATAGTTTGTCACGCTGCCCTTCAACTTAGTAAATTTTGAATGCTTGCAATTATTTCGAATTGTTTTTCAAGGATATAAAACCGGTCCATGAACATGAAAAAAGCCTACTCTCTCATTATTATTTATTTAGTGTTCAGTATCATTCGCAACCTACAAAAATATAAATAAAAGCTCATCGATTATTTTTTGTTATTCAGTGCGCTACTTTTTGTTGACCCACGAGTTCCGAACAAAATGATTATCTATTGATTAAATTTATTGCCAGTCTGATTATTTTTAGTGTTATGTGTTCGGAGAACAGAGGTAGCGAATACTCTAATTGAGTTGTCGGCTCTTAAGAAATAATTTTCATGTGAAGACAACTTTAGCTGTTTTTAAAAACTTATATGTGCAGATAGCCTACACAATGGTGGGCAAGTAGCATTAGAGAAGAACCAGAAGCAGCAATAATAGACAAAGCAGGCAACTAAGCCCAATGGAGGTGAGACTTTCCTATTGTAATACAGTTTAGTGGCTCGTAATACAGACATGACTGGACAGGTATACTGGGATAGTTACACTACTTGGATGTACCAAGAAGGCTGACTTATTAGGAGACCAGCAAATGAGCACCCCTGACTTCTCCTATGATATAGCTAAGAGTCTACATTGATTTTACCACCTTTTGTAACCTAGATCTTTGTTAAATCACCCTTATCAATTTATTGATTGAAATTATTAATGTTTCATGTATTATTACTATGTATTAACATATTATGTTAATGCTATTTTATATGAATTTCACCGCCTACAAAAAGTGTTGTGACAGCAAATATATTCTAGTGGGCAAAAGTTACCCAAGATGATAGTGCAAGTAGACAACCCAGTTACCATTTACCATACAACAACTGTCCAAACACTATTTCAGGTGATTTGTAAAGAGAAAATTGTATATAAAAACTGCTAATAACTGACGAGTGATCTTGTAAGTGATTTTACATAGAGTGATCACTGTGCTGGTTAGTTGCAGGCATCGATTGCTAAGCTAGTTTGGGACTTGCAGCCAGTGTAGTAGATTTTGGGGTCTGTAAACCCACTAGCTGAGGTTGGTAGCGAGCTGCCACCAGTTGTTATTTTAACCTGCTACAACAGCAGGGTCGGTAGTGTACCGAAGAGAAATTAGATAGAATATCCCAACTCTACAACCAGTAAGGAGCCCTCGGCTCAGACGCATAACTCAGTGCTGTTGAGTAAGTATGCATTTATTCCTTCTGAATAAAACAAGTTAGTAAAATGCACACTACTTCTGAACATAAAAGGCACAAGCTCTGCCTTTTATAGGCATTTCACAGGAAGCAATCATTAGACATAACCAATGACATGAGAATAAGGTATAATAAACAAATGAACAGTCCTATATAAATAGGTAAGAAATCGAATGGCTAGAATAAGGTTAAATATATATGGTGCCAGCAAAGGAACGTGGAGCTATTAGGTAAGTAGCCAATCGCAGTCCTAGCCACACCCTGTCCTTGGTATCTTGTCTCCGCAGCGTTCGTTCTTGGCTCTCCATCTAGGTTAGGGGTGGTTATCTCCCAGATACGTCTTGCTGATCCTTCCAGGCTACTTTGTAATTCTCAGTCTATGCTGAGTCATTTCCTGCCGGCCCTGCAAGGTCGGTAATGAGCCATACCGGGTCGGTATAGCTTGCTACAGGGTCGGCACTGCCCTATGCAGGGTCGATACTGAGTCAGACTAAAGGTCGGTCAATCCTGCGTGGTTGATTATGACCGTTCTAGCTATCTAGCGGTTAGTATAAGGGTGCTAGAGTTTGCAACAGCAGTGTCCGCAGAAGTAGATGACACTGAAATCCACAACACCAGTATGTTGTTGACTACACAGGAGGTGAGTCACTTGGATGCACTAGCTGAACACACTTGGGCTTGTTAGGTTGATAGCACTGATAGCTGCGGCTGAAGAAGACTCTGGCTAGTGAATTCCCCTTCTACTCATCATCAACCCTGCGCATTTATAGCCATCTATTATCATTTTTATAGTTTTGGATAGCGTCTGCGTATTGATAATTTTATACTTAACTCATGAATATATGGCCTGATGTTTTATAGCCAATCAGGCGCTTGCTCTTTCAACCAGCCTATTTGCATATCTACTCCATGAATTTATGAACAATAGCCCAGAGGGGGAGAGCTGACTGTGAGCTTGTACAGAAAACTTCTCAGGAAGATTTTGTATCTTGCGATAGTAAAATATTTAAAATCTGAACTCTGTGTGTTTAGTCTACCAGATTGCCTGATATTGTTAGTTCTTCTCAACACTCCAGAACCCGGTGTATCTCTATACATAGATAGCTAATGAAACAGCCATCACTACTGCCTCAAGTAGCACTCTATAGCTAGAATTGTGGTATTGCATATACGGTACACTTTCTCTAGTAGCTGTTCGGTGAAGGTACGGCGAAACCCTTCACAATATACTGTTTATCCAATGTTCACTTTTTAACAGCAATATTAAAATCATTCATCAGACAATAGACTGAAGTCTAAATTAAATACTGGAGCAATCTGGGTAGAACTAGACTTATTGTTGCTGAGGTTTGATGGGACTGGCTCACTTCGAACTGGCCATTAGGAGGGCAGCTTTGTTCAATACAATGGTAGCATCTTCAACAACTACTCACTGTCCTTTTTGGTGTGATGTTTTCAGGCTTGAATAATGCCAAAGAGAGAGACGGAAAAAATAAGTTTTTAATAATAACACTGTAGAGATTTTGTTAGTGCTTTGACTGTTTGTGTACTGTATTAGTGGAGGGAAAGGCTGCACTGTGGATCGTATAGGGAAATTTACATTATGAAGGTAAATATTTTTGCCTAGGTAATCAGACAGGTTTTGAACTCACTCAAATTGCATTCAACATAAGACTCAACTTGGATTCGTCTTTGATTCAACCTAGGATAGACCCACACTCGACATACCAACTAACCATCAGATGTACCAAACCAACCAAGCAATGAAGCCAATGTGTATATGTATTTAGTTATACAAAGCTTTAATGACGGTAACCATACAAAGCACAGGAAAGGCACATATACTAGCAAAGTAAACTACCAACTGAAGGTACTCAGTACAACACTTCTAATTATAGATCTCAGGGGTAGTTGAAAATACTGTCCGCCTATAGGTCCTCCAAGAATAAGGCTGGATGTGCGTAGTGCATGTCTTTCTTTAAAAGTCCCCAGCTGCTGAGATATATCCAGTGCACCAGTTATGGGTAGCCAACTACACAATGCTTAGGTTCCAGTACTAATAATTGTCTTCTCCCTCATGGGTTGTGTCCCCGGGAGAAGACAAGTCAGGTAGAGCACTCAGCAGTTTCTTCCAATGTTTGGGAAAAGATGAGAGGGTTTCTATTTGGCAAACAAAGGGAAAGGGATAGGGGTGTAGGCTGAGTTGGTTTGATGGACAAGGCTAGATGGAGGGTAGACTGGGGATGGGGGGTGGGGGAAGTACAACCACTATCTTGTGAGTGGATTACTGGGTTGAGCAATTAGGAATGAGAAATGTGGAGAATAGCCGGACCATTTCTATCAGCCGCTAAAGTCCGGAACAGTGAGAGAGCAGGCAGGGCTGTAAGTAGGAAGGGGAAAGGGGTGTAGATAGAGCTATTTGGCCACCAAGTTTCACCACAATATGCAATAAAGATACTCTATTTTGCGAAACCAGGTGATTTTCACTTGAAGGCGAAAGTTTTTGCAGTTTTGAGCTCATTGATAAGCATAATCTTTGATGTCCATCACATTACTTGACCCCAGTTTTGTAATATACACGATTGGTTAAAAATTAATACAAATTTACAAATTTACAATACTTCATCATAATACTACCTTACTGTACTGACTCTAAAAACATGGAATTAGTAGGATATATTATTTTCGAAACATACGCCTGGTTTTGTTACCAAATGTAATTCAATAACAATCAAAATACAAGTTAATAAATCACACTTTTGCTCTGTATTATTATAAGTAGTCGTACTAACATCATTATTCTATAGTTTAGGTTAACATGTAAGTTGTTTCAGAAACTCTAGTTGTAAACTCAAAAGATACAAACCTTAAAGCAACAAAAGCGCTGGTAAACAGAAAGAATGATACTGCAAAAACGCAATCGACTAAAATACTGTGGTAGATTCTGGTGAAAGATACTAGTGAAGAGGGCGTTTGCTACACCACTTCTCCACTCTATGCGCTGGCAATGCGCCTACGGCCATCGGGAAGATGCTGTGCCGGTAGCAGAGCCATACTGTGCCGGTAGTACAGTACACAGGGCCGGTACCGGGCCGGTAGTGACCTCTGCAGGGCCGGTATGCTGCCACAGGGCCGGCACAAGATTGCTGCCCTAGTTGAGGAACTTGGAAATTAGCCAGAACTTCTCACCAAGCCAGGAGCCAAAGCTATCTACCCTAACATCGACGGTAACCAGGACCCCAAGCTAACTGGAGCCTTGGGACCTTATGGAACAGCCTGATTGGCTAGCAGGAGATAGGACTCCGCCCTTAGCCACTTGGCACCTCCCTTATTTACTCTCTTTTGATTACCTGATTGGTGGACTATTTATATAAGCACTTAAATTGGTCTAATTACTTCCTGTACTGTTATTCTTATATGTTTGATACTAGTGAGCTTTCCAATAAAAGGAGAGACATTTCATGTGTTCTGTGCATTCATTCCTACGTTGCCATGGCATATGCTCTTATATTGCTAACCCTAGAGGAATAATTACCCTCAGGACTGTCTTAGAGAATATAGCCATTAATACAAGCACTACACGGTACTGTTTCTTTGAGCCATGGGCTCCTGCCTTACCGGGTAATTCGGTTACCCTGCACAGTTGTCACTGTCGGTCAGCACAGTGTCCCCTCTGGAGAGAGGTATAATACTTGAGACTAGTGGATGTCCGTGGTAACAGAAAGGTAATGTACTGTAAAGTAATACAAACTATGATCTAAACTTCGCTAATTCTCTTTAGCGGTGAAAATCCAGCAACTTGCAAGAGTATGTCATTTTCGATCTGTTAAAAATTACTTTTGTGCCTATTGGCATAAAATTTGCAGCCATTGTTGACAACACAGCCGCTTTTGAAAGTTGGTTGATTTCCCTTTGCTATAATGAATGCAATGTGAGACAGATTCAGAGAGCCAGTTGCCCAACAATAATAGTTCAAAGTCTCAATCTTTCTCAATACCCAGAACTCTATGTCATCATTTACTTGTGTGAGATTCAAACCCTTAAACATAAAACTGACTCTGCTATGATATCAAACGAGTGACAACAAAGAAACAATCATTGGAGCAGATTGTTGTTTAAACTGAGGAAATGAGACGATTATCAAAGCATAAGCTCAATCACATCTACGACATAGAGTATCCCTCAAAGTTCACCAAACTCGCAATCTTCCCATCTATTGATGTTGTCAGCAGTTTCATTCCATATCAATGTCAGGAAAAAGAATCTGTAGCTACTTTTATCAGATATGACTAGGAGAAAAGTGGATAGGGAGAGGTGGAAACACCTATCATTCCAAGCAGATCCATGAAAGATGCTGAAAAGCGTTTTCTGGGTGAGACTATATACAGGCGGAAGAAGCAAGGATTTAATGGAGATATATATCATAATGCAGTCTTCCTATCTGCACCCATTTTTGGTGAATAGCAACAAAATCCCAACCAAATGAAGTACAGTGAGAAAACACCAGACTTAGATAATAGCCAGGATATTAATAATTTCAAAAATGGTGAATTTGAAAACTTCAATGAACTTTCAGCTAGAATTGATGTGACTCGTGATGATCGCTGAAATACTATTAATAAAAAAAGCTTTGATGTGACAATAAATTCATAGCCTCTCTGTATACTATGGTTATCGTTATCGAAATGAAAACAATGTATTCCAACTATGAACTGCCTAATACAATAATCATTGCTATAATTATATTACAAAATATATAAATGAATAGGTCAAAATCACGCAAAGCCATTGGCATAAACAAGGCTACCAAATAGAAAAATGAACTAATAGTTAGTTTTCTCTTTAATCAACCCATCGGTTTGCAGCTTTTTCTATCCACTCATCTATTGTTAAATTCTATTACTGCATCACTTTCTGTAATGACAGCTGCTAAGCCTCATAGTTAGGTCTGTCACTACATCAGTCTCTGGAAACTTAGTCTGCTGCCAGCCAAAAGTACAACAGCTTGCACGCAACATGGAGGCTCAATGGAAACGTGAACAGCTCTCAAATCAAGAAAAATGAGTTCCTGGCACTGTTACAGCAACACGTGTTTTGCATCCGACTGGCCAAGTGGGCAAGACTTGTACAATTCTATCACAATGTCTAATTGAACCAATACTTTTATGCTGTCATTGTAAAGGCAAGTTAGAGAGAAATGGATATTCACTGTCATTCTTTAAATATGATTTGCTCATTTGGAAGTTTTGGAAATATAAACATTACAACTCATTGATTGATGGAGAAAAACATAAAACAAAAAAATGGATCGCTAGCAACATAAAGCCTGCAATATTTGATTTTTACTGATAGGACCTAAGGGATAAAGTTAAAAAGTAACGAACTTATTGCTGTTAGCACTTAATAGAAAAAATACAAATTGAAATTATTTGACACTCTTCAAACGTACTTTTGATCTTGTCCTTGGATCTCCAAACTGTTATGAGCTGGTACCTATCAATGAACTTTAAATCAATATCCTTAAAATTGAGATGAGAGTGGATTAAGTACAAAAATAAACCATTTATTTGGCCGACCAACATTATACTATCAATGTCTTATTTGAATCTTTCCAAGTCAGATTAACTTGCTTTAGAATTTGGCGTGCGAAGTATTACATTACTTTACTAATTGCCTGCGTTTGTAATATGATACAAGAGTTCTCATTGTAACACTTGTATAATCAGGTCAGTGGATTGTTTTAGTGTGAGTTTAGCGGAATAACTCATTCCTGTGAGATATGACACTAACTCTGATGATAAACTGATATATCTAATAAATCACATAGATATATATCATTGTAGTACATGCTCTTCTCAGTTTGGTGAAGGCTGTATTTGAATCGACAAATAACTTTTTCCTTGCCTGATAAAACTTTTTCTTCGTGCCGCGAAAACCTTTTTTCTTTGCAAGACAAAACACATTTTACTCCTGCAAAGATTAGACCATAGTATATCAGGATTGTTTCGCGACAAAAAAGTATTCTTTACTCAAAAACTATGTTTTATTACAAGAGGTTTTTGCTCGAGGACTCTCATTGGCTGTAAGGATCAATTGGTACAACTTTATCTATTTAAGAACTATCATGTTCAGACAAAACTTTGGTATCTATGTAAACACTTATTATTTTGGTCAGCCCACATCTCACTGAACCAAGGTAGCAGCCATGCTGCCTAATATTTGAACTGTAAGCTTTTGGTCATCGACTTGTTGCAATCAACTTGTTGGATAGGACAACGCTATCAGTAGATTATAATTACTGCAATTGAGATAATAATAACGGTTGTATCAGTCAATAGACAAATTGGAAGGAATAAATTGGACCGCTTGGAAGTTCCAAATTAGGCATCTATTGCTAGCTAAAGGTCAGTGGGGCATGGTTGATGGCACAGAAGTACTTGCTACTGACGCTAAAGCTCAACAACAGGTGATGCATTAACTGAAGATATAGAAAGTATTATTTACTACTGCCATAGCTATCACAACTTCTCAACTGTACTTGGTTTCAGCATGTGATCAATCAAAAGAAGCACAGAATGCGTCATGTAAAGATTAAGAGTGTAACAGATTGGCGAACATGTCGTACTTAAAAACGAGGTATTTTTGATCTGAGATGAGCAATGAGGATAGTATCAAATCCCATTTAAAAGAAAGAAAAAACTTAACTGATCACCTGCCAGCTACTGGCTCACTTATCTCAGAGGAAGGTCAAGTGGGCACACTACTCGAAAAATTGTCTTAGAAATATTTTACATTAGCAACAGCTTTAGATGCTAGAGTAGATGGTATAAACTTCGGCTTTGCACAGCAAGTGCTTATTAATGAAGAACGAAGGCATCGTGACTGGCTCAGTACTTTGCATTCTTCACCTTTGCATTTTTCAGCGCTTGCGAGCTAGCAGAAACCATCAACGGTCAAAGTCAGTCACCTGCTATCAATGGGGCTTTACTAGACAACCTCGAAGAAATTGTTCGGAGAAAAAATACACAGCTCCTGTTGGATCTGCTGGTTACTTTGCTGACAAGTAAGAAAACAGCGCTGACCGTGATGGTGTAGTTGCAGCCTCAAGTTTTTTGCCCTGATAGTAAATGGCTCATTGTTTCTGGAGCATCCAGTCACATGACTTTGGATTAAACACTGTTAAGTAACTATGAAAAGTTTCCCAAACCAGAAAGTGTGTCATTTGTTGATGGCAGGACTGCGGATGCTTACAGGATGGTCACAATTCACCTAAATATGACATTGAAGGCGAGTGGTGCCAAGACAGCTGTTTTGTACAAAGTATCATTTGTTCTAAAGCTAACATCCAACCTGCTTTTAGTGGGAGAAGCTATTTATCTGGGAAATACCGTGAAACTTGGCCAATAAAATGCTGGGTTCGTAAAAGTGATGGAAGCCTGTGTGATATGGACACTGTAGTTAAGGAGCTTTATCAGCTTGATTGCATACCCATAGTCACTCAGCAAGCTAATGTTGTCCTTGAAAACACAGAAAACCCTGACGTGTCGCACAAATAGTTGGTACATTTGAATGGAAGCCAACAAAACAAGTTATTGATCAGAAGCTGGTGCGAGGCAGTCGGATGGTAACTGTAAATAACTTGCCTCCTTGGGAGAGTTGCATCATAGGGAAGATGCACAGAAAACCATTCAAAACGGTGGACGGATAGATTCCACCAGAAAACTGCAGCTGGTGTACTGTAATATCTGTGGACCCATACAAACCAAATTTTTTGGCCAACACAAGTACTATGTTACTTTCATTGATGATTGTTAACAATGTCGCAATGTGTTTTTCAAACACTAAGACAGAAATTTTTTTCAAAATAAGAAAATTTGAGTCGTCAATTATAAATGAAATCATTTTGCAAACAAGTACTCTGAGAAGAAGTGATAATGGTGGCGAAGATGTCTTCAATGAGTTTGAAGTTAATTTGAGAGAAAGTGGCATACATGTTGAGCTCAGTGTACCACACTCACCTCAGCAAAATGAAGTTGCTGAGCGTATGAATTGAACCTTGACGGAAGCTGCACACACTATAATTGATCCAAAAGGGCTTTCTAACAGTTATTGGGCAGAGGCAATTGCTACCGCTGCTTATGTGAGAAATCGAGTTCCAGCAGCAGCTCTTAACAAGACTACATATGAGCAATGGTATGAGAAGGCACCTAATGATGATGACCTGAGAATGTAATCGTTTTCTGAGAAGGAAGCTCTCACTCTCTATTCAAGTAAAATATGTTGGAAAAGGGTCAATTGAAAAGAGATGCAAACAAATTTTAATGTTGAGATTTTCAATAAATAATAATTTGATTACATATTTATTTTTGTAAAAAAACATGAGAGTACATATTGTTCTGCAAACTATCAGAACAAGAACTTTTGGTGATTCGTTTTAGATTTTAACAGAATTTCTGACACCTTTTTGAGCTAGCAGCAAACCAGCCAACTCAAAATAAAAGTTGAATCTGTTTACTTGACCAATCTCAGCTACAGAAGCTGTCTAAATAAGTATTTAAATAAGAGCCAGAAAGCACATCAAGTAGCTATTTTCTGTTTCATTTTACTGATAAAGTGTTTGTGTAGCAGATTTTTAAGTCGCACAGACTGCTTGTCTCCCATTTCAACCGAGCAATAATCCTCTCCAGGCCTAACAAGCAACAGTTTACCTCAACCCAGAGGTTACCCCATGCAGGGATGGCACAAACATTTTGTTTTAAAGCAAACAATCAACTTTAGCAACAGTAACTAGCCCACGGCTCAGACATATACACTCGGTGCTTTCAAGTGACATATAGTAACCTTTATTCATGACCAGAACACAAGGTGGCAATCCAATGCAAGGTTGAGAGGTAATGCAATGCGTATAGAATATGCTATGCCTTTTATAGGCAGAAGGAAAGTTACAAGAAGCACTTTGGAAACACAGAAGCATGGCAGGAAGTAATACAACCTATATGAAACAATATTGTCCAATAGGGTATGGGTAAATAAGGTAAATTATATTTGCACCAAGGAGTAGGGGCGGAGTATAGGTCTAGCTTGGCTGTGATAGGTGGATATCTCCTTTGGTAGGTTCCTTGGTCTTTTGCAAGCCTTAGGTCCATTTTTCATAACATATAAGGTTAGCCGTCCCCTGGATCTGGTCTCTGGAGGTTCTGTAGCTAGGGTTACTCCCTCAGGCTATGGCAGCCATCTTGATGCCGGCCAATGATAGCTATTATGGGTCGAGGTAGTAGACACCAAGTGCCGGTGCGATTAATAAATACTGTATATCGCTCAAACAAAGCAATATGTTTGTTATAACAGATTCCGGTCTTTGTCTGTTGGGTCTAAGAGAGGCATGCCTTTGGTAGCCACCCTCAGGGGGACCTCTGCGCAGTAGTGGTCACTGTTAGTGCTCAGTAGAATCCACTACACTTGAACAACTGCTTCAATGTGTCAGTTTTTCCAAAGTAAACTAGGAATATTTCTCACTGGTAAAGTACCTATCACTACGACTGTTGCATTCTATGTCTTCATGCTTACAAAGTAAGTTGATTTTACCCACAAATACCTATTTTGCATTGTAGTTTCATTGGTTTATTCTTTTGTATATCTAATAAATGCTTCAGTTTCATTAGTTCAGTTTATAGTGGTATAAATCAAGGGATCATCAAAGCCAATATTGATCACTTTCAGCTCACACTACAAAAAAACACACTTTTTGGGAGCGAACTTTCTTGTTTGAACAAACAATAGTTTCACCAGCAACGAAAAATCGATGATTTTCGAAAGGAAGTTTGGTGAAGCCATAAAACCTAAAGCAGATTTTGATGTCAAAAGTTTCAAAGAAGTAGTAAATGCAATCTAAATTAGCCTACAAAACGAAATCCAAATGCACCACACTTGGTTCTTGTACAACATTGAAGAATTCTGAATAGAATTTTAATAAGCTCATCAAGACTCATCAAGATAAATAACATTCCAGCTTTCAATGCAAAGTGATTTTGTTCAAGTCTGTTAATCTCTATTTGAATAAATAGAATTTCCAGTGAGTTTTTGGGGCATTATACTCATCAAATAACTTATCTACTGTCAATAAAGTTTGTTGTGCTTCCAGGCAACTTCTATTGGCCCTGCTAATTATTCTTCTCATTTCTTCAGTTTTTGTGTGTGCAGGGATAACTTAACTAAACTGTTTAAGTATGTTGGAATAAGCTTTTTTCCTCTACAACCCCACAGCTCAGGTAGAATGCACTGTAGAGGGATTTTTAATAGATATTTTGCTATACAAATTCATAACTCAAAGTAAAAGGCAAACTAATAAAAATAAAATTGAAAGTTCTATATGTGAACTGATTAGGAGCAAAAAAAGCTTGTACTGCTAATAAAAAAATTAAATTTCTATTCAAACTACAATTTCAAACATGTTAATTCAATTTCATACAATATAGCTACCAAGACTTATTTGTGATTCAGTAAATGTATATAAACAAATCAACACGAGTAGTAATATATGAGCAGATCTCCCTACCAAGTGTTTTTTTGTGGATTTGATCTTGGAGTTGAGACAATGGGTTACGGCGTTGGATGAATTCGCCGAGTTTATATTGTATTTTACTTGAGGGGTACTTGAGTGGCATTTGAGTGGCATTTGAGTTTTGATTAGTTTTTTACTTAATTTGAACTTATATGGCATATAGATTTTGAATGTATGGCATTCAAGTTTTGATAACTTTTTTACATAACTCGAACTCATATGGTATCTTGAGAGAGAGGGGAGAGGAGAGAGGAGAGATGGGAGATGAGAGAGGAGAGAGAGGAGAGAGATTTTTTAGTTTTCTATACATTCATGTATATATGGTTAGTTATGTACATATTTATGGCTATATTTATATCTACATAGAGAGAGGAGATATATCTACATTGAACAAATATATTGATCAAAAATGAAAATTATATGATTATATACCTGATTACATAATAAGTAGGGAAAATCTTCTGGAGAGAGGAGGGAGGAGAGATGAGAGAGGAGAGAAGAGAGAGGAGAGAGAGGAGAGATTTTTTTAGTTTTTTATACATTTATGTATATATGGATAATTATGTACATATTTATGGATATATTTACATTTACATTGAATAATATACATTTATTACATAATAAGTATATTAAATGCTATAAAATATGTTGGAAAATTACCAAATTAGACCTCTAGATGGTTAAAATCTACAGTATTTGGGAAATAACTGCAAGAGAGGAGAGAGGAGTATTTGGTAGAGGAGAGAGTATGTTGAGAGAGAGAGAGGAGAGATAAAAAGAGGAGAGAGGAGAGAGGAGATATATCTACATTGAATAAATACAGTGATTAAAAATGAAACAATATGTGAATATATACATTTATTGTGTAATAAGTAGGGAAAAAATTTAAAATAATTACATGAAATTGAATTATAGCTTTAGTTACATTGGATAGTTTACATTATATAGAAAAGGGAAATAGCTCACCAAGTCACATTGTCCAACTTGTTTTTTGAATTAGAGACTATCCATCGCTAAAACACTCATCATTTTTTTTCAGCAACATATCCTGTCTCAAAATCATCAAAGTCTCCACATAGAAAATCTTCAAGTTCATCATCATCATCAATTTCTAATATTGTTTTGTTGTGCTTTGCTTGATCACAATATTGTTTCCAATACATTCGACCGAGACAGTATGGAGAGCAAAATGAAAGATCGTATTCTGTCTTAAATTTTCCGTGGGTTGTTTTTCCTCTGTAGATCATCACACCTGGAGTATATTTGTTAGCTTCTGAAGCATATTTGTCTGGTATGACGAGCGTCTTCAACAGCGTTTCTCCACATTGTTCAATGCTATAACGGATACAAATTACATTCGACTGCCCTCCTTTAAATCGATGAGGAACGAATCTATCAACAACATCTTGGTAAGGAAAAATAGCGCCGGGTTGAAAACTATTGAGGGTGTTGATGTTCAAGAAGCGTTTGAGCTGACATTTAGTCAATGTACTAAAATATAGTGATTCCTCTTCAGCTTTCTTTTTGCTTAGAGGATGTCTGCTAACACGTCTGACATCATACCAAAGAACGTTTTTATTTTTTGGTTTTCCCTTTCTACCCAAATATACAATGTTAAACGGAGGGGGGTAATTATCACAGTTGAAGTTTTTAGCTATTTCAACTGGACAGAGGAGTATTTTGGGTTCGAGTTCATTTATATCTGAAGGTTCATGGTAGTGTACTTGAGAATATCTACACTTCTCCTTACTTGATGGATGTATCACACCAGTCACTCGCATAATGCTTGGGATAGGAAGATCTTCAAATGTTTTGCAAATCGGAACTTTTGGTGAGTCAATCACTTGAGAACCTTTAGACTTTTCTAATTCCCTAGCTCTCCTTTCGTTGAGACATTCAACTGTTAAATGAGTTATAGCTGCGTTCTCCATTGTTTGCTTATCAACGGAAGTAGTTTGTTTTCTCACTGTTTGTTTTCGTTTCCTTACTATTCGCTTTTTTGGAGCAGTTTTCCTTCTTTTAGGAGTTGTTTTGCCGTTTTTCATTTTATTTTCTGTTGGATATGGATCTGTGCTAAGGAGCTCTTCAGAAAGAGTATCCATAACATTCTAAAAATAAAAGGGTAATATTTGCATGAGTGGCTAAGAGTGTATTTATTACTTAGAGTGTCTTATATATATATATATATATGTATTTATGCCAAAAGCAGTTAAGATCATAGAGTTATGGTAGATTGAGAATGTGCTTATTAAACTATTGGGATGTGGAGACAGACAACAAAGGATGGATTCAAATATATATATATGTATTTACTTAATATTATACCGCTTTTAACATCTAAATTGGTAAGAAATAAAATATAATAGTTTGAACAAAATATTGTAAAATAATAAAAAACAACTAAAAATTTTTCATAAATATGTATGAAACGCTTCCAACATTAATTCTAAAATACCTACAGAAGAGGATAGAGCTTTATCTATTTGGACATAATTATAAATATGCTTTCTGAATTTATAAAAAGTTTTTTTGTTCCATGTCATGTTGTATAATTTTTTGAAAACTATTTGATTCCAAGCACTTCTTTCAATTTCTTTTAAAAAATTATTAATATTAACGACTTCCACCATTGACAAAACGATTTCGAAACTGTTTTTTATAATGTCATCAAAACGTTCTGTAGATATATCACGTTTCTTACAACACATCCCCATACTCATCATGTGTTGAGTTATACAGAATATTATAACTTGAAATGTCAAACGTTCTACAGCTTTTTCTTCAACAACATCATTATTTATCACATAGTTATGATACATTTCTGGAAGGAAGTCCTTTAAGTGGATTGGATTTGTTGTTGCATTGTTCTAAAATACAAGCGATAATTAGATAACTAAAATAATTAAAGGTGTTCAACAGGTGTTAAATAGTATTTTTTATTAATTCTTACCTTTTCATCAGGCTGAGATTCCGACTTTAGATACAATGGTTGGCTTTCTACGACTTGAGTATTCATTCTGAAAAAAACAGAAAAAAATTGGTTCAATTCTTTATAACCAATTTAAAGATAGATATGTCATAAAGCCTTCAGATAGTTGTGTTAGCTAGCGGAAATATTTGAATTTAAGTTTTACCTTTATGAAGAGAGAACTCTTAGTAGTTGCAATGGAAGATGTAGTAGATAGATGTTGCTCCTTTGCTCACTGTTGTTGAACTGGATGCTTTCTGTCTGAAACCGTTGTCTCTTATATAGGTGAATGTGTGAAAATAAATCTTTCATTCCCGCGAAAGCATTGGTTTGTATTCGCGTGAAAATAAATTGTTTATTCCCGCGAAAGCAACGGTTTTCATTCGCGTGAAAATAGCTTATTCATTCCCGCGAAAGCATTGGTTTCTATTCGCGTGAAAATAAATTCTTTATTCCCGCGAAAGCATTGGTTTCTGTTCGCGTGAAAATAAATTCTTTATTCCCGCGAAAGCATTGGTTTCTATTCGCGTGAAAATAAACTATTTATTCCCGCGAAAACATTGGTTTGTATTCGCGTGAAAATAAAATATTTATTCCCGCGAAAGCAACGGTTTCCATTCGCGTGAAAATAAACTATTTATTCCCGCGAAAACATTGGTTTGTATTCGCGTGAAAATAAAATATTTATTCCCGCGAAAGCAATGGTTTCCATTCGCGTGAAAATGAAGTATTGATTCCCGCGAAAGCTTTGGTTTGTATTCGCGGGAAAATAAAATTTCTATTCCCGCGAAAACAACAGTTTCTATCCGTGTGAAAATAAATTATTTATTCCCGCGAAAACATTGGTTTGTATTCGCGTGAAAATAAAATATTTATTCCCGCGAAAGCAATGGTTTCCATTCGCGTGAAAATGAAGTATTGATTCCCGCGAAAGCTTTGGTTTGTATTCGCGGGAAAATAAAATTTCTATTCCCGCGAAAACAACAGTTTCTATCCGTGTGAAAATAAATTATTTATTCCCGCGAAAACATTGGTTTGTATTCGCGTGAAAATAAAATATTTATTCCCGCGAAAGCAACGGTTTCCATTCGTGTGAAAATAAAGTATTGATTCCCGCGAAAGCAACGGTTTCCATTCGTGTGAAAATAAAGTTTTGATTCCCGCGAAAGCTTTGGTTTGTATTCGCGGGAAAATAAAATTTTCATTCCCGCGAAAGCAAGGGTTTCCATCCGTGTGAAAATAAATTATTTATTCCCGCGAAAACATTGGTTTGTATTCGCGTGAAAATAAAATATTTATTCCCGCGAAAGCATCTGTTTCCATTCGTGTGAAAATAAAATATTGATTCCCGCGAAAGCATTGCTTTGTATTCGCGTGAAAATAAAATTTTCATTCCCGCGAAAGCAACGCTTTCCATTCGCGTGAAAATAAATTATCTATTCCCGCGAAAGCATTGGTTTGTATCCGCGTGAAAATAAAGTATTCATTCCCGCGAAAGCAACAGTTTCCATTCGCGTGAAAATTAAATGTTTATTCCCGCGAAAGCATTGGTTTGTATTCGCGTGAAAATAAAGTATTCATTCCCGCGAAAGCAACAGTTTCCATTCGCGTGAAAATAAAATGTTTATTCCCGCGAAAGCATTGGTTTGTATTCGCGTGAAAATAAATTATTTATTCCCGCGAAAGCATTGGTGTTCTTCCGTAGAAACAATGTTTCATTAATTTAACCTTATGATAAATGGCATGATTTCAGCTATATAAGAAGCACTGTTTTTACACAGAAAGCAGTCACTTCGACATTAGCAACTGAAGGAGCAAGATCTACTACAACATCATCTACTACAACTGCTAGAAGGACTTTTCTGTTTGGAGGTAAGTCAACTTGATTGAGTATAAATTTAATTTTTATCGATTTAGATACTAACAGTGGTATGATATTGAGTAAATATATATATATGTATATATATCTTCAAATTGGTTTGGAAAAGAAATCATAACATGGATTTTTACTTTATCTTTTAGAATGTCGACACAAATCATATCAAAACAACTGAAGAATAAAGAACCAAAACCTTCACAAGACAAGAAGGTGATTGATGACAATGTACTTCTTCAACGCACTACGATTCCCTTTCAAAGCGCCAGTCTGAATACTCTGGCAACTCTCATCATCAAAAGCGCCTCTCTGTTAAGTACTCTATCTCCAGCTTCCAGAAGAAACATTGAAAACATAGTCAAAGTTGAAGATTTACCAATACCTACAGTTATGCAGGTGTTAACCGTTGAGCTCCATGATGAAACGAACTGCACCATCATATACAACTATAAAAAGGATGGAAAGGTAGTTAGAGTGAAGAGCACTATTCCATTAGCGGCGGGATTACTTGTCAATGAAGCTTCGCAAATACGACCACTGGTTTTGATCTACATGGGTGTTGAAAAGACTGGAAAAGCAATTTTTCGTGCTGCTACAGAAACAGGAACTACTTTGAGGTGTAAGAATGTATTTGATGTATTACCAGAAAAAAGTATGCGACAAATCAATGCTTATTTCGAGGTAGCTAATCTTCAGGATTTCCCAACAGATAGTGTCATATGTTTCCAAAACCCTGAAGTTATAACAAAGTCTGACAGGCGATGGAATGGAAATGAAGAGACTCTTCTAGTTCAATACAGAAGTGTTGTAGATGAAGAATTACTGATCGGAGATATGCGCATTCCTCATCAAATAGCTTCTGCTGTGACATCGGAGAGATTTGGAGTGATTTTGTTCAAGGGTCTGAGTCGAAACGCAGACAATTCAATTTTCTACAACATCAGTGTACTCGCAGCTCATCAAGCCTTCGTCCAAGCCTCGGAACTGGCTGATAATCCAAAATCTGAGGATTTTCTCAATCACTTCGATGATGCTGAAAAAGAAGACTGTGGAGAACAAACTCTCGAGAAGCTAATCTATAACTCAAGGGATTCATATCACTATAGGTAAGTTTTATTAATTTTTACCATAATTTTAAAAAGTTGATTTGTGAAAATTTAGTGTATTCTTACAATGAAAAACCCCTTAAAATGATAAATTTGTGAACATTTTTGTAAAAAATTTTTAAGTTATATATATATATATATATATTTCGAATTAAAAAAGGATTTTGTTGTATCATCAGTGTTTTTTTTACATAAAAGTTGGAAAAATAACAAAAGGTGATAATTATTTTACAAAAATGTTCAATTTTTCACATAAATGATCAACTCATAACCTTTTTTGTAAAACATTTTTAAATTATATCTATTTCGGATTAAAAAAAGGACTTTTTTGTGTAATCAGTGTATTTTTTTACATAAAAGTTTTAAAAAATAACAAAAGGTTATAATTATTTTGCAAAAATGTTTAGTTTTTCACATAAATGATCAATTCATAAACATTTTTTGTAAAACATTTTTAAATTATAGCTATTTCGGATTAAAAAAGGATTTTTTTTGTGCAATCAGTGTATTTTTTTTACATAAAAGGTTAAAAAAATAACAAAAGGGTATAATTATTTTACAAAAATGTTTAGTTTTTCACATAAATGATCAATTCATAAACATTTTTTGTAAAACATGTTTAAATTATATCTATTTCGGATTAAAAAAAGGACTTTTTTGTGCAATCAGTGTATTTTTTACATAAAAGTTTAAAAAATAACAAAAGGTTATAATTATTTTACAAAAATGTTTAGTTTTTCACATAAATGATCAATTCATATACATTTTTTTTGTAAAACATTTTTAAATTATATATATTTTGGATTAAAAAAAAGGGTTTTTTGTGTAATCAGTGTATTTTTTTAGCTAGAAGTTGAAAAAAAATCACACCAAATGATAAAAAAGGACTTTTTCGTGTGTAATCAGTGTATTTCTTTTACATAGAAGTTGAAAAAATAACGAAAGTTTATATTTATTTTACATTAATTTTAATCATACTATACTAATACATCATTTTTTATTTTAGTCCATTTTATCGTAAAAAGAAAACAGAGTAAAGAACTTTCCCTAAGAAATATTGAGCTGAATGATGTAACTCAGTGAGTTATTTTCCTGTTATATATAAAATGTAAACTATCTAATGTAGCTAAGAGTAAAATTTATTTATATAATGAATAACTTTTGTATTTTAGTCAATTATTGGATCACAGAGAATACGGAATACAAGAGTTCCTCCCTGGGTCTAATAATATACCAGAAGAATATCGAGAAAGATATTGTTCAAGAAAAGCACTTTGTAACCATTGATATCGTAAGCTATAGTAGTTTGTATTACAGAAAATTTACTATAAAACAGTTTTATGAATGTAAAAACTAGATATGGTATTTTCTATTACAATTATTTACTTGTAAATTTTATTCATCTAGAGAGGTAATTTGGTGATTTTTTGACAGTTTTTAAAAAAGTTAAAAAGTACAAAAAAAATCAAAAAATATCGAAAACTGTATATTTCAATGATTATTTTTTAAAAGTAAATTTTATTCATCTAGAGAGGTAATTTGGTGATTTTTTGACAGTTTTTAAAAAAGTTAAAAAGTACAAAAAAATCAAAAAATATCGAAAACTATATATTTCAATGATTATTTTTTAAAAAGTTCAAAAAAATGTAATAAAGCTCTGTTTTGAAACATAAAAAATTTAAAAGGATTGTGTAGGATAAAATTCTCACTCTCACTCAAAAAATTATTAAAAATTGAATGAAATAAAAAAATATTTTCCCAAATACCATGAAAAACTCTATATATATACATTGTTTTTAAAATAATATCGAAAACTATATATTTCAATGATTATTTTTTAAAAAAATAAAAAAAATTTAAAAGGAAGGTGTAGGATAAAATCCTCACTCAAAAAATTATTGAAAATTGAATGGAATAAAAGAATATAAAGTGAAAATCGCTATATATATTTATTTTTTTAAAATAATATCGAAAACTGTATATTATAATGATTATTTTTTTAAAAAGTTGAAACAACAAAAAAATTTGTAATAAAACCCTGTTTTAAAACATAAAAAATTAAAAAGGAATGTAATAAAAGAATATTTTACCAAAATACCTCATTTTTTTTGTAAATATCTAGTAAAAATTTCTGAAATATTGTTGGTAAAATTTACTGGAAAATGGTTTCAAGTGTGTCAAAGACTAAATATGATGTTTTCATTGAAATGTTTATTTTCAAAAGATCCAAATAATAACATTGAATCAATTAGTTAAATTTAACAGTCAAATTCTTTTTTATCAAGTAGGCTTAATGTTTCTATTGTGATTAATTCTCAAATATTGTAAACTTGAACTATCTAGAGGAGTAATTTGTCGATTTTGATGTGTTTTTTTAAAAAAATTATCATGTAATACCACATACTTCAGTTCTAATTCGTTTTGAACAATTTCATGGGAGACAAAGAATAAAAAAGTTACATTGATTTAGTTTTTAGAATTAAAGTTGCTATCAAAAATGGATTGTTCTTCTTTAAAAAAAAAATGATTACGTAATACTACATGCTTCAGTTCTAATTCGTTTTTAGAATTGAAGTCGCCATCGAAAATGGTTTGTTCTTGAATGGGTAAAACCATAGCCTCCTCCTCCTCATCATGACAAAAGCTTTCTGATGGTTGCGTTTTGAAAAACAAATTGCGTTGTTTTAGTTTTCCGAATTGAAATTGCCATCGAAAATGGTTTGTTCTTAAACGGGAAAATCCATAGCCTTCTCATCATCATGTCTAAGTTTTCTACCCCAATATCTCTAACCTCTCAGAGATAGGAATTGTTCTGTTTAAAAAATAATGGAAATTGTATGTATAAATGATTGTTTTTGAAAAAAATGGTAAATTTTTGAAAAAAATTCAAAAGGAAAATGCAGGATAAAACCCTCACTCAAGAAACTAATTTTGTATGATAGGGTGCTCACCTAATAATAAGAAAATAATGAATGATTTATATTTAAACAATTATTGAAAGAATTAATGAAAATTGAATAGAATAAAGGAAATATTTTACCAAATAGTCTGTTTTTTTTGTAAAGATATACAAACAGATAAAATTTAACCATTTAAAGGATGATTTCTTTTTTTGCAAAAAAATAATGAAGATTTAATGAAATGAAAGAATATTTTACCAAATACCTTGTTTTTTTTGTAAATTTATACAATTAGAATAAGAAAATAGTGAATAATGTATATTTAAGCAATTATTGAAAAAATTAATGAAAATTGAATAGAGTAAAGGAAATATTTTACCAAATACCCTGTTTTTTGTAAAGATATACAAACAGATAAAATTTAACCATTTAAAGGGTGATTTCTTTTTTTGCAAAAAAAATAATGAATATTTAATGAAATGAAAGAATATTTTACCAAATACCCTGTTTTTTTTGTAAATTTGTACAATTAGATGAAATTTAACCATTTAGAGGATGATTTGTTTTTGTAAAAATTAATGAAAATTGAATAAATCGAAAAAATATTTCACCAAATACCTCTTTTTTGTAGATGTAAACAAATAGATGAATATCTAACAGCAATTATTGAAAAAATTAATAAAAATTGAATAGAGTAAAGGAAATATTTTACCAAACACCCTGTTTTTTGTAAAGATATACAAACAGATAAAATTTAACCATTTAAAGGGTGATTTCTTTTTTGCAAAAAAATAATGAATATTTAATGAAATGAAAGAATATTTTACCAAATACCCTGTTTTTTTTGTAAATTTGTACAATTAGATGAAATTTAACCATTTAGAGGATGATTTGTTTTTGTAAGAAATTAATGAAAATTGAATAAATCGAAAAAATATTTCACCAAATACCTCTTTTTTGTAGATGTAAACAAATAGATGAATATCTAACTTTATCCATTTTTTTCCATTTGGGATCATGTTTTGAAGGTTTTCAAGATAGTTTTTAGTAAAAGCTTATGCATTGATTTGATTGTCATTACAAGTTGTAGTGTTTGGTATTATTTAATATTTACTGACTCTAGCTATATTATATGAAATTTTCCCTACTTATTGCACAATAAATGTATATATTCACATATTGTTTCATTTTTAATTACTGTATTTATTCAATGTAGATGTAATGAGTCGAATTACAAAAAAATATCAAAACTTAAATGCCATACATTCAAAATCTAGATGCTCTATGAGTCAAAGTTATGTATATAATTATGTACAAGATTATCAAAACTTGAATGCCATACATTCAAAATTTAAAAGTTCAAATTAAGTAAAAAAATAATCAAAACTCAAATGCCACTTAAATGCCATTCAAATGCCACTCAAGTACCCCTCAAGTAAAATACAATATAAACTCGGCGAATTCATCCAACGCCGTAACCCATTGTCTCAACTCCAAGATCAAATCCACAAAAAAACACTTGGTAGGGAGATCTGCTCATATATTACTACTAACACGCACATGTTAGACACCCTCTCTATGAAAATATTGTCAATCCAGTTTGCTTGACAGTGTAGGTTGTCTCGGTAGAACACTTTTGGTCTCTTACCTCCTATATCTTTAATCACTTCTTTATTGTAGTTCAATGGGAGGCAGAGAGATGTCCTGGAAGCTTTCGGAATATGGTTGTAACTAAGATTTGTCTTTGTTTAAAGTATCATTTTTCATCGAAATATCAAGAGTGAAAAACAAAGTTGTGGGAGCTACCCATCTTGGCTTGTCAGTTAAAGTTTTTCTATTGATTACCACTTTTTTGACATTAGTAAACCTGATAAACCTAACAAACTATTTTTGAGAAGAGGGTAGATGAAGTTGACCAAAGAGGAGTTGGTCAATTGTAAACAAGACAGTTTCATTTTATTCTGAGGTGCAGAGATGGATAAGACAAGCAAAAAGGCAACAACTGTTGATTCATCCATAAAAGGGGTCAAACTCCACAGGTAACATAGCTGCAGTTGGTAGGCACGGAGACTCAGTTTACTCACATCAGGTCAAACTGGACAGAGCCAAAAAAAAGGAGCACTACCGGAAGACTGGCTGTATTTACGCAGTGGATAGACGAGGCTATGAGCAGCTCTGTCAGTTTACTGGCTGGACTGACCGTCCCAGATTACAGCACTGTTAACCCACCTGGGTTGGAGCACCTGACGAGAGGAAGGCTGTACACAGTCAGCCAAAGCCTACCAGAGAATCTCGCAAGCAGGACAGAGTAGAAAAGTCGGTGGACTCACCACCTCGGACTAGTCAGGGCGTTAGCAAAAAGAAAAAGGTCTTAGAGCGTCTGGGCAAGCAACTCGTCCCAGAAACCATGGAGGGGAAAATAAAGGAGCCAGTTGTAAGAAGACCAGTAGCCACCAGCTCCAGTACAAACGGGGCAGAAGAGAGTGGCACCAGCAACCCCCTTGAACCAGAAGCTGAGATTAATCAAAACCCATAGCAGGGGTTCCTCCAAAGGCCAGAATATATGGCACAGCAGGCGGATCAGGAGGCAGGCCACTTGGAAGTGTTACTGACCAACATGAGAAGACGAGCTTTGCATCGCGGGAAAGATGCAGACGCCCTCACAAAGCTAAAAACAGAAGCTCAGTTGGCAAAAGATGAGCTAGCTTTCTGCAAAGAAAAGAAAGTAGACTTTAGAGGAGACCTCTTTTAAGTCCAGAGTTCCAGTTCTTGTTCCAATGCAATGAGTTTTCATTGTAATTGTTCCACTTGTTATTGTTTGTTCCACCACAATGTGGTTCATTGTGCCTTTCATAAATAAAGAATATTTTAATCCTAAGGAGGGAAAAACTCTACCAAATCTATGTGGATGTTTTGGGATTAGTGCCCAGAGCCACTAATGAAGTGGAGTATGTGGGGGAATTTGGTAGTTATCAGCCCCTGAGTACTTACAACAAGATGCAGCAGTTGTGCACCCTTATTCAAGGAGCAGCGAACAGACCATTGTAAACAAAGGATATGACAAAGACTCCGCCCATTAATCACATTGATTCCATTGATAGGAGAATAAAACTTTCTAGATAAAACATTGGCTAATTATGTGCAAGCTTGACTGATCATGTTATAACATATTGATATGCTCATGGATGAAATATACCAGGATTGCCAGTAGGGGTGGAGTCAATTTTGGCCAATGGGAAATCATCCATGGCATTCATATTGAATTGGTTGTTCGGAGCGGAAAAATAAACTAATATAGCAGCTCGCAAAATAATCGTAACTGTTTCTGTTGAGGCAATGTCCTGACTTTTGATACACGACAAGAGCTTCTTGAGTTTCGAAGCAGAGGCTGAGTAAAAATAAAAAAATTTGAAACCGAGTTTGCCACATACCAAAGATTACATATATGTTATCATTGGCACACTCAATATTGTTCACGGAGCGGATATGGTATTGTAAGTAACAATACTTGAATTGTCAAAACTAACGAAGTATGCCCACGGCGCGAAATGAACGTGTAAAAATCAATAAGAAAACGATATTGATTACGAAATCCAAGTGGTCTTGAAAATTTTGGAGCATTATGGCGGCTTCCACAAATGGCTACATTTGGCTCGTCACAAAAGTTCTATTACGCAGTGGCAGCTAGCAGTCCTGGTATATTTCATCCATGGATATGTTTGTGTTATAAATTGTGATGTTGGAGCCAGAGAGCTCAGAAATAAATAACCTCTCTAAACTCCTCTCTATTTACTTGGATTACTCTGGAGTTGCAGTAGTCTCTGGCAGGCTTGTGTACCTGTCAGGACATTGGAAGCAAATTCTACCCTGTTATGCCAGTGTTAACTGGATAACAAGGAAGTTGTACAGGGCTTGCAAGGCAGGAGTTAACACCTTGAACAGACGGTAGTAGTTGTGTCCAGTAGTGGACGGTGAAATCCAATACACTACTTTATCATAATACTACCTTGATGTACTGACTCTAAAAACATCAAATCAGTAGGATGTATTATTTTCAAGACTTACACCGGGTTTTGTTACCAAATGTACCTCAATAACAACAGAAATACAAGTTAATAAATCACACTTTTGCTCTGTATTTGTTATTAGTAGTTTTAACATCATTATTCTCTAGTTTAGGTTAACATGGAAGTTGTTTCAGAAACTCCAGTTGTAAACTCAAAAGATACAAATATTAAAGCAACAAAAGCGCTGGTAAACAGAAAGAATGATGCTGCAAAAACACAGTCGACTAAAACACAAGTGCTTCCATGGTTGATGTTTAACCCATTGAATAGATGCGCAGAGAACACAAAGGTAATGTACGGTAAAGAACTACAAACTATGATCTAAACTCCGCTAATTCTCTTGAGCATTGAAAATCAAGCAACTTGCAAAAGTATGTCATTTTTGATTTTTTTTTAAAAAAATTTGTGCCTAATGGTATACAATTTGTAGCCATTGTTAACAAAACGGCTGTTTTTGAAAGTTGGTTAGTTCCTTTTTACTATTTTGAATGCAATGTGAGACCGATTCAAAGAGTCAGTTGCCCAAAAAGAATAGTTCGAAGTCCCAATCTTTCTCAATACCCATAACTCTCTGTCATCATTTACTTGGATGAGATTCAAACTTTTAAACATAAAACTAATTCTGCTATGACATCAAACGAGTGACACCACACAAACAATCATTGGAGCAGATTGTTGTTTATACTGAGGAAATGAGACGATTATCAAAGGATAAGCTCAATCACATCTATGACATAGAATATCCCTCAAAATTCACCAAACTCGCAATCTTCCCATATATTGATGTTGCAAGCAGATTCATCCCATATCAGTGCCAGGAAAAAGAAGCTGTAGCTACTTTTATCAGATATGACTTGGAGAAAAGTGGATAGGGAGAGGTGGAAACACTGATCATACCAAGCAGATCCATGAAAGATACAGGCGGAAGAAGCAAGTATTCAATGGAGTTATATATCATAATGCAGTCTTCCTATCTGCACCCATTTTTGGTGAATAGTAACAAAATCACAACCAAATAAAGTACAGTGAGAGAACAACAGACTTAGATAATAGCCAGGATATTAATAATTTCAAAAATGATGAATATGAAAACTTCAATGAAGGGATTGCAATTAATGTTGTATTTTCGATTATTTTACTGGTTGATGTTAAAACGGTAGGCTTGTTTTAAAACACTATTAAGGAAATTTCCAAGGAGTATTATGTATTATCCTTATTGTATCTAATAGAAGTGTTTTGTAAAAACAAACTATAATACTTGAAATCACAATCACAAATATTGTGCTTCCTACAGTAGATTTTACATTTTACAATAAAAATTACAGTTAGTAAAAGTAAAACACTTATTAAAAAACAAAACTGACAAGCATACAGCAATGATGAAACCAAATTCAAACCATTGTGAAATTTGGGAGTTAACAAACACTTTAAACCAACGTTCAAGAAATTGTCAAATAGGTTTTCATTATGCATGGTTTACAAAATGGGTCTTCTGCCCAGGAAAATGAACTTCAACTCAACATCTGAATGTTGAGTACTATTTTGTTTAAAACGATATTCAAACAATTGTACCAGCTTTGATTTAAATATAACAAACACACTTTTTCAAAAGCTGTTCAAACCACTTTATAAACCCGTGTTTGAATAAACTCCACTTGGTTTCAGCACCTGGTTGTACCCATACATGGGCAGGAAGGTTGTTAAAGTGGGTGGTATGTCGTTTGAACTGGCAGAAATATTTCTCTGCCCAACATCATCTAGTTGGCTGCATCTCTGGTAATTAAACAGAGGATGGCATTACATCATTTGAAAGATCAACAAGTCCCAACCGATGAGGCTAATTTTCAGCAGCGATATGTGGCGATAGTCACCTAGTAATCAGTTGTTTCTCTCAAAAACCCTGTTGGCTTGTGAGTAATAAAGGTTGGCCCTGGTTGCCAAAGTAGCCACAAGAACTGTGTCAGGTGCAATTCAAGCTGAGCCCCTAGTCTGTGTTTGTCTGTCCCTAGATCCTTCAGTTACAGAAAAAAACTTGGAAGGGCCAGAGTGTCTCGTCATCTTGTCAAGAGATCGGTCAACCCGAAGAGACATTCATTTACCATCAGTTTCTGGGAAGGGGACAACCAAACTCACTTAAAGTTTCTGGCAATGACTACCAATACACATATTGGTAGCTGGGATTTGGCTTATTGACACTACCACCAACTCCCTGGTAAACTTGGAAATCGTTGACCCTCCAGTACACAAGTTTCATATTCCACTGCTAATACCAGGTAAGGTAAAGGGGTTTCAGTGGTTTTGTCACTCCTTGGCATTTAAATGAATATAACTGGTAAATCATGGTGCCCAGAGACTAATTAGAAAAACTAGACACCATCTGATCTCCAATTGAAGGATAGTTGGAGCTCCAATACACCAACTGTCCAGATTACTGTAGCTCTCATCCGCTTGTTTAGCCCTCTCACCTAACTTTTTGAATGTTCATCACCGCTTTGCTCCAAGATCTATATTTGCATGCAGTCTGTGGAGCAACGACATCTAAAAGTTCCTCTATTCACTTCTCCAAGCATGTTTTTGTGTTCAACAATGTAGTGGGATTTAATTGGATAATCAAGACATTCGTAAACTTAGCTTAATGGCTTATCGGGCAGCATAAACACAGTGCCAACCAATTTTCTATCCATCTAGAGCTGGAAGGGCACACCTTTGAGGTATCTCTTGAAAGGCTTAACGGCCTTTACCACGGCAAACAACTTCTTCTGGATAACAGATTATTTGATTTTTTGGGGCTGGATATCTGACTCAAATAGCAATGACCCACTCTATTATTTGCCAGGTTTTATAAACCATGTTTCCCATACAAACAATGTTGGCTCAGCGTCTTAGGTGAAGCGGGGTTTTGGGTTGGAGTGGTCTAAGACCGGGGTTCGATAACTAAATGGGATTGCTTATATTCACCTGTGTGAGAAGTGTGGC
This sequence comes from Cryptosula pallasiana, assembly GCA_945261195.1. NCBI lineage: Eukaryota > Metazoa > Bryozoa > Gymnolaemata > Cheilostomatida > Cryptosulidae > Cryptosula > Cryptosula pallasiana. The sequence continues at coordinate 16,093,578 of OX183134.1, read as the reverse complement.
CACTGTGTTGAAATCTTGAATATATTACCAGCGTAACCTGTGGTACTCAGAAAGTCTTGTAGTAATTTCAACATTTCTGGGACCATTGGCCATCTAAGAACTGCTATAGATTCTACATGCCCATCTTGTATCTTGCATCAGTAATGAAAAAAGTAAGAGGGGGGAGGGAACTGGAAGAAAGTGTCAAGGAGTCAAGGTAAGGCCTGGTGGAGTGAGCTAATTGTGTATTTATGTTAACTCAAATCATTCGCTGCCACAAATGTGAAGGTTTCTGCTCTATCACTTTACTGTGATACACAACTAGCATCACATTAGGTTTTAGTGAACATGCTGTAGTCATACTTGAATAGATTGGGTAGACTTCAAATTAACTGGCTCAAAGTTACAGCTATTGCTATGAACTTTGAGCTAGAATTGATGTGACACGTGGTGATCGCTGAAATACTGATAATAAAAAAGCTTTGAGGTGACAATAAATTTATAGCCTCTCTGTATACTATGGTTATCATTATCGAATTGAACACAATGTATTCCAACTATGAACTGCCTAATACAATAATCATTGCTACAATTATAATACAAAATATATAAATGAGTAGGTCAAAATCGAAAAATAGAAAAATGAACTAATAGTGAGTTTTCTCTTCATTCAATCCACCGGTTTGCAGCTTTTCTATCCACTCATCTATTGTTAAATTTTATTACTGCATCACTTTCTGTAATGACAGCTTCTAAGCCTCATAGTTAGGTCTGTCACTACATCAGTCTCTGGAAATTTAATCTGCTGGCAGCCAAAAGTACAACAGCTTGCATGCATCATGGAAACTCGATGGAAAGGCAAACAGCTCTCAAATCAAGAAAAATTAGTTCCTGGCACTGTTACAGCAACACGTTTTTTGCATCCAACTGGCCAAGTGGGCGAGACTTGTACAATTCTATCACAATGTTTAATTGAACCAATACTTTTATGCTGTCATTGTAAAGGTATAGTTAGAGAAAAATGGATATTTACTGTCATCTTTAAATATGATTTGCTCATTTGGAACTTTTGGAAATATAAAAATTACAACTCAGTGATTGATGGAGAAAAACATAAAACAAAATAAATGGATAGCTAGCGACATAAAGCCCGCAATATCTGACTATTACTGATAGCATCTAAGGGATAAAGTTAAGAAGTTACAAACTTATTGCTGTTAGTGCTTAATACAAATACTGTTCATTATGAAGCCAAAAAAAAAGGAATAGAGATTTTCAATTATAATTAAAACCTAAAAATGCTTTCTGCGCAAAAATAATGCGTATTGTGGTGGATTTTTAAGGCCACTACAACAGAGCAAGGTCTCCCTGACAACTTTTAAGTGTCAAGCACACCTAGATTGAGTCTGGTACAGCCAAAAAACCGAGTGAAAAGACCGGTAGAATCACTACCGGCCCTGCAGAAGCACTACCGGCCCTGCAGCAATCACTGCCTGCCCTGCAGCAGTCACTACCGGCCCTGCAGTGTTACTATCGACCCTGCAGAAGCACTAATGGCCCTGCAGCAGTCACTACCGACCCTGCAGCAGTCACTACCGGCCCTGCAGAAGCACTAATGGCCCTGCAGCAATCACTGCCAGCTCTGCAGCAGTCACTACCGGCCCTGCAGTGTCACTACCGACCCTGTACCGGGTTGGGAAGTGAAGAAGGACTATAGCCTGTGGACCCAAAATAGTTCCAAATGATGCAGAAGCCCAAGTTTGCTGCCTGGCCACCACCGGAAAGATGAAAGATGGGGAGCACAAAGCATAACAGCTAAGAACCTGTGCTACCTATTGCACTACCCTGACACCACACTATTGACTGAGAGGCTCCGCCCTTTACTTCTGGGCGTTTCATATATTAAATCCTATTTTAGCCAATATCGCACTGTGTTATTTATATCTTGTCTTTTCGATCGTAAAATCACTTCCTGCTACTACTGATTTGTTGCCCCCTTATTTGTGAAAATGTTTTCTGCTACTCTGCCTATAAAAGGCAGAGCTTTCTAACTGATCATTGTACTTGTATTGGTATTCTTCTTGAGACTGTTCCAAGCAGCAAGATACATTGCCATTATTATACCACACTGGGTTGTTGTCGTATAATATAATATGGTTTACTCATTGAAACACTGAGCTGTGTGTTTGAGCCATGGGCTCTGATTACGGTTGTGGAGTTGTCATACTCCTTTGTTTGGAAGTAGATTGGAAGGCGACCTCTGGAGTGAGGTGTTTATTGGTGGATCTTTGATTGGCTCCCCAAAATCCACTACAGTATTACATGCTGTTCATCACAACTGCTGAGTTCTAGTTTCTAAGAACATGACATGTATATAGTTTTGCTAAGACATAACAGACATCAGCGTTTCATGATAGATTTCTTTGAACCCTGAAAATGTTTTGAGAATAACTTCTCTACCCAGTAGAAAAAAACATCAGATATTTCTTCGATATCAGTTTTACGAAATTACTATCTCAGTAACGGCTCCAAATAAACTTTTCAATGTTAGCATTTTGCATCAAAAATAATGAAGTATATCTATTTTCAACAACTGTTCTTTTCTTTTTAGAAGAGTGAAATTGATCAGGTAAGTTATCTCATAAACCAAATTGCACCAACCCACTGTAGATAGTAATGATATATAATATGATATTTCATAAACTGCTTTCCGTCATATTATAAAGAAAACTAAACCCACAAAAAATGGTTAAAGAGGCCTACTCTTTGTTTTGGCATGAGTTTAACAACGTCTAAATGAGTTGATGTTCATGTTTGTAACATAATGGAGTGACTTTGCCTTTATTGTGAAGTCTGATAAATGCTTGATAAATTTTACATTATCTCTTGGTAGGTTTTCAAAGGTAAAACAATTGAAGCGCACTTAAGTCTCTTGAATTTTCAAAGTATGCAAGCAAACCAAAACAAAAAGCCTTTAAAAACTGAAAACTTCAGATTTTTGCTGACGCTTGAAAATGAGTTTTCTGATCAGTTAAAGATTGAAAACTGGAAAAGTATAGCAATAACACAACAAAAGTTGAGAACTTTGTAGCTTGGCGCTATAGAAATATCAACAGTCAAATCTAGTATATAAATGTAAGTTTTTGTTTTGTGATGTCAGCTCAAAGGTTTGGCACATATTCAGAGTCGTCATTTCCTTCTTTAGGCTATCATGCTGTTGAACTTTTATTTTGCCAAAAGATTGCGAATGTATTGGCAATAAAAGTTTCTTTCTTTTTCAGTTTTGCCAACTTACACCCGGTCCAAATGTTTGCCTTCTGGGTGTCGTGCTCGGTTATTTTGGCTACGTTCCAAGTTGTTACAGTCTTTTGGTAATGCACACTCAATAATGATATACATGTATACCACAATAAATACACAAGTAATCATGAGAAACCCAATGTATCAGAGTTGTTCTCAATTTCCCTGGCTTTGTTCAGCAGTAACTTTTTTTATTTTTTTATTTGATTTTAAAAATTGTGTGGCAGGAAAAGAAAGAGGATACAAATTTATGACTAGTCCTACCACAGCCACCAAGCATGGTTATAAGCTTAAGACCTACAATATTACTGAGCAACGGCTTTCCAACTCAACAAGTTTACATAAAGTTAAAGAAAATAAAAATAAATGTGAACTTTGGTTTCGAGTGTGCTGTGGTTGCCCACTGTGAGCATGGAGGGTTTTGCAGGTTTTCTCACATAGTTGGATGTGGCATTCTCAAATGCATTTCCAAAATAGTGAAAAATGAATTTCATAGTCACCAACCATATATTTTTGTATGAAGAGTAAAAATACAAGCAATTAAATATCCACAAGATTCTTTGAGAAGTTTTTTTCACCAAAAGCACAATTACAGCAAAGCAATTTAGGGTGAATTTTTGGAAATATAATGCATGCTTCATGCCGATCTCTTTTGGTAGGGACAAAAACATTCCGTAGATTTTTCTACCTGCTCCCATATCTAGATTTATAGTTGTTACAAAAAAGGTGCGCACTCATCTTGTCAAGAAGAAAAGTCAATATTTTTGCAAATTGCTGTTAGGGTAGTGTTGAGCGATATAGAGAGCGAGGTGTAGCATGAAACAAGCAATGCATTTCTGCAGATGCTGTATAACTTTGTTCAAAAACTCAGATATTTTATGCAGCATGAGGGAAGTTTGCATGGCCGTCCGACTATAAATTAATGATTCGTGCGGACATGAAACTTCCAAGAAATGTTCAATGCTTCGACAGAAAATTTCGTAGAAATTACAAAAAACTACAGAAAGCTTGAAACATGTGCTTGGGGAACTGTAAAAAAATCAGTTTTTGTCAATGGTCAAGTTGGGCATCCTCAAGCTAACTGGAACATCAACAAGATCTTACAAACAGTATTTCATAACTCCATAACACTGGCTTCTCTTGATCTCCTTAACATTGCCTTAGGACTTTTTATGTTATCTCCATTGCAACGCCGGGTAGTTCTACTAGTAATACATACCAGAGATATACATGTTGCTCATGTTTTATGCAAAGTTCATCTATTAAAATGGTACCATACTAAGGTTCAAGTTAGCAATCAACATGATATTGAGTAATAATTACCGATGGCTCGGTGAAACAACAATGACAATTATTATTTGCCGATATTACGGTATCAGATGTTGATAGCTAACCACTCAGGTTCATTTTATTATGAAGAGTCAGACTGGTTTCGATATAAAAAATAGTATGATAAAAATGTTCATTTGGATCATCAAAACATTGAGTAGTTACATTAATACTAATTATAAACGTTTTGTTCAACTGCAATGTGATGGATTGTACATCTCACTGTTATGTGCAATCTGATAAACTTCATGATAGGCACTATTCAGCTATTATGATATACACTTAGACACTGTAGACAAACTGAATGGGATTTATTACTCAGTTTAGGTTTCACAATTACAAAATACTAGAACACAAACCGTGATATGGTATTGTAATTACCAAATACACTCGCTGTAAGCCTATATTTACCTCTTAGTATTTTAATAAATACAAACACGAACAATTAGTGTAAGTTATGCTTAGAGAACACTCAATCATACCTGGTTGGCAGGTCCTTCAATCCACATCTCGAGAGATCTAGTTCTTCTAGTGACTTTAGCTCACCAATCACTTCTGGCACGCCATCACTGAAGTCATTGCCTATAAGGCACAGCTCTCTCAACTCACTAAGTGATCTCAAGCTGTAACAGATATGTAAAAGTCTTAACTAAAACAAACTTGATTGCAGAGGTTTGCTGTTTTATGCACCGATAGCGCTCTTGAGATGATCAAAAATGATCATGAGCACATATATCAAAGGTACAGGTGATGAAGGCACTGGAAATGAAACTCAGAACTTCTAATGACCATACAATAAAGAAACAACATCAGGGACAGAAAATCCGATTTAGGACAGAAAAAATCTACAAGACTCAAATGAGCAGCAACTATTAAAAAACTTGCTGGCTTTTAGAAAAAAATTCATGGCAGCATCGAATTCTGTGTATGCAAGATGCAATGTTTTTTTTCTGACAACAAAGTTTCTAGTTATGACTGAGGAAACATTCTCATTACAACAGAAAACACAAAAAAAGTAAACCTCCAGTTTTACAATTAAACGGACTAATGAGTTTCTAAGCAGCCACAAAACATATATAATAAGTACAACAAAACCTTCGAACAATTGAAGCATCTACTTGATTGAGTCACCAACCAGATACACAATCACTATAGGATGTGATGTATCTGTTTAGTTACATGAATGCCTTATTATACATATTCGGTATATTTACGAGTTTGTGTGCAACTTTAGGGTAGAACTCCCTACAAATCACAGTAGAAAGTGTATTCTAGAACTAATAAACAACTGTAATGTAATAATAGTAATGTATCTCCCTTAATTTATTGTAGATATTTGTTTATTCTTTTCATTTACATGAAAAAAGAAAAAATCAGTGGCGATTGTTTGAAAACTGTCTCTGCGAAATTGCAATTGTGTTTGTGACGCCCACAACTTTCATACATACTTTTACAAATTGGCACAAGGGCAGGGAAATATTGAAACTTCACAGTTTAAAAATATTCACTCAGTTACCAGCTTTGCCAACAATTTGAAGTTCGTTGGTGGCAGCTTTGTTGGTGGTGTTAATAAGAGTATTCGCGACCTGATTGTAAAGCAAAATGAAAAAAAAAAATAGGTTTTCATAGTTCAATATGTCGCGTATGCAATGGAACATTTGTTCAGAACAACATAAATATTCAATGAAATGCTTTAGTTTACCGAACAGACCATAAAGAAGATAACTCCCAATTTTCAAAAAATTAAAAAAAGCAATAAAATTTGAACTGCTACGAATTGGCATATTTTGTCACGCTGCCCTTCAATTTAGTAAATTTTGAACGCTTGCAATTATTTCGAATTGCTTTTCAAGGATATAAAACCGGTCCATGAACATGAAAAAAATCAACTTGCTCGTTATTATTTATTTAGTGTTCAGTATCATTCGCGACCTACAAAAATATTGAGAGGGACGCCAATACCTTCTCCTATTTTATTATTATCTACTTAGTAAGATACTCTCTCGCAATTACCGTCTGAGCTTGTATCTCATTGTTCTATTTCCTTTGTCTAAGAGTTAAGCTTTTATCTCCGAAATAACTCACTGTCTACGTTTATGTCTACTCGCTACACACTGTCTATGTCTATGCAAGGGTCTATTGTTTACATGTGCCTACGATACTATTTAGTGCGTTCTACCTTGTACCAAATAATTATTTACTACAACTTATTATATTTTTCCACGTTTTTAATTATTACAAAGTGGGTGTTGATGTAAGGGCAAGGCGTGGCTTGCACCAATATTTTTGCTAGGTGTGGTTAAGTAATTTGTACCCGCCTTCCCTGTATAAATATCTGTGTTATGATAATAAAAATCAGAGTTAGCCTGACTCTCAGATGATTCTCTCTCTCTGAAGCAAGCACAGCTAGAAGCACCAAAACTACAAGCGCTGACCTGGTTGACTGTTAGCAAGCACGAAGCTAAGGTGGAAAGTGAGAACGGTTCGCCCTATCACTGTGTATACCCTCACCTGAGGTGAGGATTACAACACAACGCCTAGTGCACTAATAGTTCGACATACCAAAATCGGATTCGGGGAATCCAACAAGCTAGTCAACAATAATTGCAGGGAAGTTATTGTCGATCTCGACTGAGTCCAGATTCGGCTGCAAATAACTTTAGCATAATTATTGTCAGAGCACAGTTCGAAACAAACTATAAACTAGACAAGTAATTCCTGAGGAATTAATGTCAGAGCACGGTTCAAAACAAACTGTAAACTAGACAATAACTCGGCACGAGTATTGTCACAAGTCACAGTTCGCAACAAACTATAAACTAAACGATAATTGCAGCACAATTATTGTCGGACATGACCATGTTCGGACGCAGCCAATGATTATCCAATAATTATTGTCCACTGCCAGCAAACATACACGCCAGATTCGGCAGCACCCATAATTGTACAAACCAGTAGATGCTCTCCAGACAATAATAGCAGATTACTGTGAGTAGACTTGGGCCACAGTAGAATACGTCGGGAGTGTGTACAGGTGGCTACCACCCAGACGCAAATTCCTGTACAATATAAATAAAACCTCATTGATTATTTTTTGTTATTCAGTGCGCTACTTTTTGTTGACCCACGAGTTGCGAACAAAATGATTATCTATTGACTAAATTTATTGCCAGTCTGATTATTTTTAATGCAATGTGTTCAATGAACAGACGTAGCGAATACTCTAATTGAGTTGTCTGCTCTTATGAAACAATTTTTATGTGAAGACAACTTTAGATGTTTTTAGAAACTTATAAGTGCAGATAACCTACACAATGGTGGGCAAGTGGCATTAGAGAAGAACCCGAAGTAGCAATAATAGACAAAGCAGGCAACTAAGCCCAATGGAGGTGAGACTTTCCTATTGTAATACAGTTTAGTGGCTAGTAATACAGGCATGATTGGACAGGTATACTAAAATAGTGTACAGGATTTTATGGTGGTGTGGTAGCTGTCACCTGTACAGCGGCCCACAGTAATGAGTGTATTCAGGCAGCGCAGCGTTTCGTCTCCAGCAAGCCCAAGGTCAGCAAGTTAGGCTGGTCGAACTCGATTTGCAGCATTGCAAGCTCGTAAGCTGTACACAGTGAGGAGTTGTCACAACTACCTCACTTTCCACTGATTTCTAGTTCGGCAGGATAACTGCGTAGGGTCGAATTAGCAGGTGGAACAATCGTTCCAGTATCACACGCCCGAAGGTAGTGTGCAGTGTAAGTCGATTCGACTGACCACTTTCTACTGACTATTGCTCATTCTACTAATTGACTTGTCCAAGTAGCTGCTTGTCTTTGCAATTATTCAAACTGTCTGTGTGCAATGCTTGCATGTGTTGCTGCTGCTGCAGTATTCTTTGTATGTGCTCTTTGTTAGTTCCACTTAGCTTGCCAGCTATTCTTTGTGTGCGTGCAAGGTGCTTATTGAAAGGATTCAAAGAAGCAGTGAGAGTGCCATGTTAACTCTGATTTATTCAATAGAATACACAAATATTTATACAGTAGGTATTGCATCATGTTTGCATCAGGCAGCATACAACAAAAGGTGGCTACGCCCACCTGGCCTAATTGGCCCATATGACAAAAGGGGGGGCAGCACTTTGTCACGACTGATTGAACAGATGCACATGTGTTTGTTTACTGAAGTGCTGCCCTGCTACGCAATGCTGTATAATATATAAGATAAAAATATATGATATGAAAATAGGCTGCTGCCGAACGTTAGTCACACTAATACTGGAATAAATAATGTAAATGTTAGTAGGCCGAAGCCGAATGAATGTTACATAGAACTTGTTTCGGGGTCAAAGTGTCACCTGGTAAGATAGTCTGTATGTTTTCCCCAACACTCTCCGCCCCATTGGCGCTCGTAGGCCCAATACATCATGTTGGGGTGCCGGCTAGTAGTTATCTCTCTCCCTTTGTACGTTTAGTTTCAGCTCCTCCACTCTCTGAAGGTGTTTAAAGGCCTCTTTCGTAGCGTAGTAGATTTCCTCCTCGTACCTCTTTATCCGCCTATATCTTTCCTCTCGCCTTTCCTCCTCCATTTGTCTGTCTATTCGTCTTTCTCTACTAGGCGCTCTGTTAACAGTGGATCGGTGTGTGATGCTTCGTTCTCGTGATCTTGCTCTAGGCTTTATTTGTTCTAAGTCGACCTTTAAGATTTTTTGTGATGTCTCTCCAGCTCTGTTGCCTAGCCTCCTCTTGATTGGCTGTCGGCTGGGGCTCGTTGATTTCTCTTTAAAGGGTGTGGGGGTGCCGAACAGAGGGGGCTTGGTCCAGTTGATGGCGCGGCTAAATTCATCGTAGGATGCTCTATCTACTTCGTATAGGGGGCGGTTGATACCCCCATGTTCGGCAGAGCCGTTCTGGTGCCGAATATGTTTCAGTACTGTGCCGCGGGAAGTGCTTTTATGTCCGCACTTACAGTAAAAGAAGACATAGTACTGCCGCACGTGGTAGCTGAGCCATTTTTTATTTAGCTGTAGTTCGCACACCCCACATTGCCATCGGTCCGTGTCCTCAGTTGGTTGTGTGTTCAGCTTGATGAGCTGGGTGGTCCGATCGCTCAACCACGTCTCTTTAGGTTGGTAATCATGCATTGGTGCAGGAGGTGTCGGTGGCTGTGGAGTTCAAACCCGAGGTCTGGCTGCTCCTTCCTCTTTTATACTAACCTTTCCGACTCTAACTGGAGGTTCTTGCTGCATCTCTTTGTGGGGGATCCTAATTCTCCTCCTAGGCGCTGCTGTGATGCTTTCCACGATGGCAGGATCTTCCTCCAAGGATAGATGTCCATCGTCGGCCATTGCTGCTATCTCTCTCTGATTATTGCGGTAGTTTACTTGTCGTTTGCTGAGTGTGTTATCTCGCTCTGCATCTGTTTGTTTTGTATTACCGCGTGTTTCGTTAGTCCTTTGTTCTATTAGCCATGTGTTCTGACGTAGGTTGTCCACGCTCCTCCCCTTGTCGATCGCTGGCTCGTTGTTATGTTGCGTTGTTGTGGGAGTTGTGTACCCTTGGTTTTCGTTTTCCCGTTCGGGTTTTCCTTTGGGAATCATCCACCCTTGTAGTTCGGTTTCTTGTTTTGAGGTTTCGGTGGGAGTTGTCTGCCTTTTTGCGGTTGTTGGATTTATCTGTTCTTCAGCTCGCCCTGATGGCACCTCTTGCCAGTTACTCCCACCGATCTTGGTGCTTACTCGTTTGTGTTGTTCTAGTCCTAATCTAGTTCGTGTTTCTTCTGCATTTGCCCACGGTATGTAAACCATTTTCTCTACTCTTCCTCTTGGTCGGGGTGGTTGCTCGTTTACCTGCACTCGTGTACTACTATTGTTCTGGTCTTCCCTCGCCTGATAACACTGATAATCTGTGAACCGCACAGGGGATCTTCGCTCTCTCATTGGTCGACCCCTTTCTGCCATTGGCTCGGCGATAAGTGGTGGCCAGTGTTCTTCCCCTACTGGGCGGTTGGGGGGTGCCTCGCTAGTGGGGGTGTCCACTGGAGTAGGTGGAAGTTCGGTCACTGGCTCTGGCTGGTCTGGGGTGGTGCTGGTAGTAGTAGTGGTGGTGCGGTCTCCGGTGGGGGTGCTTCAGGAGTCGGGGGTTCCTCCGGTACCCTTTCTCTTGGTACCTCCGGAAGTGGTGTCACGGCGTTCTCCTGGGGGTTGTGTCCCCGCCTCTGGTAGGCTCCTCTCATGTTGGGGCGGAGTGCTGACTCCCTACTAGGTGGGGCCCTCCCTACTGGCTCTCTACAGGTTTGGTAGGATTTCAACCGACGACCATTTTGTGTAAAACCCTGCCCGTTTCTTTCTAGCCGATATGTATGATTCGGGTAGGTTTCGGTTATCGTGTACGGACCTACGTAACTTGGTTGTAGTTTCGGATTACTTCCTTTGGTTCGTCTTTTATTTTCTATTACTACCAACTCGTCTTTGGCGAAGCGAAGGGGTTCTCCGGTCTCCTCCTGCCGAATCCTGGCCTGTTGGTCTCGTATGTACTCATGTGCTACCGCCAGCTCCTCCTGTACGCGGAGGGTGTGCTCGGTGATGCTGCGGGGGTCGAGTGATGGGGGCGACCCGGTCAGCTGATCGGGAAGCCGTACTTCTCGCCCTATCATGAGTAAGTTGGGGGTCTCCCCTGTGGTCGAGTTGGGTGTAGCCCTGCAAGCACGCAAGATTTGTGGGAGCAAACCGTCCCACTCATCTTGTCCCTTTCCCAGTATCAGGGCTCGGATGGCATCTCCCAGGGTCCTGTTCTGTCGCTCCACCATGCCATTGCCCTGCGGGTGGTACGGTGTAGTGCGCGTTTTCCGTACACCCCACAATGCGCAGAGTTCCTCCAGTATGGTAGACTCGAATTGGGCTCCTTGGTCGGAGTGCAGCTGCTCCGGGAGGCCCCAATAACTAAAGACTCTTTCGTCCAGCGCTGTGGCCACAGTGGGGGCCGTAGCATCGGGCAGCGCGATGGCGTCCTGCCAGCGCGTGAAATGGTCAGTGAGCACCATTATCCACTTGTTCTTCCGTTTGGTGATGGGAAGGGGTCCCACCAGGTCAACGGCCAATTTCTGAAAGGGTCACCCTGCGAATAGTCTCTGCCTGTCGGGTGCGGGGGGTCGGTTACTCCGCTTAGCCACCTGGCACACTTCACAGCTCTTTATGAGTCTGAGCGTCAGTCCCGACATTCCAGGCCAGTATCAGTCTATTTGCAGTCAATGTCGGGTGCGGTTGATCCCGGCATGCGCCATCAAGTGCATATCCCACACAACCGTGTTCCTCCAGGCAGGTGGGCACACTGTACAGATTCTGATCCGCCCCTGGTGTTCTGATCGCATGACCAGCGTTCCGTTGGGTTGGATGCTCATCATCTCTATCCTGTCATGCAGTGTCCGCAACTCCGTGTCCCCTTCCTCCAATTCTCTGGCGGGGAGCTGTCTTCCTGCTTGGACTGCTGCATAGATTTTGGCCACGGAGTGGTGTCCTTCTCTTTGGGCCTGTACCAACTCTTTGGTGCTCTCCGTGGGGTTGGTGATGGTTACGTTCACCTGTCCCTTTTGCTCTGCATGGGTGGGTCCCCCAGTCGTCCTTCCCTTTTGCTCCGCATGGGTGGGTCCCCCATTCGTCCTGCCCTTCTGCTCTGCATGGGTGGGTCCCCCAGTCGTCCTTCCCTTTTGCTCCGCATGGGTGGGTCCCCCATTCGTCCTGCCCTTCTGCTCTGCATGGGTGGGTCCCCCATTCGTTCTTTCCCTTTGCTCTGCTGGCCCTCCCAGGGTTAGCTCGGCATGGGTGGGTCCCCCATCTCTCTGCTCTATCGCTCGGCACTGCTTGCAGTCGATGCAGGGGTCCTGTCGACTGAGGCCGTCTGCATTGCCATGTTGTGCTCCTGGTCGGTGTTCGAGCTTGAACTTGAACTCGGCTAGCGACTCCAGCCACCGCGCTATCTGGCAGGAGGGTTCCTTCCTTCTGCAGAGCCATCGGAGAGAAGCGTGGTCCGTGCGTAGCTTGAACTCCCTTCCGTAGAGATATGGCCGGAAGTGTTTCGCGGCTTTGATCACTGCCAGGAGTTCTCGTCGCGTTACTCAGTAATTTCTCTCAGCGGGAGACAGAGTCTTACTATAGTAGGCGATCACCCGTTCTTGTCCTTCTTGGACCTGAGACAGTACCCCTCCTACTCCTACGGCGCTTGCGTCCGTATCCAGGATGTAGGGAAGCTTGGGGTCGGGATATCCTAAGATGGGTGCTTGACTCAAAACCTTTTTCAACTGCTCGAACGCAGTCTGTTTCATGTCTCCCCATTTCCAGGGGATCTCTTTCCCAGTCAGGACGGTGAGAGGCTTGGCCGTAGTGGCGTAATCGGGCAAGTATTGCCTGTAATAGCCAGCTGTTCTCAGGAATGCTTGCAATGCTTTCACATCTTGTGGAGCTTGCCAGTTCTTTACCGCTTCCACCTTGTCAGGGTCGGTGGCCACACCCTTTGCACTGACCACATGTCCGAGGTAACGTACCTGGGGACTCAGGAGTTTGCACTTAGAGGGCTTCACCTTAAGGTGGGCACTCTGGAGGCGTTGTAGCACTTCCTCTAGCCTCTGGATGTGTGACGTGAAGTCGGGGGCAATGACTATCACGTCGTCCAGATAGAGGAGTAACGTCTTCCAGTGGAGCCCTTTCAGTACTCGCTCCATGAGTCGCTGGAATGTGGCAGGGGCTGAAGTTAGGCCGAATGGCAACACTTTCCATCGCCAGAGACCACTGTGGGTTATGAAGGCGGCTTTGTCTTGGGCATCCTTGTCCAGCGGCACTTGCCAGTATCCGCTGGTCAATTCTAAAGTACTGAAGTATCGGCTCCCTGCGAGAGCGTCCAGAGAGTCGTCGATCCGGGGTATGGGGTATGCATCCTGCTGTGTGACGTCATTTAACTTGCGGTAGTCCACACAGAATCGCCAGGAGTCATCCTTCTTCCTGACTAATACCACCGGGGAGCTCCATGCGCCCTCTGCAGGTTCGATGAGGTCTTTGGCTAGCAACTCTTTCACCTGTCTCTCGGCTTCCGCTTCCTTCTCCGCCCCTAGTCGATGTGGGGGCAGCCGAATTGGTCGTGTACCAGGGGTTACGGGAATGGAGTGTTCGGCGAGCTGGGTGCGGCCGATATCCCCGTCATGCTGGCTGAACACCTCTTGGTACTGAACAAGTAGGTTTCGGAGCTGGCATTCCTCCCTGGTATTCTGACACCCGTTCCTGGCTTGAGCAAACAGCTGTGTGAGGTGGGGTGGCAGTTCTCCTCCCGTGGGTGCGCATCTTTCCGAGTGTTCTTGCATTGGCCGCACTTCCTCTGGTCCTATCCCCGTGAAGGTACCGATCACTTCTCCGGCAGGCACCATGATGCGGTCATGGGAAGGGTTTAGACATCGGACTAGTACTCGTCTGCGTTCGTCGGGGGAGTTGACAATGGTGGCCAACAGCAGGCCTCCTCCTGTACTCTCTATGACTCCCTGGGCTCACGGTGTGCGGCTCGCCAGGTGGCAGGGTACTGTGGCCTCTGTCTGTGGGGGGATGTGCGTGTCTCGCTGTACCTGGACCTTGGACACTAGATCCCTCCCATGCCTGTCGGTGCAGGTGAGTTCCTTCCCTTGTACGCAGAGGACCAGTCGGTCAAAACCCATCCGGCAGTTCTGTTTCACCAAGAAGGGCATCCCCAAGATTACATCTTCGTTGATTTGGCTGACAACGAATGTTTCCTCGTACTTTATGTGTCTTATGCGTCCCATCAGTGTCAGCAGACCATAGAAGGGCAATCTAGTCCCGTCGGCCATTAGCCCGTGGGAGTCGTAGGATTGCAGGTTCTGTTGGTTCTGTGGGGTCAGCAGATCGAACACCCTTTTTGATAATAAGTTCGTATTACATCCAGTGTCGATGAGGTACGTAACTGGTCGTCCTTCTACTCGCCAGGGTAGATAGTTACTGGACTTGTATGGCCTTTCCACCTGATTTAGGTGGATTGTGATAGGCTTTCCTTTCGTCATGGTGGGAGGGGTGTTCTTTCTTCGAATTCGCTCTTTCGGCCTTACGTCGGAGGGGGGTCGCTCTGGGGGAACGGTTTCCTCTACCGCCTCTTCCTCCTCTTCACTTTCTTCATCGGCCATCGGACTGAACCTATTCCTCAGGGGAAGGGTTTCCAATCTTTCCGGGGGTCGGCCGACCTGATTATCATTTGAAACTTTGGCTGAGGGGGCCCTAGTGCAGCCAGTGGGGGTCCCTACTGCTGCGGGCCGTACTCGTTTCCCTGGCGTGTCTGCCAAGGAGCGGGTTTGCATTGGCTTCGTACGTGGCCCATGCGCTGGCAACCCCAGCAGCGGCGGGGAGGGGGTTTGGTGTTCTCCTCCTTCAAACTGGCCACCTCCTTGCTCAGGTTCTCTATAGTTTTTAGCAGCTTGGCCAACGGATCTTCCACCTCCTGACACTTGAGGGTGGCTTCTGGGGCTGGGTTTCCTTCCTCCGGTCCCTCTTCTTGCACGGTGCGTACATTCGACTGCACTGGGGGCTGGTGTTGGACCTGGAGGAATTCGTTCCCCGCCTGTAGAGCTTCTTCTAAGTCGGCTGGGCGTATTGCCAGCAAGTGCCGTTGCAGGTACACGTGTCCGAGCGTGCTCTGGAACGTCTGCAAGGTGAGCTCTGTTCTGTTCCGGAGGGGAAGGTCTCCATAGGCGGCTTCCACCAGCCGCTCCACCTGGAGTGCGTGTTCTCTTAGGCTTTCTCGGTGGGCCTTCCTATATGTGGTCAGCTTGTGCTGTGCTTCAGTTCGGGTCAAGCCGAAACTGGCTCTCAGTGCTTGAATGATAGCTGCGGTGTCCACTCCTCGTCCGCATTGTTCAGCTTTCCCCAGTAACGCCTGTCGCAAGTGGATGGTGGATTCCTCGGGTAACCATCGATTCGCCCGAGCTACCTCCTCAAACCGCTGGATGAAGTAGCTTACGTCTCCTTCTCCGTTAAACTGGGGGACTCTGAATCTGTCTCATCCGTTATTGGTTGACTTCCGATCCAGAATGTCGGCCAGGGTACCCATGATCTGTAGGGGAGAGCCATCCCTATCTGAGCTGACCGCTCGGCGTCTACTAGCCATCTCGTCCTGTGCTGACTCTTGCCTGCGTCTACCTTTCCTGTGGGTCGTCTTGTGTGGGTTCTTCTCAATCCCACTGCTGCCACCAATGTACAGGATTTTATGGTGGTGTGGTAGCTGTCACCTGTACAGCGGCCCACAGTAATGAATGTATTCAGGCAGTGCAGCGTTTCGTCTCCAGCAAGCCCAAGGTCAGCAAGTTAGGCTGGTCGAACTCGATTTGCAGCATTGCAAGCTCGTAAGCTGTACACAGTGAGGAGTTGTCACAACTACCTCACTTTCCACTGATTTCTAGTTCGGCAGGATAACTGCGTAGGGTCGAATTAGCAGGTGGAACAATCGTTCCAGTATCACACGCCCGAAGGTAGTGTGCAGTGTAAGTCGATTCGACTGACCACA